>CM056050.1:361608695-362323695 GCA_029574335.1 Rana kukunoris | reverse complement strand
AGGGTTTACAGAGAATGGTCCAAAACAGGGAAAAAATATCCAGTGAGCGGCAGTGTGAACAAAAATGTGTTTGTTGGTGTCAGAGGTCAAAGAAGAGTGGGCAGACTGGTTTGAGGTGATAGATTGGCAACAGTAACTCAAGTAACCACTCATTATAACCAAGGTATGCAGAATACCATCTGATCACACAACACATTGAACCATGAAGCAGATAGGCTACAGCAGCCGAATACCACACCATGGCCACTCCGTTCAGCTAAGAACAGGTAACTGAGACTACAATTCACACAGGCTCACCAAAATTGGACAAGATTCAGGCTAGTGGTGGTGGTGTAATTGTGGGCCCCTTAGTACCCATTGAGCCTATCTAAGTATTGTTGCTGACCATGTCCATCCCTTTATGACTACAGTCTCTCTCTCTCTCCCACAGGGCCCAGATTTTATGGAATTTCTTACAAATATTGGGAAATTGAATGAATGAGCTGAGCTAATAAAAGCAGTAACCGCGGTCCAA
Source organism: Rana kukunoris (assembly GCA_029574335.1). Taxonomy (NCBI): domain Eukaryota; kingdom Metazoa; phylum Chordata; class Amphibia; order Anura; family Ranidae; genus Rana; species Rana kukunoris. The sequence continues at coordinate 362,323,181 of CM056050.1, read as the reverse complement.
AAGGCTTAAATAGGTTGGCACAAACCAAATGATAGAACATGCCACCCGCAAATGAAAGTTTAGAACAGACATCAGAGGGCACATATAGTTTAGGAGACATTCATTTTACCTACAGGTAAGCCTGTAGGTAAAAATGTCCAAGCAAAGTTTACATCCGCTTTAAGTTGAATTTGTATGTAAATTAAAACAGGTACATTTTTAAGTGTTACTCCAGTCCAAAAAAAAATTCTAGTTTTGCATAGCATAGCGAAGTGTTATCAATCCTGTAACATTTGTTTTGCTGTCTGTGCCCCTGTTCAGAAGATTTCATGCACAAGTGCAAGGTTCTGGAGTGTGTTATGCACAGAGTGCAAGGTTCTGGAGTGTGTTATGCATGGAGTGCAAGATTCTAGCGTGCATCACGTACAGATTGTAGGATTCAGGAGAGCGCTAGGTACAGAGTGCATGGTTCTGGAGTGCATTATGCACAGGGTGCTGGAGTGTGTTACACACAGAGTTCAAAGTGCATGGTTCTGGAGTGCGTTACGTACAGAGTGCAAGGTTCTAGAGTGTGTTATGCACAGGGTGCAGTTTTAAAGAGAGAGCTGTACAGAGTCCATCCATCCAAATCTCATTACTACACCCCTCCTCAGCAATAATCTCTGTACCCCCTCCCTCCCCCAACACAAACCCTCTCTTCTGCCCTCATCTTTGCAGTTGAATGTCATACAAAAGAATCATTCAGCTCAACAATGATGTAATCTGCTCCAGTGGTACCATAGGTCAGTATAAAAGTTAACCATGTCATGGGTTTGTTCGACTATGGTACCTGCAGTGGTCATGATTCTGAGCGTAGTGCATGGTTGAAGGTCGGGTCTGGAGAGATATGCTACGAGTTGACTATTTTTATCTCCATACTCAAGTGTCCTTTGGTTTTGGTACAGGTTTTTTCCTGGATGCACTCTATAAGAACCAAATCCAAACCCCCAGTCTTGTTCTGCCAGGCAGCATAATAATCATCGGTAGGAGTATTATCATAGGTCTCGGCAGCATGTGCTCATTATTTTTGTCCTTTGGTTTGGAAATGTACTAGGTCTGTTATGTTGGTCTTCTGGTAAGGATATTTTTGAATGTATCAAGTCTAGTATTTTAAGTCTCCTGGCATGGATAGATTTTTAAAGCTGAACTTCATATATATTTTACATACTTACACTGGGCCAGCCTTTCTGCATAGTAAACTCAGTGGATCACTTGCTCACATGGCTGCCATTCAGAAGATATCTCACATTTCTTGATCGTACATCACGGGACACAGAGCGCATAGTCATTACATATGGGTTATATGGGTACCTTCAGGTGTGGACACTGGTGTAATCAACTTCACAGGAAGTTCCTCCCTATATAATCCCCTCCCACTGAGAGTGCTCTAGTTTTTTCGCCAGTGTCTTAGGTGTTGGTCACGTCTAGCTGTCCCTCGGAGGTCTCGGGACCCAGGATAGCTAGCCGGATCCGTCCGAAGTGCTTCAGAGCCAAGATGTACGGTACCCGGGCCCTGCTGGAGTGGGGTTTTGCCTATAATGCCTCTCCTTGGAGGGCTGGATTCTGGGCTCCAGTGCCTTAGTCTCTTCCAAGAACTAAACGCTACTGATGCCAGGATGCTATATAGGTCCAGGGGTGTGGGTTCCTTAACACAGGACCCCGGTCCCTGAAGGTCCAAGACAATACCCACGGAGATGGGGGAAGGTTGGGCCTCTTGCATTTTGCAATACCCTGCGGCGTGGAGCAGGTAAGAGGGAACCTGCGGGACTTGGTTCGACAGTAGGTATCCCCCTGGGGGTTCTGGGTTGGCTAACAGTATGCTGGTGCATCAGCCACTATCTCCACTATGTCTGTTGAGGCAGGATGGGATTCTAATGTTTACCCAGATAATATGTAGATATATGTATACTTGTGTAAGTTATATATTTGCTACTCACCCCAGGTCTGCCTGTTAACACTGATACTGCAACCCCACATGTTTTAAAGAGGAAATTGCTGGTAAAAAACTCCTGTTTCTTAGGAAGCCCAAGGGGACAGCTTCCTCGCTGTGTGTGCACTACAATAAGATTAGTGCTTACCTGGTGTCTGTTGGTGCTGCATAACGCTGGTCCATGTTGTTCCTCTGCTCTGCTTCCTCCATGTGGTTTCAGCGTGGTGCGCGCGATCGTGCGCGCGATTGTGCGCGCGTGTGTGCGCGCGATTGTGCGCGCGTGTGTGCGCGCGTGTGTGCGCGCGCATACGCGCGCGCGTGCACGCCGCCTTTTATAGCGTCGACGTGCGTCGGGGGGGCGGGCCAGCAGCGTCAGGGTCTGTATAAAGGGAAAACTTCTCTCGGGCTGGTCTTTCCTCCTGAAGGCAGAGGAAGAAAGGATACAGAGCGTGCAGCTGGGTCTTTTGGCCACACAGGGACACCTAGTGGCGGTTTTGTGGATCTTCAGGTCTAGGACTTAGGTCCACTATTGACCAGAAAAAAAAAAAAAAAAAAGTTTTTTGCTTAAAGGGACTCAGCCTTAGATCCAGCAGTATCTGAGTCTACCTTGGACTCCGGCTAACGGGCATTGGTGTGTCAATACTCACAGGTTTCCTCAGTATTGCCACCTCCCAGGCGGGTAAAAAAAAAAATTTTGAAAAAAAAAAAAAAAAAAGAAAAAGAAGTTATTTTTTATTTTTCCTCATACCTGCCCTCATATTGGTTACTCCTAGCTGCAACAGTCAGGTGTTGGCTATAGGGGTGACCCAAGGTTGTACAATGGCTCCAAAGGGATCTGGACCAGCCAAGGCTGCTAAAGGTGCCAAAAAGCAAAAAGGGTCTCCATCGGGGTCAGAGGATTTGGGCCAGGCTTCTACGGCCCCACCCTCGCCAGTCAGGACACCGAGTGGCATAGTACAAGAGCCATTGGGGGTGCTGGGGGCAGAGGCGGCCCCCGATCCACCCATTCCCGTTTACGTGACGGAAGAAATGCTAGCAGCCACCATGTGTGGGCTAGAGAAAAGGTTAACTGCGTTGTTTTCCCGTCCTTGCCCAAGTAGCAAGCGGGCTAGATCCCCCTCACCCAGTGTGGGGTTTTCAGATGCGGAGGTCTCCTCTTCAGAGGAACGGGACCCACAAGGGGATCAGGCAGACCCAAGTCCCGACGGTTCAGACAGGGAAAATTCCACTATAGATGAATATTTTTCGGCCTCTCAAGCGGAGGGCCTGTGGATCCAGTCTTTGACAGATATGGTTCGCACTGCATTTAAACTTCCAGTGCCAGAACTAGTAGCCCCGGAGGTATCCTCATTGGGTTCTTTAAAGGCTCCATTAACTTGTGCATCTTTTCCAATGCACCCCCTTCTGCGGAACGTGATTTACCAGGATTGGGCTCGACCTGATAGAATCTTTGTCCCTCCTAAAAGATTCTCTATTCTCTACCCTATGGAAGAGGAATATGTGAAGAAATGGGCTCTCCCTACAGTGGATGCAGCCATTTCCTGCGTGAATAAATCCCTGACTTGTCCGGTTGAAAATGTCCATATGTTCAAGGATCCGGTCGACAAGAAATTCGAGACCCTACTGAAAGCAGCTTTCACCTCAGTAGGTGCCATGGTTCAACGCCTATGCATGCGACTGCTGGGAAAGATGGTGGCCGCCTTCGAAGCAGCGCCCTATGCCCAGATCCATACCAGAATTCTGCAAGCAGCTATTCTCTCTGCTTGGAACAAGTCCATACAGGCATTAGACCGTCCATTAGTTCTTTCCCCAGGAGTCAGGCGCAGCCTGTACTGGTGGCTGATCCCTCAAAAATTATCAAAAGGGAAAACCTTTTGCCCCATCTCGTGGAAAATAGTAACCACAGATGCCAGCCTAACAGGTTGGGGGGCAATCTTAGGAAAACGGACCCAGCAGGGACAGTGGTCAGAGGCAGAAAGTCTGCTTCCCATCAATGTCCTAGAGATCAGAGCTGCTCGGTTGGCCCTGGTCGCCTGGACTCTCCCCCTGCAGGGTCTGCCAGTAAGGATACAGTCCGACAATGCCACGGCGGTGGCATACATAAACCACCAGGGGGGCACAAGGAGCCTAGCGGCTCAAAGGGAAGTAAACCTGATTTTTTCATGGGCCGAAGCCCATGTACCCTGCATCTCAGCAGTGTTCATCCCAGGGATAGACAATTCTCAAGCAGATTTTTTGAGTCGTCAACAGTTACTCCCGGGAGAGTGGTCTCTTCACCCCCAGGTATTCCAAGAGATTTGCCAAAGATTCGGAGTTCCCGATGTGGACATCATGGCAACAAGATTCAACAAGAAATTGGACAAATTCGTATCCCGAGCCAGGGACCCCTCGGCCTACGGGACCGATGCGTTGGTTTGCCCCTGGCACCAGTTTTCTCTCCTGTATGCGTTCCCTCCACTACAGATGATTCCCCGCCTTCTACGAAGGATCAGGGTGGAGCGCAGGCCGGTGATCCTGGTGGCCCCAGCCTGGCCCAGAAGGGCTTGGTACGCACTCATCGTGAGGATGTCAGTAAAGGCACCGTGGCCACTCCCCCTGCGCCCAGATCTGCTGTCTCAGGGCCCGATCTACCACCCTGCTTCACAGCAGCTAAATTTGATGGCTTGGCGGCTGAATCTCTAATTCTTAAGGGCAGAGGCCTCTCTGCCCAAGTCATATCTACGTTAATTCAAGCTAGAAAACCAGTCTCTAGAAATATCTATTACAGAGTCTGGAGAACCTATGTGGAGTGGTGCGAGTCTCAAGGAGGGCATCCTCGCAAGTTTTTTATTGACAGGATCTTGCGATTCCTCCAGGTTGGCGTTGACAAGGGGTTGGCTCTTAGTACTCTAAAGGGGCAGGTGTCTGCCTTATCAATATGGTTTCAAAGGCCTTTGGCCACGCATTCGCTTGTGAAAACCTTCTTGCAGGGGGTCTTGCATGTAAATCCCCCTATTAGAGCTCCCCTCTGCCCCTGGAATTTAAATCTGGTCTTGTCAGCTTTACAAAAGCAGCCGTTTGAACCTCTGACAGAAATCCCTCTTGTGCTGCTAACCCGAAAGTTGGTTTTCTTGGTGGCTATGGCTTCGGCCAGAAGGGTCTCCGAGCTGGCAGCCTTGTCTTGCAGGGAACCGTACCTGATTCTGCATAAGGACAGAGTGGTTCTGCGGCCTCAACCTTCTTTCCTTCCTAAGGTCATATCCAGTTTTCACTTGAATCAGGACCTAGTCCTACCATCCTTCTTTCCTACTCCCCAGTCCAGAGAGGAAAGATTGCTTCATACTTTGGATGTGGTCCGAGCCATGAGGGTTTATCTCAAGGCTACAGAAAAGATTCGGAAAACAGATGTGCTTTTCGTTCTTCCGGATGGCCCCAAGAAGGGTCAGCCGGCTGCCAAGTCTTCCTTGGCTAGGTGGATTAAGCAGCTGATTTTTCAGGCCTATGGTCTGAAGCGAGTTCCACCGCCCTTATCAGTTAAGGCCCATTCTACGAGGGCCATGAGTGCCTCTTGGGCGGCACACCATCAGATCTCTATGGCACAGGTTTGCAAGGCGGCAACCTGGTCTTCCGTACATACGTTTACTAAATTTTATAAGTTGGACGTCACAAAGGCTGCGGACGCAGCATTTGGGCAGGCGGTCCTACGGGCAGCAGTATAGAATCCTCTGGCCCGGTTCACGCCCCTTTTTTTCTGTTGGTGGAGCTATTTTACCTCCTGATATATTTTCTGTTTGGCTATTTTTGGCCTTACGGTCTCCCTCCCTTCATGGAGCATTGCTTTGGGACATCCCATATGTAATGACTATGCGCTCTGTGTCCCGTGATGTACGATCAAGAAAAAGGGATTTTTAATAACAGCTTACCTGTAAAATCCTTTTCTTGGAGTACATCACGGGACACAGAGCTCCCACCCCTCTTTTTGGGGAACATTGTGTAACCTCAGAGAAATTGCTTGCTACAAAACTAGAGCACTCTCAGTGGGAGGGGGTTATATAGGGAGGAACTTCCTGTGAAGTTGATTACACCAGTGTCCACACCTGAAGGTACCCATATAACCCATATGTAATGACTATGCGCTCTGTGTCCCGTGATGTACTCCAAGAAAAGGATTTTACAGGTAAGCTGTTATTAAAAATCCCTTTTTTATTAATGAATGCAAAATGATACCTGATTGGACATGGTGAAATGGAGGGGCATTGACATCACACTTTCCACCTTGTCCAGTCAGAAAAAGCTTTTCATTCATTAAGAAAAATGCAAGGAGTTCTTTGATTATGCCAAATGGCAGCACCAAGAACATTGTGGCCATCACTGTAGTAGTTGGTGCCGATCAGGTATAACATATGCTTATTTACATTGGGCCCAGCTGGCCCAATGTAAGTATGCAAAATATAACATCCCTGGATTTCAGCTTTAAGGCCCATTCACAACTGCCTGCTCTAGTGCATTGCTTTAAAGTGGTTGTAAACGCTGAAGGCTTTTTACCGTACTGCAGTAAGGCAAAAAACCTTCTGCTTGCCCGCTTAATACCTGAGCCTGATCTTGATCCAGCAATGTGCACAACAACCAAGGTTCTCTTTGCTCTCTCTCTCTCCTCTGGGGAACGGTGGACACATGAATACCACCAGAGGGGGGGGGGGGTGAAGTCAGAAACTCCAGTGGGGGGACCCCAAAAGAGGAGGATTAGGGCTGCTCTGTGAAAAAACATTGCACAGAACAGGTAACTATCATGTTTATTCAATTTTTTTTATATACCGTATAAGCTTTTATTTTCCAAATAAGCTGCAAGCCACCAGAGTAGAAAACTGTACCGGTTTCCAGTCCAGAACTTTTCCCTGATGAAACAGTCCTATTGGTGGCTCCAAAACGTTGTTAATATGTGATTAATAAAAACAGAGCACTGGACAAGCTATGCAGTGTCTCTATAATGTACTAGGTACCCGATTTGCACCTTTATTTATGACGCTGCAAACCATGTTATTATGGTACAATGCAAGCACCAGTTTTACTATTTGGGTCTATGAAACATAAAATAAAAAAAAAAAAAAAAGTTTTTTTTTTGTTTTAACCTTCTTGTCTGGGTATAGATCTGTGTTTGTCCCAAGCATGTTTAAATGTTCCAAGCAGTGCTTTAACCACTTGACCACTGGGCACTTAAACACCCTTCCTAACCAGACCAATTTTCAGCTTTCGGTGCTCTCACAATATGAATGACAATTACTCAGTCATACAACATTCTACACATTTGAAATTTTTGTCCTTTTTTTGTCCTTTGTCCTTTTTTTTTGGTGGTATTTGATCACCTCTGGGTTTTTTATTTTTTGCGCTATAAAAGAAAAACGACTGAAAATTCTGTAAAAAAAAATAAAAAAATCTTGTTTCTGTCATATTAGCGGGTTATTTCTCACACACAGCATATGCATACCACAAATTACACCCCAAAACACATTCTGCTATTCCTCCCGAGTATGGCGATACCCCATGTGTGGGACTTTTACACAGCGTGGCCACATACAGAGGCCCAACATGCAGGGAACGCCATCAGGCGTTCTGGAACACCCAGACCAATTCTGACATTTCTCTCCTACATGGAAAAATCATCATTTATTTGCTAGAAAATTACATAGAACCCCAAAACATTATATATGCTTTTTTAGCAAAGACCCTAGAGAATACAATGGCGGCCGTTACAACTTTTTATCTCGCACGGTATTTTCGCAGAAATGTATTGAACGCGTGTTTTTTAAAAAACTGTTTTGTGCGTAAAACAAAACAGTAAAGTTAGCCCAATTTTTTTTCATAATGTGAAAGATGAAGTTACGCCGAGTAAATAGATACCCAACATGTCACCCTTCAAAATTGCGCACGTTAATGGAATGGCGCCAAACTTTGCTACCTAAAAATCCCCATAGGCGGTATTGCAGAGTATTGGGGTATTGCAAAGTATCATGCAGGGTATTGGGGTATTGCCGAGTACTGGGGTATTGCCGAGTATTGGGGTATTGCCGAGTATTGGGGTATTGCCGAGTATTGGGGTATCGCCGAGTATTGGGGTATCGTTGAGTACTGGAGTACTGGGGTATTGCCGAGTACTGGGGTATCGTTGAGTACTGGAGTACTGGGGTATTGCCGAGTACTGGGGTATCGTTGAGTACTGGAGTATTGCCGAGTATTGGGGTATTGCCGAGTATTGGGGTATTGCCGAGTATTGGGGTATTGCCGAGTATTGGGGTATTGTTGAGTACTGGGGTATTGTTGAGTACTGGGGTATCGTTGAGTACTGGAGTATTGGGGTATTGCCGAGCATTGGGGTATTGCCGAGTATTGGGGTATTGCCGAGTATTGGGGTATTGTTGAGTACTGGGGTATTGTTGAGTACTGGGGTATTGTTGAGTACTGGGGTATCGTTGAGTACTGGAGTATTGGGGTATTGCCGAGCATTGGGGTATTGCCGAGTATTGGGGTATTGCCGAGTATTGGGGTATTGCCGAGTATTGGGGTATTGCCGAGTATTGGGGTATTGCCGGGTATTGCCGAGTACTGGGGTATTGCCGAGTACTGGGGTATTGCCGAGTATTGGGGTATCGTTGAGTACTGGAGTACTGGGGTATTGTTGAGTACTGGGGTATTGTTGAGTACTGGGGTATTGTTGAGTACTGGGGTATTGTTGAGTACTGGGGTATTGTTGGGTACTGGGGGATTGCTGAGTATTGTTGGGTACTGGGGATTGCAGGGTACTAGGGGATTGCTGAGTATTGTTGGGTACTGGGGATTGCAGGGTACTAGGGGATTGCAGGGTACTGGGGGATTGCAGAGCTGGGATGTTTTGAGGGATGGCTGGATCTGTGACTGCATTTGTCACAGATCCAGCCACAGCTCAGCTGCTGACACCCCGCTCCCCCCCCCCTCTCCTCGCACACTGTACAGAGCGGAGAGGGAGGAGAGGGAGGAACCGGCGTCATCAAATGACGCCGGTTTGTTTACAAGTGATCGCGCCGTCATTTGACGGCGCGATCACGTGGTAAACGGCCGCGATCAGCGGCAATTTACCGTGATCCGTGATGCGCCGGGTCTTCTAGACCCGGCGAGCACGGACACTTTCGTGAGCGCGTCCCAGGGGACGCGCAATCGCGAAAGTGAAGGACGACGTCCCAGGGACGTCGTCCCGAGGTAACCCCGCCGCGCCGTACCAGTAAAATGCCTATGGCGCGGTGGGAAAGTGGTTAAGTGGGCCAAAAGAGGTGCCGGTACTCTATTAGGTGCCGGTGCCCCCCCTCCCCCCCTCCAATACTGAACATGAAAATACCCTTCAGAACCTGGAGGCTGACAGAAGACAATAATCAGCTGCCAGGTGACTCTGATCACAGGGGGGGGGGGGCAAAAATAAGTGAGCTTCTGTGACCCACATAAAAAGTAAGGACAAAAGAGCTTTGGCTATTCTTCTACTATAATCTTGACACCAGTTGTCGCTCCTCCTCAGGCAGGACTGGGAGCTCCCCGGCATGTATAGTGTTAATGAATGGGTAGGTGGGATTAGAGAGAGTGTACACCACGTGACACGTGAGTTGTGTAACGCAACACAGTCAGTTACACAAGATGCCCGGTACTGAGCACAGCGCCCCCTGCAGTCCATGAGAGGAGTGCGCTACTGAGGGGGAGAAGAGTCCGGTCACAGGGGTGCACCCAGTTTGGAAGGAGGAGAGGAGAGAAGAGAAGAGGGGGGTTCCCGTCCGTCACCATGGGGATGGAATAGGCAGGAGGAGGGATATAGCCCTATAGACAGTCCGCGCCCATCACTTAGCCTTGTATAACATTGTTTACACTCCGCTCCATGGAGCCCGGACTCCTCATCACCGGAGCCTCGTTCTTCTCATTCCGCTTGTTGAATAAGCGGCTGGGCACTCTGATTTCCGCTCCCAGCTCCGCTCTCCGGAACCCCTGGAAATGGAGGTACATCACAGTACTTACAGTTCTGAAGGCAGTTCTTCCTCTCCTCTCTCCAGTCTCACGGACGGTAACAGTTCTGGCGCGCGCGCTGATACATGTCCCGCCCTCCTCCTCTAGACCAGCTTGTGTGACAGACAGCACACTAGCTCTATCACACGAGCTAGGAGGAGGAGGAGGGCGGGACATGTATCACAGCGCGGCGCGCCCTTTTTTTTCATGGCCGTTTTAAAGTCCACCGCGGTCCCCCCTGAAAGTGCCGCCTGGGGCTGCGTACCGGTACGGGAAACGCACGTCCTGGGCGCACGGAGAGGTGCTGGTACTCTCCAGGGCCATTTTTGGAAGTGGCGGTACTGAGTATCGCCGCGTTCCGGCCCACTTAAAGCACTGGTTCCAAGCATTAAAGTGACACTAAAGGTTCAGTTTAAAAAAATATATATAACAAACGTCATACTTACCTCCACTTGCAACTCAGCATTCTCTCTCCTCCAAACACGACAAGTTGTGTTTCTAACAAACAGTTCTACTTTGGTTTCATCTGACCATATGACATTCTCCCAATCCTCTTCTGGATCATCCAAATGCTCTCTAGCAGACCTCTGACAGGCCCGGACATGTACTGGCTTAAGCAGGGGGACACGTCTGGCACTGCAGGATCTGAGTCCCCGACGGCGTAGTGTGTTACTAATGGTAGCCTTTGTTACCTTGGTCCCAGCTCTCTGCAGGTCATTCACTAGGTCCCCCTTGTGGTTCTGGGATGAAAATGTCTCACTGCCTGTGATTAGCGCAGTGCATTGCCGATTTCCTAGCGGGCTCTGCACATGGGGTGTGCGAACATGCCGGAGCTCATCTTTAGTAAGGAATTTCACAAATGTAATAGCTGTTTATTGTTTTGTGTGAGTGTGTGGGGGGGCCCTAAGAAAATGTTTGCCCAAGGCCCAATCAATATTAAAAATGGCCCTGCACTGGGTGAGATCTTACGTGGAGCCCCAGATTGAGGGAGATTGACAGTGGTCTTGTATGTCTTCCATTTTCTAATTATTGCTCCCACAGTTGATTTTTTCACACCAAGCTGCTTGCCTATTGCAGATTCAGTCTTCCCAGTCTGGTGCAGGTCTACAATTCTGTTTCTGGTGTCCTTGGACAGCTCCTTGGTCTTCACCATAGTGGAGTTTGGAGTGTGACTGTTTGAGGATTTGGACAGGTGTCTTTTATACTGATAACAAGTTCAAACAGGTGCCATTATTCCAGGTAATGAGTGGAGGACAGAGGAGCCTCTTAAAGAAGAAGATACAGGTCTGTAAAAGACAGAAATCTTGCTTGTTAGTAGGTGACCAAATACTTATTTTCCACTATAATTTGCAAATAAATTCTTTCCAAATCCATTTGTTTCCACATTTTGTCTCTCATAGTTGAGGTATACCTATGATGACAATTACAGGCCTCTCTCATCTTTTTAAGTAGGAGAACTTGCACAATTGGTGGCTGATTAAATACTTTTTTGCCCCACTGTACATAATCATTATATGGAACAGTGTCAAATGCTTTGCTGAAATCAACATAGGCCGTGTCCTCTGCACCACTGTGGTCCAGCACATTTGTAGTGTAGTCAAAATGTTCACTCAAATTTGTTAGACATGATCTGCCCTCAGCAAAGCAATGGATATTTTTTAATATAGAAAGTATGAATATTATTTTATGGTACCAGGTCAGGTCTTCTCTCTATTATTTTTTTTCTTATAATAAGCCTGCTTCTTTTATTTATTTTTTTGACTAGGTTGTAGTGGAGTCTTTGCATAGCCAAGCACATCTCAGCAGTTATGGGCATAAGTGGTTGCATTCCTTGTACTAAGGTTACAGAGTTCAAGTACAGAATATACTTGGTGGAGATATGGATAGCTTATGGGACCCATGCACGAGAGCTAAATATACACTCCAGAAGGCCAATAATCGCAGGCATAGTGTCCTAATTCATTTTAACTCTTTCTTGTACACAATTGCTAGTAACAAAGCAAACGTGGGCAGCTGGAGACATGATGCAGCAAGCAAGCAAAGACTTGGTTGAATGAGGCGTTAGGAGCTAGTTATGTGCAGCATACAGCATATAATTTTGTACGCATCTGTGTGCAGCTGTGTACTAGTTTATGGGCCCATTCACACAGCTGTGTATTGCAACCTTAAAAAAGAATGCACCTGTATCCAGGGCCATAATTCCAGCCATAGTTTATTTTATATGCCTGTAAACATTTGTGCCAATGTTTCCATGCATACACTGGGCAGTATACAGGGACCCTATTTGCCACCACCTGTAACCAACATGTCAATGACAACAATGTGTAATCAGTGGTGCTTGGGCCACTGATTATACATTGGCAGTTTAAATAAGTAATTGATACCCTTCAGTGCATGTGTACAATGACCAGTCAGTCAGCTGCATTGACCAACGGGGTCTCAGTTTGCTGAACGCCCTGCACACTCATTATATGCATACAGCAGATATATAGAACATTTCTGCCAGCATTCTCAAGCAAGATCCTATGTATTATGTGGACATATTTTTGGATACGTCTATGTGACTGAGCACTAAAATGCCAACAAACCTAGAGAGCAGAATGTTCATTTACTCACCAGGCTCAGACTCCTTTAAATCGATCTGAAGTTAGTCTCTGAGATTTCGAATATGCCCAGGGAAAATAAGTTCTTTGCTTCCCTCTCTTAGTGGCTCAGAGAAGACACACCTGAAATAGCTAGGCAAGTGATCTGCAGCCACGTGAGAGGCCCTCCACTGGCAGAACTGTCATGCAGCTTCTAGAAAAGACCCAGCTATTGTGAGGCAGCATCTCCCTGTCTGCTACCAGAGTGATGCAATTGCAATGAGATGGATCTGTGTCTTCAGGCCTATGATCCCTCCACCTTTTAGTCTGTGTTACCAGATCTATCCTGGACTTCGCTGAGAGGGAAGCAGTTTCATGAAAATAAGCACTAGAAGCTGTTTGTGTTCTGGACTGTTTTACTGAAGCAGTGATTCTCAGTTAGACTCTCTGTTGTTATAAAGATTTATGTAGATAGACAGTGCTACCTGTAACCCTGATTGAGCCATATAGGCTTTGCCCTGAAGAGTCCATGTTTGTGCAGCTTTCATAAACTGTTTAGCATTACTCTGCAGTACATACATTCTTTTTGCCATTCTTTGCATTATTGATTCTACTTTGCACTTGTTTAGTAAACTGCAGGTTACAGTTACTTTCTCTCAGATCATTCGGTCGATTACACATTCTGTTAGACACAGAATACAAGTTGGTCTAAAGCGAAGATTGAATTATATTTGCATTAATGTTGAATAAAGTTGGATGTCACAATTCATGGTAAAGAAGTAGGTATGGGGAAGAATATTTTGCTGTAATCCAATCTTCCTTTCTACTATTACATTTTATTTATCTGGTAACAAACTAACTAGATAATAAATTAAATATGTATATATATATAAAAAAAAATAAAAAAACTCTGTTTCCTGTCTTTGTGGCTGCTAAAGTCCAATGATATGTTCTCGGTGACATTTTGGGGTAAAGAAAAGAAAAGTGGATTTCATGTGTAGCGCTGTACTTGGTGGTTCTGGAAGAAGCCAAGCTCTGTGCTGCTGTGGCTTGAGCGCCCCCATGTGACTGTGCCTGAAATAGGGAGAAGTTCCTCAACAGTTATATGCTGATTAGGTTCAGTGGGATATATGGGTGAATTAGGGCAGTGTTTCTCAACCTTTTTCCAGTCGGGGCGCCCTTGAAAAAAAATTTCAGTCTTGAGGCACCCCTGTCCAAGACTTGGTTCATGTCGCTGTGTGTTGCGAAACATGCGCAAAATCGCGCTAGTTCTTGACACACAGACAAATGCTCTGCTCTTTAGAGGTGCCATGAATTCTTAATGGTGCCCCATCCATTGGCAAACATGGGTTGCTTTTGTTGTGGCACAATTAAAAAAAAAGGGTCGGGGACTTTGTTTCCTGCATTACTGCGGGTAGGGAAATGAATGGGCCGCCCTACACGCAGCACGCATCCACACAGAACCAAGAGCTTGTTCACATGTCAGGCTGGAGGGGCAGTAAAACCACATGGTTGAGCTGTTTTTACCACCCCCAACTTTTGCCCCTTTAGCTGCAGAGGCAACAGCTGGGGGTGTAAACATGCTGTGGCTGCAGCTGGAGGTATACCCACGGTGAATGGGGCTTAAAACGGGTGGTGAGGAGGCAAGATATGCCTCTTTATTGGCTGACAAATGCCCCTGAAAAGCGATATGAACACAAATTGCTTTTCAGATGAGCAGCAGTCCTTGCTGCTATCTCGAACAAGCCCTACAAAAGTAGTTGTGATTGTACAGGAATAGGGGGGTCAGGCTTAAAAGTAACATACATACAGACAGATGCGCACGGACACAAACAAGCACACATACAAACACACCCAGTGTGTGTGTTTGTACGTGTGTCTGTTTGATTGTGTGCGTGCGCATCTGTCTGTATGTATGTTACTTTTAATCCTGACCCCCCTATTCCTGTAGCATCAGAACTACTTTTGCCACACACACACACACACACTAACAGACATGTGTACACATGCACACATACACTGAAAGAAGAACTGTCAGAGCTGCACAACAGCCAATCAGATCCAGAGTGCTGTAGCCATGAATGGAGGATGTGGAGTGTCAGTGACTGTGACAGCTGGTTATCATAGCAAAGCCCCCCCCCCCCTCACCACCTTACCCTTGGCCTTGCAGTCAGCGCAGTACTTGTTGTCCTCCTCCCTCAGCATACAAGACAGGATGGCCTGGTGCTGCTCATTCAGCTTCAGGACCTTCTCCCTCTCTGAGTGGGTGGCCATGTCTGCGGGCAGGGAAGCAGTGTCGGTCACGGTGGCTCTACCCTTTCTTCTTCCCCCTCAGGGAAAAGCGGGCCAGGCAGAGTTCAGGACGGTACCCGCGGCTCTCACGTCACAGAAGCAGTGCGTGCGTCCGGCCCTCCCAAAGCAACCGATGACGTATTCCGTTGGCATGATGCGATCGGGAGGCCCGCACAGCCAGCACAGGTTCCTGAGTGTCGGGAAGTGAGTTTTACACAACGGACCGGCACCGCTGTAAAGACAAATAACGAAGTGCCCAGCAGTAGTGTTATATCAGATAGCTGCCAATATTTGGGGTCATTTTGCCGCGGCACACCTGGGGACTCTTCAGGGCACACCAGTGTGCTGCGGCACACTGGTTGAGAAACGTTGAATTAGGGGACTGATAGTAGTTGCGGCCCATCCACAAGGGGTGCAGCCCCCCCATCCATTCCTGTAATTTACATGCAGGGTGCCGGACACATGTGACTAGAGCCAGAGGATCTATTAGGCTTCAAAAAAGGTTGGGCTCGGTATGCAGAGCACTGCGTTCCGAGCCCACCCAGTTATGTGACAATGGCGAATGAATATTCGCTATTATCACACTGATTCTCATCCCGGCCAATCAGGAAGCAGGTCCCAATTGGCTGAAAGGAGAAGCGATCCCATTGGCCTAGGAGAAGGAAGATTAGGGAGGAGACGTGATGCAGTTGGTGCTCTCTGGGAACACACGGCTCTCAGCCCCACCGTCTCCTTCTCCTCTATCAGAGCCTTCAAATCAGCACAGATTCGGGGGACGATATGAACGGAGTGACGAAGAGAGAAGAGCATAGGCTGTGAGCTCTGTCCACACTGCTCGGAGGCTGTGCCCAGACACTCGCTCCTGCTGTCACCCATCGGGGATAAGATCTGGGTCAACCCTAATAAAGAATAAAAAATAAAAAATAAAAGTTTCTGTAAAAACTTTCCTCCAGATGAATTTGTTTATTCGGATGACAAGATCTGATAGTTTGGGCCTTTTGGTAATGTTTGAAGAATCCAAAATAATGAAACAACACAATGAATGTTCCAAATTGATTTGGATCCATTTCATTTTTATTTTGCAGTAACATTTTTCATTATTATGAAACGGAAACATATTGCAATAAACACAGTAAAGTACAAAAGTGAAACAAGATAATTCTTACTTATTGTGTTTGGGTTGGATGGAGTTGGATCCATCCGAATCTCTCAATCATTACATAGCAAATAAATCAGAAATACATTTTGTTCCATTTGTTACTTTTGGATGCTTAGTCAATTTCTCTTTGTGGATTGGCCTAGCAGGGATGCGTCAGAATGCATAAGTAATCCCCCAAAATAACGAATTAACGCGTTAAAATTAATTTAACCAATCAAAAATTCTGAAAATACGAATCAATTCGGAATAACAAATTTGCAAAACGAATCCGAATATACAAAACAAATTCAGGAAATAAATCATCCTAACATAATGAATATGACGAAATAATGATTTACTTAACAAATTAAATCGTAACTAACACACATTTTTCTACTACAGGTACAAACAACAAAAATGGTAACACTGGGATCGTAGAGTGCAGGGAAATGTATTTAGTTTTTTTCTTTGGTGGTAGCAAGAAAAGTACTGCAACATTTTAGGAGATTTCTTTTTTTTACTATTTTGGACAGTTTCTTTTGATTATATAAAAAAAAAAAAAGTTAGAAGATATCCATTACCATTTACCACCAAAAAAAAAAGCCTATTTGGTGGTATAAGGTATAATTCACCCGGATACACAAAGTAGTTGCGATGATATTTCTAGTTTTACTAACACATGTCAAAGTCGTAAAATTGTGTTCAGGCATTAAGATTTGTTTACCCCCTGTCGTGAGGGGGGTTAAAATACAAAGGATATTGTTTACAAACACAGTATCGCTGTTTGTATACAAAGACTTTTGAATATGTGTACACCATACAGTAATGTATATGCTGAAAGTAATCAGGCTGGTTTTGCAGCAGGCATTTGGTGACCCTTGGAAACGCTATGGAGACAGAGCCAGAAAAGGCTCTGCATAGCACATGGCTGCTGCCGTCTCTGGACTTCACAGGGTTCAGTATTAAATTCACCTGATTTATTGGGGCTATACAATTACAATCCACCAAAGGCAATGATATATCTGCCATCTGTTTCATCCTATACCAAATCCAAAAAGGGTTGGCTATAAACACAAGGGGCCAGATTCACGTACATCGGCATTTTTTGACTGGCGTAGCGCACCCCCTTTACGTTAGACTGCCGCAATGTAGCAGCGCAATCACCGTATTCTCGTTTGATTTGCGCAGAAATTAGTGCCGGTGCAACGTTATTTCAGAGGCGTAAGGCGGAGTAATTCAAATTGGGAAGGACGTGGGTATGTTACATTGAAATGAGCCGTGACCCCATGCAAATGAAGGGCCGGCCGGCTCGCGCATGCACGCATGAAGCAGACCATGGTCAGCACCTCTGTGCGCATGCTCACAACTCGGGAACGAATCAGTGAAATTGGAAGTGGACCCAGGCAACTCTGTGAACTACGCAGACAGCATAAATAGACAGACACAAACGCCCTTCCTTTGCAAAAGTACATCCCTTTGTATCCCTTCCTATACAGCAAGGTGCTTTTGTTCTGTTGTTTATTAGCGTTTGTTTGTGACGTGTCTTTGAGATATTTGGGGACTGTTTTGCAGAGTGATTTTTGTCTTTTATGTGTTTTCTTTATTGTTATTTTTTTAAATTATATTTTTGCTGGGCATTTTTTATTTTTGCTGGTCAATTTTTTATTTTTTTTGGTTCTGTTTGTGAATGATTTTGGAATGTGGGGGTGACATTCCTGCCGGAAAAGGGGTGTCACCCTCATTTGTGGGGGAGAAGTGATCCCCAGGTCCGTGTGAATGGTGTATGAATGTACAGTGACATAATTGGAGCCGTGGCAAGGCGTTGCTGCTCACAAGTCCTGCATGGTGGGCTTGTGCCAATCCAATGTGATGCAGATGTGATGTGTCTGTGCTAGGGACCACAGTGGTGTGCATGCAGGCATTCTCATTGTGCCATGATTAATGTGTGTGTTTAACGTGCAAAGATGCCTAATGTGAGCTGGCTCCTGGCTGCTCTTCCCTCAGAAGACGGGGTAGCCTCGGTTAGGGTGGGATTGTCTGGTTCAGGGGTCAGGTCATCACGTATGTCAATCTCCAGGCCCTTTCTCACTGCGTAGTTGTGGAGCATGCAACATGCACCGATGATCTGGCATACAAAGTTTGGGGAATACAACAGGGTACCATGGGGGGTTCCGGATAGGAGTCATGAGATGGGGTCCCAGTGCATATGCAGAGTCACCCTGAAGGGATAAGACAGGAGGATGTTAGTAGTGCATGTGCCCCTTGTGATTTCAGCATCATGGGGGGGGACAGTCATGCCTGCCACCCATGTCACTCACCAACCAGCCAGCTGTCCCCATACATGTTCTGTTCGAAATCTGTGGGGATGGGGCTAGGATTGTATATGTAGCTGTCATGGGTGTCATGGGTGGTGTCATGTGTTGGGCTGGTGATGTCCTCCTGCAGGTTTGTGGTTAATTCCAGGATGGCATGAGGGGTGAATCTGAAGATGCGAGACACCTCAGAATCACTCATGCCAAAGATGTCTATGCGTGTGTGATATATCAAGTGAAGAGTGAGGGGCTTGTATCAGATTAGATTATTATATCCATCAAGGTTTTAAAGGGCTATTGAAAGATAGTGAGACCGTGTTTGTAATTTGTATGTATGTTATGTATTGATGTATATATGTATGTATTTTTTGGTAAAAATGTTTATAAAAGCAAAGAATTAAAAAAAAAAAAAAACCTCTCCCGTGCCCTCCTCCGTGCCCTCCTCCTTCTTTGCTCATCTAAAGTCAGTAGTATAGCTATGAGCATGGATGCCACTGGCATGTTGGCATACAGTTTGTTGGGCAGCAAGTGTGACTGCTCAGCTCCTCACTAACAGTGTTGCTTTCTCTGACATGTAGACAGATTGTCTAATTTTATACCACCTTTTATATGGTCTAATTTTAGACAGGACGTGCAGCTGTTGCGCACAGCGCATAGCCTGCGCTGCACCAACATTCTTTTGTGGATCCCCGTAACTCCCTCATTAGCATATTTGAATAGCAAATCAATGGTGTGTCTAGCGCAGTTTTGCGCGGACGGATGCGCCTATCGAAAATTACGCCGGTCAAAAAAAAGTAGATTTCTTGCGTATCTCCTTTTGGGGATGCGGCGCATCGAAACGCATGCGCAAATTTAGACTTACGCCGTGCATCTCCTGTAACGCCGGCATAATCGCTCTGTGAATCTGGCCCAAAGATCTCTCATTTGCTCCCTGACAGATCCGTCTATTCACAAAACGATCGGTGGGTCGCGACGGCTGCTGAACCCAGCCGATTGGCTCCTGCTGTGTCCAATCACGCGTGTGCCCCCTACACTGTGTGCACAAAATCACGTACAGGTATGTGATTTTGTGCAGCCGGGCCGCTCTGCCGCAGTATATGTAGGGTGGGCGGTCTGGAAGCCGTTAAATCATTTTTCCTTAAAGAATACATGTACCTTTGAGATAAAAAGGAAAACATATCTTAGGTTGTTATTCATACCTTGATTAATTTACTGCTTTAGCTATCAGCCCTAAAATCATGATTTATTTAGGACATCCCTTCAATTAAGTATTTGGAATCATGTACAAAAGAAAATACATTATGGGCCAGATTCAGCAAAGGTTACGCTGGCGGATCGAGTGATCCGCCAGCCTAACTGTGGCTTTGAGCCGGCGTTTCTGTTTTCTGTAACCAGAAAACAAGAAACGCCGGGTTGAAGTTCCGATGCGAGCAGCGTAACTGAGTTTCGCCATCGCATCGTTACTTCAACTTAAAAATGGCGCCGGGGGCGTTCCCGCCGATTTACGCTCAAAAAATATGTTAATGAGCGGAAATCGGCAATTCACGATCGAAATCCGGCGCGACGCAATGACGATACGACGTTTCCGGACGGGATACGCGGCGCATAGATATACCTACATGGGGCTGGAGTATCCTATGTTAGGTATAGGCGTCGTCATCGCGTCGGGAAAAAAAAAAAAAACGTCGCTTGCGTAAAACGGTCATGAATGGGAATGTGACGTCATTGACGTTCATTCACAGATTTTGGAGCATGCGCACGGGGATGTTTTGACACTCGACGCATGCGCAGTACGTTGGTGGCGGGATCGCGCGTAGTTAGCATACTACACGCCCCGCACCCGCGACATTTGAATTCCGCCGGCTCATTTGTGATGCGCTGCCGCAACTTTAGGAGCAAGTGCTTCGTGAATGACAGCACTTGCTCCTAAAATTTCGGCAGCGCAACGCAAATCAGAAGCGTTACTCCAGAGCAAAGATGCTCTGGAATACGTGAATCTGGCCCTATGTATGTATGAAAAAGGCTTCATCAGCATCACTTAACCTCCCTGGCGTTATGATTCTGTCTGGAATTTTGTACCAAAAGCGTTGCAATTGTTTTGCAAGGAAATGTGGTGTTATGTATTATAGGCCTGCAATTCTTAGTAAGTACTTACTTAAATCTATCTAAACAAGAGTCTAATAGGCATCCCGGGTATGATTTTTTTTTTTTTTTTTTATTAAAAATTATAATATAATAAATAATTATAAAAAATTATAACAAATAATAATATAATTATAGTAAAAATTATTCAATAATGTAATCAAATCAAAATCACTGAAATTTGCTCAGTTGCAGAATTTTTGCTGTCATTATTTTTTTTTTATGACGAATTTCCCCACAAATCGCTATCGCTAAATTCTGCAAGTGATTATAATTTATTATCGCTGTTTTTTAGCTGCTCTAAAACCATTTTTGACATAAAGGGACACTTTTGGTTGCTATGGGCAATCTACAGTTTGCAGGGAGAAAGAAAAGTTTTTATTATATAAAAGGACATGTAGTGTACAGGGCAGACCACTAGGGACATGGGGGGTGTGTATTTTTTACATACAGTACTGTAATCTATAAGATTACAGTATACTGTATGTAATGTGTTTGTTTACATTTTTGAATTTGGCGCCGTTCTCCGTCCCCGTGCGTCGTAACGTCGCAGGGAACGGAGCTCGGCGGCACACGGGGACGCTGTGTGAATCGAGCGAGCACCCGCTCGCTCACACAGCGGGGATGCATCGCTGGATCCACGGAGAAGGTAAGTAAACTGTCTCTGTAGATGCTGCGAGGCGAGCCCGTGTCTGACACGGGATCAACTATAGTAGCAGGAAATTTTTACCCCGTGTCAGACACGGGAAAAACGCCAGGGAGGTTAAAGTGATAATAAAGGCTCGCTTTAAAAAAAATAAAAAAATAACAAACATGTTATACTTACCTCCTCTGTGCAGTAAGTTTTGCACAGATCCTCCTCTTCTCGGGTCCCTCTTTGCTGCTCCTAGTCCCTCCCTCATTTACGTGCCACTCAGCCAGCAGATTATTACAGGTTGTCACCCAAGCTGAGTCAGAGCTCCTTGTATCCATTTAGACATGGAGCCCTGGCCTGGCCTGGCTCCACCCCCTCTCTTCCCTGATTGGGTGACTGACTTTGATAGTCGCGGGAGCCAATAGAGCCGCTGCTCTATCTCAGCCAATCAGGAGGAGTGTACTGGATGGCTGAGGGGCTCATGGACATTGCTGGAGAAAGAACTAGGTCAGGTAAATAATTGGGGGTTCTGCTACACATAGAAGGTTTTTTATCTTAATGCATAGAATGCATTAAAATAAAAAAACCCTCTGCCTTTACAACTCCTTTAAAGTGATTGTAAAGGCAATTATTATTATTATTTTTTAAATAACAAACATTTTATACTTACCTCCTCTGTGTAGTTGGTTTTGCACAGCGCAGCCCAGATCCTCATCTTCTCAGGTCCCTCTTCTGCTCTCCTGGCTCCTCCTCCTATTGAGTGCCCCTTAGCCAGCAGCTTGCTACAGGGGACACCTAAGCCCAGTTAGAGCTCCATGAATCCATTCAGACATGGAGTCCCATCCTGGCCCCACCCTCTCTACCCTAATTGGCTGAATGATTTTGATTGACAGCCGTGGTAGGCAATGGCACCGCTGCTTTGTCTCAGTCAATCAGAAGGAGTGTCTGGGATGGCTAAGACACTCGTGGACATCGCTGCAGAGAGAAGGGTCTCAGGTAATTAATTAGGGGGTGCTGGGGGCCTGCTACACACAGAAGGTTTTTATCTCGATGCATAGAATGCATGCAAGATAAAAAACCTTCTGCCTTTAGAACTCCATTAACCACTTGCTTACTGGGCCGGACTTACTGGGAATAAAAACCAGCTCTGGAAAAAATGTCATACCAGCCCCATAGCATTTTTATACCAGCACAGCGTCATTATTTTCTTGTTCATGAAAGTGAAAACCAAATTTTTTTTAAAGCACATTTGAAGAGTGTATTATATATAGATAAGACAGATATGAAAGCACATAGGGCTTTATATATAAATGCAAATTTCAGTTTAAAGTGGTAAAAGTGGTCAATTATCAAGGGGGACCCCAGGAAATCAGAACGTGGGGGGGGACCACCTTCCGCAGAAAGAATACACTAAGGTAAGGGGGTGGGTTACTGATATAAGGGGGAAACCTTTACATTATCTTATTCACTTCCCCCTTACATCAATCAGTGACCCCCCCTCAGACTGGCCTAGCGGGGCTGTCACTGACCTCCTCTCAGGTGCACCGTACAGGGCTTAGTCAGTCAGCTCCAGCTCAGTGGCTCTGGTTTTATCCCATATAGTCTTGTCTCCACAGTCCACACATATTTGACTTCAACCATGACCCCCATCCCGGCAGTGCTCCCACTCTTGACTCCTCTCCAGACTCCCTCAGAGTCTGCAGACATGATACAGGAGATGGTTAGAGGCTGCAGACATGATACAAGAGCTCAATGCAGCCTCGTCAGTCCCCATCATATGCAGCCTCCCTGTGCTCATCAAATGCAGCCTCACTGTGCTCATCAAATGCAGCCTCACTGTGCCTACCATTGCAGCCTCACTTTGCCCACCATTGCAGCCTCACTGTGCCCACCATTGCAGCCTCACTGTGCCCCACATCAAATGCAACTTTACTGTGCCCATTGTAGCCTCACTGTGCTCATCATTGCAGTTCCTCCTCTGCCCCATGTCCCAGTCCGCAATCACTGTCTGTGGGAAGGTATGTTGTTAATGCTCGGTACCGTACCTTCCATGCCAGCAGGATATCCATGATCGCCATCAGCAGGCAGGGTCTTTTCTCGTTTTGGATGGGGACAGTGCTCCTTCCAGAGGATCCGTTTTGCTGCGAGATGGAGTGGTCCCTGGCCACCTGCACCTTCAGCCATCCTCATTTTCTGCCCCCAGTCAGCCTGTCATTTGGTCCTGGGGAAGTGAGAGCACTGGGTGGGAGCTGGAGAGCGGAGAGCACTGATGGGGTTGGAGAGTACATGGGTGGGGGCAAAGAGCAGGGGGAGTGGTGATCACAGGGGTGGGGAGCGGAGAGCACTGGGGGGGCTTGAGAGCACTGGGGGGGAGCCAAAAGGAACAGGGGTGGAGAGCATGGTATGCTAAGGGGGGGGGGGTGGAGAGCACTAAGGGGGCTAAGACTGTGAGGGTAAAGAGCACTGGGGAGGATCTTGAGAGCACCGGGGAAGCAGAAAGAACAGGGGTGAACAGCACAGGGGCTGAAGACCCCCGGGGGGGTACAAAGAGCAGGGGGGAGTGGAGAGCACTGGGCAGTTGGAGAGCAATGGGGGGGAGCTTGAGAGCACCAGTGGGGGGCAGAAAAAACAGGGGTGAAAAGTACGGGGGCTGGAGCGCACTATGGGGGGCAGAGAGCACTGGTGGGGTTGGAGAGCACATGCTTGTGGCAAAATGCAGGGGGGAGCGGAGAGAGCACTGGTGGAGTTGAAGAGCACGTGGTAGGGGAAAATGCAGGGGAGTGTGTTCCCTGTGTTCCCTGTTAGATGATTCTTACTGTGGGGGGAGGGGACTGACTGGGGGAGGTGACCGATGGTTGTCCCTATGTACAAGGGACACACTATAGGTCTCCTCTCCCTAACAGGATGTGGATCCACATCCCTGGCTCAGCACCTAAATGTTTCCTGCTCGCCAATTGTAATCATCTTAAGAGCATGCAAATATGGTATAATAAAGATCCATGGAATGCCTTTGTAGATACAATAGAGCTTATTTACTGTATATCCAGGTAAAATGTTTTTTATTTGTGGGAAAATAGAATAACTAAGGGAAATACCACATTATTAGATATGTGCAGAATGTATTTTTTTGTTTTTGTTTCAGATAGATTTGTTATGTTTAATCATTTTGTTTCATTGATTCAATTCGGAATTCAACATTTTCCAAACTACTCAAATTCTTATAGGTCGAACAATTATCAACTGATTCGAATTCTGTATGAATAGCTGGTTGTTAGTCAGCGGGCTGGGAAAACAGCCACTGCGTCCTAATCAGCTGTCAATTAAAATGTTATAAAAATCACAAAAATGTACAGTTTAAGAGTAATTTGGTTTAAGAGCGTTTTTATTTGCGAGCAAGTTTTTTTTTAAATTCTGACTCGGTTTGCGAGTGTTGACTTGCAAGACAAGCAAAATTCAAGCTAAATATGCCTGCAGTACCTCATTTGGCCTGAGGTACGGGGGTGCAGGAGCCCAGAAAAGCCGAGCATTGGCCTGTAGTACCTTATTTGGTCTGAGGTATGGGGGCGCAGGAAACGCGCCGAAGTGTCCTTCGGCCTTTTCGGCCATTACCCTCACTCTCTGGCGCCCTCCACCTCTGGCTGCATTCAGTATTGCATCCCATTGATGCCAATGCAGAACAAATTATTTTAATTTACATTGACTTCAATGGGAAAACTCGCTTTGATATGCGAGTACTTTGGATTACCAGCATACTCCTGGAACAGATTATGCTCATAATCCAGGTTCAGCTGTATTAACCACTACCCTAGCAGAGCACTGTAAAATTACAACAGCAGGAACACTCACTCCCTCCTTCAGCCCATCAGAGTACCTGAATACCTGTCTCCAGCCTATTAGACTACCCAAGTACCTATCTGCAGCCCATCAGAGTATCTCTCTGCAGCCCATCAGAGTACCCGAGTACCTCTCTGCAGCCCATCAGAGTACCCGAGTACCTCTCTGCAGCCCATCAGAGTACCCGAGAACCTCTCTGCAGCCCATCAGAGTACCTATCTGCAGCCCATCAAAGTACCTGCAGCCTTATATACGTTGGGGTGTTTTCTTTCCAAAATGGGGTAAAGTGGAACCTTGGATTACAAGCATAATCCGTCACAGGAGAATGCTTGTTATCCAAAGCATTCGGATATCAAAGCAAGTTTCCACATAGAAGTCAATGGAAACTAAAATAATTTGTTTCGCATTGACTTCTATGGCATGCAATACCCCATGTGGTCAGAGGTGGGGGGTGCCGGAGAGAGCCTCAGAGAGGCTCAGAGACAGCTCAGCTGAACTCGAAAAACCTCAGAAAGGCTCAGGAACAGAGTATTTCTGAGTTTTTCAGAGTATTTCCGAATGGCTCAGATCAGCTCGGCTCCACTCAGCTTCGGCGCCCCCTCACCTCTGGCCAAATATGGTACTGCACATCGCTGTGGCTTAAATCCTGCTCGTTTTGTGAAACAACTCTCGCAAACCGAGTCAGGATTTTCCTAAAAAAAAATGTGTGTATTGCGAAACGCTTGTTAACCACGTTACTCGCAATCCGAGGTTTCACTGTAATTTTGTGGGAAATTCCACAGGACTTTCAAAAGTGTGATAGGTAGGAATGAAATTATATGTCTAATTTATGCTCCTAAAAGGCCTGACGGTGCCCCCTGCATGTGGCCAGGCTGTGAAAAATCTCAATACAAAAAACACAGTCACTTCCAGCGCTAATAGGTCCTCCAAGGTGTTATGTGACAGATATCAGATAAGATGGTGGTGTGAAAGGTATATATGGTATCCCAAAGCTAGCTGGATGCTGCCTTCCTCAGATGGGGTAATCCGAAAGGAACTACAAAAAAAAAAAAGAAATTGAAGGTGCGCACACCTAGTGCATTACCAGAGATAATTTAATAATAAAAAAGATTTGTATAAAAGTGGGTACTCACAAAATGCAACTGACAAAAGGCCATAAACACAGTGCATGGACATTATATATGGGATATACTGCGCTGTGCAATAAGTGAACACAAAAATTAGCTGCCAACACAGCTGAGACAAAGCAAAAACTGGTGAATATGAAAAAGTGTAGCGCTTATTCTTGTGAAAAAGTCAGTTAACAACACATATCAAATGTTGGAAACATACATATATATGAAATCTTAATTTCAGTGACACCAAGTGATTGAGTGTGATCCGTAAAAAAAAGTTAATAAATCAGAACGAAGCAGTCCTCTATTGTGACCACACACAAATAACAGTCCAAAAGGTTGAAATGAAGAGTCCCACATGAATGTGACCCTCTCTGTGAAAGGATAGAGACACCACCACCGATGTAAGGAGGAGGCTTACCAGATGGTATTGACTTGGTGAGGTTTATACCACCCAAGTCAAAATAGGCTTATATAATCAGTCAGCAAGATGTATCCAGCTGGTCCTTAATCCCCATATCAGTCGGCACTGCAAATTCCAGTAAACACCAGGAAATGTAAATACATGTAGTCTTGTTGGAGCCAGAGATATGGAAACCACATAACATGCGTAATGGGGAAAAAAACTCACATAGTGTGGTACCGTACAAGGTAGTATTTATTAAAAATATTCAAAAATGTACACTCACATTTGGAAAAACATCATAAGCATATCAAAAAGTGCAAGAGCGATGTGTGTGAATGGGTCCACCCGATGCGTTTCAACTTAACAGTCATCGTCTTCATGTTGATGGGACAAAGGCCTTTTCCCGACAACCCTGAGCTGTGGATGTCATGATCTGGAGCTGCATGAGTGCTGCCAGCACTGGGGAGCTACAGTTCATTGAGGGAACCATGAATGCCAACATGTACTGTGAGATACTGAAGCAAAGCATTATTCCCTCCCTTCAGAGAATGGGTCGTAAGGTAGTATTCCAACATGATAACGACCCCAACCACACCTCCAAGACGACCACTGCCTTGCTAAAGAAGCTAAGGGTAAAGGTAATGGACTGGCCAAGCATGTCTCTAGATCTAAACCATATTGAGCATCTGTGGGGCATCCTCAAACAGAAGGTGGAGGAGCGCAAGGTCTCTAACATCCACCAGCTCTGTGATGTCATCATGGAGGAGTGGAAGAGGACTCCAGTGGCAACCTGTGAAGCTCTGGTGAACTCCATGCCCATGAGGGTTAAGGCAGTGTTGGAAAATATTAGTGGCCACACAAAACATTGACACTTTGGGCCCAATTTGGACATTTTCACTTAGGGGTGTACTCACTTTTGTTGCCAGCGGTTTAGACACTAATGTCTGTGTGTTGAGTTATTTTGAGGGGACAGAAAATGTACACTGTTATACAAGCTGTACACTCACTACTTTACATTGTAGCAAAGTGTCATTTCTTTAGTGTTGAAAAGATTTAATAAAATATTTACAAAAACGTGAGGGGTGTACTCACTTTTGTGAGATACTGTATATCTAGAGAGATAGACACACACACTAATCTTCAACTCTTGTAATATGGTTTATTTTTTGCAGAGAACAGCATGACCTTCAGGCTACTGCACGGGACATTTTATCATCATAATATAACTTATGAGATCACTACCTAATAATGGCATTACAGAAGGACAAATGATTCATGCAGTACATTGTGACTGTGCTACAGAATACATTCACATGGCATGGATCCTTCAGTCTGGGTTCACATTGGAGCGATTTGTCATGCAATTTGAGAGATCAAATCGCATAACAAGTCGCAGCCTATTGGTGGCAATGGCACTGTTTCAATCAATGCGACACATATTTTGCGGCACCGCACCAATTTGCAAAAGTAGTTCCTGCACTACTTTTGCCGATTTCATGTGCGACTTCAATAGACATCTGTGTATGAAGCCACACAAATGTCTATCAAGTAGCACCTGAAATCGCGCTGACCTTGCTACTTTATAATCATGCTACTTCAAGTAAAGTAGCATCAATGTGAACCAAGGCTCACTATCATTATCAAGGACAAGAAATGAAAATTATTTGCAGTCTTCTGCTTTGTCTTCTCTTCTTCTCATTATTGGCTCCTGTCTGCCCCCATGAACCAATATCCTTGATATCATATGTGTTTACAGAACACAAATGCCCACATTAAAGTGGAGTTCCACCCAAAAATAGAACTTCTGCTTTAAGTGACGGTGACTCCATGACATGCCACATTTTTTTTTGGGGGAGGGGGGCGGTTACCATCTTTTTAGAGGCATCCAGCTCCCACTTCCTCCCGGGGCTCCGTAACGCCAGAAGGAATTTCACCTCTTCCCCTCCCTACCTGCAATCTTCTGGGACAAGTCACAGAATCACAGCGCGCAGCGCAGCTCACACATGCGCAGTGTGTGCCGGCTGTGAAGCCACAGTCATGCCTGGTTCCCACCGTGAAGCATGGAGGAGGAGGTGTGATGGTGTGGGGGTGCTTTTCTGGTGACACTGGCCTGGCCACCACAGTCACCGGACTTGAACCCAATCGAGATGGATTGGGGTGAGCTGGACCGCAGAGTGAAGGCAAAAGGGCCAACAAGTGCTAAGCATGTCTGGGAACTCCTTCAAGACTGTTGGAAGACCATTTCAGGTGACTACCTCTTGAAGCTCATCAAGAGAATGCCAAGAGTGTGCAAAGCAGTAATCAAAGCAAAAG
The DNA here is from genome assembly GCA_029574335.1 of Rana kukunoris. Classification (NCBI taxonomy): domain Eukaryota; kingdom Metazoa; phylum Chordata; class Amphibia; order Anura; family Ranidae; genus Rana; species Rana kukunoris. The sequence continues at coordinate 362,294,470 of CM056050.1, read as the reverse complement.
ATGGCTACTTTGAAGAACCTAGAATATGACATATTTTCAGTTGTTTCACACTTTTTTGTTATGTATATAATTCCACATGTGTTAATTCATAGTTTTGATGCCTCCAGTGTGACTCTACAATTTTCATAGTCATGAAAATAAAGAAAACTCTTTGAATGAGAAGGTGTGTCCAAACTTTTGGTCTGTACTGTATCTTGCAATTCCATAAATGCTGCTATCCTTAAAGTAGAATATACTGTAAACTCACATATTCGAAACGCGTCGGGTTTAGCAACTTGGTTTCCTCCGGGATCCCATCTCTGGGGTTTTCTCATTGTGTTTCAATGTACAATTGCTTTTAACTGTTTACCACTCTGTGGTTTCTATCTTTTTCTATTAATTTGTAATAAATTATATATTTTCTATATTATATATATTTTTTCAGTTTATTTTTCATTGCCCTTAAATCCCATTCTTTTTGGCGGTAATTTCCTATTTTGATTCATTGGGGGTGGTGGCAATGTACATGACAGCTCATGGAAGTCTAATTTCTTTATAGGCTGTGGTGGTGGTGGCACAACACTTTAACGCCTCACATATACTCTTGTTGAGCGCAAAACGGACCCTGCTGAGAAATATTAGATCAAGAATTGTAGTTACGCGCCCCTGTTAAATAGGGGCAGAAAAATTGGGCCTTAGGCGGTGGTGGCACACAACTGTAAACCTTCACAGATACTCTTGTTGAGTGTAGGAAAGGGCCCTGCTGAGAAATATTAAATCAAAAATTTTAATTATACACTTCTGTTAACCACTTAAGGACCCCTTACCGATGATATACGTCGGCAGAATGTCACGGCTGGGCACAAGCACGTACCTGTACATGTCTCTTTAAGGCCCAGCCATGGGGTCACAAGCGCGCCGCCGGCAGTCACAAAAAAAAAAAAACGGATCGCCGCCATTAGTAGTAAAAAAAATTAAATAAAAATGCAATAAAACTATCCCCTATTTTGTAAACGCTATGGGCCAGATTCAGGTAGAGTTAGGCTGGAGTATCAGTGATACTCCAGCCTAACTGTCACTTTAAGCCAGCGTTTCTGTTTTCTGTAACCAGAAAAAGAGAAACGCCGGGTTGGAGTTCCGATGCGAGCGGCGTAATTGAATTTCGCCATCGCATCGCAACTTTAATTTAAAAATGGCACCGGGGGCGTTCACGCTGATTTACGCCGAAAAAATATGTTAATCAGCGGGAATCGGCAATTCACAATCGTATTCGGGCGCGATGCAGTGACTTTCCGACGTTTCCGTAAGCGATACGCGGCGTAAAGATAAAGCAGCCCCCTAGTGGAGTATCCTATGTTAAGTATAGCCGTCGTCATCGCGTCAAAAAAAAAAAAATTTGCGTCGCTTGCGTAAAACGTCCATGAATGGGGATTTGACGTCATTGACGTTCACTGACAGAATTTGGAGCATGCACACTGGGATGCATTGACAGTCGACGCATGCGCAGTACGTTCGCCGCGGGATCGCGCTTAGTTTAAATAATACACGCCCCTTACCCGCCCAATTTGAATTCCGCCGGCTCATTTTCGATACGCTGCCGCAACTTTAGGAGCAAGTGCTTCATGAACACCAGCACTTGCTCCTAAAATTTCGCCAGAGTAACGTAAATGAGAAACGTTACTCCAGAGTAAAGATGCTCCCATCTACCTGAATCTGGCCCTATAAATTTTGCACAAACCAATCGATAAACGCTTATTGCGATTTTTTTTTTACCAAAAATATGTAGAAAAATACTTATCGTCCTAAACTGAGGAAAAACATTTTTTTATATATATTTTTGGGGGATATTTATTATAGAAAAAAGTAAAAAATATTGTTTTTTTTTTTCCAAATTTTTGCTATTTATGTTTATAGCGCAAAAAATAAAAACCGCAGAAGTTATCAAATACCACCAAAAGAAAGCTCTATTTGTTGGAAAAAAAAGGACGCCAATTTTGTTTGGGAGCCACGTCGCACGACCATGCTTGTCAGTTAAAGCAATGCAGTGCCAAATCGCAAAAAGGGGCAAGGTCCTTAACCTGCATAATGGTCCGGGTCTTAAGTGGTTAAACAGGGGCAGAAAAATTGTGCCTTAGGCGGTGGTGGTGGTAGTGTTGGTACAACAATGTAAAGCCTCACAGATACTCTTGTTGAGCACAGGAACAGGCCCTGCTGAGAAATATTAGATCACAAATTGAAATTACACGCCCCTGTTAAACAGGGGCAGAAAAATTGGGTCTTAGGCGGTGGTGGTGATGCCACAACACTGCAACCCCTCACAGATACTCGAGTTGAGCGCAGGAACAAGCCCAGCTGCAAAACATTACAGCAAAAAATGTAATTACACGCCCCTGTTAACCACTTAAGCCCCACATATTTTGCGATTCGGCACTGTGTCGCTTTAACTGACAATTGTGCAGTCCAGGAATGGCCTACAGTCAGGTATAGGCTTGGCTAGACACATTATATATATATATATATATATTAAATGTACTGCAGCTCACTGAGTCACCTGCCTGCCTGAAGTATATTAGAAACAGTACACCAAGAACGGTCTGCAGTGAGATCTAGCTAAACTGAATACAGTGTGTGTGTGTGTGTGTGTATGTGTGTTACATACGCCACGATCGTTAGAGCGAGAGCAATAATTGTATCACTAGAACGCCTCTGTAACTCTAAACATGTAACCTGTAAAAAAAAAAAATGGAAAGCATTGCTTAGTATACAAAAAAATTGTGCTAACTTTTCTTTTCTTTTATTTATTTTTTTATGAATGAAACAGTTTCTTTCCAAAAAACACTTTGAAAAATTGCTACGCAAATACCATGTAATCTAAAAAGTTGCAAAGAACACCCTTTTATTCCATAGGGTGTCTGCTAAAACAATATATATAATTAGGGTTGAGCGAACCCGAACTGGAATAATTTGCTAAAAGTTCAGGTTCGGAGTTCAGCTATGTAACAGCCAATCGCCGTTTGTTTTACTTGTGTGACCTAGAAGCCATCACAGCCATGCCTACTAATGGCATGACTGTGATTGGCCAGTGCAGCATGTGACTGAGCATGTGACCCAGCCTCTATATAAGCTAGAGGCACACAGCACACCTCGTCACTCTGCTTTAGCTAGGGTAGGGAAAGGCTGCAGACTGCTCTCAGGGACAGATTTAGATAGGATTGTGCTGCTTCAGAAAAATACTCAGCGATCTACATAGCATTAGGTACTGTAGGGAAAGGTTCCTAATGTTCTTACAGGGAGAGAATTAGATAGGAGTCTGTCCTACTTCACAAATCTAATTGCAGCTGCACTGCATATTTTCCTGTCAGATACTCTGCATTAGATAATTTAAGGTGAAGGTTCCTGATTGTGCTTATAGGCAGAGAAATATATAGGAGTCAGTCCTACTTCACAAACCTAATTGCAGCTGCATTGCATATGTTCCTGTCAGATACTCTGCATATTGCACCAGCATTGTATATGTTCCTGTGACATACTCTGCATATTGCACCAACATTGCATATGTTCCTGTCAGATACTCTGCATATTGCACCAGCAATGCATATGTTCCTGTGACATACTCTGCATATTGCACCAGCATTGCATATGTTCCTGTCAGATACTCTGCATATTGCACCAGCATTGCATATGTTCCTGTAACATACTCTGCATTAGCTACTGTAGGGAAAGGTTCCTAATTGTGCTTATAGGGAGAGAATTAGTTAGGAGTCAGTCCTACTTCACAAATCTAATTGCACCAGAATAGTGTCCCATCATTGGTATCATTGGCAGGAATAGTGTCCCATCATTTGTGTCAGTGGGGGAAATAGTGCCCCATCATTGGTATCAGTGGGAGGAATAGTGTCCCATCATTGGTATCATTGGCAGGAATAGTGTCCCATCATTTGTGTCAGTGGGGGAAATAGTGCCCCATCATAGGTATATGTGGGAGGAATAGTGTCCCATCATTGGGGAAGTTTCCTGCTTGTCAAGATTTTTTTATGTATTTAATGTTATTTTAAGTTATTTCCCTATCCATATTTGATTGCAGAGTACTTTCCATGCTCTTACCAACATTTTGCTGCCATTTGCAGCCCTCTAGCCCTTTCCCTTCGTTTTTTAGAGACATTTTAGTAGTCAAAAATTTGGGTCCCCATTGACTTCAATGGGGTTCGGGTCAAGTTCGGGTCCCGAACCCAGACTTTTTTCCAAAGTTCGCCCAAACCCGCCAAACCCGAACATCCAGGTGTCTGCTCAACTCTATATATAATGTTTGAGGGTTCTGAGTAATTTTCTATAAAAAATGATGGTTTTTACATGAAGGAGAGAAGCTTATATCATTGTGGTATTACAGTCCCTGTAACCTGCGTGTTTAGGTTCTGAGGGCTAAGTATGCTGCCCGAAGGAATCGCCAGTATCTTGATGGGCAGGCTCTCCCCGGTTTTGGCCCAGGTAACCTGGGCAGAGGCTTCTTCTAATACTGCTCCCCAGCCCAACAGGCTTGCATCTGCCGACACCACCTTGCAGGTGACTCGGAGAAAGGACCTGCCTTTCCGCAAGTTTTTGGTCTTTAACCACCAATTGAAGCTTTGACACCGCTTGAGTAGATCCAGGGCTTGGCTTCTCCTGTTCCAGGCAGCCAGAATACCACCCTTTTCTAGTCTCGAATGAACATAAGGAACCGCCTCGAAGAAGGCCAAGATTTTCCCTAATAGCCTCGTGCAGAGGCAAATTGATGGTCCCTTCTTTGTCCTGACTGTGTGGATGAATTCTCTTAGGGACAAAATCTTTGGTTCTGGCAGGAATACCCTGCTTTGGGCTGTGTCTATGATCATACCCAAGTACTCTACCCTTCTTAGGGCTTGTAGAGAGTATTTCTGTGGGTTTATGATCCAACCTAAATGCTCCAGGTATCTCACTGTATTGAGCACTGCATGATCTAATCCTGCTACTAACCTAACAAGTAGATTGTCTAAATAGGCTGTCACCGATATGCCCTGCGCTCTCAAGTTTGCCAACAGTGGGGCCAGAACTTTTGTAAACACCCGAGATGCAGTGGCCAAACTAAAAAGTAGAGTCACAAAATGAAAGTGGCGATGCTCTACCGCAAACCTTAGGAACTTTTGGTGAGTGGGATAAATAGGCACATGTAAATAGGCGTCCTTGATGTCTATAGACACCAAATACTCCCTGCCTTGTAGGGGGGCGACCACTGATGGAATAGTTTCCATTCAGAAAAGGCGAATGTTCAGAAACTGGTTTAGATCCTTTAGGTCCAGAATGGGTCTGACGTCTCCATTTGGTTTTGGAACCACAAAGAGGTTTGAATAAAACCCTGCACCTTGCTCTTCTAGGGGGACATCCTTGATTACCCCCTGAGACAGCAAATGATTCAAACCTCGGAAGAAACAATCTCTCTTATTGGATCTTTGGAGACCCCTGAACTTTGGAACCGATAGGGTGGGGTCTCTCAAAATTCTAGCTTGTACCCCAGGGATACAGCAGAAACCACCCATTTGTCCTGATCTCTGTCTGCCTAACTGCTGAAAACACCCGAAGCCCCCCCCCCCCCCCCCCCCCCACACTCGGCAGAGGAAAAATAATATAAGGTCTGCATTCACCGGTGATGCACCTTCATCCCTATATACATATACAGAAAAAGAGTCACCCTTGGGACTTTAAATTAGGTGGTCACAGTTTGCCACTGAGTATCAAAAGTAGTAACAGTACAAATGTTTTTTTAAATGAATGTACATACATGAATAATATAGCATAATAGTTCAGCCAATGGATTTTCACATGAAAAAGAAAATAATTAAAACTGATACAAACGTTATGCAATGCAGTATTAACAAATGCACGCATCAGAACACCCGACGCACATTTCGCAAGATCATTGCTCGCTCATCAGGGGTGGATGCGGATGGGATGTATCTAAATAGATAAAAAGACGTGTCACAGTGGTAAATGTAAAAACAATGGCAGAATGGGCCAGAGCAAAACAGCCCAATACTTACCAATGAATGAAACCAGAGTTTTCATTGCTGAACCCCCAAATGGACGGCAGCAGCCAGAGTGTGGCACGGTAGCTGAGGGGGGAGAAAACAGACACAGATACCCCCAGAGGGGACGCCAGGCGGCAGACATGACATGGGTGAAGGTGAATGGTCCTAATTGTCTCAGTATGCGACTTGATAGATATCAGCTGTAAACATAAATGTATGTGTCTCAATGATTTGTATAGAAAAATGTATGGACTAACCTGATCCAATAATGGAGCAGACATAGAGACCATGGGTAAGAAAGTAAATCCCGAAGCAATGTGTTTGTCTGGGAAATCAACCCCTATGGTGTAAAAAAAAGGGGGGGGGAGCAGTTTTAAATGAACAAAAAAGTGCAGGGAATGCAGATAAAGCACCAGGTGAGTGCTGGGGTGGGGAGAGTGTATTTACCTTGATGTATAAGCAGCTGAACAGTAGTAGAAATCTCTGTGATGTGCATGGTATTGGTGAGGGAAGGAAATGATCTCAGCCATGTCTCACCCCTGACATATATCCCCGAAGGGGCGGGGTCTGCCCAGCCCCCGCCCCCAATGCCATGCGAGGATAGATTGGTGTGCTGATGCCGGGGCGTCAGCTGCCAATGGGAGTATGCATACGCAGTGGACTCCCGTCCATCTAAGATGACAAACTGCACTGCCACTGGGTGACAGCGCTCCCGCTGTAGGAGCATAGCGCCGATATGCCGGTGGCCCCCCACGCGAAATCCATTGGATGAGGTTGGGGGGGGGACAGCAGCAGACAGAAATCCCCATTAGCATAACACAGCGCCCATGCCAGACAAAAACCGCCAACCGCCAGAGGAGACAGTAAAGGGACACAAAGGCCACAGAACACCTCCACTGTTGGAGGCAAGGTCAAAGGCTAAAACATGTATATAAAGTATATTTGTAAAGCACAGTGGCTGGTGGGGACAGCAGGCCAGTTTTTGGGCTAAATGGGTGTCTTCCATCCGGGTTCAATTAAAACAAAAATAATAAAAGGTCTGCAGTCACCAGTGATGCACCTCTATCCCTATATACATATACAGAAAAAGATTCGCCCTTGGGACTTTAAGGCCCTTTTCACACTGAAGAGTTTTTCAGGTGGTACAGCGCTAAAAATAGCGCCTAAATACTCCCCTGAAAAACTCCTGCCCAGCCTTCTCAATGTGAAAGCCAGAGGGCTTTCACACTGAGGCGATGCACTGGCAGGAGAGAAAAAAAACTCCTGCAAGCAGCATCTTTGGAGCGGTTAGAGGAGCGGTATGTATATCGCTCCTTCACCGCTCCTTCCCATTTAAAACAATGGGAAACCGTGGTTATACCGCCCGCAATGCGTCTCTGCAGTAGTAACCCTTTTTTTGGACGCTAGTAGGGGTAATCCCACGGCAATTCTGACGGTATAGCACCTACACTGCCCCGTGTGAAACTGGCCTAAATGAGGTGGTCACAGTTTGCCACTGAGTAACAAAAGTAGTAACAGTATAAATGTTTATTAAAATGAATGTACATACCTCATAGGAGGTTCCTGTCGAATGACGCTACACCCGTCATGACAGCTCTTACATAGCTCTTACGTACCCGTGACGTACGCAGGTGACCCTGCCCCTCTCTGATGCCACAGGTGTTTCTTGCGGTTTTCCTGTGACGTCAGATGGGGCGGAGTCATCTGTGTACACCACGGATGACCCCGTCCCATCTGACACCACGGGGAAACTGCAAGGGTCTGGAATGGATTTTAAGGGGAACCCTGTGCCAAAATAAAAAAAATGTAGTGGGGGTCCCCCCTAAAAATCCATCCCACATCCTTATCCAAGCACACAGCCTGGCAGGCCACAGGAAAAGAGGGGGACGAGAGACCGTACCAGGCCACCAGGCCACATGTCCTCAACATGGGGTGGTGCTTCGGAGTCACCTCCAAAGCACCTTGTCCCCATGTTGATGGGGACAAGGGCCTTATTCCCACAACCCTAGGGGGCTGGTATGGATTTTGAGGGGGACCCCTACGGCAATTAAAAAAAAATTGGCGCAGGGTTCCCCTTAATATCCATACCAGACCTAAAGGGCCTGGTATGGAATTTGGAGGGACCCTACAAATTATTATTTATTTTTTTTGGTGCGGGGGGGCGGGAACCCATGCTGTTTTTTTTCATAAACTTTTATCTGTATTGCGGGACCCGACAATTCATTATAGCCGTAAGCAGTTTTTAGGGTCCTTTCACACTAGCGGACCGTTCGTCCGCTCATTACAAGTCCCGTTTAAGGACTTGTAATGAGCCCCTATGGGAGCGGATCCGTTAGCGGATGATGCATCCGCTAACGTCCGCTAGATCCGCATCCGTTTTTGCGGACGGAAGAATGTCCTATTTTTCTTCCGTCCGGCCAAACGGATCGGATGCAAACGGACAGACGGTCCGTTTCCATCCGACTCCCCATAGGGGAGAGTGGAGGAGAGACGGGGCGGTCCCTGCACAGTGTGCCGACAGCTGAGCGGAGACCCCCCCCCGCTGAGCTGACGGGCACACGGAGCGGACCGAAAAACGGTCCGCTCCGTGTGAAAGGACCCTTAATTACCTTTTTCTTTAGAAATTTTATTTTGCTGCAGGGAAGGTTCTAAATACAGGAAAAATGTACCACTTTACAGGCATACTATAGACACCCCCCAGCTATGAAATTTGAAGGAATTTATTATTTTTATTGTTTCACTTTAAGCATTATTGAAATCACTGCTCTCTAAAAAACTGACGTTTTTTTAAACTTTTTTTGCATTGATACATGTCCTCTGGGGCAGGACCAGGATCCCCAAACACTTTGTATGGCAATAACTTGCACCTTTAAAATTATCACTATAGATTTTTTATGTTCGTATCCCATAGACTTTACCAGGCCTTTGCGCCATGATTCATGGAGCAAAGGCAGGAGTAAAAGTCGTTTTGTCATTTACTAAAGAAATGCGCTGCTATAGCAGCACATTTTTTTATTTACTAAAATGCCTAGTGCGCCCAGGAGAGGGTGCATGGTGTGCCTCTATAGACCTGGCGCACGGCATTTAGAAATGTAAATAGAAGGGTAATTGAAAAAATGGGAAAAAAGGGGATAATTTGCGGTGCACGTTTATGTAAGGCGGTAGTGATGAGAAAGTACAAGTTATTCATTATAAAATTACAAAAAGTACTTTATTCATTGTTACATAGATATATACACAAATACAAAAAAATCTTAAAAAGGAAAAGAGAACAAAACATTTGTTGACTATATATTGTGGGTAACAAGAAACATCATTCAGTTGAGCAGCAGATGCAACTTGGAAGGAAATCGCATAGACCCTACATGTTTCGCGGACTTCCGCTTCCTCAGGGGAAAGAGGGATATCCAAAATGAAAATAGACAACTAGAAAATATGTAGAAAAGTATATCAACGTTAGTCATTAAAATGTGATACACAATTGGGATACTGAATAACACAGGTTTGGGAAAATAAAGTGGCTCCAAGGTTTCCAGAAACACATTCATCTGCTCAACGCATCTGCTGCTCAACTGAATGATGTTTCTTGTTACCCACAATATATAGACAACAACTGTTTTGTCCTCTTTTCCTTTTTAAGAATTTTTTGTATTTGTGTATATATCTATGTAACAATGAATAAATTACTTTTTGTAATCTTATAATTAATAACTTGTACTTTCTCATCACTACCGCCTTACATAAACGTGCACCGCAAATTATCTCCTTTTTTCCCATTTTTTCAATTACTTATCTTTTGGGATTAGGTGCCTTTTTTCTGGGTGACTCTATCCGTCTTGAACCACATCTATGTAAATAGAAGGGGTTTGAGCGGGAGTTTATTAGGGGGGGGTGTGGGGTGATGTGGGGAAAGTGTAGTGACATGTGTTTGTTTGAGTGTTACGGGCCGAATTGAAAGTGAAAGTGATTTTTGTGAAAGATCGCGTACGCCGGCACAGTACGCCTAAACCTCAGGGAGGTTTATTTGCATACTGCACATGCGTACACGCCCATTTCGTCCATTCACGCACGCCGCTCCACTACGCCAGGAAAATCTTGGTAAATACCAAGCGGCGTAGCTGTATTTGCGTGGCTTGAGGCGGCGCACGTGAATGGCCGACCAGTTTTCAGCTTACGCTGACCATGAAGGGGAACTCAGCGCCAAATTTCAAACAAAAAAACGTTGTGGGTTCCCCTACAGGGGTACATTAGGCCCTTCGGTTTGGTCTGGAACGTCAGGGGTTAAACCTACGCCAAAAAAAAACTCAGATCCCCCAGATCCAGACCAAACCCTTATCCAAGCACTCAGTCTGGCCGGACAGGAATGGGGGTGGGGACGAGTGAGTGCCCCCCCTCCTGAGCCGTACCAGACCGCATGCCCTCAACATGGGGGAGTGTGTGCTTTGGAGCAGGGGGGCACTGCCGCCCCACCCCAAAGCACTCTTGTGCCCATGTCGATAGGGACAAGGGCCTCTTCCCGACAACCCTTGCCGTTGGTTGTCAGGGTATGCGGGCGGTGGCTTATCGGAATCTTTGAGCCACCTTTAATAAGGTGGCCCTCAGATGCCGGCCCCCCACCCTATGTGAATGAGTATGGGGTACATCGTACCCCTACTCATTCACCTGGGGGAAAAATGTAAAGTAAGAAAAACACAGCACACAGATTATTAAAATCATTTATTAGTCAGCTGGGGGGTCTTCTGTCGGGCCCCCCCTTTCTTCTTTAAGCTCTTTTACAATGGAGGTGTAGGCCCGGTCTTCTCTCTTCCACCAGGGCCAATGTAAAAGAGCTTAAAGGGTGGGGGACCCCGGCAGAAGGCGCCAGAGAAGCTCGGTGGGGTGGCTCCCCCCCGGCAGAAAACTGCGAAGCCTGGGGCCCCGGCAGAAGAGAGAAGACTCGGCCTACACCCCCCCCCCCCTTGTAAAAGAGCTTAAAGAAGAAATTGGGGCCCCAGCAGAAGACCCCCCAGCTGACTAATAAATTATTTTAAAAATCTGTGTGGTGTGTTTTTTTTTTTAACTTTACATTTTTTTTTTTTGGATTTAAACATTTTTTTTTATTTTAAAACAAAAATTATAATACATTAAACAGTTGTAGCAGTGTTACAGTTATAATACATAATACAGATGGGTCTACATGCAGATGCATACCATTGTGTATCCCCTCTTAACTTAAAATACCCTCCGGAACACTACTACATAAAGAGGAGAGGGACCAAGACAAAAAGAAAGAGGAAAAAAAAAAACCACACTCTGTTGTTTCAATCTTCCTACTCTCTCCCCCTTCATATTCGAGGTGTCATCTATATTGTTAGTCTTTACCCTCCTCGCCCCTCTACCCTGGAGTCTAAAAAGGAATTCCAGGAGGTCCAAGTTCTTAAGTATCTTTCCTGTTGGTGTTGTGCTATCAATACTAATTCTTCTAGTTTACAGATTTCCTTTACTTTACTTATCCACATCTCTATGGTTGGGGGGGATGGTGACTTCCACTTCTTTGTTATGCATGCCTTTGCTGCATCTAATAGATGACATATACTTGTCTCCCTATACGCTTTCTCTTGAATTTGGTTCACATGTAGAAGATAAAATTCTGGTTCTTCCGGTATCTCGTAATCTGAACAAATCTGGAGGACCCTTTTAATCTCCTGCCAATAACTCCTTAACAAAGGACAATCCCAAAATATATGTAGCATCGTCCCTTTACTTCCCTGGCAACTCCAACATTTATCTGACACCTCTGGGAAGATTCTATTTAGTCTCTCCGGTGTCCTATACCATCTCGCAAAGATCTTGTAATTTGTCTCCTGTGTCCTTGTACAAATCGATGTTTCATGCGTTCGTCTGTATATACGTTTGTTCCATACTAAATACCTTTTTTAATTCCTGTTCCCAATCTTGGACACACTTCAAAGGATGGCTCCCTGACTGTACTAGTAATTCGTAACTTATTGAGAGAGTATGTGTTAATGTTCCCCTTTCACTACACATCCTCTCTAGTCTCGTAAGTGGTCTCTCAAAGGCCCCTGGGTTTGGTAGTGTGTTCAGGAAGTGAACCATCTGGAGTGCATTCCAAAATTTTAAACGGAATACGTTCTCTTGTTCCATCAATTCGGCTATTGTAAGCCATCTTCCCATTCGGATATAGTTCACTACCTGTCTGCTCCACTCCTCCCTTAGATGTCGAAAAGCTCCGTCTTCACATCCCAGGGGGAACAGGGGGTTGCCTATCACTGGATATAATGGGGAGGTCTTAGGGTCGATGCCCATTATAGAAAATGCTGTTGCGCATATTTTCACCGTGTTTCCCAGAATCGGGTTCTTGTTAATTTCTTTGGGCAATGGGGCAGACCACCATGGTGCCCTTTCTAATGGTATTTTAGATTGGGACTGTTCAATTTGCACCCATAATTTGGTGTCTGAATGCCTGTTCCAGTCTATTAACCTATTCAGGTGTACAGCATAATAATATTTCCTTATGTCTGGCACCCCAAGTCCTCCCTGTTGTTTAGTATACATTAGTTGTTTCCTTTGTATTCTGGGGTTTTTGTGTGCCCATATAAACTCAAAAATAGTTCTCTGACATAGTTTAAAATAATGTACAGGGATGTGTATTGGTAATGTTTGGAATAGATAAAGCATTTTTGGGAGTATGTTCATCTTAATGATATTACATCGGCCTAGCCAGGTATGAAAACCCTGGTTCCACTTATTCAGTAAAATCTTCACCTTTTGCAGTAGCGGTGGGAAATTTAATTCAAAGATCTTATCTACTTCCCCTGGTAGTTGTATGCCTAAGTACGTCAGTGCTCTATCTGTCCACTTAAACTAAAATTTTTGTTTTAGACATATTATTGATGCTTGCGGCACATTAACTCCCATTGCTTCTGACTTATTAAAATGTATACTTAAGTTCGAGAGAGAGACATATTTCTCAAATTCCCTCATTAAATTCGGGATTGAGGTCAATGGATTGGTAAGGGTAAACAACATGTCGTCTGCGAAGGCTGTGATTTTACAGTGGTTCTCCCCTATGTGTACTCCTGTAATGTTCCCATTTAAGCGCAGAGTACACAGGAAGGGTTCTAAAGACAGGGCGAAGAGGAGTGGGGATAGGGGACACCCCTGCCTTGTCCCGTTCGATACCTGGAAGGGCTCTGATAATATTCCGTTGGCCCGTACTTGGGCCGCTAGGCCTGAGCACATCGAAAATATCCATTTTATTATTTTATCTCCAAAGCCTCCATGTTGTAGTACTGCATGCATGAAGCTCCAGTTCACCCTGTCAAAGGCCTTCTCTGCGTCTGTGTTCAGCAATACACATTGTGTCTTTTTTGTATTTGCTATCTGCACCAGGTTGATGGCTTTAATGGTGTTATCACGCGCTTCCCGGGCGGGCACGAATCCCACTTGGTCCAAGTGGCTAGTTCTTTCAATAGCCTTTCTAATTTTTCCGTGCGTTTCCTTTTTATTCTGGACCCATGTTTAATTAGCACTCCTCTGATGACCACCTTGTGTGCTTCCCAGACAATTCGGGGATCGCACTCTGGGGTATCATTGGTGCTAAAATAGAACTTCAGCTCTTTGATTACGTCTTCTAGGACCTCTTTATCCTGCAACAAGCTTTCATTTAGTCTCCACTGATTTGGTCTGATCTGTCTAAGATCTTGTATCTCGTATTCTAGGAAGATCGGGGCATGATCTGACCATGTAATAGATCCTATTTTAGCCGATCGTACTGAGTGTAGTTGAACGTGTGGAATTAAGAAGAAATCTATACGAGAGTATATTTTATGTGGTGTAGAGTAAAACGTATAGTCTTTTTCTTTATTATGTAACAATCTCCATATGTCAATCAGCTGGTTTTTATACAGAGTCTGAGTGATGCAGTTTCTCACCCCATGGGGAGTAGACGACTTTCCTGATGATGTGTCCACTTTGGGATCTAGTGGAATATTCAGATCCCCTCCCAAGATCAAGTGGCCTTCTGAAAAATCTTGTAAACGTTTAACCGTTTTGTCCAAGAAAGTTCCCTGTTGTTCATTTGGGGCATATACAGTGGCAAATGTTACCTCTATTCCTCCTATTTTACCCTTCACAAATAGGTATCTTCCTTTCGGGTCTCTCATTGAGTCTAAGTATGTCCACTTGATTCTTCCTGCTATAAGAATAGACACACCCTTTGACTTTGACTCCTGATTTGTCGCGTGATATACGGTTGGATATAACCTGTTCTTTAGAATCGGAGTCTTGTCTTCTCTAAAGTGCGTTTCCTGTATATATGCCACATCTATTCTTAGTCTTTGCAGGTCATGCATAAAAACCCTCATTTTTTCGGGTGTGTTCAATCCCTTCACGTTCAGTGACAATATATTTAGTGCCTCCATCCTGTCTTACTTTATTCCTGGGTATTGATTAAATATATAGGGAGTAAAGTAGACAATGAGGAGTGAGCGTGCAGGTGGGGGGATGGGGGATTGAAGCCCCCCCTCCTGAGAAAAAAAAAAAGGGAGAAAGAGAAAAAAAAAGGTGAAAAACACCCCCGAAAAAAGGGGGGTATTCTCTAATATTTAGCTAATATTAGCTAAATATTAAATAATGCAGGGATGTAAACTTGCATGCTATTCCCCCTGCCCCGCCTCCCCCTTCTTGTGGGTCTAGCCTCTAGCAACCCCAAATACTTGTACCCTACCCCAATTCCCTGATAGACCCCCCCACAGATGAAATAAAAGAACATAAGGCCACATAGCGAAACATGACCCCCATGGATAGTCCTCAAGAAGAGTAGACGGTGGGCACCGTGGAGAGGCCCGGAGCTCCAAGTTTTTTTTTTCTCTTTTTTTGTCTCTTCTTTATTTTTTTATTCTTTCTTTACATAGAGTCAGCAGACGGGTGCCTTATTCTTAATTTACTTTTCTTTGTCTCACTTTTAAAGAAGAGGCCCTATATCCTGAGGTCTCTATACTCTCCTTTTTTTTATGGTATTAACAATTTCTGAAGGAGACAGGATATAGGGGAATATAGGAATCTCCTAGGGTACACATAGGGTGGGGGGCCGGAATCTGGCGGGACTTACATGCGTGTTCGCTTCTGAGTGCGAGCTACTAGGGACAGGGGCGTTTTAATTTTTTTTTTTTTTTTACGTAATAATTCAATAAGACCTTCCCTTCAGGCTGGAAAGCATGATTTCAGAGGAAAAAAAGCACAGATCTCATGCTTTCAGCCGCGATTGCAGCTTTGTTTATGTTTCTGCATTTCTGGTGAACTGAGCATGCCCAGGGACTTAGAATTTTTGATGTTGCTTTTTGTGGGTGAAAATCACTTGGATGTCTAAAATCACTTGGATGTCTCTGAGCATGCTCATAGAGCATGTTTTTTGGGTTAGTAATTTAAGGACATCCTTACCAGGTGTAACCAGTTACAAGTTCACCCAAACTAGAGACTGAACTTTGTCAAAGTGTTTTCAATTGCTTCATTAGCACACATGTTATATAAAGCGTGTAAAGAGCAGTTTTAGATGCCCTGAGAAAAGGCAGGCTGGCAAGAATGTCTTTGCTAAACAGATATGTTTTTGAGCAAGGTTTTTTTTTGGCAATGTATGTATTTTTAACGTTGTTCACTTTGATGTATTTGTCTCTGCTGCATTATTTTGCTAAATATTTCTCAAGATGTTGTGACTAATGTTTCAATCCTGTCTGTGGATCTATCCTGTTATTTTCAAAGCATAAACCATATGCTGTTTACTGTCTCAAATGAACCTATGAATATTTTTATTTTTTTAAATGTA
Organism: Rana kukunoris; assembly: GCA_029574335.1. Lineage (NCBI taxonomy): Eukaryota > Metazoa > Chordata > Amphibia > Anura > Ranidae > Rana > Rana kukunoris. Next base: position 362,278,630 of record CM056050.1, on the reverse strand, counting down.
TTTTTGTTTGTATTTTTGCTACAGATTTTGACAGCTGCAGCTGAAATAGTTTTGGCCTAAACAATCAGGTGTGATTTTTGTCTCGAAGCTCCTTTCCTGGTGTGTATGCATGAAATGTTTGCTGCCATGTTTAATCACCAGGAAAGGAAAAAGTCAGAGTGGTAAGTATTGTTTCCTTTTTACTGCAGTGGTCCTCAGTCTCAGCCCTCAAGTACCCCCGACAGGACATGTTTTGTGGATTTATCTTATCAAGAATTGCTGTCCAGATTGTCTTTTAAAGCACATGTGCAAGATGGAGGAAAACCTGCAAACATGGCCTGTTGGGGGGGGGGGGTGTATTGGTGGACAGGCTGTGCTTAAATCTAGCGCAAGACAATCCTATTCTAATTGTGGGTGTTTGAGGGAAGCCAAGTGAGTGTTAGAACCCCTGATTGTGTTTTTTGGATTCGGCTTTGTGTCCCTTTTCTTAAAATTGTCTTCACTTCCTATCACACAGCTGAACAGGAAGTGAGGATAAAACCCTACCAATGTCTTTTCTTGGGGTCAATCTAACTAGTGTCCCCATTAAGCAAATTGCACTGCTGTGTACACCCGGAATGATTAGTTAGCTTGGGGTTTAGTAAAGGCAAAGCCACTTTGCAGTAGAAGCGTAGTCGTTAAAAATCAGAAGGGAACCACGTATGGTTTTAATATCCAATCCTGTAGAAGCAAAGGTTTTTTTTTTTTTTTTCTTCTTCTTCTTCTTCTTCTTCTTCTTCTTCTTCTTCTTCTTCTTCCTTGCTTGTCCACTTGTAGTGCAAAGTGGATTTGCGTTTAGTAAATGGACCCCAAAGTCCAAGATCCCTAATAATTTGGGGTGTACACAGCAAAATGCTAGAGTGCAATTTACATAATGAAAAAACTTTTTAGATTGATCTGTGTGCCCCCAAGAAAAGACATTAGTAAGGTTTTACCCTCGCTTCCTGTTTGGCTATGTGACAGGAAGTGAATGAAGTAGAAAGTGACAACATTTGTGAGGTGTCTTCACCCTATCAGATGATACTTATTTACAAAATTAAGAAAATTGTTTATTTCACATTGGGTGGTGTTTGTGGGGTCCCTAACACACATTTGTACATATTAGCAAAGCTGTATCCTGGCCTATTGGCATGGTTATATTTTCTTAGGCCTCTCAATAAAATTAACAGAAATTTGTGCTTAAACTACAACTATAATAAACACTTTTTTTTTCTTTCATTTTGGATAGAGTGAGGGAGGGAGGGTTATAGGCCCTGTCGGTTTATTTTGTATTATCCCTGTCCAATTGGGGAGATTTGCCTTCACTTCCTGCCCCATAGCCAAACAGGAAGTGAGAGAAAAACTATGCAAATTAAGGGAATCCAGTGCCCCCCCCCAGAACTAGTGTGTGTGTGTGTGTCCCCTGAAAATTTCTGGGCGGGTCATAAAAAAACAGGGTGTGGCCTTGACAGGAAGGGTGGGTCATTTTTCTATTAGGAGGTGCAGAAATTTAGTCAGGCCTAGGGCAGCACAAAACCTAAATATCATACTGCATATTAGGGCTTATTTAGACCGGATCCGATTTACAGCATGTTTTTAGATTGTGAGGGAGAACAAGCAAACTCCAGGCAGATGGTGTCACGGGCGGGATTCGAACCAGCGATCCTTTTTGCTGCTAGGTGAAAGTGCTATACACTACACCACTGTGCTGAACGAACATGTTCAGGGCTGAAAGCATGAGATCAGTGTTTTTTTTTTTCCAATCCCATGATTTCCAGCCTGGAGGACAGATGTGGGGTCTTATTGACCTTGCCTCTCTCCATAAAGAGGACCTCTCACACACTAGTCCTAATACAAGGGATGTTTACATTCCTTGTAATAGGAATAAAAGTGATAAAAAAAGGGGACAAAAAAGGGCAAAAATAGAAATATTAGGTTAAAATATAAATAACAAAAAAAAATAAAAAATTAAAACGCCCCTTGTCCCTAGTAGCTCACACTCAGAAGCGAAAACGCATGTAAGTCCCACCCACATATGTAAACGACGTTCAAACAACACATGTGAGGTAGTGACACGTGCGTTAGAGCGAGAGCAATAATTTTAGCACTAAACCTCTTCTGTAACTGTAAACTGGTAACCTAAAAAAGCGTTGCCTAAAAAAAAAAAAAATGACCGCCACTTTATTCCCTAGGGTGTCTGCTAATAAAATATATATAATGTTTGGGGGTCCTGAGTAATTTTCAAGGAAGAAAATATAATTTTTACATGAAGGAGAGAAGTGCCAGAATAGGCACGGTATGGAAGTGGTTAAAGTGAAACAATAAAAGTGAAATATTCCTTTAAATTTCATACCTAGGGGGGGTGTAAAGTCAGCATGTGAAAAAGCGCATGTTTCTCGTGGTTAGAACTGTCTCTGCACAAAATTACATTCTGAAGGAAAAAAAGGCATTAAAAATTCACTCGCGGCTATAATGAATTGTCGGCTTCCGGCAATTCTGAGCAAATTCATTCATAAAAAAAAAAAAGCATGGGGTCCCCCCAAATTCCATTACCAGGCCCTTCGGGTCTGGTATGGATATTAAGGGGAACCCCGCCGTAAAAAAATAAATGAAGTGGGGTTCCCCCCAAATATCCATACCAGACCCTTCAGGTCTGGTATGGATTTTAAGGGAAACTCCACCCCAAATTGAAAAAAATGGCGTGGAGTCCCCCCAAAAATCCACACCAGACCCTTATCCCAGCACGTTAACCTGGCCGGCCGCAGAAAAGAGGGGGGGAGAGAGTGCGGCCCCCCCTCTCCTGAACTGTACCAGGCCACATGCCCTCAACATGGGAGGGTGCTTTGGGGTCCCCCCCAAAGCACCTTGTCCCCATGTTGATGGGGACAAGGGCCTCAGCCCCACAACCCTGGCCGGTGGTTGTGGGGGTCTGCAGGCGGGGGGCTTATCGAAATCTGGCCGGCAGAAGGAGAGGAAGATGGAAGAATACGCTGGTCAAGATGCGGACGAGAAGACCCAAGAAAGAAGCAGAGGAAGAAGAAGAAGATGGAGGAAGAAACCCAAATGAAAGAAGAAAAGAAGAAGATGGAAGAAGATGGAAGAAGAAGAAGCGTGGAAAGAAGATATTAATAAAGGACTTGTCAAAAACCGGCTCTTGTCATTTTTTACACTTTTGACACTTTTTTTGGTGAAATGGTAGAGGTAGAATGTACCCCATTACCATTTCACACAGGGGGCGGGATCTGGGGGTCCCCTTTGTTAAAGGGGTCTCCCAGATTTCGTTAAGCCCCCCGCCCGCAGACTCCCACAACCACCGGCCAGGGCTGTGGGGATTAGGCCCTTGTCCCCATCAGCATGGGGACAAGGTGCTTTGGGGGGACCCCAAAGCACCCTCCCCATGTTGAGGGCATGTGGCCTGGTACGGTTCAGGAGAGGGGGAGGGCCGTACTCTGTCCTCCCCTCTTTTCTGCGGCCGGCCAGGTTAACGTGCTCAGATAAGGGTCTGGTGTGGATTTTTGGGGGGACTCCACGCCATTTTTTTATTAAAATTTGGGGTGGAGTTCCCCTTAAAATCCATACCAGACCTGAAGGGCCTGGTATGGATATTTGGGGGGAACCCTGCATCATATTTTTTTTTACGGCGGGGTTCCCCTTAATATCCATACCAGACCTGAAGGGCCTGGTAATAGAATTTGGGGGGACCCCAGGCTTTTTTTTTTTTTGTTTATGAATGAATTTTTTCAAAATTGCCAGGAGCCGACAATTCATGCGCCTAATTAAGGGCCTGGTAATGGAATTTGGGGGGACCCCACGCTTTTTTTTTTTTTTATGAATGAATTTGCTCAGAATTGCCGGAAGCCGACAATTCATTATAGCCGCGAGTGAATTTTGAATGCCTTTTTTTCCCTCAAAATGTCACTTTTTTTGTTGCACTTTAATTTTTAAACAGCCGTTTTTTTCGGGAGCTGTGAATTTAATAATTTAAATTCACAGCTCCCGAAAAAAACGGCTGTTTTAAAAAATAAAAAAAGCATTGATACATGTCCCCTGGGGCAGGATTTAGGTCCCCAAACACTTTTTAGGACAAAACTTGCATATTAAAGCGGATGGTTCACCAAAAACAAATATAAAAAGCCAGCAGCAACAAATACTGCAGCTGCTGACTTTTAATATTAGGACACTTACCTGTCCTGGAGTCCAGCGGCGTCCGCAGCAGAGGATGAGCGATCGCTCGTCACCCTGCTGCTCCCCCCTCCATCCACGGCGAGGGAACCAGGAAGTGAAGCGCTCCGGCTTCACTGCCCGGTTCCCTACGGCGCATGCGCGAGTCGCGCTGCGCCCGCGATTGGCTCCCGCTGTGTGCTGGGAGCCGAGAGTTCCCAGCATACAACGGGAAAAGCCCGTCTTTTGCCCGAGACTGCGGGCCGGAAGTGGGTGCGGATACCTGTCTTTAGACAGGTATCTGCACCCCCCTCCCCCCTGAAAGGTGTCAAATGTGACACCGGAGGGGGGGAGGGTTCCGATCAGCGGATCTTCACTTTAGGGTGGAGATCCGCTTTAACCTTTAAAATGAACATTTCTCCCATGTACTTCTAAAGGTTCATGCTCCTAATTAAGGATTCATCCAGCGTACCAATTAAGCAATGAACCAGCGCAGCGCATTGTTAATAATAAATCAGCCCCTGTATGTTACAGAACTGCACACTGTGTCTGACTCATCTCTAAACCAGACTTTTATATGACTGCTGCCTCACCGGACATTGATGAGTGTGCACAGGAGAGGAGAGGTTCCGCCCTGCCCATACACTCCCTCCTCACAGGATTTGACCGACAGTAGCAGAAGCCTATGGTTCCTTCCCGTGACTCTGTTTGTTCTTCTGAAGCCTCTGTGGGTGTCATTAGGAGAGCAGCTGTCTGACTGGATGCTGCAAAACTGGATGACCTCTTCAGTCATTTTTAGTGAGAGCAATGAAACAAATAGCACTGTTCCACTGCAGTTGGCATTTGCAAAGTGGCTATAGTAGGGACAGGGTCCCCATTGGTTAGGCACAGTGCTAGAGAGGAGTTCCTGATAAGGGATAAAACTGGCATACAGCATCTGGCTTCAGTATCCTGAGACTTTAGAGCTGGATCAAAGAACTTTGTCGGCCTGCAAGTGTGCCTACACCGCTGCTCTGACTGCCACCCTCTTTTTTCAGATCCTGCCCCAGAAACAAAAGCATTGTTATAGTGAAACATCAAGTGCTAGAACTGTGTTAAAGTACTGCTAACGCTTCTATGAGCCGTTGTACCCAAATTTCCTGTATTACTAAGACTCTATGCTCGGAAGCATTGAACTTTGTTTTGCTCAGCACGTCGTTGTGTTTTATGTCACCGCGTTGGACAAGGTCGGATTTTTGACTGTTGATGTGTAGGCAAGACTGATGAAAGTCAGCTTCATCGGATATCCGACGAAATCGGGGATAGTTTTATTGCATTTTTATAAAAAAAATGTTTTTACTACTAATGGCGGCAATCAGCGATTTTTTTCGTGACTGCGACATTATGGCGGACACTTCGGACAATTTTGACACATTTTTGGGACCATTGTCATTTTCACAGCTAAAAATGCATTGTTTACTAGACATGTGGAGACTGGAATATTTTGTTTCGTTTTTTCGTTTGGAAAATACATTTATTTAGTTTCTCCCGAAAATCGTTTTGATTTATTTTGTTTTTCGTTGGGGAATAGCTTTTGTCCGAAAATCCAATAAGACTTGGTTTCTGTTCGAATGGTCAAAAGAATATTCGACGGAACGTCGAATCTTTTTGGTTGATGTTGAATGGCCAAGAATATTTGACGGATCGTCGAATCTTTACGTCGAATCGTATATTTCCGTTTGAATATTCCGCCTACAAGAATTCTAATGTTGTATGACTAGTAATAATGTCGAATCTATTCTCTATAATGTCGAATCTATTTTCTCATAAATCGAAATCTATTCTCTGTAATGTCGAATCTATTATTTCTATAGTGTCGAATCTTTTCTCTATAATGTTGAATCTTTTCTCTATAATGTCAAATCTTTTCTCTATGATGTCAAATGTTTTCCCTGTAATGTCGAATCTCTCTATATCGAATTTTTACCGTAACGAAAACGAAAATAAAGCATTTTTTATGTCGGATCTTTCGGTTTTCGTTTCTTGCACTTTCGTTATCGTTTGTCAAAACGATAACAAAAAAAACAAATTTTCGGACGAAAATGCATTCTAACGAAAACGAATGCACATGTCTATTGTTTACTGTGAAAATGACAATTGCAGTTTAGGAGTTAACCACAAGGGGGCGCTGAAGGGGTTATGTATGATCTCATCTGTGTTTCTAACTGTAGGGGGGTGTGGCTGGAGGTATGACATCATCGATTGTGTATTCCTATAAAAGGGATCACACGATCAATGACGGCGCCACAGTGAAGAACGGGGAAGCTGTGTTTACACACAGCTCTTCCCGTTGTTCAGCTCTGGGGACCGATCGCGGGACTCCAGCAGGGATCGGGTCACGCGGTCACGGTCACAGAGCTTTCAGGGCGGGTCGCGGGCGTGCGCCCACGACCCACGGCTGGGCACTTAAAGAGGACGTACCTGTAAGTGCATGTGCCCAACTGTGCCATTCTGCCAACGTAAATGTGCAGGAGGCGGTCCTTAAGTGGTTAAAAGTCAGCAGCTACACTTTTTTGTAGCTGCTGACTTTTAATAAACTTAACAACCAGTGGAACTTTGCTTTAAGTAAGGGTTACATTCTGCATTACACAAGCTGGACTGTACTTTTACATCTGAACTGCAAACCTTTAGTATAAAATAGTGGTCTCCCGCAATGTATGCACCACCATTATTCACAATATACTGTAGATCAGGTGGGACATGCACAGTATGCAAAGAACAGGGAAAGAACACAAAGGGAATAAGGTGCAGAGGCAGCTCTAGGCTTTGTGAGACCTTAGACAAAACTTGACATGGGGCCCCACTCACACCCATGATGGGAAAAATAATTCAAGGACAAGAGCCTCTTCCCCACAACCCTGGCTGGTGGTGGGGTCTGCAGGCAGGGGGCTTATCAGAATCTGGAAGCCCCCTTTAAGTTGGCCCCCCAGATCCTGCTCTTTAAAAACTAAGGGGCTGGGGCCACCCAGTGATGTCACCTGCTGAACCTGTCCCTTGTGACGCCATTGACTGAGGCCATGCTGGGTCATTGGCATCGCAAGGGGTGGTGTCACTGATATTCACTGGTTGTTAGGGGTACTGGCGACCCTGCTCCTGAGTCAGGGCTCTAATTGCTGCCTGAGCACAGCAATGTTAAGGTCCCCTGTCCCTTAAAACTGGGGTAATGCATTGGGTAAGTTAGGTGGCCGCGAGGCCCCTGTGAGTGTGAGGCCTTAGGCGACTGCCTAATTTGCCTAATTAAAGAGCCACCTCTGATAAGGTGAGTATAAAACCAGACTGTGGGAAAGTTCAAAAACAATATATTGTACAGTATATCCCCTGCTTTGTATGAAGTGTAGCCTGGAAGAATCTATAAAAAATATAAAAAAATCTGAATTTACATCTACTGTATGTTAACTGTTTTAGATTATTTTGTTTTACCCAATAAGCTCAACGGGCTGGGAGTTTGATTGCTTCCCTCTTTCTCTGGAAGAACCTTCCAGAGCTAAGGAAGGTGTTTTTTCCTCGAATCCTGTTTTCGAGTGTTGTCTCGCAAAATTAGCAGGATTCAAGCCAAAGGGGTGTGCAATACCGCATATGGCCTGAGGTGGGGGGGCCCTGGAGCTGAGCAGAGCAGAGCCGCTCAGAAAACCTCCGAAATACTCAGTTCCCAAGCCTTTCGAAGGTTTTCCGAGTTCAGCCGAGGTGTCCGTAGCCCTTTTCGAGTGTTTACGGGGCTCTCTGGCACCCCCCACCTCTAGCAGCATGCGGTATTGCATGCCATTGAAGTCAATGCAAAACAAATTTTAGTTTCCATTGACTTCAATGGGGAAACTCGCTTTGATATGCAAGTTCTTTGGATTACAAGCATTCCCCTCGCTTTGATATGCGAGTACTTTGGATTACGAGCATTCTCCTGGAATGGATTATGCTCGTAATCCAGGGTTCCACTGTATCTTTTCATGTGACAACACTGAAAAAATCACAGTTCGCTACAATGTAAAGTAGTGAGTGTACAGCTTGTAAAACAGTGTAAATTTGCTGTCCCCTCAAAATAACTCAACACACAGCCATTCATTTCTAAACCACTGGCAACAAAAGTGAGTACACCCTTAAATGAAGTTGTCCAAATTGGGACCAAAGTGTCAATATTTTGTGTGGCCACCATTATTTTCTAGCCCTGCCTTAACCTTCTTGGGCATGGAGTTCACCAGAGCTTCACAGGTTGCCACTGGAGTCGTCTTCCACTCCTCCATGATGACATCACAGAGCTGGTTGCCATGTGAACCTGGCCTAATAGAAACGAAGAACACTACTGTATAAGTAAGCACCTAAAATACTTGATTTTTCAGTGCGTTTACCAGCAATTTCTAAGATGGTGACAGGGTCTCTTTCAATTGTCATCATCCCCTCCAGCATCTCTTTACTGCACCTTTCTTGCAATCTTCAAAAACAATTACCGCCATTTTCGTTTATCTGTGAACTGGCGGTAAATGTTTTTGAATTTGTCAGAGCCAAAGCAACACATTCAACACATTCAACACGATCACTTTATGTGATGAAACAAAACAACGTTTTTCAAACTTCATTTTCCAAAACGACGTTGCATACACACCATCGTTTTTCCAAAATGCTCTAGCAAAGCGTGGTGACGTACACCAAGTTCGACGGCACTCTGTTCCATTGAAGCTCCGTCTCATAACTTGCCTCTGAGCATGCGCGGGTTTAAAAACTTCTTTTTCAACATCGTTTTGCCCACACACCATCACTTTTTATGACACAAAAAACGATGTTTTGAAAAACGACACAAAAAATTCAAGCATGTTCGAATTTTTTTTTTTGGTCGTTTTTTTGAAGACACAAAACGACGTTTGCTTACACACAGTGATTTTAAATTACATTTTTTTCATCACAAAAAGTGATCGTGTGTACGCGGCATTAAAGTTATGCACCTGAATGTGGGTTACATAAATTAGGTGCAGGGTGTTTTAAAGGGATCATACCACCAGGAAAGTGATGCAATAGCTTTGTTGAATTGCCCTCCTTGTATGCTAAGGGGGGTGTACTGGCTTAGACAACACAAGTGTTCATTGTTTTGCTATGTTGTTTGTTAAATTAGTATATTGTTCAGTAGATTTACTGATCCTTTGTAGGTAATACAGTATTTAGGGAAGTACACCTTTATCAGTTACTCTTTGTTCAGTATCCTGAATTTGTTCTGCATTCTTTTGTCTCTTCTTATGTAGAGGCTTCACATTTTTTCACTTGTTTCCTGACTTCTGAGTGCCTCCATACTGCTTCTACCCTGATCACAAATGGTAGTATTATATTAGTTAGATGTAGCTATGTGTCAACATGTAAGGAAATATGGCAAGTGCATGTAAAGTTTATATCCCCAGACGTGACTTCCTTTCAGCAACTATGTCTTCTACTGTGCCATGTGGTTAAATATCTTTACTTACATCTAGTCATACAGCAGTTTTACCTCATCTCCGCTCTCGTACCTCAACTTCCTGAAAGTCTCAACACGCCCTTATTGCAGATATTTCCTTTATCTAGATGGCATAATGTTTTTTCTTTTTTAGAAATAATTTTATTTACTTTTGCATGTAGGGTGCTCCATTTTAGACACCAGTTTGAGATAAGTTTAAAGTTGACCTTGCTCCAGAAATACATAGTCCACTTATTTACTGTACTGTGCTCCCTCTTTAGGGTTTCTATTTTTTCTTCAAGCCAAACCTGAACACTTTTTTGAGTACCGTATACACTATAAGATTGTAAAAGACCTGGGACACTTTTGGTGGCTTGAAATAGAGTAAGTTATGTGGCGTGCATAGCGAATCGAATTGTTAGTGTTCTGCGCAAAATGCGGGGGTCGGAAGTGATAGCGGGGGGGGGGGGGGGGGGGGGTATAGATAAGTGCTGGTGTTTTTTTTGGGAGGGAAGAGGGCTAGTGTTCGGGGGAGTCAGATATGTGCTTGGTGGTGCTTCAGGAAGGGAGAGGCTCGTGGTTGCAAAGGGGGTTGGATGCGTGCTGGGGAGATGCTTTGGAAGGGGGAGGGCTAGTCCCGGGGGGCACTTTGGGAGTAGAAAGAGATAGAGCTAGCAGGGAGGCTTGGATATGTGCTGGGGGCACTTTGTAAGGGGAGAGAGGGCTAGAGCTAGAAAGGGGGGGGGGTAGATATGTGCTGGGGGTGCTTTGTGAGGGGAGAGGGCTAGTGCATAAAGGGGGGTAGGATGGTGAAAGATCTCCCCAGCACATATCCTCTTAGCCCCACAATTACTTCACATACCTGAATTATTTAAATTTATTTATTTATTGAATTTATTTATTGACCATTTTCATCAGACGAAGCGATCGTGTGTACGCTGCATAAGAGTTTGTTACCTCAACACTTCATATTTCTGATATGTGCCTGCTGTAGCATGTTCTTGTATGAGAAAGTATCCAGTTCCCTTTGTATTGCTTCCTTTATGTGGAATTACTGGTGTTCCTGCCAGTCCCTCTGTTTTCCTATAAATAACTGACCACTCTAAGCAGGAGAGCACATCGTGGTCAGCGCTCTAGCTGTACTGAGAACTCAGTGAACACTCCTTCAATGGTAAGACTTGTCCTGACACCCCCCCACTGCACAGCCATTCCCTGGGTAGTTCAGTGTACTTCTGCTTTTCCTCCCACAGCTTTTATGCAGCTGAGAACAGAGTGAATGTGATCACTTATAAAAAAAGTAAAAAAATATATTTATAATGTATTTTTATATCTATCCAAAATTGTTTTGCCTTTCAATTCTATTTTAGGCTGAATGAGTTGTTTTACAAGATGATTATTTACAATCACTTTAACCACTTAAGACCCCAATCTTTAGGCAGCTAAAGGACCCGGGCAGGTTTTGTGATTCGGGACTGCGTCACTTTAACAGACAATTGCGTGGTCGTGCGATGTGGCTCCCAAACAAAATTGGCGTCCTTTTTTTTCACAAATAGAGCTTTCTTTTGGTGGTATTTGATCACCTCTGCATTTTTAATTTTTTGCGCTATAAACCAAAATAGAGCGACAATTTTGAAAAAAATTCAATATTTTTTACTTTTTGCTATAATAAATATCCCCAAAAATATATATATATATATATATAAAAAAAATTCCCTCAGTTTAGGCCGATACGTATTCTTCTACATATTTTTGGTAAAAAAATGCAATAAGCGTTTATCAGTTGGTTTGCGCAAAATTTATAGCGTTTACAAAATAGGGGATAGTTTTATTGCATTTTTATTTAAAAAAAATGTTTTACTACTAATGGCCGCGATCAGCGTTTTTTTCGTGACTGCGACATTATGGAGGACACTTTGGCCAATTTTGACACATTTTTGGGACGTTTGTCATTTTCACAGCAAAAAATGCATTGTTTATTATGAAAATTACATTTGCAGTTTGGGAGTTAACCACAAGGGGGCGCTGAAGGGGTTATGTGTGACCTAATGTGTGTTTACAACTGTAGGGGTGGTGTGGCTGTAGGTGTGATGTCATCGATTGTGTATCCCTATAAAAGGGATCACACGATCGATGACGCCGCCACAGTAAAGAACGGGGACTGATCGCCGGACTCCAGCGGCGATCGGGTCCGCGACTCCCGCGGTCCCGGAGCTTTGGACCGGGTCACGGGTGTGCGCCGCGGGCACGCCGACTTTTGCCGACGTATATGTGCAGGAGGCGGTCTTTAAGTGGTTAAAGCAGAGCCAAAGCTGCAGATATCTCTGCTCCAGTTAGCTGACATCCTTGGGGCCCCTGCCTATGCCGATTTTTTTTTTTCCTAATTTTTTCCCAGGTGCCGGGACTTCGCCGCTCTGATTGGCCAGTGCACAATAATGTAATTTACTGTATGTGCGTGCGCAGTTAATTAATTTATTCCAGCACCCAGGCACCACGCTGACAGTGTAATGCCGCGTACACACGGTCGTTTTTTGCGATGAAAAAAACGACGTTTTCTGTGAAGTAAAAAACAAAGTTTTTGAAACGTCACTTTTCAAAGACAATTTTGCATACACACCATCGTTTTTTCACAAAAAGCGAGGTTACGTTCACCACTCTTTTCCATTGAAGCTCGCTTCATAACTAGCTTCTGGGCATGCGCGGGTTGAAAAACGTCGTTTTGAAAAACGACACAAAAAATTCAAGCATTTTTTTTGGTCGTTTTTTTTAAGACAAAAAACGATGTTTTGCCCACACACGATCAATTTAAATGACGTTTTAAAAAACGTCGTTTTTTTTCATCGCAAAAAACGACCGTGTGTACGCGGCATGAGGGTATACCCCCGAGTTGTACATGCACATGCAATGTAAAGGAGACTGCAAACAGGCAGATAACTTTATTTTAGTGCAGAAGCATCATAGCATGTCTCTTATGCAATTATTAGCCTGCTTTGCTACACTCTTTTATAAGAGGCCTAATACCGCGTACACACGATCGTTTCTTGGCTTGTAAAAAACAATGTTTTGAAGAAAATTAATTTAAAACGATCGTGTGTGGGCTTCACAGCATTTTTCGGGTTCTGAAAAATGACAAAATAAATTCCAACATGCTCCATTTTTTAACAACGTTTTAAACAATGTAGTTTTTCAGGTTGTAAAAAATGATCGTGTGTGGGCTTAAACGACGTGAAAAACCTGCGCCTGCTCAGAAGCAAGTTATGAGACGGGAGCGCTCGTTCTGGTAAAACTAGTGTTCGTAATGGAGATAGCACATTCATCACGCTGTAACAGACAGAAGAGCACAAATCATCTTTTACTAATACAAAATCATCTAAAGTCATCCAAATCTCTTGCCGTCCGAGTGTACAGACACTCCTTTCAAAAGAACCGCGGTTCTTTTGGAAGGCAAGAACGCGATGACGTCATTGTGTACGACAAACATGCGTTTGTCACATTCAATGCCATCGCCGCCATCTTGCTGCACGCTACCTATGCCTAGGAAGCTACCGTGCATGCGTCAGTCATTTCGAGCATGCGTAGGTTTCCACAGTGACAGGTAGTTATACACCCTCTCGGGTTTCTCGGCAGGAAAACACTGCCGAGAATCACGACGACAAAAAAAGAGAGAATGTTCTCTATTTTTCTTGTTGAGATTCTAGGCAGTTTTCTTGATGAGAAACCTAAAAGCCTCGTACACATGCTCAGTTTACTCGGCACGAAAGCTCTGCCAGCAGTTTTCTTGCTGGTTCTTGCCAAGTAAACCGAGCGTGTGTACGAGGCTTCAAACTAGAAAATGACACATAAATGACCTCCCGAGCCTTGGTGATTAGATCAGCATTTCTTTTTTTTAGAGTTTAAAGGTTAATGGAAGCAAAAACATTTAAAACACTGTCGCTATTACTAATAGTAAACCAGACAACTAATTAAAACTTGCTAAACAAGTCTTCGAAAGAAGTAGAATACTTGCCCAAAGTGTTCATTGAGATGCCTTGTTTTAAAGTCCCAGAAAAGTCCCTTTGGGGTGTTTGTATATACGATATTTGCACTATAGTGTGCATGTACTGTTTTTATAAATGTATGTATGCAAACACTAAGCCTAGGTTCACACTGAATGCAGGTTAGAAATCGTGCAAGTTCAGCACGATTTCTAACTGGTGAAATATGCCATTGCAGAAAGGACTTTCCATGAGGAAATATTGCATCAGCCCTAAAATTGTTTCTTTTTGTCACAAAAGTTGTTGGCATATAAAAATGTTCTGTCGGCCTTTGAACTATTTTTACTCCCAAATCATTCCAACACAATGAAGTTTAGCCATGGCCAATCATATCGGAGTGGATATCTTACCAAGAATGAAGGGTGGTAAGCAGTGTTGGCTGGTGTTCTATTTGGGGGGGGGGGGGGGTGGCAAACAAACCACCTGACCCCCCCCCCTTTGGTTCGGTTGATCTGCGAACAAACCCAGAGCACACACTTTTTTAAGCCAATTAGAGCCTCAGGCTTTAGTTATGTGCACCAACAAAATAAACCCCATTGAAATCCATGCATCTGGCACCATGCATGTAGATTAGGGGCCGGGTGCATGGATCAATCTAATGGAGTGGCCGCCACTGGTGGTGAGAGAATTGCCTGTGAACTCATGCTAACAATTGCCCCTCCACGACCACTGCAACTTGAATCTGTGACATAAGGTAGAACTATAGGCAAAACTTTTTTTTTCAATTTTAGATCGCGTAAGGTAGAGTTATAACCCCATGTCAGATTTTTTTGATTTTTTTTGCCATCTGTGTCCCAGTGGGAGATTTCTTCACTTCCTGTCCCTTGCCCTCTATCACTTTTCTGGGGACAACCCAAAATTGGAAGTTCTAATCCCTCTACACTAAAATAAATGTGTTGCCTTTAGTTATACTTTAAGGTGACCATACAAGTTGAGATTTCTCTCTTAGCAGGCTGAACTAAAGGAGCGCTCTGTAGTGAGTGGGGTCTATACTGAGGAGTTGGGCTGGAAGGGGGGTGTGTATCAGAGGGGTTTGTACTATGGGAAGTTTAGGGCTGTTAGCAAGAAATCTGTCATGGATCAAGAATATGGGGTGTTGAGGGAGATCTGTACTAAGTACTGGAATTTGTACTGGGAGGAGGTGGCCATTTTTGGTTGTACTCTGTACACCAGTCAGTGTGTTTTGTACTTCTGACCCCTGCATTCTTTGCGCTACACACTTCTGGCCTCTGAACTCTGTGTGATAACCATTCCTGAGGCCTGTACTCTGTACATTATGCACTCCTGACCCCTGCACTCTGTGCGATAACCATTCCTGAGGCCTGTACTCTGTATCAGGGGCGGATTGACCATTGAGGCACTGGGGCACTGCCTGAGGGCCCCATGCCACTAGGGGGCCCCATCAGGGTTGCCAGGCTCAGTAAAACCAGGGACAGTATGTAAAAATCTGTGTTTTTTTACATCTGTCCCTGATATGTCCGAAACCGACATGCTTTTGATGTGAAAATCCTGAGATTTTAGCTGCCCCGCCTCTGCACTGCCTCCTGGCATGGTGGCCATCTGTAAGCCCAGGGGCCCTAAAATCTTCTATTGCCCGGGGGCCCCATGAGTTGTCAGTCCGCCCCTGCTCTGTACATTATGCACTCCTGACCCCTGCACTCTCTGTGATCTACAATCCTGAGCCCTACACTCTGCGTTTCATACTCCTGACCCCTGCACTCTGTGCGATAACTATTCCTGATCTCTGTATTCTGTACATTATGCATTCCTGAGCCTTTCCCCCTGTGTTATGCACTTCTGATCCTTGCACTCTGTGTATTATTCATTTCTGACCCTACACTCCCTCCCTGTGATATGCACTCATGAGTTGTGCGGAAAAGGAAGGTCCTGGCCTACGGTGAGGCTCCTTACCCTTTCTGGATTGCGGAAGCAATGTACTCTTACCCCCCAGTAGCATTTTTAATAATGTCATCCAGCGAGGCACCAAAGAGCCTCTCTCCCTGGAAGGGCAAATCCGCCAGAGCATTCTTAGAAGCCTGGTCCGCAGACAAGCATTTTAGCCAAATCAGGCTTTGTGGTACTACAGCAGATACTGAGGCTCTAGAAAGCAAGGGGGCCGTATCTAAGGCTGCATCACAGACATACTTAAGGCCCTGCACCAACTTGTCTGCCAGTTCTACGCAGACCAGGGAAGCCTGTTGCTTCTCCAACTCATGGTGCAACAATTTTACCCATTCAGTAAGTGTCTAGAACACCAGGGCCAGGACTGGCCTCAATGCTGTGCCCACCACCATAAACAAGGACCAGGCAACTGTCTCGGACCTCCTATCGGAAGGGTCCTTAAAGTCAGGGGTCCCCTCCACCGGAATCCTGGTTACCTTATTTAACCTGAAAACCGGGGGGTCCACAATCGGGGGATATGGAAATTCTCCTCAAAGGGGTAACGCACCACCATGCGCTTTGGGACCAAAAAGGTCCGCTGTGGGCATTCCCATTCTTTGTAGATAAACTTATCAAAGCAAGTTAGGTAGGGAAACATCTTAGCCGTGTGGGCCAGCTTGTGGAACCCAAAAGGGACCGACACCTCAGTAGATGCTCAATTTTTAGGGTTACTGCACTGCTGTGACAAGTGCTCCTATAAGTGCCCTTTCCTGCGCTGACCCGGAGTCATCCTCACTGTCCGAATGGTCCTGGTTTGCATCCCGGTTGCCACAGCAAGGCCGGAGTCTGAATCAGAGCTTTCCTGAGAAGACGGTGGGGGGGGGGGGCGTTTTTTACCCCCCTTGCGCACGCATGCCACTTCCACCCTGGCAACAAAGGCCTCCAGGACCGCCGACAAAGCATCCACCGGCACCGCAGGTGCAGGGGCACCAGTTTCCACAATAGGGATGTCTGGGGAAGAAGCGTCAGCTTCTGACACCATGCTGACCCACACTCGCCTGCCACCCGTTAGGGACCTAAGGCAAGGTACACAAAAGTCCACCCTCCTAGCTGCATACAGACTGAGGGGCCTCCCACAGGACTCACCACCCTGAACAGGCACTGCACTTCTGCTGCTGTCCGCTCTCCCGAACGAGGTGTGCTGTGTGAATCCACATCGTTCAGCTACTAGTCCTCCAGTGCTAGAGGCAAAATAAGCTGAGACTACTAAAACATGGCCGCCGCTAGAGGCAAAAACCAGCCGAGACTACAAGTAAATGGCCGCCAGTCGCCCCGGCAATGAAAATACCTGTGGGTGACAGGAAAATGCCTGCCAGACTCCCTGGCCACCACACGCCCCCCCCCCCCCCCCACACACCTTATCGGGCACCTTCAATGGATTTTTTGTGCCAAAAACACCCCCTAGCGGACCACGCACCCAGCACAGCCCGCTGTCAGGACTCGGGGGGGGGGGTGGCCCCACGGAAGACCCCTGGCCAGGTAAGCCCAGTCACACAGCGGTCCATAGTATGGGCAGGAAGGAAGGGATGGGGTGAAAGGAAAGGGAGAGTAGAGACCCCCTAGACGACCTCCCAGGAAATGCCCAGCTGCTCCATCCTGCCAAAAAACAGGTGGAACCATACTTTCCCTCCCATGGGAACTGCTGGACGCATTCCGGACAGACCCATCACCCGAGCAGTATGGGGTGGCTGACGGCCACGGCACACTGACACGGACAGCAGTAGCCCGGTCATATGTGTGCCCCGGAGCATATAGCTCGCCGGCCACCCCTGGATCAGACGGGGTATGTCGTGGCCAACCCAGCCAAGGCCTACTCACGCTCGATGGCGGGACTGGGGAGACTACCAGGATCTATATTATCCAGCCTGTCACCCAGCCCGGCTGTTTGTAGAAGATCACAGGAATAAAAAAATAAAAAAAAGGAAAAATCTCCTGTACCAATGGTCCCCACCGGGAGCCAGGTTCTTCTCCTACACTAGGCAGAAAAAAACTGAGCTGCTGGTTGCCTGGTGAAGGGTTATAGACAGTAGGACTGCCCTGGGCGGTACTGTGCAGTTTTTTTTTGCTGTTTTAACATTTTAACATGTTCTGGCCTAGTCCTCTTTTGAAGATGTCGATATAACCCTAAGGTCAAGATTTAAAGGGCTGTGTCTGTCAATGAACGAAAGAAAAATACAGGGTTTTCTGCTTTTATTTACTCAACTTTAATCAAGCAGGAATTTCAGCAGATTTTCTCTATTTTATGTTGACAATAAACAGAAAACATTTGTCACAAAAAAAAAAAAAACTGTCTTGTAACGCTGAACATATCTATGGGATAATAACATTAAATAACAAAATAAATAGTTCCATATTGTTATTAATGACTAAGGTAAGTAAAGCAAAAATCTACAGACTACATCTAAACTCAGCAAGTGAATACTGTGTAAGTCATTGAAACCCCCTCCCCTCCCCCACCGTGACACCAGTCTGCTACCCCCTCCCCAGCTGCCGCTGACGCGCGTGGCCAATACCGGTCACACAGGAATGCGGCTGGCACGTGATTCGCTTTTACAAACGCTCTGGCCTTATGGTGATTGGCTGCGGAAGTGTCGGTGACGCCCCCCAGCAGCAAGGAGCTCTGGAAGTTTCTGAAGACTCTCTTTCTTCTTCCGCCGGTTCTCTCGGTGGTGTAGTGTCCTCCATTGATTGTCAGCGGGTCACTTGTACACACCCAGCACTGTCATCACTGCGCTGCTGTACTTACCTCTCATCAGTCGTGTGTGACCGGGGAAGGTGAGTGAGCACAATGAATGAATGACCCCAGTGTGGTTCAGTCCTCATAGGGTGACCAATATTGCATCATCCCCCCCATGTGATAATAGTGAATGGCAGTACATGTCATACTACATCCTTGGTATAGTCCAGCCTTCCTCCTGATGTTATTCCATGTGTTTTCTAGTGGAAAATGTCCTGTGTAATGATTAGTAAAATAATTGCGTATAAATGCATTTAAATGTGTAAATAATTAATTCCCCCCCTTTTGTTAAGTGCATTAGGCGCATTTTCTTACGCCCCCTTTCACATTGACAGACCAATCGGGTCCAGCTGTCAGTTTTTCAGGCAGACCCGATTGGACCATCTTTTGCTCTCAATGAGATAGATGGGGATCCTTACTTCCCACAAATAGAGCTTTCTTTTAGTGGTATTTGATGATCTCTGCGTTTTTTGTTTTTTTGTTTTTTTTTTGCTTTATAAACAAAACAATAGCAACAATTTTGGGGGCAAAAAAAATCACAATATCTTTTGCTTTTTGCTATAATAAATATCACAAAACAAATGTTTTCCTCAGTTTAGGCCAATTATGTATTCTTCTACATATTTTTGGTAAAAAAATAAGCGTATATTGATTGGTTTGCGCAAAAGTTACAGAGTCTACAAAATAGGTGATAGATTTATAGAATTTTTATTAAAATGTATTTTTACTAGTAACGGCGGTGATCGTTTTTTTTTTTTTTTTTTTTTTTTTATTTTATCGGGACTGTGATATTGTGGCGGACAAATCGCACACTTTTGACACATTTTTGGGACCAGTGACACTTAGGCTGCGTACACACGATTAGTCCATCCGATGAGAATGGTCCGAAGGTTCACCGATGAAGCTGTCTGATGTGCCTACACACCATCGGTTAAAAAACCGATCGTGTCAGAATGCGGTGATGTAAAACGCAACGACGTGCTGAAAAAAATGAAGTTCGATGCTTCCAAGCATGCGTCGACTTGATTCTGAGCATGCGCGGCCCCTTAACCAATGCTTTTGTGCATACTAATCGGTTTTGACCTATCGGTCAGGCGTCCATCGGTTAAATTTTAAAGCAAGTTCTCTTTTTTTTTTTGACCGAAGGATAACTGACCGATGGGGCCCACACACGATCGGTTTGGACCGATGAAACGGACCTTCAGTCGTGTGTACGCGGCCTCAAACAGTGATTAGTGCTATAAAAATGCACTGATTACTGTATAAATGTCACTGGCAGGGAAGGGGTTAACTGTGTTCCCTAATGTGTGTTCTAACTGTAGGGGGGTGGGACTGACTAGGGGAAGAGATTGATTGGTGTTCATACATTTGTATGTATGGTGTTCATACATTGTATGAACACACAATCAGTCTCCGTTCTCGTTCTGTAACGAGCATTCGCGGGTGCCCGGTGGTCATCGCGACCGCCGGGCACTCGCATCAGCTTCAGGGACACATGGGCGGCACCGGAGGCATCTTAAAGAGCTGATGTACTGCTACGACTGCTCTTGCAGGGGGCCAGCAGTTACACTGCTGTGGCTGGTCCGGAAGCGGTTAAAGCACCTGAGCAAGATAAAGGAAAACCTGCAAACATAGCCTGTTGGGGGTACTTAAGGACAGGGTTGAGAAGCACTGGTCTAGAGGATCGGATAGAAATGGACAGGCAGTCTGTTTACATGCCACTGCCCCATAGAGAAGAGCAGGCTGTGTCCGTTCTGCATAGCGGAGCGTACACAGACCTGTCATCCGCCTGCCTAGAGGGGATCAGTGGACAGATCTCTCACTGAGCAGGCAGGATCCTGTTGTCAGAGTCCACGCTGTGTATAAGGGGTCTAAAGGCCTGCACACACAATACGAAAATCACAAGAAAAATTTTGTCCGAACGATCTGCAGTACGGTGCTTTTGACAGCCGATTTGGGTTTTTCATCAGACGAAAGCTGGATGTGCAGACTATAACATTTTTGTCGTACATGAACACAACATTTGATTTTCATTTAATCAGTAGGGTTTTTGTACGAAAAAAAATCGTAAGAGGACACGCATGCTCAGAAACAAAAGAACACGTACAAAACTATTTAACACATTACTTCACTTTTGAAGTTGTATTCTGTCATACGAGAATTTTCGTATGGTGAGTAACCTCTTCACTTTCGACATGAGACTAGCAAACGGATGAACGGTCGTCTGAAAATCTAAGCGTGTGTACGAGGCTTTACACACAGATTTTTGGATTCTGCGTTATGGATCTATATGCAGTTAATGTTAGACCTAGACCCTCCAAACAGTGTGTACACCTTTTTTTTTTTTTTTTGTTTGTTTATGCTGAGGCTCTGGAGGATAAAATGGTGGGTGGGTTTTGCAATTTTTATGTTACACTGTTTGCACAGTAGTTCTTCAAAACGAAAAAAAAAAAAAAAATGTTATGCCACACACATAGATGCCAAACATGTCAGGCTTTAAAATTAAACATGCCTGTACAACAACGACAAACAAGGTACATTTTACTACCCAGATGCAACACTTTAAAAGCTTTTACAGGTTACCACTTTAGATTTACAGGGGAGGTCTGGTGCTAGATTTGCTGCCCATGATCTAACGTTAGCAGTGATACCTCACATGTGTGGGACGATTGTTGTTTGCATGCGTGCAGGACCGAAGTGCGTGTTTGCCTTTGCACAGGTGCAATTAATTGTTTTATCGCTGTCACAAGGAATGTACAGCTGAGAACTGACAAACTTGAGCCTGGCTTTGTTCAGCTGTCCGGTCAGTCACGGGACAGGAGATCTCTTGCAAGCCATGGAAGGCGTAAGAGGGGGGTGGGCGGTGTGTCCCCTCCCACTGCTTAAAAAAGCAATCCAGTGGCTAGTTAGCTGCTAGGATTACTTTTACAATAGAGCCCACTAACGGTTCTAAAAAAGTCACCTGGGTCCCAAATTTCGATCCACGTATGTGTGCTTTTGCATGGTGCGCACATAAATGGACTGTCCTAGGTACACCAAACTTGCCAAACAAGCTCCTGAACCTTGTCGGGTGTAAAGCTTTGAACCTTTTTAAACTCACTTTTTGCGCAGCTGCTTCCGGTGTGGTGCTGCAAGAGTTTGGGATTTTGCACAGATGTGAATGCAGCCTAATGGAAGAGGACATTTATAGCCTATGTAAATGGTCACCACTGACGTAGCTTGCATATCTGACACCCAGAGCTGAACATTTGTCAAACCTCCCCTCAACGTTCACGCAGAATGCTGGGCTCAGGAGCGTGTAGGGGATTGGTCGCTGCACAAAATTAGCAGTTAGAGTGGCAATGTAGTGCCTATAATACTAGCGCCACTTATGTCTATTGGCTGCAGTTACACATTGCAACACCAAAACTCCACAGTGCCAGTACCCAATGCGAACTGCACCAAGTACGCCACTGATGGTCCCTCTAACACAGGGGTGTCAAACTGGCGGCCCTCCAGCTGTTCCGAAACTACAAGTCCCATCATGCCTCTGCCTGTGGGAGTCATGCTTGTAACTGTTAGCCTTGCAATGCCTCATGGGACTTGTAGTTTTGCAACAGCTGGAGGGCCGCCAGTTTGACACCCCTGCTCTAACACTTCTGCGCTGACCGTTAATTTTGGGAATGCTTTTGTTTTTAGGACTTGCACGCTCTGGGGCTGTGCTCAGCACTGTTAATACATAAGGCATTGTGTGTGTGTGTGTGTGTGTGTGTGTGTGTGTGTGTTTTTTTTATTTTTATTTTTTTTCTCCTGGCTCCCTCAAACCGTTTGACAAGCAGTGAATTGGTCCTTTGTTTCAATAGTTCAGGGACCTCTGCTTTTAGGCCCATATACACGATCAGACTTTTTGACAACCGTTGTCCGACGGACGGGTTTCATCGGACAATCCGACTATGCGTATGCTCAATCGGAAAATTGTTTTCGGTTTTTCGTCAGACAAATGTTCGCTGTTCATGCTCTCAAACTTTTTGGCAACAAATGTCCGATGGAGTCGGACTAAATTCCAAAGTACAAACGCGCATGCTCCGAACCAATGCTAAAGATCAGACAAAAATAACAGAAGTTGCCCAGAGGGTGGCGGTAAAGAGCTGAAAACCACATGATTTGGTGAAAGTTGGCTCAATGTTCTGCCGTGTGTATGCAGAACAAGTTCATGGCCAATGCCCATTCAGACCAAAATCCACAGAAAAGTCTGATGGAAGTCCAATTGTGTGTGTGTGTGTGTGTGTGTGTGTGTGTGTGTGTGTGTGTATGAGGCTTAAGAGAGACATTTCTTCACTTCCAAACCTATAGCTACATTAGGATAAGAATAGTGCAGCCTGTTTGACAATCTTTTCTTCAGTGCTGACCATGTCTGCACACAAAGCCCCCATTGACTGAAATGGAGGCGTATATCAAGACTTGAGATTATCTGTATGTGGTTTTATTTGTCACCATTCATGGGAATGGTTACAGTATGTTGCCAGCATTAAACAGATTTTTTTCATCTGGTCTGTAAATAGCAGAAATGGTTTGGTTTAGCTTAGAAGGCCTAGAGATGAGTTATTGACAGTCGTTAAAGGTTAACCTGTACTTTAAAGAGGTACAATTCCAGTTATGAAGGTATACAACCTTAAAGTGTTTTTTTTTTTTTTAATAAGGTTTTTACTTGCCTGTTCTGTGCAATAGAATTTAACAGACCAGCTTTCTAAGAGGGCACTCATGCATGATCACTCTTGAGCCTCATTTGGTTCTATAGATAGACAGTGGGTCTTGGTCCGCTCCCTCCTCATTGGCTTTGTTTGACGCAGCACAGCCTGAGAGAGCTGCTGCAGACAGGTACAACGCTGGATCAAATAAGGGCTCATGCAAGTGTAAGGGGCATGAGGGGGATATTACTACTTAAACAATTTTACCTTAAAGTGATTGTAACCCCCATTCATGAAATATGACCTACTGCCCACGATCATTCCCTGTAGAGACAAAACGGGGGTCTGCCAAAGTAAACAAGGCAGATCTCCGTTCTGTCGGGGGATTACACTGAGATCTTGTCTTTCTGCTATGCAGGAAGATGGATCTGTGTTGTCCCAGGCAACCGACGACCCCCCCCCCCCTATACAGTTTGTCAACATACTGAGGGAACACATTTAACCCCTTGATCGCCCCTGATGTTATATGACCTACTGGCCAATGCTGAACTAGTACATGGTGTAGTATAGTAAAAGCCATTCTGTAATGTTCCCATAAATGTGGATGTTATATCCTTCATGTCAGCAGTATCTTTAAAATTGAGTACTGGGTTGTAGAGTCCGTATGCCATCCAGCAGCGACTCTGATGTAACATAAGTAAATCCATCAAGACTGGATGTTTTATCTATAGGCATTTGTCTATTGGCAGGGTTTTTCTTTGCAATGTAATATACAGTGCGGAAAATAAGTATTTGAACACCCTGCTATTTTGCAAGTTCTCCCACTTGGAAATCATGGAGGTGTCTGAAATTGTTATCGTAGGTGCATGTCCACTGTGAGAGACATAATCAAAAAAAATAAATCCAGAAATCACAATGTATGATTTTTTTTTAACTATTTATTTGTATGATACAGCTGCAAATAAGTATTTGAACACCTGAGAAAATCAATGTTAATATTTGGTACAGTAGCCTTTGTTTGCAATTACAGAGGTCAAACGTTTCTTGTAGTTTTTCACCAGGTTTGCACACACTGGAGGAGGGATTTTGGCCCACTCCTCCACACAGATCTTCTCTAGATCAGTCAGGTTTCTGGGCTGTCGCTGAGAAACAGAGTTTGAGCTCCCTCCAAAGATTCTCTATTGGGTTTAGGTCTGGAGACTGGCTAGGCCACGCCAGAACCTTGATATGCTTCTTACAGAGCCACTCCTTGGTTATCCTGGCTGTGTGCTTCGGGTCATTGTCATGTTGGAAGACCCAGCCTTGACCCATCTTCTAAGCTCTAACTGAGGGAAGGTGGTTGTTGCCCAAAATCTCGCAATACACGGCCCCGGTCATCCTCTCCTTAATACAGTGCAGTCGCCCTGTCCCATGTGCAGAAAAACACCCCCAAAGCATGATGCTACCACCCCCATGCTTCACAGTAGGGATGGTGTTCTTGGGATGGTACTCATCATTCTTCTTCCCCCAAACACGGTTAGTGGAATTATGACCAAAAAGTTCTATTTTGGTCTCATCTGATCACATGACTTTCTCCCATGACTCCTCTGGATCATCCAAATGGTCATTGGCAAACTTAAGACAGGCCTTGACATGTGCTGGTTTAGGCAGGGGAACCTTCCGTGCCATGCATGATTTCAAACCATGACGTCTTGGTGTATTACCAACAGTAACCTTGGAAACGGTGGTCCCAGCTCTTTTCAGGTCATTGACCAGCTCCTCCCGTGTAGTCATGGGCTGATTTCTCACCTTTCTTAGGATCATTGAGACCCCACGAGGTGAGATTTTGCATGGAGCCCAGTCCGAGGGAGATTGACAGTCATGTTTAGCTTCTTCCATTTTCTAATGATTGCTCCTACAGTGGACCTTTTTTCACCAAGCTGCTTGGCAATTTCCCCGTAGCCCTTTCCAGCCTTGTGGAGGTGTACAATTTTATCTCTAGTGTCTTTGGACAGCTCTTTGGTCTTGGCCATGTTAGTAGTTGGATTCTTACTGATTGTATGGGGTGGACAGGTGTCTTTATGCAGCTAATGACCTCAAACAGGTGCATCTAATTTAGGATAATAAATGGAGTGGAGGTGGACATTTTAAAGGCAGACTAACAGGTCTTTGAGGGTCAGAATTCTAGCTGATAGACAGGTGTTCAAATACTTCTTTGCAGCTGTATCATACAAATAAATAGTTAAAAATTCATAAATTGTGATTTCTGGATTTATTTATTTTTTGGATTATGTCTCTCACAGTGGACATGCACCTACGATGACAATTTCAGACCCCTCCATGATTTCCAAGTGGGAGAACTTGCAAAATAGCAGGGTGTTCAAATACTTATTTTCTGCACTGTATGTTGGTGTCCATTAACAACTGTTCATAAGGCCCCTTTCACACTAGTGCGACTTGTCCTGCGATTTGGGACTGAAAAGTCGCATGACAAGTCGTAGCCCATGATTTCCAACGAGTACCATTCATATCTGTGCGACTTCAAAGTAGTCCCTGTACTACTTTGGTCCCACTTTAATGCAAACTAAGGTCCATGGGTCCTCAAGTTTACACAGGCATCCCCTGAAATCGCGTGACTTTCATGGCAGTGTGATAGGGGCCTTAAGCTTCTTTATGTATATTTATGTATGTGATGTAAACATTGAGAAAAATTACAGAATTTTTTTTAATGTTGTATTTTTGTTTTTGTTTAGATCTCTGAAGATTATTGAAACCAGGCACTTGAGTTTTTGCTTTTTCTGGTAAGTCAATTGGAAATTCCTGGATATATCTTTTTCTGTATAGCTCTTGTATCAGCTTAAAGCGGAGTTCCACCCAAAAATGGAACTCCACTTTTCTGCTGCCGACATCGTGGGCGCGTTGGACAGGTAAGTGTCCTTTTATTTCAGCAGCTGCAGTATTTGTAGCTGTTTTTATGGGCACCCAGCTCCCACTTGCTCCACAGTGCCAGAAGGAAGCTCACCCTCCCTCTCTTCCTGCAATCTTTTGGGACACGGCACAGGTCCCAGAAGATTGCCCGGCCATTCGCAGTGCGCGTCTGGCTGTGAAGCCACAGCCAGGTGTTCAGTTAGAAATTGGACCATGCTTTGCTGGGGTTTTTTGCCTTCCTCTGGATCAACTGTGGGTATAGAATTGTGTACCTGTATATGTGATTGTATTTTCTGTAACTAAGTAAGCTAAAGTTTTTTTTACCTTTAATGCATTCCCTGCACTAGGGTTAAAAAAGTGCACCCCCCCTACATACTTGTCTCAGCTTGATCTCGATTCAGCTATGTGCACAAGCACAGTGGTTATTTCGACTCTCTGCCTCCTTATTGGTTCAGAGACAGCTGTCATTCACAGCCAGTAAAGGGGGAGCGATCTCGATACAGTGCTGTGCCCAGGAGCAGCAGTTCTCCTTTCTCTCCCCTTCCTCATTGGTCATTGGCTCCAGCTACTGTCAATCGAATTGCCTGTATGATGTACAGATACACTGACAGGTCTGCAGGAGACATGCATGGCACCAGCAATCTGCTGATTGCTGGTGCAATGCTTTTTTAATTTTTTTTTGTTAAAATGTGAACTTATCCTTTTAACTATATATTCAACAAACTTCCGCTTTTCAGAATCCCTTTCAGTGTCACCTTTCAGGGGGGAGGAGGGAGCAGATACCTGTGTAATCCAGGTATTTGCTCCCACTTCTGGGCATAGGTCGCCTCGGTGACCTACGCCTCGTCCGGTGCCTACTTCGTTCTAATTTTCAGCATATGTCTTATTTGCTGTGTGTAATGTGCCTTGCGGTGGTTGCTGGTCATCTGCACTCAGTTCAGTCTTGTCATTGTGAAAGGTCCCCCCAAGCTATGTACAGTATGCATACCTGAAAGTGATTGTAGGTGCTGTTCTTTGCTTATACATTTTTATACATAATAAATCATATATTTTTTTGTGACTTTCAAAGAGTTCTAAACCTGTCTTGACCTGTTCCCACCTCTTTATATTCACTGGGGAAAAACCTGATCCCTCATGTTTTATTAGGACCTTTTAAGGTCTAGGTGTTTGTTTATCTTCCTAAATGACTAGTCTTTTACTAGTGTGCCAGCACAGGTCCTGAATAAAAGGAGAAACTTGGGAAATCACAATAAACTTTAAGAACAGACACCAATAGGTCAATACAATATGTACACCCAAAGGGGAGCTTCACTTTTTGTTTGCCCGTGACCTCCTTGTCCCCTCTGAGGTGTGACACTGCACTAACAAAGCTGGCCTGCCTTGTTCCCCATAATGAAATGGTTTAAGCTGATAAGTAGAAGCTGAGTCACTGCTGTGTGTGGTATCTTTCATTTCTTAAATGAAATAAGAACTTTGTTTCCAAGAAACAGTGATGACATCAGAGTAGTGAATTTTAGAAATGAATGTTATTTGCGATTAACTAAATGTTGTAATTGAACCAAAGCAAGTATTTAGCACAGAAGTAGGCAGCTATATTCATACCATGGGTCACACATTTAAAGGGCCTGTTCATGCTAAAAACATTTTGTGTGATTTGCTTTTGTGTCATGTACCACTTGGCAGCTTTTTAGTAGAATACATTATAAGAAAATACATGGAGATACCTTATTTTTTTCATTTTGCATTTTCCTAGAGATATCATAATTGTTTTTAGCCCAGGCAGACACATTATAGAATATTTCTATTAAGATGAGTAAATCGCATTGCATGGGTGTTTACACTTCTGGTAATCGCACTGCATTTTACGATCCTGTTTCAAAGTGTTGTTAATCTAAAGCCCCATACACACAGTAGGACTTTTTGACAACAAACTTCAAAATGAGCAGGTTTTCAAAAAAGTCCGTCCGTGTGTACGCTCTATCAGACAAACTTTTTTGGTTTTCATCGGACAAACGTTCGCTCTGCAAACGGACAAACTTTTTGGCAACAAAAGTCCTATGGTGTGTACAGAAATCCACCAGACTTTAGTCCAAAGTACAAATACACATGCCCAGAACCAATCAACCAACAATAGCAGAAGTTGACCAAAGGGTGGCAGTAAAGAGCAGAAAAAACATGTGATTTTGGAAAAGGTTGATGAAAAAGTCCTGCCATATGTATGCATACCAAGTTCCCTCCTACTCTCTTCAAACAAAAATCCACGGAAAAGTTTGTTTGAAGTCCGACCGTGTGTATGAGGCTTAACATTGACAACCGCAGCAGATTGCATGGACTCCATGCAGGGAAATGCAGCGAATCTTGGGCGTTTCCTGCATCGCATCAGTGTGAACCAGGGTTCGATCCTGTAAGTTACGAGGTGGGACCTCCATCCATAAGATATTATTAATTATTTTTACCCCAACATGCGGTTGGATTGAGATTTAGAGAATTTAGAGCTGTCAACACATCAAACTCTGTGTTCCTCAAACCATTCTTTAATTTATCAGACCAGGCCACCTTCTTCCATTACTTCTGTGGTCCTGTTTTGATTCTCACCTTCCCATTGTAAGCATGTCTGGCTGTGGACATCAGTCAGCATGGGCACCCTGAGGTACAGTAGCTCTTCTATTGGATTGGACTACACGTGCAGCTCTTCTCGCCCTATGTGCGTCAATGAGCCTTGGGCGCCTGTGAACCTATTGCTGGTTGGCCAGATTTTCTTTCCTTGGACTATGTCTTTTAGATCCTGACCACTGCAGACCAGGAACAACCCACAAGAGCTGCAGTTTTGGAGATGTTGGGACCCAGTCAGGTAGCCATTACAATTTGGTCCTTGCCAAAGTTTCTTATATCCTTTTGCCAGCCCATTTTTTTTTTTTCTGTTTTCAGCCTATCCATTTCAAGGACATGTTCACTTGCTGCCTAATATGACCCATCCACTTTCAGATGCCATTGTAATGAAATAATCAATGTTATTTACTTTACCTGACATTGGGCACAATGCTGTGGCTGATGGCCATAAAAAATTGGAAAATGTTACGTTTTAATTCATGTTTGTATACTCTGATAGCATATATGCAGTAAATTGAACCATTGGTAGATAGAGGGTGAAGAGTAATATATACATGAGGTTTCTGATATAATATAACATGTTTTATACTGAGGATCTTTCTGCCAGCAAGATCCTGCATATACACATCAGTAATAAATTGTTATGTCCATGTGCCTGGTGACTGGTGTTTTCAGGACAGAAAATCTGTTGTATTTTTTGATGCAACAGGAGGCTATTGGGATTCTTCCAATGAGGACACTGGTTTCTGTGACAAAGGTGGAATTTCCTCTTTTTTACTGGTATATGTATGGAACCAGGAGGTGAGGTGAAATCTCCTCAATGGGATTTAGGCTCGGTTCCCAATGCAGTTTTTAATGCTTTTTGCAAAAACGCTCTACAGTCCATTTAACATGGTTTCCTATGGGACACGTTCACATTCACAAGGGTCAGGGACTTTTTATTTATTTTTTTAAATGTAACACTGCTTTTCGCCTTATTTTACGTTTTTTTTTTTTTTTTGTTTGTTTTGTTTTTTCTCTGCCCAACAACAGAAAATGTACCTCCTGTACTTTTTTTTTTTTTTTTGTGCCAGAAAAGTAGCTGTAAAGTCTTTAGTACATACTGTAATGTATAATTATATTTTGGGTGTTATATATTATCTGGGGTTTGTGCACGTAGTGCTTATAGCATCATTTAGCCTTGCGTGCTGTTTTCTTTTCATTGTGGATTCAGTGGAAATCCATTCATTGAGGGAGTATTAACAGATCACATGATTTATTATGGCTGATCAAACAAATACAATAACATGGCTCAGCTAATTTAGCGTATTCCTTCAATGTGTGTTATCTTTTGCAGCATTTTTTTTTTTTTTTTAACTCTGTACCACTGGGAAAGCTTTCCCCTTCTTCTTTTTTTTATTTTTTACATCACACACAAGTTTAGATATTTTTTTAATGTTTCATGAAAAGTAGGAACAAAACATGCTGGACAGCTGCACTTCAATATTCACCTTTTATTGTATAAAAACAAAGACAGAAGTCCCAAGCATCCAAGTGAACACAGACTAACACAGCTAACGCGTTTCACACCAGATATGGTTTGTGCTTAGTCATAGCTAAAATGCTACACATACATACAGGTGTGTGTATGTATGTATGTGTGTATATATATAATCAGTCAATAGAACAAACTTGTGAATATTTAGCTGCAGATATCGTCAGCCATCAATTAATGAGAACGTCATCACAGAGAATTCTGCATTTAAATGTGTATATAAAACAAAAAACACACACATGATCCAAAAACACAAGTTATATATGACAAAACATCTACATGTAGTAGAAAAGATTTGTATGTAATAGAGAAAAAATATGCACAGACATGTACAATGAAGAAAAAAAAGAACAAAAAGGAGAGTCGTTTCCCTCCTACCAAATGTATAAGTGTCGGTGAATGCAGCTCAAATATTTCCTCCCACCTTTCATGGAAAGTGTTTTAATTTCGAAATGTATATATTTGTTTCTCAGTTCTTTTCAAAGTTGTGTGTGTTGGGGTAGGGATGAGTTTGGGCTTGCTCAGATCTTTGTCTGAACCTGCCAGAGCTATCCTTCCAAAAAGCTGTCACTAATTGTTGCTAATCATAAATGGTCGAGGCATTTCTTGGCACACACCTATTATTTATATTTATTTATTTATATATATATATATATATATATATATATATATATATATATATATATAGTTACGCGCGCACACACACATTCTCTCTCTATAGTGTCAAAAGTATTGGGACAACTGCCTTTTAACGACCACGATATACAATGTAATACTGACATATAATGACACATAGGTTGGACTTGTTTCTTTTTTGGACATCCCAGTCTTAATCCATAGGGTTGAATATTGAGTTGGCCCACCCTTTGCATCTATAACAGCTTTAACTCTTCTGGGAAGGCTGTCCACAAGGTTTAGGAGTGTACATATGTGAATGTTTGACTATTCTTTCAGAAGCGCATTTGTGAGGTTAGGCACTGACGTGGACTAGAAGACCTGGCTTGCAGTCTCTGTCCTAATCTAGTATTCTATCGGGTTGAGGTCGGGACTCTGTGCAGGCCAGTCAAGTTTCTCCACCCAAAACCCGCTCATCCATTTCTTTATGGACCTCGCTTCTGAAAGAATGGTCAAACCTTTCCATAGACACACTGCTAAACCTTGTGGACAGCCTTCCCAGAAGAGTTGAAGCTGTTATACCTGCAAAGGGTGGACCAACTCGATATTAAACCCTACAGACCAGTGGCAGAATTATCAGGGTTGCAACAATCGCACTTACGACTGGGCTCTGTAGTTCCACCAATTCAGGGGGGGGGGCGCCCATTCGCCCGTGTGAGGGGCCCACCCACCTGACTGTTCTGTCACTGTGTGAGTGTGTTTCCGCTCTTGCTGCTGTTCGTTCCACTGCGGGGAGGAGGGCTTTCGCGCGCTGAGACTGTGTACACTAAAATATTAAGTCAACAGACCTTCTGATGCCAAATGAGAGAAGGCAAGCGGGCCTTTCCCTTCTGCGACTGCGTGGACTACCTTTACCGGTGGCTACCCATGAGGTAAGTCGGTAAGACGATAAGTCAACCAAGTGACATTTTGCAGAGCTGAGCAATTGATCCTAACCTCCACCACCTGTGCCTGTTACTGATCTCATCCCTGTCCCCCCCCCCCCCCCCATTACTTCTACAACAGAGGTGATGGGGGGGATAGGATCAGTAAGAGGCACAGGTGATGGTGGGAGAGGATGACACCACCACTGCAACCGTTGAACCCCCCCCCCCACAAGTACCTTCACTGTTACGCCTCCCTCAAGTATCACTGCTGCCACTCCCCTTGACATCACCGTTGCTACCCTCCCTCAAGTACCACTGTTACTGCCCTCCCTCAACACCAGGGCCCTGAAGTTTTCTAGTTACGCCTCTGCTACAGATTAAGACTGGGATGCCATTAAAATTCATGTTTGCGTAAAGGCAGGTGTCCCGATGCTTTTGACAATATATATATATACACACACACTACATCTAGAAAATAATGAGAACATTTCTACTCAAAGGGCTCTGTGAAGGGAAAAGCTAACCAAGGTCACAAGGGGTGGGTGCTAGGTATTTGATCAGTTGCATTCCGGCCCTATCAGACCTGAGCCATTCCCTTTTTTTTTTTTGGTTACACCCATTTCAAGTGCCTCATATTAAAGTGGTTTTAAACCCGTAGAATCTACTTTTTACTACAGGTAAGGCTTACCTGTATCTACCCCGGATATCTCCTAAACCTGCACAGTTTAGGAGATATCCCCTGTATCAACATGTGCCAATGTCATTGGCACATGTGCACTGAAGCAATGGTACGAATAAGCCATTATACAGGGGCTTCGATCTGAGGCGATGCATACTAGCTCATTATGCCTTTTTGTCTTGCAACCACTTTAAGAAAAATGCAAGTGACTTTGGAACCGTTGTACGCGATACAATTTTGCGTGAAATTGGGTACAAGTGCATCAGAAACTTTGGAAATGGTGAGAGAAGCTGCACTATTATCTGCACAAGGCCTTCAAGGAAGGACGAGAAGGTGTTGAAGACTAACAATGATCAGAACGAAGCTCATTATCAAAAATTGAACAGAATGTGCATGCACTGAGGTCTATTCCCAACTGAGAAAACAGGAATTGCCAAGTCAATTGTTCATGAAATCGTGACTCAGGAATAAGCGATGTCATCCCGTTTATTCATCTCATGACTGGTTTATTTTAAAGCCATAGGATCATCTTGCCATTGGTGTATTTGTTAAGCTAAAATCTAAAAAATTATCCGCTAGTTCTTGGGTAAGATTGACGCTTTTGAATTCAAGCAGTTTTTTAAAAGATTTGCTTCACTAGGAATTGAAATGTAGTTTATTTATAACATTGAGGCTGAGCAGTTCCAGTTGTACATTTATACTTTGTGCATCTCGTGTTTAGTCAGTCCAAGCCATTAATCCTTAGTGCTGTTCACACTGAATGGCAAATCTTTAGTATATTTTATTTTGTAGCTGGCAAAGCACATGAGCCTTTCTCTTCTAAGCTGGGTGATGCAAGTTGCTGTTTTGGTTGCAAGTATTTGTTAAATTGCCCAGTGTTTAGTGTTGTGTGCAGTGAGCTGTAAGTTAGTCACTGGAGTTCATTGAGCTCATCTTTTTTACCGGGGAGTGTATGCCAGGGGTATATTTAGACACAGCTGATGTGCTTTAAACTATGCCTTCTCTTTGCAGAGCTCAGTTGGGATTCCGTGCAGGATCAAGCTTGTGCGTTTGTGACCAAATAGAACTTCTAAAGAAGAAAAAACCTGAACATGGCTGAGAAACAGAATAGGTAATTGAGCACCAAACATTGACTTCACTTTGAACCTTGGTTTTCCAATTAAAAAAATAATATAAAGGCTAGGGGAATGGAGTAACTTATTTTTAATGAACGGTATTAAATGCTGTCAGTATGATCTTTTCAGATTTGATGTGACTAATTTTATAACAATTTAACTATATTTATTGTAACTTTGTTAATACCAAAATCTACAGCTGGCTATCCAGGAAAACAATCTTTAATATATGCTTCTGGTAGAGTTTTCTTAATTTAGGAAGTCTTATAGCCTTCAGGACTTCAGATGTGTAACAGTGTAGAGCTTCTGAGAAATATTTTTTCCTACTTTCCCCCCTCAGTTTGCCTGCCAAGCTCATCAACGGTGGAGTTGCCGGAATCGTTGGAGTGTCTTGTGTTTTTCCAATTGATCTGACCAAAACTCGCCTTCAAAACCAGAGGCAGGGCCAGCAAGTCTACAAAAACATGTAAGTGGGATTAGGCTGGGATAGATTGCTTTACTTCAGTTACCAGAGTGATACATAGCAGTACATCTACAAATACTAGAGCTATTCTTCAAATTATATTAACAGATTTATTTTTTTCTATTATCCTATGGCTCCTTCATTTCAGATGGGACTGTTTGGCAAAGACTGTGCGATCGGAAGGTTATTTTGGGATGTATAGAGGTATGCAATTTATTTTATTTTTTCCCCCTTCCAGCTGGTCCTAGCAATTCATTCATCAGATACAACTCAATAGTAAACCTGCATTGTATGGATTTGCTGAAAAAAGGCACTTTATTTGTAAGAATTGGTTGTATTTGATGATTTACTAGCTGGTGCAACAATTACATTTTTATCTGCAAATACACATAAGTTTGCTAGCTGCAATCTAGCTGCATTTTTTTTTCTTTACTAGTGCATCCTGGCTTCTATTTATGTACATTGCCTTGAGAGAAGCCTGTTTTTGTTAAACACGCTGCTTAATAATACAATGTAATATTTCTGCTTGTTTGTTGCCAAAGTGTATTTTCCCCTTATTAATCTGGGGCCCCTTTTGGGAAGCAGAGTAGCTGTGTAATGTGTATAATATGATCTAGCCAAAATCCCACAGCTACATATTTATATATGTGATAAACCTGGTACTGTAAAGACATACCCCACTGAATATTTTTAGTAGGGACAATTGCCAAATTATCTTGAACGATTATCAAACATAATTTTCATTGGGTCCCTCTTTAATTTTATTTATGGGATCAAATTCTGTGGTTTCTAGACAAGTAGCATTTTATTTTTACATGCCAGTATGTTGTGTAGAATGTTGTTTGTTGCATCTGTTTCTTTCATATTGCAGACGTATCGCCGTGGATTTTGAGGGCTAGCCGATGTGGCGAAGCCACGATGGATCATTAAAATGGGTCTTACAGTACTACAATTGTAATTAGGAAAAACTTTTCTGTTTTTTTACTTTCCCTCTTCATTTTGAGGATTTGTACTACTTTTTTTTTTTAATAAAAGTTAGGCTTTCTGTTTCCTGTTGCTTTTCTTTTATACATAGTTTTCCTTTATTCTTCAAGACAGTTCATTGAAAGACCTAGAATGGCTGGTATCATCCATATATAGTTGTTCTAATATGCTGTGGACCTGTACATGTGTTTTGGGAAGCATTATTTTAGTACAGTAACAATTATTGGGAATCCTCTTGGAAGTATACTGTTGGCAGTAATGTTTAAATGCAGTATTCTTGGCATCCTGTGGTAGAGATGCCATTTAATAAAACTTCATGAACAAAATGTTAAAGGAGAAGTCCTGGCTGGGCTTCTCCTCTGGGTCACAGGAGTGCATTTTTGTTTTGCACTCCTTTGGACAGTTTTCAGCGGAGAGAGTTCTGAAGTCCGCTCTCCACTGACGTCACTGCTATAAGTCGAGGCAGTTTTCCCTAAATAGCTTCCTTTACCTTAGTGCAGTACTCCTTCACTTACCTCATCCTTCCGTTTTTTCTTTTAAATGTCCTCATTTCTTCTGAGAAATCCTCACTTCCTGTTCTTCTGTCTGTAACTACACACAGTAATGTGAGGCTTGTGTCAGGAGTGTCGGGATGCCCACTAACACACCGCTCCTTTCTCTATCTGCAAAGTAGCGAGTGTCCTGACTTGCCTCTCCCATCAAGAGGCTTTCTCCACACCAGGGAGAAAGTGTCGCATTACGGTGGTGAGTTACAGACAGAAGAACAGGAAGTGAGCATTTCTCAGAAAAAATTAGGACATTTTAAAAGCAAAATCGAAGGATGAGGTAAGGTAAAGGAAGCCATTTGGGGGGAAAAAAATATACCTTTACAACCCCTTCAAGAAAACATGATCAGTATGTGAGAAATGAATGGAGGCAAAAGTACTAGATTTAGATGAATTGTAGCACAAGTGTGGTGCACTGGGTAGATCTGAAACTATTGTCCATTGCAGAAATTGGCAAAAATTTGAGATTTTATAAAAAAAAAACACCCTAAAGAAGCATTTGTTAGCTGCAGTGAAGACAGATGGAAGGCGTGCAGGGTGAATGTTTAATAAAATGGGGTCTTTGGATAGCCTTTGTAAGGGCAAGCTCGTGAAGTCTTTTTAACACTGCCAACTGTACATTCAAATTTGGGTGGGTTTATTCTTAAAATACATTTACACAGATCCAAATATTTTTTTTTATGGAACTTCAATAACTGTCTTCTTTTAAAGTTTTTTTTTTTAAATGCTCATGCATGATCTGTTATACTTTGTGTTGCATTCTGCTCTTTTTCTCTTTCCCTCTCCCTGTGCTCTGTCCTGTGTCATCTTTCACTGCTCCAAAGTATGGTTTCTTGTGTTTCTGACAAATCTGTACACATGACGATGAAGGCTTGTTTGTGGATTTTGTAACAGCTGACCATATACATACTATGTTCTAGACCTAGAATGTAAATGGTCTTTGAGTCTGTCATGCTGTGTACTACCTTGCAAAATGCATTTCATTATAACCTTTAAATTAATGCACATACTGCAATCAAAGCTGCTTTAAATGACCTGCTTTGACATTCATGTACATAACTCTAATAATTTAGACTTTTAGCTGACAAATGCAAACTGTACATGTGCAGTTATATTGCATTGCACAAGGATATGTTCCTAAACACTTATTTAACAGTACTGATATAGCGTAAAAGTAAAATGGAATTCCTGGCCATCATGGAGCTGTAAATAATATACTTTGAAATGACTGCCATTTTATGTTAAGTAGTGGCATCACATATAGCCAAAAGCACTTCTGTTTTTTTGAATAGCAGTTCACATATTGTTTCCCCTGTAGTGCCTGTTATACTGTATTCATGCCACAATTGTCTTTTTATGGAAATGCCATTACTCAAAGTTCTTGAACATAATTTTTTTGTTCTTTTCAGGTGTTGCTGTGAATTTGACTCTTGTAACTCCGGAGAAGGCTATTAAACTGGCTGCCAATGACTTCTTCAGACACCACTTGGCAAAAGATGGGTGAGTCTGCATCAGAAATCTGTTGTAAAACATTTGGTATGGTAGACTTTGCATGCAGTTTGAATTAGTGGCACTAATCCTATAGGGCAGTGGTTCTCAAACTGGGGGCCGGGACCCCCTTGGGGTCAAATAATGCTTGACAGAGGTCACCAAATCCTGGGCTATTTCTGAAGCCTGCACTGCTCTACCAGGAAGGGAGATAAGAGGTGGAGGAACAAAGGAAAAGGGAGAGAAAGGAAAAAAAGAGAGAGCAAGAAATACAGTTAGAGTGAGGGGTGGGGGGGAAAAAACAAGGAATTAGGATAGAGAGAGATGAAAGGGAAAGAAAGGAGAACAAAAATCCTAAAATGTACCATAAGCGGTTTTAATACTGTACGAGTGGAAGGGACTCGGGGAGCGCTAAATGTCCACGGGTTAGGGGCGCTAATTACTTGTCTTGCCTTGGGTGCTTTCAACCCACGCGTAGAAAATAATTTTACTGTTAGGGATCCCCACAACTTGGTAAATTTTATCAAGGGGTCATGGCACTAGAAGGTTGAGAGCCACTGCTATAGGGTGAAGTCTCAATATTACCTTTTCTGCTTAAAATAGAACTTTGGAGAGTGTAGGAGGTTCTGCAGTGCTTTGCTAGCAGTTGAATTTAGCCCCACATACTCCTAATCCAAGAATAACTTAACAACTTTACATTTTCAATGCACATTTCAATTTAGCTAAAAAAAAGTCCAGAAAAAAAGCAGGGTTGCTGGGTTTTGGTAATGGCAGCATGGAAACGACCATGGTCTTTAAAACATTGTACTGGCTTAACATCATAGGCTGAATTCGCAAAGCTAACACATCATAACAAGGATGCTTTACTCTTAAAAGTTTTGAGTTTTTAAAATTACAATCGCATAGCAAAATGATCTATATGCGTAACCACTTCAATACCAGGCACTTACCCCCCTTCCTGCCCAAGCCAATTTTTATCTTTTAGCGCTGCCATTTTTTAAATTACAATTGCACAGTCATGTTACACTGTACCCAGACAAAACATTTCTAATTTTGTTCCCACAAATGGAGCTTTCTTTTGGTGGTATTTGGTCACCCCTGTCTTTCCTTTTCTTTTCTTTCCTTCTTTTTCCTTTCTTTCCTTCTTTTCCTTTCTTTCCTTTCTTTCTTTCCCTGATTCTCGTCTTCTAGGGTACCCACCAGTGTCTCCCGCCCCCTCCTTTTTTTCCAAGTGTCCCCAAAGCAAGACCCTGCGTTTTTTCCACACCTATCTTACAAGGGCATAAAGAAATCAATTGTTCTCTATGTGCCCTGTTCACACCACAACACTAGTATCACGTGTGGAACTTTTTTCTGCACAGGAATCTGCTGCATGTATAAAACTCTCTGAGATGTGCATAAAACATTTAAACTTGTGTCTGCAAGTTTCATCAGGTTTTCTGCACGTATGTGAGCGAAGCCTTAAAGCCAAACTAAAGGGAGCTATACTCGCCTCTCCTCCAACAGGCTCTAGACCTCGCTAGTATCTTTTATTTTCAGCTATCTTCATTGGCCAGCACAGGATGATGCCACTCCTGTGAAGGAACTAGTCATCCCGCCACTGTAAGCTGAGATGCTAAAAGTGCAGCTTTATCTACATGCCTGGAAACGCTAAGAGCAGGCAGGTAGGGGCATCTTATTGCACAAGAGACATTGCAAGTATCTTCTGAAATAAAGAGCCTGCTCAGTGAATAAGGAGCAAATTACCATAAGTACTAAAGAATGTTCAGAATAAACGAATATTGTTGATTTAAGCTGCATTTCTCTCCCAGGTAAATACATTTGTATGCAGGAGCATAGCACAATATACGTGTCTGTGGGTGTGTTTTTTTCTTTCTTTTCCCCACTTAGAGCAGGGGTGCCCAAACTTTTGAAGAGCAAGGGCCACTTAAGCGACTTGGTAAATGATCGTGGGCCACAATGAGCGGAGCCATAGCATGATGGGTCCTTGTCTGCTCTGCATTTGCAGACACAGCCCACTCTACCCAATAGGCCTTCAAGTCAGCTTACATCTGCCGCTCCATAGAGGTGAATGGAGGGTCCAATTTGGGTCAGACAGATTGTGTGAAAAGGGCCCAAGGCTGCTTTCACGCTGATGCGCAGCAGTTTAACCACACAGAGCGTGCATCGCAGTACACCTGTGGGTAAGCTGCAGTTTGCCATAGACTTCTATTATATCCTGCAGGTGTAGTGAAAATGCACCAAACCCTCAGGTAATAACAGAAGTCTATGGCTCAGTGCGGGTAACCCGCAGGTGCACTGCGCAACACCTGCGGATCAGTTTGAAAACAGCCCAATAACCACTGCAGAACAGATATGTCTAAATATACATGGTGATTTTAGTAATAAACTTACCTTTAATAACAGTCTTCCATTCGAGTATCGCCTGATGTTGCTGTCCCAGGCAGAGTGTATTTGGTATCTGTCTGCTTGTGACAGGAGCCAGTGCTATACAGAAAGCATTGACTTATGCGGCTATGCCACTTGCTTCCTCTACCGATGGCTTAATTCACAACACTGATCTGGGATGGCGGATCCGCGACCTGCAATCTGAGCTTGCCAACCAGCTATTCCAGAGCAGAAGGTCGTGGGCCACATCGAGGGCTCTGTGGGCCACTGGTTGTGCACCCCTGACTTAGAGGAAGTAAAGTCTTCCTCTTTAAGTTTACCTACAGGTAAGCCTATATTAAGGCTGACCTGTAGATACTGTAAATATCTGCTAAACTTACACAGTTTAGGAGATATTTACTATATACACAGCCGCCGACGTCATCGGCACATGCGCACTGAAGGAACGACCTGCTTGTGCCATTTATTCAGGGCCCCTGCCGTGACTGGTGGCACCTGCACGCATGTGCAGGAGCGACATCATCGCAGCTCCGGCCAATCACAGTGCCAGAGCCTGCAAACCCGGAAGTAACTCCAGGAAATATGTCGGCCGCGTCAGCGGTGTGCTGGCGCCGATCCAGGGCATCGTTCTAAGGTAAGCATTTCGTAATGAGCTAGTATACAATGCATACTAGCTCATTATTATGCCTTTTTTTACTTGCAGGGTTTATACATTTTATTTTTTGGAGGTTTACAACCTCTTAGAACTTGGCTAAAGTGTGGTTTTCCATGTTAAAACTACTCGCCGTAACCCCTCCCTACTACTTGGTTGCTATAGATCTGTTCACACGTGCAGAGCTTCTATATCAATAAAGTGACTACTGGAAAGCTACATGATTGTACTAGTCTTATTCATAGCAGCATAGTTTGTTAAAAGGCAGATTACATTCACACCAGGGGAATTGTAGCCTGCAGAAGACTTTATTTTACTTAAAGCGGATCTCCACCCTAAAGTGAAGATCCGCTGATCGGAACCCTCCCCCCCTCCGGCGTCACATTTGACACCTTTCAGGGGGGAGGGGGGTGCAGATACCTGTCTAAAGACAGGTATCCGCACCCACTTCCGGCCCGCAGTCTCGGGCAAAAGACGGGCTTTTCCCGTTGTGTGCTGGGAACTCTCAGCTCCCAGCACACAGCGGGAGCCAATCGCCGGGCGCAGCGCGACTCGCGCATGCGCCGTAGGGAACCGGGCAGTGAAGCCGGAGCGCTTCACTTCCTGGTTCCCTCGCCGTGGATGGAGGGGGGAGCAGCAGGGTGATGAGCGATCGCTCATCCTCTGCTGCGGACGCCGCTGGACTCCAGGACAGGTAAGTGTCCTAATATTAAAAGTCAGCAGCTGCAGTATTTGTTGCTGCTGGCTTTTAATATTTATTTAAGGTGAACCATCCGCTTTAAATAATAAACTTGCCTAAATGATTAATCAAAGAAGATTGTACACACATAAAGTATGCATCGTTGAAAAGATATTGGAAATTAAGCCAGCTGTACAGCAAAGCAGACATTTTTTCAATCTACAGCTTTCTTCTTAACCTCCCTGGCGGTATGATTCTTTCTGATTTTAGGTGCTTAAAGCGGTACCATTATTTGCAAGGGAATTTGGCGTTTTATACTGTAGGCTTGTAATTCTTAGGAATAACTCACTTAAATCTGTCAAAACAAGAGTCTAGTAGGCATTCCGGGTATGATTTTTTTGTTTATTTTTTTTAACGAAATTATAAATTATAATATAATAATTATAACAAATATAATTATAATAAAAATTGTTCAATAATGTAATCCACTCAAAAATCACTGAAATTTGCTCAGTTGCAGAATTGTTGCTGTCATTACTTTTATTTTTTTATGACGAATTTCCCCACAAAACGCTATCGCTCAATTCTGCAAGTGATTATAATTTATTATCGCTGTTTTCTAGCTGATCTAAAACCATTTTTGACATAAAGGGACACTTTTTTGGTTGCTATGGACAATCTACAGTTTGCAGACAGAACACTTTTTATTATATAAAGTGCATGCAGGTCACTGGGCAGACCACTAGGCACAAAGGGTGTGTGAATTTTTTACATACAGTACTGTAATCTATAAGAGGCACTGTGTGAATCGAGCAAGGACGCACTTGCTCACACAGCGCGGTGGCATCGCTGAATCCAGGGACAAGGTAAGTAAACCATGCCTGTGGATGCTGCGAGTCGAGCCCGAGTCTGACTCGGGGTTACCGATCGCAGCACAAAAATGTAACCCAGAGTCGGACTCGGGAATACCGCCAGGGGGGTTAAAATCTGTCTACTGTAATAATAATGTAGCTTTTTTTAAAGGCTGTAACGAACCAGTCTGTGACCTACATCCTAAGATATTTGATTGCCACCTATCAGATGAACTTGTCGTCAAGTTGTTCACCACCCTAGGAAATCTGACTCTGTGTCCATCTGTTAAGAGCTTTTTAGATTCAACTTTCCAGGGTAAAAATAGTATCTCTCAGATGAAATTTTTCGTGTGTGATACTTTTTTATCCTAAAGATAAAGTACTAAGTGTATGTTTATGAATATGATTAAACATGTATTTATTTATTTTTATAGGAAAAAACTGACGTTGTCCAAAGAAATGCTGGCAGGAGGTGGTGCTGGGACATGCCAGGTTATTATCACTACACCAATGGAAATGCTAAAGATTCAGCTACAGGATGCTGGGAGACTCGGTAAAAGTTTGATCACTTGTTAACCACTTAAGACCCGGACCTTTAGGCAGCTAAAGGACCCAGCCAGGTTTTGCGATTCATCACTGCGTTGCTTTAAAAGACAATTGCGCGGTTGCGCGACGTGGCTCCCAAACAAAATTGGCATCCTTTTTTTTTCCCACAAATAGAGATTTCTTTTGGTGGTATTTGATCACCTCTGCGGTTTTTATTTTTTGCGCTATAAACAAAAATATAGCGACAATTTTGAAAAAAATTCAATATTTTTTACTTTTTGCTATAATAAGTATCCCCAAAAAATATATTAAAAAAATATATTTTTTTTCCATCAGTTTAGGCAGATACGTATTCTTCTACCCATTTTTGGTAAAAAAAAAAATCGCAATAAGCGTTTATCGGTTGGTTTGCGCAAAATTTATAGCGTTTACAAAATAGGGGATAGTTTTATTGCATTTTTATTATTTTTTTTTTTTACTACTAATGGCAGCGATCAGCTTTTTTTTTTTTTTTTGTGTGACTGCGACATTATGGCGGACATATTTGACACATTTTTGGGACCATTGTCATTTTCACAGCAAAAAATGCATTTAAAAATTGCATTGTTTACTGTGAAAATGACAATTGCAGTTTGGGAGTTAACCACAAGGGGGCGATGAAGGGGTTTTGTGTGACCTAATGTGTGTTTACAACTGTAGGAGGGTGTTACTGTAGGTGTGACGTCATCGATTGTGTATCCCTATAAAAGGGATCACACGATCGATGACGTCGCCACAGTGAAGAACGGGGAAGGCGTGTTTACACAGGGCTCTCCCCGTTCTTCAGCTCCGGGAACCAATCGCAGGACTCCAGCGGCGATCGGGTCCACGAGTCCCGTGGTCCC
The DNA here is from genome assembly GCA_029574335.1 of Rana kukunoris. Taxonomy (NCBI): domain Eukaryota; kingdom Metazoa; phylum Chordata; class Amphibia; order Anura; family Ranidae; genus Rana; species Rana kukunoris. Next base: position 362,235,781 of record CM056050.1, on the reverse strand, counting down.
AGTCACGGAGCTTTGGACCAAGTCGCGGGAGCGCGTCGCGGACCTGCGCCCGTGACCCACGGCTGGGCACTAACACAGGACGTACCTGTACGTTCATGTGCCCAGCCGTGCCATTCTGCCAACGTAAATGTGCAGGAGGCGGTCCTTAAGTGGTTAATATCCATTATCTGTACTGTTAATAAGCAGTTGTTTTGTTAACCAGTTTGGTAAAGCTACGTTCTGCTTTGTATGAACTAGGGTTGTCCCGATACCACTTTTTTAGGACCGAGTACAAGTACCGATACTTTTTTTTCAAGTACTCGCCAATACCGATACTTTTTTTTTAATGTGTCCCCAAATGCAGCCATGTCCCCCCACACAAATGCAGCCATGTCCCCCCACACAAATGCAGCCATGTCCACCCACACAAATGCAGCCATGTCCCCACACAAATCAAAGTATTCTATTTAGGTATCGGGGGTATTTGCGGGAGTACAAGTACTCCCACAAATACTCGGTATCGGTACCGATACCGATACTGGTATCGGTATCGGGACAACGCTAGTATGAACTATTTTGCCTTTGTAGGTGTGTGTTATGTTTGATTATAGTGAGGTACTTGTTTTACTCCCTTTTTATATATTTTGATCTCTAATCCTATGATCTAGCTGTAAATGTTGGTTTTTAAATTAAATAACTAATGTTCTGGCTTGTTTTCCAGCATCTTGTCAGAAGTCCGTTACAGGGATACCGAGCGTTCCTCATGGCACAAAACTTTTAAATGCCATCCCTGTACTATCAAGAGCTTACAATGTTGGACCTACTTTAATAGCTCACAAGATGTCTGCTTCACAAATTGCTGCTGAGCTTTTCCGTAATGAAGGTGTTAAAGGACTTTACAAAGGATTGGGTGCAACCTTATTGAGGTATATTTACCAGCTGGAAGTAATATCATTTTCTAACTAATGATTGTTAAAACAGTTGTGAGTTTGATGTCTTTAAAATATGTAGCTCTGTTCAGACAGTTCTGAAATTCGGACACCATAGCCAGGTATTACCCATTTATTATTCTTTGTTTACAGTTAAAGGATAAATTCACCTTTTCGTTACATGGTACACTCATATTCAGGGTGTAAAATGTTACAGATGCAGCAGCCCTTGCATCCTCCAATCCAGCAAGCAGAGGATTTTCTCTCCACACTCACTGTCGCAAATTGGAGCGTTTTTCATTTTAGTTGTGCAGGGCTCTGTCATCTGTAGTTCTGTGAATGTGAGAACGACAAGTACCGACAGCCTTTGCAGCTGTTGGCTTGTAGTTCTCAATGAAATGACAGGGTGCTTTTGAAGGCTGTGGTAATTCATTGATGCTTCCTGTCAGTGTGACCGTACTAGCAGACAGATACGCTGACAGTCTGCAAAAAAAGATGTGCATTTATCTTTTTTTTAAAGGAACTTATCCTTTAAAGCAATACAACTTGGTCAAGGCTGTAACTTGACAGGGAGGAAGAAGCAGCAGGCCATCTCTGTGCTCTACAAAAAAATTGCAAAACAAAAATTAAATCCGTGCACACCAAAATCGCCACAAACTTAGTACATAAAGTGCAATGAAACCATAGTTTTGGGTTTCTTCAAGACAGACCCAGGAAAAAGACTATAAATAATAGGCAGCATTCCAGACGGCTAACTTTTTGATTTTTATATATTTATATAAAAAAGAAAGCATCATATAGAGACATGAGAATACATACACAAGCTCTCCCAACAGTTCCTCCTATGTAGACAAAGACAAACTCTCTCGGGTACAAGCATTACATACTTTTTAATTGGAACAGGGAGGAGATCCAGGCTTAACCACTTAACCCCCGGACCATATTGCTGCCCAATGATCAGAGCACTTTTTGCGATTCGGCACTGCGTCGCTTTAACTGACAATTGCGCGGTCGTGTGACGTGGCTCCCAAACAAAATTGGCGTCCTCTTTTTCCCACAAATAGAGCTTTCTTTTGGTGGTATTTGATCACCTCTGCAGTTTTTTATTTTTTGTGCTATAAACAAAAAAAGAGCGACTATTTTGAAAAAGATGCAATATTTTTTACTTTTTTCTGTAATAAATATCCCCCAAAAATATATAAAAAAAACTTTTTTTTTTTCCCTCAGTTTAGGCCGATACGTATTCTTCTACATAAAAAAAAATCGCAATTAGCGTTTATTGATTGGTTTGCGCAAAAGTTATAGCGTTTACAAAATAGGGGGTAGTTTTTATGGCATTTTTATTATTTTTTTTTTTTTTTTTACTAGTAATGGCGGCAATCAACGTTTTTTTTTCAGTACTGCGACCTTATGGCGGACACTTTTGACACATTTTTGGGACCATTGGCATTTTTTTAGCGATCAATGCTATAAAATGCATTGGATTACTTTAAAAATGCCATTGGCAGTGAAGGAGTTAACACTAGGGGGCGGGGAAAGGGGTTAAGTGTGTTCCTGGGTGTGTTCTAACTGTATGGGGGGTGGACTCACTAGGGGAAATCACTGATCTTCATACATTGTATGAACAGAAGATCAGCGTTTCCTCCGCTGACAGGACAGGGAAGCTATGTGTTTACACACATAGCTCCCGGTCCCCGCTCTGTAACGAGTGATCGCGTGTGCCCGGCGGCGATCATGCCCGCCAGGCACGCGCCCAGGACTCGGGGGCGTGCGCCCCCTAGCGGCCGCAGAATTGCCGATGTAGAGCTACGGGCTCTCGCCCAGGAGAGCCGACCTGCCGCCGTATAACTGTGGCCGCTGGTCGGCAAGCAGTTAAAGTACATCAGTTAACAAACCTCAGTGCACATTAATGGCAGAAAAATAGGATTTACTAAAACTGAAGAGTGCAAAATCTGGTGCAGCTCTGCATAGAAACCAATCAGCTTCTATGTATTTTTTTTTTTAGCAAAAAATTAACCCAGTGGTGGTTTAAATACCATCAAAAGAGAGCTCTATTTGTCTAAAAAAAATAAAAAATAAAACGTTGTTTGGGTACAGCGCTGCATGACCGCGTAATGTTCATTCAAAGTGTGATAGCACTGAAAGCTTAAAATTGGCCTGGGCAGGAAGGGGGTGAAAGTGCCTAGTGAGCAAGTGGTTAAATAAATTCCTTATGGCCTCAAAAAATATACCATTTTGTGTGCACTAAATGCCTCTGCAATTCTAGACAACTTTGTGAAAGTAGTGGTGGCCTCACCACTATACTGCAAATAGCCCGTTCAGAGAGCAAAGCTGGGGGAGGCAGCAGGTCCTTGACTACAGGAGGAGGGCGATAGACTAATCATCCTGCCCAAGGAGAGAGAGTAGCAGTGACTGGTCTTCATTACCCAAAACTCATGTACAGCGGAAAAGATACTCACTGGATTACTGCATAGATTTGGGGAGAATGGACAAAAAAGCACCCCAAGATTTAAGTGCATAGACAAGATTTGCTTATATCAGAGTTTAGCTTTAAATTTTGCTAGTAAGTAACCAACATTTACCATGATCAAAATATCCAGAAGTGCCAATGTAAAATTATCAGTGTCGTTAAGGGCACTTTCACAATGAGGCGTTGGTAGTAAAGCACTGCTCTTTTAAGTGGCGATTTTCTGTCATTTTAGTGGTGCTTACAACCATTTAGCAGGCTCTTCAGTGGTGCTGCCCAAAGATGCTGCTTGCAGGACTTTTTTTTTTTTTTTTTTTTTTAACGTCCCACAAGCACACCGCCCCAGTGTGAAAGCCCTCTGGCTTTCACAATTGAGTGACAGGAGAGGCGCTTTGCAGGCGCTATTTTTATCGCTATAGCACCTGTAAAGTGCCTCAGTGAAAAGTAGCCCTAGGGGAAAAAAGTTTTGGTAGTGAAAATCCTCATCATAGCATAAGTAACCAAAGTGGCAAACTGTCACTGATCATATACCAACTTTTGCATTTTGGCCATTTAGAAATTAGCTAGAAGAGTTTATTTTGAAAAGATATATGTTTTAATGCAAATCCAAAATATGTAAAAAGTCAGAGCTCCAGAATGATATGCATAATTGTACTGGGTCATTGATTCATATATTGTTAAGGACTTTGAACCAACCAACTGGCATGTTCAAAAGAACATGTTTTCTCAGTACAGATTTTCTTTAAACAGCGCTGGGTTTGTTGTCACTTTTATGTTTGAGTTAGGAAAATATGTAAATTGATCTTTATACTAATGTGTGGATTTTTTTTTCTCCTCCTTAATGAAAGGGATGTTCCTTTCTCCATGATCTACTTTCCATTGTTTTCCAACTTGAATAAACTGGGGCAGTCCTCTGCGGATGGCAAGGTGCCTTTCCATCATTCATTCTTTGCGGGTTGTATTGCTGGCTGTACAGCAGCTGTTTCTGTCAATCCTTGTGATGGTAAGCCCTCTTTTTAGACATATGACAAGCTGTACTCTTTCTATTTTTAATTGTGCATGCCTCCACAAAATATACCATCCATGAGTCTGTGTACATGTATATTTGTACACTATGTGCGATTTGATCCATGTTGCACAATTTGGTTTCTGGGCTTTATTCTGAGCATGTGGATCACTTTATCAATGTTTCCTTTCAGTAATAAAGACACGCCTTCAGTCTTTGCATAAAGGAGCTAATGAAGAGATGTACAGTGGAATAACAGATTGTGCCAGGTAAGGAGAATATTCTGATCATTTTAAAACTGGGTGCTTTTTTTGAAAAGGGAGTATTTGGGTGTGTTTTTTTTGTTTTTATTTATTTACTGCTTTTTCTATAGCATACATGGAAGACCCTTACCTAAAGTTCTTAAAAATGCTTGAAAATGATAAATGGCCTATAGGTGTCTTTAGTCTTGCAGTGCCAATTAAGTCAGTGCTCAATGAAATAAAATAAGTGGATACTGTAGATGTCCTCTTAGTAATAATGGGAGGTGGAGGGGGAGGGGGGAAGCATGTTTGTCAATAAAGAGGGAACTACAGATCTGCGTCTGTGTTAATGGCTCAGAGTAGTAAAGGAGGTGGATCAGTCTGACACAGCCTACAGCTGACATTTAGAACAGAAAAAAGTCAGCAGTGGCAGCCTCCCTATTTTTTCTTAATCACACACGATCATTTTTCATCACAAAAAGTGATTGTGTGTACGCGGCATTAGATTTTCGAAGGGAACCAAAACAGAAAAAAGATGGGAATCTGCAACAAAGTGTGTTTAAAACCTTTCCATTGTTTATAGATTTCCAGGTTTGTTTTTGTTTTATAACTAGAGTGGAGTTTCACTTTTGATCAAAAAAAATTATCCTGAAAGAGTTTGAAACCTTCTTAACTAGGATTTCCTTTTACTGAATTCCATTTTATTTTTCCCTCTCTTTACAGGAAGATTTGGGTGAAAGAGGGTCCGTCTGCATTTCTGAAGGGAGCGGGGTGTCGTGCCTTGGTCATTGCACCTCTCTTCGGAATAGCACAAGTTGTATACGTCCTTGGTGTTGGAGAAGCTGTTCTAGAGTTTGTATAGTTTACCAGTTTAACGAACCAGTAACTCAAGCATTCCACGGGACTAAAAACCTCATGAAGAATGGCTTCCACTATGTTGGTGAGGTTTTGGGATATTCGGATGAACTTGAATGTGTTGGAAAGCTTTCTCTTAGCACTAAATTGATTGGGTCTCGGTGTTTCCTTATCCCCCTCTTTTGTAGGTTCCCCTAGTCTGTTTTTTGGCACTTTTCCACAAACATTTGCACCATTTAGCTGAATAGCACTTTTTTTCTGCAGTGGCGACACGAGTAGATGGTTTAGTAAGGGAAATATATATTGATGAACATTCCCTTTTTTTCAAGTTTGGTCTTTGGATCATTTCAACGTTGGTAGTAACGAGATGGATTTTTGTAGGTCAAGAAAGTTGGTATATCAGAAATGTTGAAGTGTTGAACTGTATTTGGATGATGGTTATCCCACTGTGGTTATATTGTACTTCTGCTTTCATTTGCGATCTAGAAATGCAGCTACGTGGGATATAGTGATAAGGCATGTGCTTTCCAAAAATATTTTTTTTTTTTTGGGGTGGGAGGGGGGGTTGTAAAAACAAAGGAGATACTGGTTCACAGGGGCCAATTTGACATAAGTATCTCACGGTGTAAATGTTTAATGGCGAACTTGGAAATTTCTTTGGGCAGCTACCAGGAGAGTATTACGGTTTAAATCGTACATACTTTGTATATATTTCAATGTCTAGGGAGTATTGTCTTCACTAAACTTAAACACAGATTGGTTGATAAATTAGAATCAAAGTCGCAACTATACAAGTCTTGAGTGGCTGAACAATTGTAGTCCTGTTGGCAACTGGGACAAAGTACATGGGTGCTCTGTGTCCATGGCAGTGAGACTCGGTTCAGTTCCAGTTAAGGCAGCATATGTATACTGGAAGGGGTAACTTGATGTGAACAAAGCTGTGCACAAATACAAGTTCAGGTAACGCCTCCCTACCATGGCTGTCTGGCTGCTCTGGAACTTGAAACCTCAGCCATTTTTTATTACAGCTCCAAATCTTGGTCAATTTTTGATATCAACACGTGTTTTGTATATGCAGTTATCGGTGTTTTTTTTTCCTACTTATTGTTATGTGTAATATATAAAAAGGTGCATTTGTTTTGGATTTCATATTTCCACAAAAGTGTGTGTGTATATATATGTGTGTGTGTGTATATATATATATATATATATATATATATATATATATATATATATATATATATATATATATATAATATATATATATATATATAATTTTTTTTTTTAAATGTATAACTTTCACCAGTTTCTGGCGAAACCTTTTTTTTTTTTTTTTTATATCAATGTAGCCAGATCCACGGTGCCTAAAGAAGAAAACGCAGAAGTCTCGTATGTTAGCAAGCAATCAAGTTTAAACTGTAATGGTTTATACAATGAAAAGACAAGAATCTGTACAAGCCAATAGAATATGAACTACTAAGAACTACTAGTGTGGCAGTAGTTTTAAAAAAATGGCACTTACAATAAAATCTTGTACTGTATAGACAAGCATAGCTTTCATTCACCCCCAATGCGCAGTCGATGCCTTTAAAAAATAAAAATAAAAAAAAAAGTTTGCAAGGACAAAGATAAACCACTTATTGCAGAAGAGGAACAGGTCTCAAAATGTCCTTTCTGCAGATCTTCAAATGTACACTAACTAAAATTATGTTATAGAGATTAGCAACCCTCTAGTACAGGCTGTATGATCAAAGCCTAGACATATGTAGACTTGTGGCTATGGTCTGGCTCAGTTTATTTTTATTTTTTTAAATTTAAAGCATTGTATATCATTAAGGTTTTACAGTGCTTTTTTTATTTTTAGCTGTTATACTTTTAAAGCATCATATGTCAGCCCCTGCATGCATTTTGTATTTAAAGAAAAAAAAAGTAAAAGCAAACTATAACGGATCAGTCTGAATATATGCATTGTATGTTAAATCATAAAATGATGTTTGGTTTCTGTTCTCAAACGTAATTGCCAATTTCAAGAACTAAAGCCTTGTACAAACATTGAGAATATCGGATCAGCGATCGTTCATTTTTATCTTTTTTTTTTCAGTTTTTTTTTTTTTTTTTCTGCATGCTATTTTTAATAGCCTTAAACTTCCAATAGGTTACTAAAGTCTTGTACCAATACAAGTGATATAATGTATTATGTAATATTTAATTTCCGGGCATGCGTGGTCTTTGTCTTTGCATTTTTTTTGGACGAATACTGTAATGATTACACGAAAATCATACATTCTGGTATATGAGAAAAATGTTTGTGTTTGTCCCTTTGAATAATTTTGCATAAACTGTTGTGATTTGACTCTCAAAATGTGTGTACGAACATACAGATTATTTTACGATCGCTTAGAAAGCTATATTTTTCATCCGATTTTCTCATTGTGTGTACTAGGCATAAGACCACAATTACTGTACATTTTTTGTTACACCCCCCCCCCCCCCCCCTGTAACACAGGCTTTTGCATGGCAAAGTGGCTGATGTGCGAGGACCTCTTGTGATATCGTACATGAAACATGTCCACGCTGTGTCACCTTGGAATGTGTAACCCCTTACATTTTAACGCTGTGACTATGCTTTTTGACCTGTATTGTTGGTGGTTACCTCACACAGCTCACACATTTTTTATTTTGTTTTGCCTGTCTGATCAGTAAAATAAAGACTCCTCTGAACTTCGGGTATACAGTTTATTACATAGTTACATTGCCCCAACATGGACCAATACATGTAAAATTGGAGTACACCTTGTATTCTTTGAAAAAATACAAGGTATTCTCTACGTCCCGGCCAAGCGATCAGCAACACCCTGTTCACTATGCAGAAGAGCACCTGCCCAGCATGGGACTCTGATGACTGTTGCAATCCGAGTAGTGATGACTACTACAGTGATTTTCAGCATCCATAAAGTATCAAATATATATTCTTTGCTCCATGCTGGATCAATATAACCATGCAAGTAAATCCATACCTGGAGTTTAGCTGTTAATCATTTAGAAATGCTTGGAGGAATATTGTGAACATTTTTCCCATTCTTCACCCAGATGCAGCAGTGATTTACTTAACTGTTCATTGGGTTAGTATAACTGATCCTAGTTACTGAAAATTATCAGTAAACAGCCAGGACGCTCTTATTTACATAAAACTGAAGTTTGGTTTGCTTTTACGATCTAATACTTATATTTAAAATGTCAGCACTTATGAAATGCAAGCTTTTTTTTTTTGTTATTGCTGTGAAAGGCCATCAGTTTTGTACAGCCACAACTTATTGTCGGATAAAGGTCATCAGATAAACATATAGCAGTTTGTACATTTTGTTCCTTTCTGGTACATGGTGACTGAATAAAATCTTATTGGTGATAACTTGCCCCTGTGTGTTTTTTTTTGACTTTTAGCTGGTTCATGCTATGGAAGTTTATGGGCATTTTGGCAGGTTCACTGATGCCAAGCTCCCCTCAAATGGCTGGACTAAAGAGAATGGAGTATTGCATTTGGCTGGGAGCACCCCTGTTGGGACAGAATTCCACATATGGGTAAAACACTGGGGGAGATTTACTAAAATGGGTGCACTCAGAATCTGGCGCAGCTGGGCATAGCAACCAATCAGCTTCTAGCTTCAGCTTGTTCAATTAAGCTTTGAGAAAAAAACCTTGAAGCCGATGGGTTATTAGGCACAGAAAAAACAGATTCTGTGTGCACCAGTTTTACCAAGTCACCCCCACTGTATCCATGCAAGAAACTAATGCCGCGTACACACGATCACTTTTTGTGATGAAATAAAACGACGTTTTTCATCATGGAAAAAAAAAGTTTTTCCAACTTTAACATAAAAAACGACGTTGCCCACACGCCATCGTTTAAAAAAAAAAAATGATGAGCAAAGCGCGGCGACGTACCACGGCACTCTAAAGGGGAAGTTCCATTCAAGCTCCCGTCTCATAACTTGCTTCTGAGCATGCGCGGGTTTAAAATGTAATTTTAAACGTCGTGATCATTTTTTACAACACAAAAAACATTTTCAAAAACGACAAAAAATGTAAGCATGTTCGATTTTTTTTTTTTGACGTTTTTCAGAAGACAAGCGATGTGAAGCCCACACACACACACGCATCATTTTAAATGACGTTTTTAAAAATTTCATTTTATTTCATCACAAAAAGTGATCGTGTGTATGCGGCATTAGGCTTGGCCATACATTATACCCAATTTCTTCTGCAATTGTTTTTTATTTTTAGATTTACCAAAATTATATAATATAAGGTCATACCTGAACCCTTTCAATGTGCAAGCAATCAGGCAGGCCCTTGCACTACATAGTTGAAGGTAAATCTAAAGGACATTAAATAATAATAATACTATCCTTAAGAAGAAGAAAATTGTACAGTTTATGGCCAGCTTAAAGTAAACCCTCACATATACCCAGTGAAGTAAACACAGGGATAAAACAAATTTCCATACCCATTCCATAGGTTCTACATGTATATCTGCTGTCTTCATCTTTTTTATGTTATTTATAAAGTTCAGATTGTGTTAGATTTTCATGTTCAGCACTGGAAGTGAAGTCTGGGCATACAGCCAAGACAGCTGATTGGAGGAAAGACACACACACCCCCTCTTCACATAGTCCGAGACTTGCAGATCTGTTTTGTGAATAGTTCAGCTCTCCGCTTATTTATTTATAGCAACCTCCAATGACACAAATTGTAGGCTGCTTTTATCACAGTTGATGGAGAACTTTTAAGAAGCTATCATGCTGATAACAAAACGGAGCATGAAAAAGCCACGAAACACAGTGCTTTGAAAAGCCATAAGAAAACACTACATATATGTAATATGCTCCTATTTCATGAATCTGGTTCATAATCATTCTAAGGCTAGGTATACACATTATGGGCCAGATTCTCAGAGGCGCTACGACGGGGTATCTCAGATACCCTGTCGTATCGCCGTTTTTTTTTCCCCGGGTATCTATGCGAGTGATTCCTAGAATCACTTAGGCATAGATACGGGTGAAGATCCGACAAGTGTAATACAATTACACTTGCGGATCGTAGATGTAATGACAACTCCGGCCACTAGGTGGCCTTTACGTTTTCTCATTTGCCTATGCAAATGAGGCTACTACTCAGATTCCTGAATGCTTTTACGCCGCCCCGTTGTCGTTTTCGTACGCGTAAGGTTACCCCTGCGAAAATGTGGACTAACCTTACGCAGTGCCGTCGGATGCCATGTTAAGTATGGTGTCGGGTCAGCGTCGGCTTTTTCCATCGGTTACGTCGTTTTACTAAGTCGTTCGCGAATGGGGCATTGCGTAAATGCCAATCACGTCGTTTTGACGTCGGTTTCAATGACGCTTTCCGACGTGAGCTGGAGCATGCGCACTGGGCTTTTTCCCCCGGCCGGCGCATGCGCAGTTAAAACGACGCGGGGGCGTGCTTAATTTAAATACAAGCCGCCCCCTTTGAATTACGCGGCCTTATGCTGGGCCATTTACACTACACCTTCGCAAACTACGAAGCAAGTGCTTGGAGAATACGGCACTTGCTCTGTTAAGTTGCGGCGGCGTAGTGTAAATGGCTTGCGCTACGCCAGCGCTAATCTATGAGAATCTGGCCCATAGACTTTTCTCTTATTCAGCCCTCTGACTGAATAAGAAAATGGATACATTCCTCAAATCATGCTAAACAGCACATATATATGGAGAACTTTTCACTGTGTTAAAGCAGCCTTAGTACTTTCTTACCATATGTACTGTGTGCCTTCAAAGTCCAAAACCATTAGTCCTTAGCCAACCTATGCATTTGGTAGGATGCAATTGCTAATTTATTGACAGCTTTCTACTCACTTTCTTCAATTTTTTAATTGACTTTTGTCAAACCAGGTGGTGCTGACAGAGCCAATGCTCAAAATTCAGCCAGAATTAACTAAATTTGAGCCCTGTATGGCTAGCTTTAGTGAAATTCTGTTCTGTATCCACTGAATTGTGACTGTATCTTAAACCAGTGCCCAACTGGCCACCAAACATTTGCGGTTAGGCAGGACGAGCGCCAATCTGGGAGGGCATACCCATATGTCCTCCCAATCTAGCCACTTTTGTGCCCACACCAATGCAATATGTTACAAGTTTACAATGTCACTGTGAAAGGTGTGATTTTACTGTACAAACACACACTGCAGCCATCTACAGAGGCTTGATTGCTAGCCACACCAGTGTAACTGTCAAACATCAATGCAGCTATCCATTGAGTCCCTGCTAGCGACATGTCATCAGTGCAGCCATAGTGGAATGTCCAAAGCCACAAATGGCTAGTTCCTATACAGTACTAGTGTCCCAGAGGCACTTTCAAATCCTTTATATCCTCCTAATTCAGCAGCACATATACCCACATTTATAGCACAGATGGGCATTCATATAGAAACCACCAGTTTTGCACCCATTCAGTTTTTTTTTTTCCTAATTGAGTTATTCGATTTAATTGTGGACCTATGTAATCTGTATGCCCAGCAATACATTGACAATAATCCAAATTCATCTTCTGCCCATCCATTTGAGTGGAAACCTGTCGCAATTGAGGAATTTTAAATCTTTTTTGACCTCATCCTAAAGATGGGACTCGCCATGTCAAGGACACGCTATACAATAATTATGAATTTTCTATACTTCAATGACAATTCCCTGTGCCCTCCCTGAAATCATTCTGCATATGACAAACTTAAAACTAGGCCACATACATTTTTTTGATCCTAAAGTTTTCTATATAAAGTATATATATATATATATATATATACACACATACAGGGCTCAAAATTTCAACCCCTGAGCTACTAGCCAGGTCTCAAGAGTTACTCGCCACCAGTTGCCCCACCTAATTCATACACTGCCCCGTGCCTAATTGTGCTTCTAAACACGCCCTTGTAGATTATCTCATGGAATACTGCTCTGCCTGTGCGTGCCTCACCAGACTACTTTTCCCAAGCATGCACCTTTTCCTCTTTGGCCACCAATCGCATTAGGGCTCTAAGTGTAGGCACAGATTGCAGGGAGATTGGTCATGCAGCCCTGTCATCACTCGCCCCCAGCTTAAATCCACTCGCCAAATTCTATCAGGCGAGTGGAAATTTTGAAGACTGTGTATGTGTGTGTGTGTGTGTGTGTATGTGTGTGTATATATATATATATATATATATATATATATATATAATGTACACATACTCCCGATAAGCATATCTATAATAAGTCCCTCATTCATTTTACAGGCAGGCTGGGCATCAAATGGTACATCACCAGTAAAATGCCAGCCTTGATGTGAAGTTACACAAACTTTAGAGAGCAGGAGATAGAGCTGGGGGGGGGGGGGGGTTGTTGTACTGGGAGGGGAGAGAAGGAGGCACAGGTTTGAGATGAGGGGGGATTTTTTTTCTAAACGTGAGGATTTATGCTTTATGGGGGAGATGGGGGAGGATTTGTGCTAAGAGGGGGGATTTTTCCTGGGAAAGGGGAGGTTAAGGCAAGGGTTTGTGCTGAGAAGGGGAATTTTCACTGGAAGGGGTTATATGAGGGTGAGGATTTGTGCTGAAAGGGGGTATTTTTGCTGCTAGCGGGAGATGGAGGGTGTGGGGGTCTGGAATGGGTGTGGTTTACAGATGATAGGGCGGGTCTTAAATAAGAAGGGGTGGGGCTTTGACAGGAAGGGTGTGTCGTATTTAAATTAAGGGGTGCATGAATTTAGTCAGGCCTAGGGCAGCACAAAACCTAAATACACCTCTGCCGTTCGGTACAGTGTGAGAGGAGAGGGGGGGGGGAGCGGGTGTCAGCAGCAGCGCTGTGGCTGGATCTGTGACAAATGCAGTCACAGATCCAGCCATCCATCCCTCCCTACTCAGCTATCCCTGCGCAATACCCCAATACTCAGCTTACCCTGCGCAATATCCCAATACTCTGCAATACCCTGCGCGATACTCTGCAATACCCCAATACACCGCGCGATACTCTGCAATAACCCAATACCCTGCGCGATACTCTGCAATACCCTGCGCAATACTCTGCAATACCCCAATAGCCTGCGCAATACTCTGCAATACCCCAATACTCTGCAATACGCCCCCCCTCCTGCCCCCCTCCGGTGCTTTTACAGACTCACCGCTACGATCGAAGCCAGGATATATTTTTCCCAGCCTAGAGGTGAGATGTGGGGTCTTATTGACCCCATATGTCACTGTAAAGAGGACCTGTCATGCTATATTCCTATTACAAGGGATGTTTACATTCCTTATAATAGGAATAAAAGTGATAGAAAAATGTATTTTTGGGGGAAAAAGTGTCAAAATAAAGTAAAATGAACAATCATTTTTTTTTTTTTTTAACCACTTAAAGACCCCCGCACGCACATATACGGCCACAACATGGCTCGTACAGGCACAAGGGCGTAAATTTACGTCCCCGCCTGAGTGCGGTTCGGGGGTCCCATCGGGACCCCCTCCGCGGCGTGCGGGGGTCTCCCTACCTCTGGGAGCGATCCGGGATCTGCGGGCGGATGTCCGTGTTTTCCGCCCCCCACGCGATCGCTCCCAGCCAATGGGAGCGCGCTCCCAGCCTGTCACTTCCTCCTCCTGTGTTTACACAGGAAGGAGGAAATGATGTATTCTCTCATCGCAGCGCTGTTTCCCAGCGCTGCTGATGAGAGAAGACACCACAAGTAAGTGTGCACCAACACAACACTGACACACACTCACATAGGCATATTAACCCCTTGTGATCGCCCCCCCCCCCCCCCACCCCCCTGTCACAGTGTTACTGAATGCAGTGATTTAATCACTGCATTTAGTTTCAGTGTGACAGGCACTGTAAAAAACAGTTAGTGTTAGGTTCAGGATAGCCCCCCCACCCCCCCTAATAAAGTTTTAACCCCCTGATCACCGCCCTTGTTAACCCTTTCACTCCCTATTGCCAGCGTCACTAAGCGATCATTTTTCTGATCGCTGTATTAGTGTCGCTGTTCCCGCTAGGTAGCTATTTTTTTTTATTGCGATTTTTTTTTTTTTACTAAAGACATGTGGCTAAATAAATTTTGGCCTAAATGTTTGACTAAAATTTAGTTTATTTGATTTTTTTTTAACAAAAAGTAAAAAAGTGTTTTTTTTTTCAAAAATGTCGCTCTATTTTTGTATATAGCGCAAAAAATAAAAATCGCAGAGGTGATCAAATACCACCAAAAGAAAGCTCTATTTGTGGGAAGAAAAGGACGCAAATTTTGTTTGGGAGCCACGTCGCACGACCGCGCAATTGTCTGTTAAAGCGACGCAGTGCCGAATCGCAAAAACACCTTGGGTCATTTACCAGCGTATTGGTCGGGGTCTTAAGTGGTTAAAGCACCCCTGTCCCCGTGAGCTCGCAAGCGAGAGCAATCATTTTGGCCCTAGACCTCCTCCGTAACTAAAAACATGTAACCAGTAAAAGTAATTAAAGCGTCGCCTATGGGGATTTTAAAGTAGCGAAGTTTGGCGCCATTCCACGAGTGTGCGCAATTTTGAAGTGTGACATGTTGGGTATCTTTTTACTCAGCGTAACTTAATCTTTCACATTATGAAAAGAAATTGGGCTAACTTTACTGTTTTGTTTTGTCTGCGAAAATACAATGCGAGATAAAAAGTTGTAACGGCCGCCATTGTATTCTCTAGGGTCTTTGCTAAAAAAGCATATATAATGTTTTGGGGTTCTATGTAATTTTCTAGCAAATAAATGATGATTTTTACATGTAGGAGAGAAATGTCAGAATTGGTCTGGGTGTTCCAGAATGCCTGATGGCGTTCCCTGCATGTTGGGCCTCTATATGTGGCCACGGTGTGTAAAAGTCCCACACATGGGGTATCGCCATACTCGGGAGGAATAGCAGAATGTGTTTTGGGGTGTAATTTGTGGTATGCATATGCTGTGTGTGAGAAATAACCTGCTAATATGACAGAAACAAGTTTTTTTTTTTTTTTTTACAGAATCTTCAGTCGTTTTTCTTTTATAGCGCAAAAAATAAAAAACCCAGAGGTGATCAAATACCACCAAAAGAAAGCTCTATTTGTGTTAAAAAAAAAGGACAAAAATTTCAAATGGGTACAATGTTGTATGACTGAGTAATTGTCATTCAAATTGTGAGAGCACCGAAAGCTGAAAATTGGTCTGGTTAGGAAGGGGGTTTAAGTGCCCAGTGGTCAAGTGGTTAACATTATTCTCAATAATCTGCTGATATTGAGTGGAATCCATGCGACCCTCAACTTTAACCAGATTCCCAGTACTGGCACCACACAGCCCCACAGCATTATTGAACCTCCGCCAAATTTTACTGTGGGTAGCAAGTGTTTTTCTTGGAATGCTGTGTTCTTTTGCCGCCATGCATAATGCCCCGTGTTATGACCAAATAACTCAATCTTTGTTTCATCAGTCCATAGCACCTTATTCCAAAATGAAGCTGGCTTGTCCAAATGTGCGTTTGCATACCTCAAGTGACTCCGCTTGTGGTGTGTGTGTGCGCAGAAAAGGCTTCTTTCACATCACTCTCCCATACAGCTTCTCCCTGTAAAAAATGCACAGAATTGTTGAAGGATGCACAGTGTCACCATCTGCAGCAAGTTGATGTTGTAGGTCTTTGGAGGTGGTCCGTGGGCTGTTTTTGACCGTTCTCACCATCCTTCGCCTTCACCTCTCCAATATTTTATGTGGCCTGCCACTTCTGGCCTTAACAAGAACTGTACCTGGGGTCTTCCATTTCCTCACTATGTTCCTTACAATGAACACTGACAGCTTATATCTCTGCAATAACTTTTTTGTAGCCTTCCATAATGTAGAACAATGTTTGTTTTCAGGACATTTGAGAGTTGTTTTGAGGCCCCCATGTTGCCACTCTTCAGAGGCGAGTCAAAGAGAACAGCAACTTGCAATTGGCCACCTTAAATACCCTTTCTAATGATTGGATGCATCTGTCTATGAAGTTTAAGGCTCAATGAGCTCACCAAACCAATTGTGTGTTCCAATTAATCAGTGCTAAGTAGTTACAGATATTCAAATCAACAAAATGAAAAGGGTTCCCAAATCTATGCACCTGTCTGATTTTGTTTTGTGCATATTGCGCATTTTCTCTTAATCCAATAAACCTCATTTCACTAATGAAATATTTTTGTGTCCTTCAGTTATTTGATAGATCAAAATGAAATTGCTGATCCAAACACCCAAATATTTATAAGGGATGATCTTGGAATTTGTCATGGGTTCCTAAACTTTTGCATACGACTGTACGTATGACTTCCAGGTTTATGAAAGGAGCAAGCTGGAACTCCCTGGATGCCCAACTTATATGGGGAGCAGTGGAAAAAATTGTGTGGGGTGTTTAGAATATTATTTCAAATTCATAATTTGGCACTTATAGGTGTTCTATTATATTCATTGCAAT
Source organism: Rana kukunoris (assembly GCA_029574335.1). Taxonomy (NCBI): domain Eukaryota; kingdom Metazoa; phylum Chordata; class Amphibia; order Anura; family Ranidae; genus Rana; species Rana kukunoris. The sequence goes on along the minus strand of CM056050.1, from coordinate 362,218,819 downwards.
CTTGCAAAACATATTTGGTTTTATGATTAGTCATAATAAATATAGTATGTGTGAATGACCTTGATCAATTGATTTGACATGATTCTTCATCTAAAGCTGAGCATTGCTGGATGTTTCTGGTGTAGCCAATTTGAGTATGACATATAAGGTATCTTGGTATAGAATGTAATGCGAAGAGAATAGACCAGTATTAATGTAGTGAGAGAAATAATATATTTGTTTATATCTTGTTAAGTAAGTTTAGTGCAGTCTTGGGCTCTTCCACACAGGCGGACTCCGCTGATCTCCACTGAACCGGCGGATGACAAGTCCCTCTCTGCTCACTGAGCAGGGAGGGGCTTGTCGAGCACTGCTGTCTCCTATGGGGAGATCTGATGAAAACAGACAGCATGTTCGTTTTTATCAGATTTCACCCAATCAGCCATGGACGGATGGGGATGTATCGCCATCCGTCCGATTTTATCGGATCACAGCTGACATCCGAAGGACTGCATGGAGCGGCCGTTCAGGTCCCTCGTCATAACTGACAGGCTGACCTGAACGGTCTGATTGTGTAAAAGGGGCCTTATTCATATTAATACATAGTTACTCATGTAGTTATAGTTGGTAATATGTATGACATTACATGATCAGCACATTACTTCAAGTATAGTGTTACATGTGGACTTGTCAATTAAATTCAATATGTATCTCCTTTTGTATAGCATATCGCTGAAGTTAGCAGAAATGAATGTGTGCTATACAAGGTTTTAAGTTTCTGTGAGATGATGACGTTCATATGTAATATATAAGGCCGCGTACACACGACCAAATCTGTCTGCTGGAAACGGTCTGCCAGACCGTCCCAGCAGACAGATTCGATCGTGTGTACGGGCGAGCAGACGGATTTGGCCAGCCGACAGATTTGAAAGCATGCTATCAAATCTGACGGCTGGGAACCCGTCCGCCCGACATGTCTGCTGGTTAGTACGCTAACCAGAAGACATGTCTTCTCGCACACGCGTCAAATGGATTCGACGCATGCGCGGAAGTGATTTACTTCCTGGTGCGGTGACGTGGCGGCGTCAACGTCACCGCCACGTCACCGCGCCGTCTGCCAGCGGGGATTTTGGTTTGATCGTGTGTACACGATCAAACCAATGCGTCCCCAGCACACAGATTTGTTCAAATCGGTCTGCCCGACCGATTTGAACAAATCTGTCTGCTCGTGTGTATGGGGCCTAAGCCTACACATTGAGATGGAAGGACACCCCCGAAGACGCACAGACACCCACTAGGAGAGATGACACCAACATATTTACACAAAGACTTTAAGAAATAGGAACAGCTAAATTCTGCCAGAAGTCTAAAAACGTAATTTCCTGCTTCACTTTGGACAAGACAGCATGAAGACAGAAGGCAGGAGCCATTAAGCACACATGCTTTCATAAGCTTATTACAGCATTATGACCATCTATTTTATTTCATATATTTTTACCTACACTGAAGGAACTGTTATACCTTTTTTCATTGTATTTATGATGCCAACTGTGTGACGATAAACTCCACACTTTGTTTTCAAGTCAGTCTGACTATCAATGCTAGTCATTCAGAAACACCCTTGAGATACAAGAATATCCGATATTAATAACTATTCTTCATGGGACCTTTTTTTTTTTTAATTACCGCTTTTTCATCAGACACCACCTCTATGTGAACAATTCTTATACCAGCCTGACACTTTTCTGCAGCAAACTGTAGCTTGTGGTGGAGTGTAACCAAATTGCAAGGGCTTCCCACAAAAGCTAGTCGCCACAAAGCTGGAAAAGGAGGAGTCAGCCAGCTTGCGGAATGAAGACATTTTAGCCCCTAAATGTCCTTCCTTCCATCCACCAAGACACCTCAGAGGAAATCCAAGGAAGGCACAGTCCGGTCCAAAATTGTCTGATAATCAGGCTGTACTGTGCTGACAAAAAAAAATTGTGCAGAAAGGAGAACTGTGGGGGGTTTGTGGCATGAGCAGAACTGAGAAAGTGTGGGGGGAAGGATTGTGCAGAGAGAAGAGCTGGGAAAGGGGGGAATTTGTGCATAGAGGTGAGGTGGGGGGATTTGTGCAGAGAGGAGAACTGGGAAAGTGTGTGTATGGGGGGGATTGTGCCCAGAGGAGAGCTGGAAAAGGGGGGTGGCATTTGTGCGGAGAGGAGGACGGGGGGGGGGGATCTAGCAGATAAGATAAGAGATGATAAGAGCTGGGGAGGTTATGCACAGAGGAGAACTGGAAAAGTGAAGGGGGGAGCTGGAGGAAATTGTGCAGAGAGGAGAGCTAGGGAGGTGATAATGTGTGCAGAGAGGAGAACTGGGGAAGGGGGGATTTATGCACAGAGGAGAACTGGTAAAGGGGAAGATTTGTGCAGAGTTGAGGTGTGGATTGGGATGAGCTTTAGATGGGAGAAACAGAATGGAGCCAGAGATGATGTGGATGGGGTGCAGATGTGATTTGTGGATTGGGGATATAAACTGTGGTTGGAGGGGTGCAGAGGTCAGATGATGAAGGGGCCAAGGTGAGTTGTGGATGGGGGGGTGCTAAGGTGAACTGTGGATAGGGGTGCAGAGTTGAGTTGTGGATGGGAGATGCAAATATGAGCTGTGAATGAGGGTTACAGAGGTGAGCTGTTGAGGGGGAACGCAAAAGGGGTGCAGAGAGGAGAATTTGGTTACTTTGTGAAAGAGTATGTCATGTTTGGCAAAGGATGCAGGTTGCAGTGGTGAGAATTTTGTAACATACCTTGTACATTATTACAAACTCAGAACCGTTATACTCTGTATGCTGTGTTGTATGGTACATATCTTTTACAGTATTATGTTACACATTAAAGACCTTGGGATGGTACACCGGAATTCTGTACTCTGTACAATGGGTTTTATGTTACATACTCCTAAACCCCTCATTATGTATACTGGACTGCATATTACCACTACTTTACCACTGTGTTGTGCGGTGGGCATTCTTGACACCCTCACTCTGTACACAGGGCTAGATGTTGCATATTCATGAACAAGGGATGCCTCACTTTAAATGTAAGTACTGCTCTTTTGCTGTTTTTTATTCTTTCTGTGCCATGTGTGATACACACTTCTCACAACTGCACAATACACACTTCTGAGCCCTGTTTGTTATGTACTCCTGTACTTTGTGTGTTGCACATTTCTTAACCAATGCGCCTTGTGTGATATGCTGTTCTAAGCATTAACTTATTACCATTATTTGGCGCCACTTTACTTCTCTCCTCTAAGGGAGGTGTGGCCAGGGGAGGGGTATGAGCATGGTGTGGAGGGGAAGTTTCTGCACCTATTCTCTGAGGGGGAAAAAAACCTGTATAAAGAAATGTATCAGTTGGCCATGTACAAATCAAGGTGTGACACCATTACTATTGTCCCTAATGTCCCTCACAACCTTGCCTCTTCATAGGATATGGCTTCTGTTGTTACCATACCTCACTATGCCATTAGTGAAGGCACGGTGAAGATAGTTCTCATGTGTCTACCTGCCATTTCCCTGTACCTGATGTCTTGTGTACCATTTGCCTGTTTTCTCAACCATATTTTTGCCTGCTGCCTGGACCAACCATTTGCCTGCCTATTGGCCATGCCTCTGCCTTTCTCCTAAACTGTCCCTGGCCTGTTTATCAACCACATTTCTGCCTTCTGTCTGAACTGATCTTAGCCTGTTAACGGTATTTTTGCCTGCCACTTGGACTGATCTTTTGGCTGCTTATTGCCTGAAATGACCTTGGCCTGGTAATAGAGCATGTTTTTTACCTGCTGCCTGGACTGGTCTTTTGCCCGTTGTGACAGTGCAATGCACAGCTACTGTAGTAGTGGGATTGAAGACAACATAAAGATCTTGCATATGCAGAGTAAGGGGCTCCAGAATATTGTTTTTGTGTGGAGAAAACTAAGCTTTTGGGGCCAGATTCAGGTACATCTGCGCATTATTGGACCGGCGTAGCGCACCGCCTTTACGTTAGACTGGCGCACTGTAGCGGTGCAATCACCCTATTCTCGTCGGTTTTGCGCAGAAATTTGCGCAACGTTATTTCGGAGGCGCAAGGCGGAGTAATACAAATTGGGAAGGACGTGGGCGTGTTACATTGAAATGAGCCGTGACCCCATGCAAATGAAGGGCCGGCCGTCTCGCGCATGCGCGCTTGAAGCAGACCATGGTCAGCACCTCTGTGCGCATGCTCACAACTCGGGAACGGCGCAAACAGTGAAATGGGAAGTGGACTAGGGCAAAATCGTGAACTACGCAGACAGCATAAATAGACAGACACAAACATCCCTTTGTATCCCTCCCTATACAGCAAGGTGCTTTTGTTCTGTTGTTTATTAGCGTTTGTTTGTTTGTTTGTTTGTGACGTGTCTTTGAGATATTTGGTGACTGTTTTGCAGAGTGATTTTTGTCTTTTCTGTGTTTTCTTTGTTGTGATTTAAAAAAAAAAAAAATTGCTGGGCATTTTTTTTTTTAGCTGGACATTTTTTTTTTTTGTGTTGTGAATGTTTTTGGAATGTGGGGGTGATATTCCTGCCGGAAAAGGGGTGTCACCCTCAGTTTTGGTGGAGAAGGGTTCCCCAGGACCAGGGAGAAGTGATCCCCAGGTCCGTGTGAATGGTGTATGAATGTACAGTGACATAATTGTAGCCGTGGCGTGGCGTTGCTGCTCACAAGTCCTGCATGGTGGGCTTGTGCCAATCCAATGTGATGAGGATGTGATGTGTCTGTGCTAGGGACCACAGTGGTGTGCATGCATGCATTCTCATTGTGCCATGATTAATGTGTGTGTTTAATGTGCAAAGATGCCTAATGTGAGCTGTCTCCTGGCTGCTCTTCCCTCAGAAGACATGGTAGCCTTGGTTAGGGGGGTTCCGTATAGGAGTCATGAGATGGGGTCCCAGTGCATATGCAGAGTCACCCTGAAGGGATAAGACAGGAGGATGTTAGTAGTGCATGTGCCCCTTGTGATGTGTGCATCATGGGGGGGACAGTCATGCCTGCCACCCATGTCACTCACCAACCAGCCAGCCAGCTGTCCCCATACATGTTCTCTTTGAAATCTGTGGGGATGGGGCTATGATTGTATATGTAGCTGTCATGGGTGTCATGGGTGGTGTCATGTGTTGGGCTGTTGTTGGGCTCCTGCAGGGTTGTGGTTAATTCCAGGATGGCATGAGGGGTGAATCTGAAGATGCGAGACACCTCAGAATCACTCATGCCAAAGATGTCTATGCGTGTGTGATATATCAAGTGAAGAGTGAGGGGCTTGTATCAGATTAGATTATTATATCCATCAAGGTTTTAAAGGGCTATTAAAAGATAGTGAGACTGTGTTTGTAATTTGTATGTATGTTATGTATTGATGTATATATGTATGTATATTTTTTGCAAAAATGTTTTTGAAAGCAAAGAAAATTTTTTGGTAAAAAAAAAAAAATCCTCTCCCGTGCCCTCCTCCGTGCCCTCCTCCTTCTTTGCTCATCTAAAGTCAGTAGTATAGCTATGAGCATGGATGCCACTTGCATGTTGGCACACAGTTTGTTGGGCAGCAAGTGTGACTGCTCAGCTCCTCACTAACGGTGTTGCTTTCTCTGACATGTAGACGAATTGTCTAATTTTATACCATCTTTTCTATGGTCTAATTTTAGACAGGCCGTGCAGCTGTTGCGCACAGCGCATAGCCTGCGCTGCACCAACGTTCTTTTGTGGATCCCCGTAACTCCCTTATTAGCATATTTGAATAGCAAATCAATGGTGTGTCTAGCTCAGTTTTGCGCAGACGGATGCGCCTGTCTATCGAAATGACGCTGGACAAAAAAAAATTGATTTCTTGCGTATCTCGTTTTGGGGATGCGGAGTATCGAAAGGCATGCGCACATTTAGACTTACGCCGCGCATCTCCTGTTACGCCGGCGTAATCGCTCTGTAAATCTGGCCCTTGGTTTTTTATGGGATTCCCAAATCAGGGTCTGGAGTCCAGAGGCTTTGAAAAGCTTTTGGTGAGAAGAAGCATTAAACCACTGTGTCCAGGTCTTACCTGACTAAGATCCTCATTCTGAGGACCAGAGAAGCAGGGATCTCCGAATGTGCAGGGAAAGCTGTTAAAAGGTACAGTTAGTGTACGAAAGCGCAGGGGTGCTATGAGGTGGGCAGTGGGGCCATTATTGAGGTCTGAACAACAGTTCTGTGACAAGAGCCAGGAGGCTGATTATCATTTGCCTCTGCCTGAACTAACTCTGGCCTGTTAATCGACCATGTTTCTGCCTGCTGCCTGAACCAATCATTTGGCTATTTGCTGACCGCTGCCTGTACTGACCCTGGCCTGTTTATCGAGCATGTTCCTGCCTTCTGCCTGGACCAATCCTAAGCCTGTTTGCTGACCACATCTGTCTGGCACCAGTACTAACCCATCTGCATGTCCCACTGGCTTCATTCCTGCAAGACACCAACCCACTCATCTTCTACAGACAACTGCACTACTGAAACCACAGGAACTGTTTTCCCTTTTTTCAGCATCCTGTACTACCTGGCCAATGAATTGTGCATTGCACCCATGCACCATTGGGTTAGGCCTGCTTGGCTTTTAGGAACAGGGACTGCTCTAGGTGAAGCTACACTATGCTAGTTTTCACCTACCACTTGTACAGACATGACCATTAAACCCCGTACACACAATCAGAAAATCGTACAAAAAAATACAGTTTTCAAAGCGATCGTACAATAATCGGATCATTAGACCAGAGCTTTCGAGAGCCAATCATGACAGTTCATCCGATATTATCCAATCGGACATGCACAATTTTTTTTCAGTACAATTCCAGATCATACAAATTTTGTTTAATCAGTTCAAAAATGCAATACATTACATACATTACAACATATTACATCAATTCTGTCATACGAAAATTTTTGTGACTTTAGTAAAATCTTTAGGTTTGATCTGAGATTAGCATGCAAAAAAAAATGGACGATCAATCGTCAGATAGTCTTATCGCGTGTACCAGGCATAACAGTACATTATTTTCTACACAATGTTGGTTGGTTTTTGTGATACACAGGTTGCAATATCAGGTACCTAGTCCAAACATTGAAAAAGTCTTAAACATGTGGTATCCCCAGTAGCAGAATATGTTTTGAGGTGTTATTCTAAGTATGTACATGCTGTGTGCTAGAAATACTGTAATATAATAATTGACAACGTTGTGTAAAAAAAAAAAAAAACAGCTTTGTTTTCTTTCCTCCATTTTCCAAAAACATGGAAAAACTTCCAAAAATTATATTTTCAAACTATTCACTATGTCTTCAGAAAATACATAGGTGTGTTTGCTTTCCAAAATGTGGTCATTGTGTGGGTGTTTCCACTGTCTTGGTGCACCAGGGCCTCCAAAAATGTAATCGATGTGTAATTTATGCCCCTAGAATGCCTGAAGATGCTGCTTGAATTTTGGACCCCTCTATGTGGCCACACATGTGGTATCGCCATACTCGGGAGGAGTAGCCGAATGTACTTTGGGGTATAAATTCAAATATGCCTATGCTGTGTGGGAATAATAACTTGTTAAAATGACAATTCTGTGAAAACAAAACAAATTTTATTTACTTTCACCATTTTCCAAAGAATTGTAGGAAAAAAATTACAACTTCAAAAAAGTCATCATGCCTTTCCGATATACCTTGGACTGTCTACTTTCCAAAAAAGGGTAATTTTAAGGGTATGTTAGCTGTCCTGACATTTTAGGGCCTTTAAGAAATCAAATATATAACAGTATATACCATAGTTTGTAGATTATATAACTTTCACACAGACTAAAAAATATACACCTTTTTGTTTTTTCTTCTTACTGTAGCAAAATATATTTTGGCCCCAATTAATGAAGATAGATTATTTATTTGAAAAGTTTTATAAAAGAAAAACGTGTTTTTTATTTAAATGTTCGGTCTTTTTTCCTTTTATAAAGCATTAAAAAGAATTGGGGCGTTTTAGGCTCTACCTGTCTTAAAAAATTATAAAACAAAATTTTAGTACAGCGTATCAATACTGAGCAATTGCCATTCAAATTGGGACAGCACTAACAATTAAAAAATGGACTGGGCAGGAAGGGAGTGAAACAGTCAAAAACCCTCATATATTTTGTCCTATGTGACAAAGTGGACTGGTATATATTCGGTGGCCTGTATACAATACAAAATATGGCTACAGTGGATAAATGAACGGAAATGGAGAAATCCCTCAAAGGGTGGGACTATAGTAGCACTGGTCAAATAAAGTCAATGAGGTAGTAAGAACTATATAAAAAAAGTATAACATTTTATTACAAACTGTACATATACAAAACATCAAGTGAAAATGATATATGGAAACCATACATGGATATTGAAAAGATTACCGGTAAATACAGAAACCTAGAAGGTGGTGTCTGTATTTAATCTTTTCAATATCCATGTATGGTTGTCATTAATAATTTTCACTTGATGTTTTGTATATGTATAGTTTGTAATAAAACTTGATACATTTTTTTATATAGTTCTTACTACCTCATTGACTTTATTTGGCAAGTGCTGCTATAGTCCCACCCTTTGAGGGATTTCTCCATGTCCTTGACTGTATTTATACAGCCATTTCGAAGGAAGTGCTATGTCTTTTGCAGACGCGGCAAAATACTGTATATAAGGGGTTTTGTTCAGATTTGTGTTCATGATGTGCATTGTTTTTAAAGTTTTTTTCTGTCTATATTGCTTTAAACATAAGTTTTCTGCTGGCATCATTTGATATTAATACAATTTTGGATTTTAACCAATGCATGTGTGTACTTTTTTGAGGGGTAGTGCAACATTAAAGTCCCTTTACCTTTTTTGTTGGCTTTACAGACAGCCATTCTCTGTGTCTAGTTTCTCTTTGCTTTGCGCTGCAATTACATAGACACACAGAGGTACTGCTATAATGGGTAACCTCAGACCATACCCCCCCCCCTATTACCAATAGCAGTGATTTCTTTGCTCTCTACGCTTGCAACAAGCATCCCGAGACCCTAGTTATTATAGGGTCGTCTTCTCTAGATTCTTATACAGCTCTGCGAAGTGAGGCTCAGCCCTCACATATGGCTACAGGACTCTTGTTTTTTGTTTGTTTTTGACAGTCTGTGTAAAGCTAATGCAAAAATCTACTCCCAAGGGTTCTAAGCACTCTTTGTTATGCGCAATATCCGAACCTGCTACTGGAGGACCTCTACCCCTTAGTGGGCCTGAAGTTCCAATTATGATCTCTGATTCCCGAAGTGCCTGTTTTTAGTTCTATATGACATAGCCCTCCATGAAGATATTGATTCTCTTATTGAAAGCAGGGTCCTCTGCAATTAGGTGACCAGCCTGCATTTCCTAAAATTGGGTCTAGAGATGTGGCTGCAAGGACCTTACCATTACATTCTGTTTGTAAAACCATCCTTCACAAGGAGTGAAACCAATGAGTCATGCTTTTCCAAGGGGAGTTACTTACAAATGGTCTCTACCCACTATGGACAATCCAGTAATCACCCTTAGGCTACTTTCACACTGAGGCTAAAAAAAAGTGCCTATAAAGTGTCTCTCCTGTCACTCCAGTGTGAAATCCCGAGGGGAAAGCCGAGAACCTGCTCGGTCAGTCTGTCTCCCTACACAAGGCCAGTTTTCCTGATAGGAAAACTGTGATGGAGCTTTGGCCGGGAATCCCGGCCGTGTGTATGCTCCATCGCAGTTTTTCCCATAGGAAAACTGGCAAAAACCCCTGGGGAAAAGTCTGCAGGTTTTCCCAGTGGGAAAAAAGAGAGCTGGTTCTTATTTTTTGTCCGGCGGTTTTTGGGCAGTTTTCCCGTTGGAAAAACTGCGAGGCGCATACATACGGCCAGGATTCCCGACCAAAAGCATTTCTCACAGTTTTCCCATCGGGTGTACGAGGCATCACTCTAGCTCTCTTTTTTTTTTACTGCCTGTGTGCCGGTTGGAATATTTTCCATAAACTTCCTGTCATGAAGACACAACAGGAAGAGAAAATTACAAAGTGAGGTGAATTTTTTTTCTCAGACACCTGTCACCAGAACAGTCCCCAGTGGAAAATTTTCTGTTCCGATGACAACTGCCAAATTTTGGCTTTCGTATCACTTTACAAAGGGTTTTACCTCCTCAGCAGAGAGACATACGGCATTAAAAGACATGATGTTAGATTTCCTGTCTTGATTCACACAAGAAAAACATGTCCAGACGAGACCTGTCTATAAAACTGCAAGTAGACTTTTTCGGGCATTTATCAGAACTGTTTCACATTAACAACTGCATATCTGCTGGCTAAAAAATCTTTGCAGCATAGGCGTGCGCACAGGGTGTGCCGAGTGTACCCAGGCACACCCTAATCACCCCATGCGCATTAGTGTTATCACTCTGTGTAGCAACAGGAACATGGGAAAGACCTCCCTTTTATTGGCTCTGCCATAAGAGAAGTGTTTATGCTCTTCTCTTTCACTGTGCCAGCAGTGTGCCGGGGTCATATATATGATGATAATGATGATGATATAAGATTTATACTGCGCCAAATATGCCCCCTTAGGAGCACGTCTAGGCGTAGATACATACACATGCATCTGCGTTTGAGCTTAAAGGTGCACACCCTAATCCATTAGGCTGCGCACACCTATGCCTTGCAGTAACCATTGCCATAAGATAAGCTATGGTTTGACTCTGAAATTAAAGGCCTGGAATCTTTTACAGCAAAGGGTTAGTCTTCAGCACAGAGGATCCCAATACAGAAAAGCTATGTATACAAGAACAGGGGTATGCTTACACAGGGAGGGTAATGTTACGCTACTTTGAAGTAGGTATGTGCATTCCCATTCGTACGAATGTTATTTTCGTACGAAAATGTTCATTTTCGTACCCGCGGGATAATGTGTACATACGAAAACGTTAAAGCACCAAAATACAAAAACAACGGGATTACGGATGAGCCGCATAACGAACGACCGCAAATACGAACGAACGATCCGACGGAAATAAACGTCAAAACGAAAACGGCAAAAGAACGAAAATGAAATCTATAACAAAAGATTTGCATTCTGTATTTTGCTTGAATCTGTTTTGTGTTTGTTTTCAGTCGTATGTTCATTGTTCAATGACATCTATAACAAAATACGATTGTTTTTATGTTTGTTGTTAAAACAGTCTGACCAAGTGTATGGGGCTTAACAATAGTTAATATGGATGAGCCACGTGTTGAAAGTGCCGCGAATCCCGCGATATATTTAGGAAAGTACAAAATGACAAAAATCCTTTTTCTGTTCATATTTTCAGTCACATGTTCATATGAACAATTGAACATGTGACTGAAAATATGAACAGAAAAAAGGATTTTTTAACTCACTAACTCACTGGCCATTCAAAAAAACGATAATTACATCTATAACAAAAGATTTGCATTTGAATCCGTTTTCTTTTGTTATTTTCGTATGTTCATATGACACCTATAACAAAAGATTTGCATTCAGTATTTTGAATACACAATACAAACAGAAAAAAGGAATTCAATACAATATACATAATGAAATTCTTTTGTTATAGATGTCATTGAACAATGAACATACGACTGAAAATAAAAGAAAAAGCATTCAAGATACACAGAATGCAAATCATTGACAAAAATTCACGAAAATTATTGTCTAACAAGTAACGAACATGAATTAAACAGAATAACGAACCACCCCGCATGTACGAAAATAAAACGGAAATATGAAACGATCGGAATACGAAAAAATCGCATCGTGCGAAAAACGAACGGGAACGAACGGGAAAACGGGCGTCTTACGAAAAATGAACGGAAACGAACCGACGGGACCATACAAAACGGAACAAAAAAAACTGTGCTCATGTCTACTTTGAAGGGTTGGTCAAGGTTTAATGTCTGGTTTAGGCACGTGTTACACTGATGACTCTGTAGCTGGTAAAATCTCACCCGCATCTGAATTACTGAGGTGCAGTAGTCACTCTTCCTCTTGACAGTTGCTCCCTTGCTGGCCCAAGTGCTATAGAATTTCGATTGCTAACAAGGCAGCAACAACAGAGTGAGAACTTCATGGTTCCATCAGTGTGGCTGGGTTTTACACAGGTCCAGGTACGGTTTGCAGTCCAGTTTTCTTTGTGTTTGTGTTCACTGGTTCAGGTGCAAATTTTTCCCTAAATTTGCACCTGACCAAGACCCAAAAACGCACAGGGCCCTTTAAAATTTGCACCGCAGAAGCCTTAGACATGTGTGAACTGGTTCCATTGAAAGTCGGTCACACTCACATAGTATGTGAAATGGATGCAGTATAAAACGCATCCAATTTGCATATATGTGAACCCAGCCCAAAGCCTCATACACACAATCCAATTGTTGGCAGGGGATTGTCTGTTGACAGACTGTTGTCGTAAAATCTGACCATTAGTATGCTCCTTTTGACAATTGTTGTCCAATTTTCGACAAACAAATGTTGGAAGACATGCTAGTAAATTTTAAGCGGACAACGGTTTGTTGTCAGATTTTCTGATGGTCAGTACACAAATCTGTCACACAAAAGTCGAAAGTACAAACACGAATGCTCGGAATTAATGCTCACCAAACACTAAATTAGCAGAAAGGGCCCAAAGGGTGGTGCACAAGAGCTGAAATTTATCGTAGTACGTCAATACGTTTGTGTTTGTTGCATGAATACTGACAAAAATTAGATGCTTGGTTGGCCAACAATCGGATCGTGTGTACAAGGCTTAAGGGAGTAATTCTATTGGGGAGAATTAGTACAATTCTGTTGCTGGTGTGTTGTAGCCAGTAAATCACTAGCGTGACATGGGCCTTAGGGTTACAGGGAAAGACATTTTTGGGAGAGGATATGTGTAGAGCATCACTCACTGCTCTAAAATCCAAAGCCAAAGGTGACAAACTTAACATACTGCACTGAAGGGAACAACCAAGGGCATAGAACATGTATGGATACAATTGGCAAGAAAAATAATTGTAGTTATCTGTGTTTGCATTTAGCCATATATTTTTACCATGATACATGTATGATGCTTTGCTGGGTCAGGTACAAAATCTTAAAGCAGTAATAAACCGACAAGCAAACATTTATTATACTACAGCGTACCTAATCTAAAATGTGATGGCTGCATTCGTGTTCATTTTTGGGCTTTATTACTATTTTTTTGCCTGGTAATCCAGCCAGTAAGTCTGTTAACACACTCTTTTGCAAATGTAGTTACAGGGATGAGACAGACCATTTACCACTGACTGGTGCTTACCATGATCAGCTTTTATTTATCTATCCTATTTATAAAGTGTTAGCTGGAGTCTTGCTTAGATTTGTTAGTGTATGCAAATCTGTTAGTCCATCTAACACTACCCTCCCTTCCAGACTCACAATGCTGCTGTCCAAAGGTGCCCCCTTTTGCACCTTCATCTACAGTGGGGGGCTCCAATACAGGAGATGTGTTACTGGTCAGATCAGGCAGGTGAAAACAGAGGGAAAAAGCCTACAAAAGGAAACGCATGCATCCACCACATCTAATCATTGGTAAGCTGGCGCTTTAGCATTAAAAAAAAGCCTGTAAAGCGCTTGAAAGAAGCTGCATCTGCAATCCCAATGTGAAAGCCCAAGTGCTTTCAAACTAAAGCGCCTGAAAAACGCCCCAGCGGGAGGTGCGGTGTTGGTATAGCGGTGCAATTTTTAGCGCCGATATACCGTCGTATTTACCGCGATATTTGGCCGCTAGCGGTGTGGTTTTAACCCCCGCTATTGGCCGAAAAAGGGTTAATACTGCTCGCAAACTGCGGTTTGCGAGCGGTATAGCCGCAGTGTCCCATTGATTTCAATGGGAAGGAGCGGTATACACACCACTCCTTTACCGCTCTAAAGATGCTGCTTGCAGGAAAAAATGGTATGCTCCCGCCAGCGCGTCGCCTCAGTGTGAAAGCCCTCTGGCTTTCACATTGAGAATGGTGGGGCAGGATAATCTTAGGCGTTATTTATGCGCTATTTTTAGCGCTAAAACGCCTGAAATACGCCTCTGTATGAAAGGGGCCTTAGTGTTAAAAAAAGCGCCTGTAAAACGCCTAAAAGAAGCCTCACCTGCAATCCCAATGTGAAAGTCCCGAGTGCTTTCACACTGAAGCGCTGCGCTGGATACACCGCTCCTAAAGCATCCCTTCCCATTGAGGCTCCTTTTTTAACGCCAAAGCGCCTGAAAAACGCTCCAGTGTGAAAGGGGTCTTAGTGGAGCTTTGCCAGCATTTTTCGGGCGCTGGCAATGTAAAAGGGCTCTGAAAGCACTCAGGCTTTTTACATTGGGATTGCAGATGAGGCTTATTTCGGACGCTTTACAGGCGTTTTTTTTAACGCCAAAGCGCCTGAAAAACGCCCCAGTGTGAAAGAGGCCTAAGACTGGATTTGTGCATATATTCCTGAAATTGTAAAACACATTTGGAGACGTGCAGTTTGATTATAGATATTGATTTTAGTTCAATTTTCTGCAGTAAAAGAAACGTTAAACAGTATATTTTATCTAATGTTTTTAAACAGTGAACCTATATTTAACACTTATCTGCTTCTCTAAACAAATGCAAACCTGGATATATTTTTTTGAAATCTGTTAAAGTAAACCTGTATAAACCAGCAAGAATATGCAATGGCAGGAACCATTAGCTGTTGACACATATCCTGAAGTTCTTGAACCTAGGGTGCTCCAAATTGCAGATGCTGAATTTGCTGTGAGGTGATTTGGAACACAGCTTGTAAAGATGGGCCCGGATGTGGGGACTTCCTGGAGCTACATTTCTTGGCAAGCAGAGGGTATGTTAAGGCACTTCATGGCATCTGCTGTTGCAGAGACATGCTGGATTATGGAGTGTTCCATTACAACAGGTTTACTTAAATTTATGCCCAATGAATTTTTTGGCATAATTGTAGAAGAAATCTTTCGGCTTTCTTGGCTTTGTACAGTAATTAGACTCAATACTATCCTGTGCACAGTCAATATAGCCTGTGTTACATCTGTCACAACTACAACTCAGTGCTACAGGGTAGGTATAGTGTGGATTGACATGCACTGGGCAACCAGGGATTGAAACCGTCTTGAGAATGTAGTCACTGTATGTACAGATCTTCTGATTCAGTTTGGCCTCCGGTAAATTTCCCTTCATGTTAGGATCCTGTGAAGGAAATTAAAGCAAGTATTACTGGCAAAGGCGCATTGAGCTTAGTTCTTTATTGTTCTTTTATAATGAATTATATTAGCAAATTTAATAATTATGTTTTTTTCAAATACATTTGGGCCAGACAGCTTACACACCTCCCAACTTTTTGAGATGGGAATGAGGGACACCTATCAGCAAAAGTATGCAGGCATAGGACACACCCCTTGCCACTCCCCCTTAAAGGAGAATTGTACAAAAAACAAGATTGGTTAAACCTACAAGTGCTTTTCTTATTACTACTATTTCTTTATATCAGCTTTTGGAATTTACAACTGCAGCAATTTAAGAAATTAGATGAAAGTTTTAGCGCTAGAAAACACTTTTTGATAGATAAAAAGTACATTTTATATACATCTATATGGATCAGACCAAAATTGCTCGAAATCAGGGACAGTTGGCACCTATGAGCTTAGTGCAGTTCTCAATGGAAAAGATCATAGTAAGTATTAAGGGATGGAGTCGTGGAGCAAGCTTGAAGTGGAATTATTAAATGTATAACTATAGATATATAAGTGCAATGCTATTAGTCTATCATGTGAAATATCCAGTGATATCAAATTATATTCAAATAAATGAATCTAGCAAATAATGTGTTCAATTAAAGTTCATATGCTGAAACATTTCTGCGTTGAATTATTGTGACTTCTCAATTATTGTGACTTCTCAGTTTATATATCTTTCATTTTTCACTATTACTCCATGTATTTGTATACTCTTTGATGGTTCACATCACACATACAGTGTAATTTGTCTTACACACTTTCACACAGTAACACGCACCTTTTATCAGCCAAAAAAGTTTTTTTTCTTTAATAAATTTTTTTTTTGCTAATGGAGCACTCACATATGCATTTTTGCATTTAAGTACCATCTAATTTATATACATTTCACTACATTAATGATTGACCATTTTTCATTGACTAGTTACCCTAATGGGTCGTCAATGTGTATATCCAACGTATCCCTTTAGATAACCTTATAAATCTGTTGCCAGTTCCTCTTTTATATACACACCTTATAAATACTTATAGATAATCCTATACTCTAGCATAATATGCTATGATTTAATACATTTAATCCCCTTCAATGTTATATGGCTAATCCATTGGGTGCTCTTTACAGGCATCGGCTCCCCTGGTCCTCAGAGGGCGTCCACTGTGCCGCTCCTTGTTAACCCCCCTGGGGTGTGTCTCTTCCTTCCTCCCCCCTAGGTTAGTGGGTGGCGCCTGTGAGGCTCCCTTCGGATTTTCTAACGGCTTTGCTCATTTATGGCTATGAAAACACCCAGTCTATTTATTAACGTTAAAAAAAAAATTGGGTCATTTTGTGTGATATATATTAATATGTTTTTCTTGATCTCAAACTTATGTAATTTGTATTTTAGTAGAATTAATTAACCCCCTGAAGAGACCATTTACAGGTCGAAACACGTCGGGTTACTCACACCACGCAGCATAATGTAATGTTGTATATAATTGTTTCAAATATTGTGGAATCTGTATTGCATCACCATATCCGAAAAGGGTTTTCTTTTAATCACTGTTGTATTCGATTTGTAAGTCATTGACTACCATTTAATAAATCATGTTTTACTATATTACATCTATATATTTCAATATTATTGCTGTCCAAAGCCCCACGGGGTAATTTTCCTTTTTCCAAATTATTCAATCTTGGGGTTTGCAGCTTTATTGTCACCTTGCATATGTGTCTTTTCCTAGCTCTCAGTTTATATATCATCCACCACTGGGCAAATCTTGTCTTCAGGCCAAAGACTACAGTGGTGGATGATTTATGAACTGAGAAGTCACAATAATTGAGAAGTCACAATAATTCAACGCAGAAAAGTTTCAGCATATGAACTTTAATTAAACACATTATTATATAGATTAATTTATTTATTTGAATATAATTTGATATCACTAGATATTTCACATGATAGACTAATAGTGCTGCACTTATATATTTTATTTTATATTTTGTATGGTGAGGTGAATTCACTGGAAGTGTACAGCAGCTGTGGAGTACTAATTAGTATACTTTATAGCAGGGCTCAAAATTTCAAGTCCTGAGCTACTAGCCAGGCCTCAAGAGTTACTCGCCACCAGTTGCCCCACCTAATTCATACACTGCCCTGCGTCTAATTACACCCATCAACATGCCCTCGTAGATTATCATATGACACTGTTAAATTTTTTATGCAGAATCAAGTTACAAAATTAAATATTACCAACAACAACTTTAACAAAATGGAACAGGGCACTGGGGGGCAGACCAGGAGGGACAGGGCACTAGAACTGGGTCTCTTCCCCATTATCTTGCTGTTTCCTCTGCAACTCCCATCCATTCTCTCTCTCTCTCCTCCCCCCCACCTGTGTACTGCTCTGCCTGTGCGCGGCTCACCAGACCACTTTTCCGAGCATGCACCTTTCCTCTTTGGCTGCCAATCTCATCGGGACTCTAAGTGTAGGCACAGATTGGAGGGAGATTGATCATGCAGCCCTGTCATCACTCGCCCCCAGCCGAAATCCACTCGCCAAATGCTAGTAGGTGAGTGGAAATTTTGAGGGCTGCTTTATAGCATATAACACTTTAGGTAGGTGGCACAACTATAGATATATGCTTATGCAATTTGAAGTGGTTGTAAACTCAGACATGAAATATGAACAAAGCATATCCTTCTATAATGTGTACTTGTCCCAATTAATAGCACTAAGGCTGGCCATACACAGTTCGAATCTCGGCCGGTTCAGCAGGTTCGATTAACTTGCGTACATCCAGCCCACTGGATTGTCTTATGATTACCGCTAGCAGATGCTATAGCCGCTAGCGATAATCACTGTCTTCTTCCGGCGGAGACAGCTTCCAAGGACACGTTGTCAATTAGGGGCTGCAGCCAATCAATCATGTATTCTGACAGCAGTGGGGGGTGGGGGAGGCATTCCCCCCATACACACCTCACTTGTATGAATGGAGGAATCTGTTTTTCATTCAGCCCACTGCATGTTAACAAGCAGCGTTTTACTTTATATTGCAGGCAATTTTAATTCTATCACTGCAATACTGTCTTGAAAAGCTGCCTTGTTGAATAAACTACAACACTATGATACCTTATTTTTTTTTTTTCTGTTTACAAAATTGCACACTGGGGTTGATTTTCTAAAGGCAAACCCATTCTGCACTACAAGTGCACTGCAAGTGCACTTTAAGGTGCACTTGTAAGTGCAGTCACTGTAGATCTGAGAGGAAGCTCTGCTAATTTTATCATCCAATCATGTGCAAGCAAAAATGCTGCTTTTTTATTTTGCTAGCATGTCCCCCTCAGATCTACAGCGACTGCACTTTAAGGAGATTGTACAATCATATTGTATAGACCTAAAATTACTAGTTGCGCTTTCAGTGGCATTAATTGGTAACGGCACGTCAAACAGAGAAGCAAACACACATTTTGCCATGTGAAAAAACGAGTGGCAAGTGTTGCAAAATGCACAGTAAAAAAACATGCAAACCACAAAACACCAAAATGTCCCATTAACCACATATAGCACAGCCCATTGAAATCAACAGGCTGCCCTATGCGTGTCACATGAAAAACGAGCCACAAAACATTCACTCCCACTATGCTAGATGTGAATGGGGCCTGAAAGTGAAATTGGTGCGATAACACAAGAACAATGAGGCTCCATTCACAACTGTGCATTTCCTTGTATTTAAGGAATGCGCTGCACCAAAAATCGCAGTAATGAACGCACCAAGCTCCGCTCTAAAAAAAGTTCTGAAGCTTCTTTGGGGCGATTGCTGCGTGTAGGGCAGCCTATTCAGGTAAATGAACTGCCCTATGTGCATACCTCCCAACTGTTCCTGATTTAGAAGGACTGTCCCTGATTTGGAGCAATGTCCCTCTGTCCCTCATTCTCCTCATTTTGGTCTGATCTATATAGATGTATATAAAATGCACTTTTTATCTATCAAAAAGTGTTTCCCAGCACTAAACTTTTCATCTGATTTCTAAATTGCTGCATTTGTAAATTCCAAAAACCATTATAAAGTAATAGTAGTGGTCAAAAAAAACACTTTTTTTTGTGTACAACTCTCCTTTAAGGGGGTGTGGCAAGGTGTGTGTCCTATGCCTGCATACTTTTGCTGATAGGTGTCCCTCATTCCTATTTCAGAAAGTTGGAAGGTATGTATGTGTGATGAGTGAAAATGCTCCAAAACGCCTACCCCCCTCGCAAAAAAACAAACAAAAAAAAAAAAAAAGTGGGAATGCAAGTTCCAGCTCTGCAGAGATGTGATAGGGGCTTGATAGCTGAGTGTTTCTGTCCACTCCCTCCTAGGTACTTGTGTAAATTCAGCCATACACTATGCAATATGATAGTGTATTTAGTGAGAAGAGTGATCATTGATTGATTGCATTTCACTTAAAAAAACGTGCAGCTGGGAGTGGGAGGGTGGATGAGGCAGGGTGTGTGCTAATGAGATCCGCTGGTCATTACCTTCCTGTGTCTTGACCTACAGTCTGTAAGGAAGGAGGACAGAAACAACAGAGGAGTTTTACATTTTGGATGTAGGACAGTAAGGTATGTGCCTGTTAATTTTAATGGAAAGGTTTGATATTTTTGCAAAAAAATAAGTACATGAATGCTATATTGGTACATAGGGAAGCTGAAAAAAAAGGTGAACTTGGCAACCAGGGCAAGAATAAGAATGATAGATAATATTTTTTTTAGCACACTAGAACTACATCCCCAGGCATTTGGCATCCAGTAGATTTAATCTACATCTGGTTTGCAGTTGGAGGTTTTTGCCATACATCCAGATATTAAAATGGTCAGTCTAACATGACAGACGGTACCTTAGTTGAGCAGTATCCAGAGCATATTGTTGTGTTGATGGCAATGCAGTGACTACACTCTTCCATCTCCACGTACATAGTATATTCAGTCAGCATACATAGAAAAGCAGCATGCCCATGAGCAAAGCAAAGGAGAAACGACACCATGAATATAGATGTCATCCTAGAGATAAGACAAAAGTGTAGTTGAAATAATTTCACAAGCATAGGATAATGTAACTATCACTCAACATTGCTTTTAGCGCAGAGGTAGGCAAACTGTGAGAGGTGGAGATCTACCTGAACATCAAAGATCACTGGAGTTCAACACCATTTTTTTTTTTCTAAATTAGCATTAACTAAATAGTAAGGAAAACTTAGAAAACCATAATAAAACAAATGCCTCTTTTGTTTGGAAAGTCCTAATAGGATGTTGAAAGTTATGTACAACTCAAAAGATCGTGCCTTGTACAGAATTTCTCTTCTGATTTTACCATAGAGTATACTCAGCTTTAGTCAGCAACAAAGTTCCTGATTGCTGCCATACTAGCCCCCAATGTCACCAGACCAGCGTAAACTAGCAACAGTATTCCTGATCGCCTCTATGCAAGTCCCAGTGTCACCAGACTACTGCAACCAGCAAGAGCGTTCCTGATCACCACCATACCAGTGCAGTGTTGCCTCTGCCAGCCGCATGGAATGACCCTGGCTTGTTTATGGACTACATTTCTGCATGCTGCCTGGTTCGACAGTTTGCCTGTTTGATGCCCATGTGTCTGCCTGCTGCCTGAACTGACTCATCTGACTGGCTATGTTTCTGTGCCAAACTATTACCAGCTGTCTCCTGAGAACAACTGCACTCCTGGAACCACAGGAACTATTTTCCTTACTTTAGCCTCCTGTACTTCCTGGCCAGTAATAATTCCTTGGGGCAACCACATGCCAGCAGGCTAGACTTGCTTGGCTTACCAGGGACTACTATTGGTGACACTATACTATGTTATATTCTCTGACTACTCGTATAGACCCATTTGATACAATTGGTTGAGGTGTGATACATAAGACACGTCGGGTACATAATCAGTCTAAAAAGTTAAAATCTCACATATGTGGAATCCTAATACTCAGGAGAAATAGCAGCCTGTGTTTTGGGGTGAAGTTCTAGGTAAGCCTATGCTGTGTGCTACTTTGTGTAAAAAAAAAAAAAAAAATTCATTTATTTTTTCTGCATTTTCCAAAAACTTATGGCAAAAAAATTAAGTCTTTAAAAGACTCACCATGCATCTTAGAAAATACCTTAGGGTGTTTACTCTCCAAATTGTGTTAATTTTTGGGCTGTTTCCACTGTCCGGGCCTCCAAAAATTTTATAGGTAGGTGATAGGTCAGGAAATTAGACAAGTAATTTATGCTGCTAGAAAGCCTGGAGAGGTCTTTGCTGTGTGTGAGAAATAACTTATTAAAATTACAACTTTAATATTCCCAAAAAAGTGACAAAAAAATTACAACTTTAAAAAACTCACCATGTACCTTACTAAATACCTTGGACTGATTAGTTTCCAAAAAAGGGTCATTTTAAGAGATATTTGTACAGTCCCGGCTTTTTTATGGCCTTAAAAAATGTAATACATTTTCAAATATACAAGATATTACCAAAAGTATAGTGACACCTGCCTTTACATGCACATGAATTAATGGCATCCCAATCTTGGTAGGATTCAACACTGAGTTGGCAATTTTTTTATTTTGAGAATCTTGCAAACAAGAAACACATTCCAACTTTTTTTTTATACAAAAATACAAAAAATAAATATTATAGATATTTTTTTTTTATGCATAACATATTATATACATAATAAAGGCTTACTTCAACCAATAATACATGAACACATCACTAAATAAAGCAGACATCTTTAAAAACTCTACACATCTCTACACTCAACTTGAATAACATTCAGACCAAGAAACAGATTATCATGTGTATGTAGCCTTTCTTCAAAAATGGTATCCTTGAAAATCTAAGGGAGTGTCCAGAGAGAAACCAGGGAAAGAACCCAACACCCAGAGATCAACAAACAGCAGCTACCGGCCTGATATTCCTCCACGCCTTTATCCAGACCCTTTGCTGCCATCTGTCTTTCTCAAGACCCCGAATTTTCCCTACCTCACCAAGAATCTCACACACCACCACCGGAACAGGAAGGACTTTCTGCCGAAGGGATACCTGACACCGTGCATTCCAGGTGTAATATCGGACTACTAAGCTGACTAGAAAAAGAGTGTGCAAATCATATCCCTTGCGATTCTGCAATGCTCCATACACCCACTCAGCATAAGACATGCTAGACAAGAAAGGAATATTCAGAGCCCTCCCCACCTTTTTATAGACTTCTATATTGAAAGGGCACTGAAGCAAAAAGTGGTCCATGGTTTCCACTTCACCCTGACACTCCGCTCTTGGACAACCTCGATTGTCCAAAGAGCGGCACTTCACGTTCCCCCTCACATAGAGCCTACTGTGGAAAGCGAGCCAGGCCTGGTCCCCAAATTTCAAGGGAATCCGCTCAGAATTTATTAAATGTAAACCCTCCCTCATAATATGACCTGGGCAATCTCTTAAGGCCAGTGGCGCATGAAAGACAGTACCCACGATCCTTTCACCCAGGAGTCTCCTAGGGAGGGACCTTATATCCTCTGCTATCACATGCCACCGTTTAAGAATTTTCAGGCACGGGGCAACATAAGCCGGGAGCTTACCATGCTTGATCCTTAGGCTTTTCACTGGCCCGCCACTCTCCCAACAGCCCAGAAAAGGTCTAAACCAGATCTGGAAAATACCCACCCATCCAGGCGGTCTCATCAGAGAGAAGAATACAACTGGGTTGACCATCCCTAAGCCACCCTGCTGCCTAGATAGGTAAGTTACATTCCGCTTGACAAGATTCAGCCTGTTCCCCCATAGTAATTGGAAGAAACAACTATAAATCCTGGTATAGAAGGATTCCGGCAAGATGCAAACAAAGCTGACATACAGAAAGGTAGGAATCAGGTAGGTCTTGAAAAAGTCCACCCTTTCCCTCAAGAAGAGCCGCCACCCTTTCCAGCTTTTCACCTTGACATCAGCATCATTTAGCCTGGCTTCCCAATTTAACTTACTGTAATCATCAGGGCCAAACTCGATGCCTAATACTTTGACTTTCTTCTGAGGCCTCGGGAAGATGTCCGGAAGTGCAAAGCTCTAATCTCCCTCGCTCATCCAAAAAACTTCACTTTTATCACGGTTGACCTTGGAGCCTGATGCCTCGGAATACTGCTCTATAACTGAGACCACCTCTTGCGCCTCCTCTGTCCCAGAGATAAAAACAGAAACGTCATCAGCATAGGCTACAACCCTCAAGGGCGGCTCACCAGCAGTGCCCACCGGCACTCCGCACAACGGTCCGCTCTCTAGCCTTCTGATGAAGGGGTCGATTGCGAAAACGTATAGCAAAGGGCTCAGCGGACACCCCTGGCGCACCCCTGATCCAACCCTGAAGGGCCGTCCAACCCAACCGTTAACAAGCATGAAGCTCTCTGCCTCTCTGTATAAAGTCTTAAGCCATCCAATAAACCCACCCTCCAGGCCATACTTGTCAAGGAGAAGCCAGAGGTACTCATGATTGACACGATCAAAAGCCTTCGCCTGATCCAATGCCAGCAAGTACTTTCCCCAGCCCTCAGCCCTGCAACGCTCCAGAGCCTCCCGGACAGCTAACACCGCTGAAAAAGTGCTCCTGCCCTGGATCGAACAGTGCTGCTGACGGGAAAGCAATCTGTCCGCTACTGACGACAAGCGGCAGAAAATTATCTTTGCCAGAATCTTTCTATCGACATTGAGAAGGCTAATGGGGCGCCAATTCTCAATCATCGAGGGATCCTTACCTTTTGACAACAGAATAACAGCAGATTTTCTCATGGTGGGAGGGAGCGAACCCTCTTGCAGACAGCCATTAAATACCTCCACAAGATAAGGTACCAAGCTGGATTTGAAAGTCTTATAAAATTCAGCCGTCAATCCGTCTGGCCCAGGCGTTTTCTTAATGGCCAGACCGTCTATAGCTTTGACTACCTCTTCTGCTGTGATTACCCCCGTCAAACTTGTCAGCGGAATGTTATTTCCCAGATCTGGTGTAGAATCCAGAAAACTTGACATCTTTGCCCGATCGAGGTACTTCTCCCCCAGAAGTTCCACATAAAAAGACCTCGAGACCTCCAGGATCTCTGACCTGGATTTCGTCAAAGAGCCCGTACTATCCCTTAGCCCAACAACCGTCTTAACTGCTGCGCTTTGTTTGCAGTTCTGATAAGGGTCGGGCGAGTGATATTTCCCGTAGTCCCTTTCCAGAACCAAAGAAGCGTGCCGGTCATACTGATACTTCCTAAGGAGAAGTTTCACCTCAGAGATTGCCCCTGAATCTCCACCATTCGAGACAAGGCGATCAAGTTTTCTCCGCAGCTGCTGGTAGGCAATGTACTTACCAAGCTGTTTCCTTTTTCCTATGGCCTTGAAAAACCCACTGATCCGGCTTTTGACAAGCTCCCACCACTCTGACTTACTGCTGCAGAAATCCAGGATGGTTACCTGAGCCTGAAAAAAATCCTCAAAAGATTGTCTTACCTCCTCGTCATCCAGCAGAGCCGAATTCATCCTCCAAATACCCTTTCCTTTAGGTGGCATATCTGAAGCATTAAGAATAACAGACAGCATAAGGTGATCAGAGAACTCCACCATACGACACTCAGGAGCCGAAAAGGCAGAGTCCCCCTTAAAAAAAAAACCTGTCTATCCTGCTCTCGCAACTGCCTCTCTTAAATGTGTACCCCGTGCTGTCTGGGCAACGCTTAATATGCGCATCTTCCAGACCTGCTTCCCTGGCTATCATATTAAGAAAGACGCTATCATATCTCAGGCTGTCAGTGGAGCCTTTCCTGTCTTTGGGCCTAGTGACGGTGTTAAAATCACCTCCAAAGACAACTTGCCGAGATGTAAAAAGGAAAGGCTTAATCTTTGTAAAGAGGCATTTCCTCTCCCATCTAGTTTGTGGTCCATAAATATTTACCAGACGTAGATCATGCCCCTTCACAGAGATGTCCAGGACCATACACCTTCCAATCTCTACCTCGATAACCCACCGACACGTTACCATGCCAGTAAAAAGTACTGCAACTCCGCTGTAAGGCTCGGCCGCAAGAGACCAGAAGGAGGGCCCACGTCTCCACTCCCTCTTTGCCAGGTGGACATCGGCAAGGCAATTTAGCCGGGTCTCTTGCAAAAATAAAACATCAGCATCCATCTCGCTGAGCAAAAATAAGGCCATATTGCGAGCCCCTACAGATTTTATGCTGGCAACATTAATCGTTGCCACCTTTATCGGAGTGGGAACTGCCATTAGGATGATTGAGGTAGGCGTTTCTTAGCCTGAGCACCCTCCTCCTTTACTGGAGACCCTGGCCTCTTTAGGGAACCTTCTCCCTCATCCTCCTCCATCTGAGACACGGAATTAGAAGACTCCTCTTCCCCGTCAGATAAGGACCCAAACTTGTTTCCCAGAGGTAGATCTTCTACCTCTAAAGATGAAGCCGAGGAGGCAGAGGTCAGGACTACTTTATTCCTCCTTCTGCTCACCTTGGTCCACTCTCCCTCCTCCCCTAAAACATTACCCTTAAAGGCCTCATCTATATCATTAGCAGTGGCAACTTCCCCCTTCTTCCCCTTAGAACCTCCACTAGAGGTCTTACGTTTCCCCAGGGAAGGTCCCGACGAAGCTGCCACCTCAGATCGGCATGAATCCGCCCCTTTGGCAGCCTCAGCCAATCTGGATGACTTGGATACATCAGGAACACTGGGTATCTGAAACACTGGGGAAGAACACACAACAGAAGTAGACACTGACACAGTAGGAAGCACAGACTGGGAAGCAGACACAGGAGGGGTCACACCTTCAGATTGGGAAACTGACACCTGGGGGGACCCCTCAGGACTAGCTGAAACAGCTCCACCAACCCCTTGCTGCCCCCCACGTTCCTCCTCCTCCATTCTCAGCAGTTCTTCCACCAACCCCGGCTGATTATGGAGGGCTTCAGGGCAAAGGCTATAGGGGTGACCTAACTTGTTACAAAGATTACAGCGAATATTATTGCAGTCCTTTGCAACATGGTCTGAGCTCTGACAGAGGGAACATTTCTGCATAGTACATGAGCTTGAAAAATGGCCTTTTTCACCACAGCGGTGACATAACTTTGGTTGTCCTGCATAAAAAGTAATGATCCTGTCACGACCTATAAAGGCAGAGGAAGGGATGTGCTTAACAACATTACCGGTGACATGCAGTTTTACTAATACTGTCCATCCTCCTGTCCATATCCCCCTGTCATCTACAACCTTCCTCAAGGGGGCTTGGACATCCGCATACCTCCCCAACCACACCCCCAGATCCGCAGCAGGAATGGACTCATTACGCACTAGAATTGTGACGTTTTTATATAATGGCTGGCGGGAGACTACTTTAGGTGACAAACCTGCCCATCTTGGGGACTTCTTGCACTTCAGCTCATACCTCTCCCAAAAGACATCTAATCCTTCTGCCTTGACAAAGGAGAGGTCATACTCATATGACCCAACTGGGCTGATAAGGGCAAAAATCTCCTCCGCTTTAAAACCCATCCCCAGAATGCGGTCCACCACATCTCTCCTATTTGGGGGGGGGCCTTCTCCAATCCACCTCAATTGGACCACATTGCGGCGTTTAAAAGGAGCTACCAGATGGTGTCATATTGGCCTGACCTTCAGTCACATCACTCCTAGCAACTGCAGAATAATTGGCCCTACTCACCCCTGGCACAGTTGCAGCCACTGCTGCAGCATAAGAAATAATCGCACTCCTTGCAACATCACTCTTAGGTACAGACCCCTCTTTAGATAAAGCAGCAACAACAATATTGTCAGGAGCAGAGACTTCTGACACAGAAATGTCATTTACATTGCCCTTGGTAATTCTACCTTCATTACCAGTAACTGAAGGGTTACCAACAGTGATGTCTTTATCATTACTCTTCACAGCAGATTGCACACACCCTTCACTGGCTGGCTGTACACAGATGGAAGTCTCAGCCAGGGGATACGTTTGCTCTGCGCTGCCCTCTACTGCACAATCCATAGGAACTACACCTCCATTGTGTTGTATAGGCAAGTTCTGAACAAAACCTGCATTTACTTTCACCTCATGTTTCAAAGATTTTGGGGGGACATCATTATCCTCCTCTTCATCCTCAGATGATCCAGACACTGCAAACTTGCGACCATGCAAAGGTGATTCCATTTCTGCAATAAGGTTCATCATACCTGCTCCCTTCACAGGCTCAGATGGATCATCTTGCTCCATAGCCTCCTGCTGCGGTGGTAAGGGCACAGAACTTTCCTGGCCCGATGACATACTGCCAGACAAAACACCTGACTGCTGATCACCTGCAGCCTGTGTGCCAGAGCTTTCACCACTGTCTTCAGGCATACTGGTACTTGGCTTGGAATGCAAAGATTTTCCAGCGTGCTGGCTAGAAACACAATCCGAGCCCACAGAAACTTTTTTGCTTTGCACTGACCTTGGCTTTCCTGCACTCTGGTGATGCCTGTCCTCCACTGGCCTCTATAGCCCCTCTGCGCATTGCACGGAAGCGATCATCGTTGCCATATTTCTCCTTGAAAGCACCGCTGGTTTCTTTCAATGTAGCCACCAGCAGACTCTGCTTTTCCACTTTGGCCTCCAAAGCCATTAACTCAGGCCGCATCTGTCTCCTCTTGGAACTATGCAGCCGATCACTTGCGATTTTTTTTTTGCTTGAAGTCAAACTTCAACTTTGCCAGTACTTCCTCCTCCTTGGCGATTCTCGCAATCCTTGCATAAACCTTCTTTCTGTAGGTTGCCAGGCTTTCCCCTTTAGCTGGGCCATTTCCCAGGTCCTCAAACACTGGTATGGGAGGATCGGTACTCTGGCCATCCGGGGGATCTTCCCCTGGGTCCACCCCAGGTTCCTGCATCCACTCTGGGTATAGGGAGTAATCAAGCTCCCTGGATCAGTAGGCCTCACTGGAGCTCAGGAGAACAGCAGAAGTGCAGCCACACCCTTTGCAGCTATAACAGCTTCAACTCTTCCGGGAAGGCTGTCCACAAGGTTTAGGAGTGTCTATGGGAATATTTGACCATTTTTCTAGAAGCGCATTTGTGAGGTAAGGCACTGGTGTTGGACGAGAAGGTGTTCTATCGGGTTGAGGCCAGGACTCTAGCAGGCCAGTTAGGTTCCTCCACCCCAAACTTGCTAATCCATGTCTTAATGGACCTTGATTTGTGCACTGATCCAAATCATTTGGTGGAGGGGAATTATGGTATGAGGTGGTTTTTCAGGGGTTGGGCTTGGCCCCTTAGTTCCAGTGAAGGGAAGTAAACTTCCATCTTTAAGTTTTACCTATAGGTAAGCCTATATTATGACTTACCTATAGGTAGTGTAAATATATCCTAAACTTGCACACTTGTTAAGTAAATACTTACTGTCCTAGCAGCCAGTTACATCACTGGTACGTTCTGAAGCAATGGCCGCTCCTGCCAATTCTTCAGAGCAGGATGCAGTGACTTGCGGCTCCTCCACGCATGCCTTTTAACTGGCCAGAGCCGCAAGCCCAGAAGGAAGAACAGGTGTAGATGGACATCGTTGTTTCATCAAATTTGGCCACCCGTCAGAATTGGTAATGGAAGTGAAGTTTTGTCGCCGCTATCTTTCTACACCCCACACTCCTCCATAGTAAGGATACACTGAGAAGGGGGAAAGCAGACATCTTGTTACACCCAGGTAAAAAGAGATGAATCTGTGCCACAGACAACTTAAATAAAATGAACTGGTGAAGTGGTGTAATAAAAATAAAATGTGATTAAGTTTTGAAGTGGCTGCCCCTACATAAAACCCACCTAGGTGGGAGTAGATATTAAGTAAAAAATAGCAGGTAATGGCGCCTACTAGAAATAAGGTGCATAAAGGAATGTGCAAATATAAATATAAAATGTGTCTGTCCAAAAAAGTGCTGGTCCTTGTAGTGATGTCAAAGTATTGTTATAACATATATATAACAAAATAAATTAAATATTAATTAATAATTAAGTGATTGAATTAACATAAATATACAAATAAAAATATTAAAAGATAATAATCCATAAAAATCCAATTCCTAGTGATAAATATTTCCAAAATAAGTGTTGCAAAATTAAATGATGATAATAATAATAATCCAAGAAAAGTCCAGTTTTATAAAAAATATATTTTCAAGATTGCTTCCGAAAAATAATGATATAAGGTGATATGTGCTTCATGCAGGTATAGCCGTCAGTGGATCACTCGGTGCTCTCCCCCAATGGTCCCGCACTCACCGGATCCAACTACCCCTGCAGGGGTAATAGGCTTTCTCAATAAGTATCCACACTTCAATAAAATCTGCCTGGTTTCCTCACATGCGGTCTATCCAACCATTCAGCCGCTCATAGAGAAGATAAGATGAAACGAAAATGCCCAATAGCGTGATACCGTTTTGTAACAAGTAAAATTTATTCTTGATAAACAATGGGTACTCACAATTTACATGTAGTTAAAAAGCCTTTAGAGAATGTGTGCTGTAGCTCTGAGGAACGTTCGCTCTACCGGTTTCGTCGTTCTGACGTCATCTGGAGCGTGTCTCTGAGCCTTCAGCACTTACTATTTATAATTGACGTTATGTCGGAAAATGCGGACGTTGTGTCGAAAAAACGGGTCCGACGTTACGTCGTAAAAAACTCCGTTGTTCCGGTATCCTCCATGTTGGAGATTTCTACAGACCGTAGTCCTAACACTAGAGGCTCAGTGTTGGAGTCGACGCTACAACGGACGTTCTGTCTGGAAAACGAACCCCCGATCTTACGTCGAAAAAGATCCTAACTTTCGAGCGTCCTCCATGTTAGAGATTTTTGCAGACCGGAGTCCAGTCTCAAGAGGCTCTGTGTTAAAAGGAAGAAAATACGTTCGCTTTCAGATCGGGAAAAAACCCAGAAGTTAGATCGAAATATAGCAAAAACATAGTTATTTAGCTGATATCCATGCTACAACAGAGTGATGTTAATAATATAATCAGACATATAAGATTATAAAATAGGTGAAAAATATATATGTAAAAATTATATATGACCATAAGTAAAATGTATAAATAAACATTATGGGAAACATTGGTTGATAGAAGATAATACAACTAAAATTATATGAGGAGTAGTTGATAGAAAAGAGAGGTAGATGTGTATATGTCGATGAGGCAATACAATGTATTATTATACTGAGGTATATGAAAAAATTCCCGTAATAAAAATATTATATAAAGATTATATAAAAATATAAAAATATATATAAAAAAATATATATAAAATATAAAATATGGAATTTGAGAATATGAAATTTTTTGTGTAGAATTATTAAAAATTGTTAAAAATTGGTTAAAAAACAATTTAGATCCACATCAATATTCATACCAGACGGTTGGAGGGTGTCTAACGTGTAGATCCACCGGGTTTCATTTTGGGATACTTTTATAGTTTTATTTTCCCCCCTCCAGTGTTCTTTTATTCTGTCTATTCCATAGAAAGTCATGCATCCCGGATCTTTATGATGGTAATCTCTGAAATGTCGAGACACACTATGTTTATGGAACCCTTTTTTAATGTTAGCTATGTGTTCTCTAATCCTGATATGTAGTTATCTTGTTGTTCTGCCTACATATTGTTTTTGGCATGGGCATTCCAGGACATACGTAACATGTGTACTACTACATGTTATCAGCTCTCTTATTTTATGTGTGGTTCCATTAGTTGTAGATGTGAACTCAGTTTTTTTCTTATTTGTCTTTTTACTAACTCGGCAGGGTAGGCATTTACCACATTTGTGGAAGCCTTTGAGGTTTTTGAAAATTTGAATCTGTTTTGGAGGGTCAATCGCATTGTGGACTAATCGATTTCTTAGATTGGGGGCTTTACGATATATGAAGATAATTGTATTATCTTCTATCAACCAATGTTTCCCATAATGTTTATTTATACATTTTACTTATGGTCATATATAATTTTTACATATATATTTTTCACCTATTTTATAATCTTATATATGTCTGATTATATTATTAACATCACTCTGTTGTAGCATGGATATCAGCTAAATAACTATGTTTTTGCTATATTTCGATCTAACTTCCGGGTTTTTTCCCGATCTGAAAGGGAACGTATTTTCTTCCTTTTAACACAGAGCCTCTTGAGACTGGACTCCGGTCTGCAAAAATCTCTAACATGGAGGACGCTCGAAAGTTAGGATCTTTTTCGACGTAAGATCGGGGGTTCGTTTTCCCGACAGAACGTCCGTTGTAGCGTCGACTCCAACACTGAGCCTCTAGTGTTAGGACTACGGTCTGTAGAAATCTCCAACATGGAGGATACCGGAACAACGGAGTTTTTTACGATGTAACGTCGGACCCGTTTTTTCGACACAACGTCCGCATTTTCCGACATAACGTCAATTATAAATAGTAAGTGCTGAAGGCTCAGAGACACGCTCCAGATGACGTCAGAACGACGAAACCGGTAGAGCGAACGTTCCTCAGAGCTACAGGACACATTCTCTAAAGGCTTTTTAACTACATGTATATTGTGAGTACCCATTGTTTATCAAGAATAAATTTTACTTGTTACAAAACGGTATCACGCTATTGGGCATTTTCGTTTCATCTTATCTTCTCTATGAGCGGCTGAATGGTTGGATAGACCCCATGTGAGGAAACCAGGCAGATTTTATTGAAGTGTGGATACTTATTGAGAAAGCCTATTACCCCTGCAGGGGTAGTTGGATCCGGTGAGTGCGGGACCATTGGGGGAGAGCACTGAGTGATCCACTGACGGCTATACCTGCATGAAGCACATATCACCTTATATCATTATTTTTCGGAAGCAATCTTGAAAATATATTTTTTATAAAACTGGACTTTTCTTGGATTATTATTATTATCATCATTTAATTTTGCAACACTTATTTTGGAAATATTTATCACTAGGAATTGGATTTTTATGGATTATTATCTTTTAATATTTTTATTTTTATATTTATATTAATTCAATCACTTAATTATTAATTAATATTTAATTTATTTTGTTATACTGTATATATGTTATAACAATACTTTGACATCACTACAAGGACCAGCACTTTTTTGGACAGACACATTTTATATTTATATTTGCACATTCCTTTATGCACCTTATTTCTAGTAGGCGCCATTACCTGCTATTTTTTACTTAATATCTTGTTACACCCACCAGAGTTTTGCACTGCACACATATTTTTAACAGAAAAAGTGAGTTTATATGGTGAAATACAGCAGTTAGAACTCTTTCTTACTGTTTAGATGATGCATTTTAAAAACAGCGAACTTCTGTCAGATTAGCAAAACTGTACGATCAGCAGGCTCGCTGCTACTTTTAAAATTCAACATCTAACTAGTCAGACGGAGTGTTAAGTACTGTATTTCACTATATAACCTCACTTTACTGTTAAAAATAAGTGTAAAGGCAGAACTCCAGTGGGTGTAACAAGATGTCCGCTTTCCCCCTTCTTAGTGAATGCTTACTATGTAGGAGTGTGGGGTGTAGCAAGATGGCGGTGATGCATACTAGCACATTATGCCTTTGCCTTGCAGGTAAGGCAAGAATAAAATAAAAAACGGGTTTTACATCCGATTTAAAGTGTCAGCATACCAAGACATTTTGGACAATTTCATACTCCCAACTTTGTTGGAACACTTTGGGGATGGCCCCTTCCTGTTCCAACATGACTGTGCACCATTGCACAAAGCAAGGTCCATAAAGACATGGACGAGTGAGTTTGGGGTGGAGGAACTTCACTGACCTGCACAGAATCCTGACCTCAATCTGATAGAACACCTTTCTCCCCTCATTGGCTCACTGACTGACAGCAGCGAGATTCAATGGTGCCGCACTGCTGTCTGAGCCAATCAGGAAGGGAGTCCCGGACAGCCAGTCTTGGAACATCGCTGGATCTAGATGGACCTCAGGTAAGTATAAGAGGGGTTGAGGGGGGTTGCTACAAAACAGATTTTCTTTTTCTTAAAGCATAAAATGCATTAAAAAAAAAACCTTCTGCCTTTACAACCTTTCATCAATTTCTTGCAGTAAGGTAAAGAAAGTTTTTAGGTAGCAGTATGCCCCCTCATTATACCTACCTGAGACTTTACATTATCCAGCACTGTGCCCACCTGTAGTGGCACTCTCCTCTCTCCCCACTCCAACAGTCTTGACTGAGAGTAGTGGGAGCCTTTGGATCCTGCTGCTGTCAGTCAAACCCTATGATGAGGGAGCAGGGACGAGCCCACAGGTGAGCCACCATAGGAAGTGGCTTTCTATAGGGGAACATCAAGAATAAGAGGAGTCAGGAGCATTTGGAAGTGGCCTGAGAAGAGGAGGATTGGGGCTTCTCTGTGCAAGACCATGTATAAACTTGTTTGTATTTTTTTTAACCCCCCCCCCCCAAAAAAAAAGAAAATTGCATTTACCATCACTTTATAGCTAATTGCTTGCCATATTGTGAAGTAATGTACAGTATGTATAAGTTTTAAGGAGTATTTAAAGACAAAATTATAAGGTCCACTTATCAGATTCCTTACCCCCTCTGATGGCCCATTGTAAAAATGTTAGGGTGGGGGGAGGGTTCCAAATGATTTTGGGACCCCCCCCCCCCCAAAAAAAAAGCCTCTGACACTCTGCCTGAATTTAAGGACAACAATAACATTTGTACACATTTTAGGGGGTGTTTAGGGTAAAGCACTACAATGGAGCTGACAAAATACATTAAGTGACTAGGCTAGGTATGTATGGGCCCAGGAAAGCATGCTGGAGAGGTTGGCTATTTGAAATATGCATGAAGGACAAAAAAGGAGCATTAAAAGCTTACAGCATGCATGAGGACAAAGGGGACATTCACAGCATATTACGATCATGGTAATTAGGGAATGATGAAAGAAATACAATACATTAACATCACATTCTATGTATTTAATGTTTGCTAAAGGAGAAAACTTAAAGGGGTTGTAAAGGTAAAAAAAAAAATCCCCTAATAGCTTCCTTTACCTTAGTGCAGTCCCCCTTCACTTACCTCATCCTTCGATTTTGCTTTTAAATGTCCTTATTTCTTCTGAGAATTCCTCACTTCCTGGTCTTCTGTCTGTAACTCCACACAGTAATGCAAGGCTTTCTCCCTGGTGTGGAGTGTCGTGCTCACCCCCTCCCTTGGACTACAGGAGAGTCAGGACACCCATTAACACACAGCTCCTTTCTCTATCTGCAACATAGAGAGCGTCCTGACTCTCTTGTATTTTTAGGGGAGGGGGCGAGCACGACACTCCACACCAGGGAGAAAGCCTTGCATTACTGTGTGGAGTTACAAAAAGAAGAACAGGAAGTCAGGATTTCTCAGAAGAAATAAGGACATTTAAAAGCAAAATCAAAGGATGAGGTAAGTGAAGGAGGACTGCACTAAGGTAAAGGAAGCTATTTAGGAGATTTTTTTTTTTTTTAACTTTACAACCCCTTTAAGTTTTCTCCTTTAGCAAACATTAAATACATAGAATGTGATGTTAATGTATTGTATTTCTTTCATCATTTTTTTTTCGAATTCCGGTCGAATTTAGTCCGCGGGTATTCGATTCGAAATTCGAAAAAAAAATATTTTCGAATTTAATTCGAAAAAAATTATATTCGAAAAGAGACTTCTAATCTGGTTGAAATATTTTCGATTTCGACCATTTTTTTTCCGAAATTCGGTCGAAAACTAACAAATTCCGAAAACGGTCGAAATATTTCGCTAATATAGCAATTCGGGAATTCGTATGCATCCGAATGTCCGAATAATGGAAAATTCGTCCGAATTTCGATTCGGAACGAAACGAAATGCACATGCCTAGTGATAGGCCGCGTACACACGACCGAGAAACTTGACGGGCGAAACACATCGTTCTCCCCGTCAAGTTCCTTGTTCGGCAGTCAAAAAACTCGTCGAGCCAAATTTTCCCATTGCCTATCGAGGAAATAGAGAACATGCTCTCTTTTTGGCTTGACGAGTTCCTCGACGGGTTTCTCGGCGAAAAGTGTTCACACGATTGGTTTCCTCGGCAGAATACGTCTCCCATCGAGTTTCTTGCTGAATTCTGCCGAGGAAACCGGTCGTGCGTACGCGGCCTCACAGGAGTCAAACGGGAAAGTGGAGTTATGCTTTGCTGCTAAAACTGCGACTGTTGCTGTGCTACTCAGGTACCATTTCCCAGAGCAACCATTGCGGACTGCCGCAAATCAGTGTATTACTGTCAGGAAAGGTTCCATCCGCTGATGCTATTTATGTTCTGTCTTGCAGTGCTGCGTCCCACCAGCAGGGGTCTCCTGGCAGTTCGGAGCTGTCAGGGGAACTTCCCCCTGCTGGTATATCACCTTTGGGACGCAGTACTGGCCTCCACCAGCGGATGGACCCTGGCAGTGTGGAGCACCTGGCCCTTGCTGCATTCAGGTGTGACATAATTAACACGCCTCTATTTATACCCGGCAAGTTCAAGCAGAACTCGCCCTGGTATCTGTCTATTTACCGGACCCTGAGCCTGATACCTGACCCTGCTGTCCCCGTTCTGGACTTCTGACCCGACCCGATCTGTCCCGACCTGATCCCTCTCCTGGACATTTCCTTCCTGCCAATTCCCTGTCTGCAGCTTCTTTGGTGATCTCCTGGTATTTGACCCCGGCTTGGCTTTTGGTTTATGATTACGGCATTTCCCCTGCACTTGTATATATGCTTTGTGTTATTTGTGCACTGGTTGTAGTCACCTGTTTGTTCACCTTTGTAAATAAAACACCTTTTATTCCACTATATACAGTGTTGGTCTCCTCTAGTCCTGGTCCATTTAGAATCCCTGACAGTATACCAGGGCCAGTTGACCAGACATGCCTGCATAGGGAACCATCCTGTTGTAGTGCGTTTTTGTTGAAACATGGATTTCAATGAAATTACTTACTTTTCTCTGCTAGCAGAGGAGGATGAGGAGTATTGTCGTCAGGTGTTGGAGGGATGGACAAGTGATCAGCTGATGGAAGCCATCCGATCAGCCCATTCCATGGTGGATCTGGGTTATATGTCTTACGATGATGTTCAGCCATTAATCAAGTTATGTGTTAAACCGGCCCTGTCAGTTATTCCAGTTGGTTGTGATGACTTCTCTCCCCCCTTCAGTCCTGACCAAGTTGAATCCCTGGTATGTTTGATGGAGGATGATCCAGCCTCCTTTGATGAACACTATTGCTCTTGTTCCCAGCAGAAGTGATCTGACTGCATTAGTTCAGTGCAGTCTTTGATTAAACAAGGTGTGTGTAAACCAGCCTTTGTTCAACCTGTGCTGCAGGCATGGTCAGATCTCCTGCTTCCAGCCAAGCCACTGCATCCCAGCCCTGCCAATAACCACTTGCCTTCCCGAGGATCTAGCCGTCCATTGCCATTGACAACCTCAGCTATAGCCCAGTTAATTCCGCTTCCTACCAAGTATTACTACCCAGTTTCTACTAATTGTACCTACCCTGCCTTTAATCCACCTGTCTGTTCCAGCCCTGCTATTCACCACCTGCCTTCCCAAGGATCCATCTGTCCACCAATGGCAACTCCAGCCCAGATAATTTCGCATCCTACCAAATATTACTACCCAGTTTCTACTAATTGTACCTACCCTGCCTTTAATCCACCTGTAACTACTCCACAAAAACCTCCTCCAGTCACCATCCCTGTGTCTCTGCCATACTCCAATCCTTCCTCCTACTTAATTCCATCCTCTTCATACATCACTTCTCTTAGCAAACCTGCAGTGTCTAAATCTAAAAAGAAACGGAAGTACTTCCCAACCCACACCACCTGCCCTCCCTCTGCCTGGGAGATATTGAGATCAGTTAAGGAATAAACCAATTATCTCCAGGCAGAGAGCACACAATTTCCCCAAAAGTTGGAACACCCCTTTCCACACAAGGTATCCTTACCATTACATATCCCCTGATAGCCCCGATCTGGGGGACCAACATATCAAAATTTCACCCAGATTGGTCCAGGGGTTCTTAAAAAACAAACCAAACCTATGAGAAAATACAGAATAAAGTCTATTTTCTTCACAATACTCCCTCTTAGTTCCATGGGTCGGCATACCCGCCTAGACCCTGCCGGGTTGGTTAGGTGATGTCCGGGTCAAAATTATAGTTCCAAGTCGGTTTGGGGGGAAGGCCCATCCGCATTGCCGTTCTGCTTGCCCGGGCGGTATTGCAGTGTAAAATTGTAGGGCTGCAACGCCAGACTCCAGAGCAGAGTCTCCAGAGACTCGGTTGAGCCAGATTAGGGGGTTGTGGTCAGTGAGGAGGGTAAAGGCACGGCCATAAAGGTACGGTTGGAGCTTCTTTAAGGCCCAGACTAGAGCCAGGCATTCATTTTCCCTGGTGGCATAGGTGAACGCTGTGAGCATCTGCTTACGCGTGCCATTGAATCGTTCACAGAGGCTGTTGGTCTGGGGGTGGTAGGTGGAGCTAAATAATGGTTTCACCCCGCAGCTCTGCCATAACTGTTGAGTGACAGTTGCCGTGAACTGGGTTCCCTGATCTGAGAGTATTTCCTGGGGGAATCCTACTCGAGAAAAGATCCTGACTAGAGCCTCTGCTACCGTCTCCGCCTCAATGTTGGAGAGCACCACAGCCTCAGGGTACCTGGTGGCATAGTCCACCACCATGAGGATGTAGCGCCTTCCAGAGGCGCTGGGTTTGTTGAGGGGCCCTATCGTGTCTACTGCCACTCTGTAGAATGGTTCCTCTATTATAGGTAGGGACCGTAACTTGGCCTTGGGGTTGTCCCCCCGTTTCCCTATCCTTTGACACGTGTCACATGTCCTGCAGTACGTCTGCAAGTCTTTTGATATCCCTGGGCAGAAGAACACCTGGGTAAGGCCGTCCTTAGTTTTCTTGATACCCAGATGTGCGGCTAGCGGATATCATGGCTGAGCTTTAGAAGCTCTGCTCTGTATTTGCAGGGTACAACTAGCTGTCTTTTTATAACTTGGGCTGCCCCACTTCCCACTCCCCCTGTGACCCTATATAGAAGTCCCTTGTCCCACTGGAAGTTCTCTTGAGCATTACCTTCCTTAGGGGTACCTAAGGCCTTCCTGTAACCTGCTAAGGTGGGATCTGACTGCTGGGCTTGGCCAAAGTCTTGTGGAGTGCCCCAGCAGGGGATAGGGTCAGGGCATGCTACGGGATTTTCAGTTCTTACCTGTGGTTCCTCGGAGTGTGTCTGCCCAGCTCGGCGGGCTTGCACCCTGGTAGTCACAGGGCAGGTTCCAGCGGGATCTGGGGTAAGCAGCTGTGAAGTTAGGCACCCCAAATCGTTCCCCAACAATAGTTCTGCAGGTAGGTCCGACATAATGCCTACTCCCATCTGCTTGTCTCCGGTGCCCCAATTTAACTGTATTTGGGCTGTGGGTAGTTTGTGGAAGGCACCTCCTGCCACTCTTACTGCAACAGTCCTGTTGGTGTGCGCCTTCGCAGATATAGTGTGAGGCTGCACCAGAGTGAGGGTGGCCCCAGAGTCTCGTAGTGCCTCAGCCTCGTTTCCATCTACCGTGACCCATTGTCTGTGGTGCACCCGGTTGTCCCCCTTGGCTTGTGCTAGGTTCACCTCATGTAGTACGGTCCATTGCTCAGATTCAGGGCTGTGATCTTCCACAGGCTCATGCTGATAGTGATGGGGGGCTGCCCTCAGTGGTGGTGGTGATGGCTGCTCCCAATTGCCTCTGTTCTGCTGAGGGAAATGTAGCTTGGAGTGCCCTGGCTGATTGCATTGGTGACATACCAATGGCAGTCTCTGGTTAAAATTAGGTGGTGTCATGGGTGGTACCGCGTTCGGTGGTGGGTCACAGGACCTGGCGTTGGGGTGCTGGACCTTATCAGAGGGCAGTTTTCACTAGCCTCTCCTTTTCTTCCCTCGTGATGCTCGTCTGGCAGCTTGGCCGCTTCCTCGATTGTGGCCGGTCTCCTGTCTCTGACCCAGTGCTTGGTGTCTGCAGGTGTGTGGTCAAAAAATTGTTCTAGCAAGAAGAGTTGTAGCACCTCCTCTAGCGTCGCAGCCTGGCAGCCTTGTATCCAGTTTTGGCCCAAACGATACATCCTAAAAGCCCATTCGGGGTATAAGTCTTGGCCCCCTTTCCGTAATGCCCGAAACTTTTTCCTGTAAGCCTCTGGGGTCGCGGCATACCTGGCTAGCAGAATGTTCTTTACCCTGACGTCGTGTATGGCTGTATCAGGAACTGCTTGGTATGCCTCTGCTGCTCGGCCCGTGATTTTGCTGCTTAGAATCCTGGCCCATTGCTCAGATTCTAGACCCTCCAAAGCGCATTGACGCTCAAAATCTTGTAGGTATGCGTCAATTTCCATTTCTCCATCTCCAAAACTTTAAAAAAAAGCAGCATAGTTAATCTTTCTCCGCTGCCCTCTATTTAAAGATCTGGCTAAGGAAGCGGTTTCTCCTTGGTTTGCGCTTGCCTGTTGTGCTCTGCGTTCTGCGCTCACCGGCGCCAGGACTTGCGTCACCATCTCCGGTGTGGGATTTTGCCCATATAGGTTTAGCCTCCACATCACCTTCTGTTGGAACTCTGCTTCCTCCTGGCTGACATTCGCCATGCTGCTGGTAGCTTTGTTTTTGTTGCCTGCCACCTGACCTCAGGCTTCCAGCAGATCCTTTAGCGTAGTCCTCTTTAGTCTCTCGTAATGCTGGGCCATTCACCCGCTGTCTTTATGCGTACCATTCAATCCTGTTGCTTGCCACCAGTTATTAAGACCTGCAGTGGTTATGGTACTGCGGCCTTCTTTCCATCTCTCAATCGCCGAGCATAAGTGATTATCGCTACCCCAAGAGGTAGAGGGATAGTGGAGATGAATGCAGTTTCCAGGATGATTCTTCCCAATGGTTTGAATATTCCCCCAAACATGAGTCAAGACTTCATGAAGAGTGTACCAGGCAAAAGGAATCGCTTTAAGAGGCAGGCTACTTATATACACCAAAAGGAATACCAACATCATACAATGGTTTACTAACGAGCCGCCCCTCTTTTAGGAGACAGACTTCATGTCTCCGATATAATCCACATGAGTTAATTACTGGTCATTTACCCAGACGAGGTGACTCAGAGGTAAGCCCTTCTCACCTGCACATTTATCATCAATAGAAATTCACACAATGAACGGTTCTTGAGAGCCAGACCAAGGTTCATTTACATGACACAGCAGATGACATTACCACAGCAAGTTGTTATAGTACACCCACCCTCCCTCTGCCTGAGAGATATTGAGATCAGTTAAGGAATAAACCAATTATCTCCAGGCAGAGAGCACACAATTTTCCCAAAAGTTGGAACACCTCTTGTTTTTAACCACATGATTAGAACCTGAGGCTCTAATTGGCTTCAAATAAGCGTATTATCCGTACTTAGAACTGTCTCTGCACAAAGTGTAATTTCTGAAGAAAAAAAAAGTCATTTAAAAATGACTCGCGGCTATAATGAATTGTCGGCTCCCGGCCCTTCAGAGAGAATTCATTCATAAAAAAAAAGCGTGGGGGTCCCCCCAAATTAAATTACCAGGCGCTTCAGGTCTGGTATGGATATTAAGGGGAAGCCCGCCGTCATTTGAAAAAAAAATTACGTGGGGTTCCCCCAAAATATCCATTCCAGACCCTTCAGGTCTGGTGTTGATTTTAAGGGGAACTCCACCCAAAATAAAAGAAAAATGGCGTAATTTTTAAGTTACTTTTTTTCCTTCAGAAATTACACTTTGTGCAGAGACAGTTTTAAGTACCGGAAAACACGCGCTATTTCACTTTACAACCCCCCCAAGGTATGAAATTTAAAGAAATATTTAACTTTTATTGTTTCAATTTAAGTATTATTAAATTCACTGCTCCCGAAAAAACTGACATTTTTACAACTTTTTTGCATTGATACATGTCCCCTGGGGCAGGACCCAGGTCCCCAAACACTTTTTAGGACAATAACTTGCATATTAGCCTTTAAAATTAGCACTTTAGATTTCTCCCATAGACTTTAACAGGGTGTTTTGCGGCTTTTCGAATTTGCCGCGAACACCCCAAATTGTTTGTTGTTCGCCGAACAGGCAATGTTCGAGTCGAGCATGAGTTTGACTCGAATTTGAAGCTCATCCCTAATTGCTGCCTTCCCACCTGTCTACCGCATGGGAGGGGGTCACTGCCTTTTTGTCTGTCTTCTGCGATGGGGGGGACTCTCTGATGTACGGTATCTCTCTGATGTACTGATGCAGAAAGGAATAACCAAGATGGCGTGGACTCCCAATACCAGTTTTTCTGGGAAATAATATAGTGATGTGCATTGTCATGATTTCCAAGCAAAAGCAACCATGCAAAAAAGCACTGTTTGGGCCAAGTCTTGTGCGGAGAAAATAAACAGGCAAAAATCAATGAACAAGACTATAGATTTAATGTTGCCATGAGTGGTGTCATAAAAACAATTTGATCCTCCTCTGCATGAATGGTTAACAAACAGCTTGCTCAGCACTTGAATATACCTTATGGAGGCGGCCAATGAACTGGATGGTTGGGAAGTTTGCTGCCATGGATGAAGTCCTCATGTGTCCTCTGTACAGTCCACACAGGTGGGGAGGGAGGAGGAGCACGGCCCAAATAGTGTGTAGAAAATAGGGACCGAATTAAACTTCAAACAAATCCAGGTAATAGATGGTAACTCAGCCGGCCTGCCATGGATGGTAAACAAACCAGAAGGTAATGTGAGCGGGCTCCAATGGAGACACAGAGAATTCGGAACAGCCCAGGCATGACGTCAAACAGCTCAGGGAGACCGGATCCAAAATGTGGGAGCTTGGAGCAATGGAAGGCTCAAAAAAGCCGATGCAGAGACACGGCTTGACGCTCAGAGGTAAAGAGCAACCCGAGAGAGGCAAGGAGGGGGAGTACTTGGCTGTAGTCGTGACAACGCGTATCAGCGTAACGCCTTCAGCTCAGCAGGAGGTTTTGTTATAGAAAAGGAAATAAAGAAAAGAAGTGTCCGATGACAGTGTAGGCTGGCTCACATTCATCAAAAAATAATCAGTCAGGGATTACCAAATATTACAAAACCTCTGCTGCTGACAGACTAATTTAAAGTGGAAGTTCACCCTCATCACATGGAGTGCAGCCATCCTACCGACAGAATGCCGGTGTTTTTTTTTTTTTCTCAGCACATACCTTGTATCACCCCCCGACTCTCCAGCAGGGATGGGCGTTCCCAATCACTGCCTGTGATTGACAGGCTTCCGACCGGCGCATACTGTGCGTCACAGGTTGCCGACAGAACCCGAACGTCGGTGCGCAGGCGCCGTATAGAGCCGCACCGACGTTCAGGTTTTTTTCGGCAACCTGTCAATCACAAAAAAGTACTTGAACGCCCAGTCCAGCGGGAGAGCCGGGGGGTGATACGATGTATGTGCTGAAAAAAACAAAACACCGGCATTCTGTCGGTAGGATGACTGCACTCCATGTGATGGCAGAAATTTTTTTGAGGGTGAACTTCCACTTTAAAGTTTTCATCCGCATACATATTGTACATTGACATCATTCCCTGTCCTTAAGGAGCTTACAAATCTAAGGCCCCTAACTCACATTCATACATGCACATGTTAGGGACAATTTAGGTGTGAAC
The DNA here is from genome assembly GCA_029574335.1 of Rana kukunoris. Lineage (NCBI taxonomy): Eukaryota > Metazoa > Chordata > Amphibia > Anura > Ranidae > Rana > Rana kukunoris. The sequence continues at coordinate 362,175,821 of CM056050.1, read as the reverse complement.
AAATTAACCTCCCTGGCGGTATGATTCTTTAAGATTTTAGGTGCTAAAAGCGGTACCATTATTTGCAAGGGAATTTGGCGTTTTATACTGTAGGCTTGTAATTCTTAGGAATAACTCACTTAAATCTATTCAAACAAGAGTCTAATAGGCATCCCGGGTATGATTTTTTTTTTTTTTTTTAATTAAAAATTATAATATAATAAATAATTATAAAAAATGATCACAAATGATAATATAATTATAGTAAAAATTATTCAATAATGTAATCAAATCAAAATCACTGAAATTTGCTCAGTTGCAGAATTTTTGCTGTCATTTTTTTTTTTTTTTATGACGAATTTCCCCATAAATCGCTATCGCTAAATTCTGCAAGTGATTCTGATTTATTATCGCTGTTTTTTAGCTGCTCTAAAACAATTTTTGCCATAAAGGGACACTTTTGGTTGCTATGGGCAATCTACAGTTTGCAGGGAGAAAGAAAAGTTTTTATTATACAAAATGACATGTAGTGTACAGGGCAGACCACTAGGGACATGGGGGGTGTGTATTTTTTACATACAGTACTGTAATCTATAAGATTACAGTGTACTGTATGTATAGTGTTTGTTTACTTTTTTAAATTTGGCGCCGTTCCCCCCCCTACGTCGCGACGCTCGCAGGGAAGGGAATCGGCGGAACACACAGCATCAGGCGGACATCCGCCCGCCGTGTACTGCGGGGATTCGTCGCTGGATCGCAGAGAAAAGGTAAGTAAACTTTTTCTGCATCCAGCGAGGTAAGCGCGTGTGTGGCACGGGGTTACCGATATTAGCTTAAAAATCTCACCCCGTGCCACACACGTGAAGACCGCCAGGGAGGCTAGTCTGACCGGCGATCCAGCGGGAAACCCCCGCCGGATCGCCAGGAATTTTTGGGTGAAAAAAAAAATGCACCCCGAGCGTGACTCGGGGTTACCGCTTCTGGCACTGAATGTTAACCCCGAGTCACGCTCGGGAATACCGCCAGGGAGGTTAACCTAGCATGGTAGTACTTGCATACTATTCCGACGCTAGCCCTATTCTACCAAACACATATATATATATTTTAATGCAGGTATTTTTTATTTTTTTTGCCATATGCAGGTAATTTTCAGGAAAAAAAATAATGCTTGGCATGCCTTAATACATCTAGATTGTGACACATCTCATAAGTAGTACAAAACAGCCATTGTCATACAATATACAGCAAGACAATTAAAAGGACAGAATGGCTACAGAAAAACCCATGCTGGTATATGTATACATAGCACTTTTTTTATGTAAAACGATACCAAACCTTAATATCAGATATATAAACCAATCTGCAGTGTATGGATGTCAGTTCCATTCCCTGACCCAGTCACCTCACCAATGCTCCACCCTGCCCACCTCCAACCTATATCTCAAAAAAAAAAAAAAAAATACTAAAAGACCAAACTAGGCACCTCTATTTTCTACCTCTAGGGGCTCTCCCTGCCATCATTTCAGAAGAATATATCCAGCAATTTTTTGAGCACCCTTGGAGCCTCAAATATCATTCTATATAGGGGGATATCTGCATTAACCAGTTTATTACAAGTCCCTTATCTAAGAATATCTGTGTAAAGCCAGTTCAACACTATCAGTTCCCTAATGGAAAATAATAGAATGTTCAAGAAAGTTTTGGTATCGTTGTCCATTATTTTGTCATTAACCAAAAGGCCCAATAGAGTATTGCAAACATTCAGGAGATTAAAAGTGTCAGCTATAAACTCAATAACCTGTGACCATAATGGCCTAACTTTAGTGAAGTTCCCAAACCATATGCAAAAAGGACCTCTCTGTAGTCTGACACTTGTGTCAAATGATACTGTCATGCTTCCCCATTTTGTATAGGCACTGTGGTGTGTAATATATTTGGAGTAGATATAGCGTAACTGTATCATTCTATCTTGGTCACATATGTGGTAAGGACTTCTAACTACAGCTGCTCTGTCAGATACGTTAGAATTGCAAACCATGTCTTTCTAGTGCAGTAACAATGTCTATTATAAAGAATATTGATTGTATCGGCACAGACTGGTTCTGTGGATACTCAATAAATTAACAGTGCCACGTCCTAATATATTGAGTAGGAAGGTTTGGCAAAGAGGTTTGGACTTTTTAAGCACAACCAAACAATTTATACAAAAATATAATTTTTATTATAAACATAGAAAATATATCTAAATTTTAAAATCCACATTCATAAGTCAAATATTAATCATAAATCAGTAGCAATCAGTACAGTAGTTGCACTTTATTTGATATTTAATTTTAAAATATAGATCTTCTATATTTATACCAGGCTGTCTAACGAATTCTGGTAGATTTTTGCTCGTACGATACGGCGGCGTAGTCTATTTCTCGCCACGTAATCGAAATACGCGATTAGGGGGCGTGAAGAATTTAAATTAGGCGCGTCCCCGCGGCGATCAAACTGCGCATGCTCCGTTCAGAAATTTCCCGCCGTGCATTGCGCAAAATAACGTGGATACGTCATTCGTTGTTTGAGTAGCGTCGTTTACAGACATTCCTATTCCCGGACGTTTTACGTCAAAAATAAAAAAAAAGACGTCGGAAAACGTTGATATTCGACGCGGAACGACGGCCATACTTAACATGGGCTGTCTAATATTAGACCAGCAAAAAGCTGGTATAGTGTTACGCAGCAAAAAGATGACTAAAGATGCCGTAAGAGATTGCGATAGACGTTCGTAATTTCGTGGCTAGTCGGCAAAAGCTCATTTGCATACCCCGACGCGGTAAACGACGGGAACTCCACCCAGCGGCCGCAATTTTATTGCAGCGTAGATCCGAAGGCGTACGAACACGTAAGCCAGTCGGATTGAAGAGCAAAGCCGTCTTTTCATGGTTTGAGGATTCAAACTAGTGAAAAAACGCGCGTAATTAGAAAGTACTCCAGTCTAACACCAGTTAGACAGGAGTGTTACGGCTCTCTGAATCTGGCCCATTTTTTTTTTTTGTTCCCATATTGCCCTTAAAGTTGCATTAAAGGGACCCTCTGCTGTACAGTGTGTGTATGTATAATATATATATATATATATATATATATATATATATATATATATATATATATATATATATAATTATAATTAAGCTTGTTAAATGTCCCCTATGGCAGTGCCTAGCATTTTTTGAAAATAGCTTACCTATTAACTTTGAAACTTGCCAGAACTCAAACTGGCTATAAATGAGTAGACTTTTAAATGGAAATTTTTAGGAAAAGAAGGTTCTAAGAAAGTTTGTTAGTTTTCCTAATCATTAGTGGGTCAAATCGACATTCGTTTTCAACCACTGCGACAAGAAAATTCAAAGGGGGCAGGAAGGGAAATTTGTCTTAAACAGAAAACAAATTTCTAATAGTATATGTGGTTTTCATTCGGTAAAGTCCATTCATTTCAAAATCAAATGTTAAAAGAAAACACAATCTTTTGAATGGCATTTGCAAGTTTTGAGAATGTTCTGAGAATTTTCATACAAATATTTTTTCTTCGAAATTCTATCCATCTATGAAGAGCTTTATTATCAACAAAATAGAATTCAATGTGGTTTGAGGCTAAGTTCATAGATTTCAAGAAAAATGTGATAAACCCTCTGTGAATGGAACCTGATCAAATTTGATCATTGTTATAGACAAATAAGTAAAAAAAAAACACACAAATACAGTATACTAAATATATAAGCTAATATTCCCTAAATATACATTTTCTTAAAGTAGTACTAAAGGCAAAAACCATTCATTTTTGTATAGAGTAAGGGAGGGTTATAACCCCTGTAAGGGGTTTTTTGTTTCCATAGGGGATATTTCCCTTCACTGCTTTTGCCATAGAAAAATCCACAAGTCAATGGAAATCCCTCCAAAGTGAAGGAATCCTTGGTTGTCACCAGGGTCACTGAAACTAGTGTCCCCATTGGAAAATGTCAACTCTATTACTATTTTGGGGAAAACCCAAAATTTTAAAATTTTTCTTTTACTTTCAATTTAGATGATAACTTTAAATAGGATAATACAAAAGGATGATTCTCTCTTATGGGGGCATAGACACCAATAAAAACCTAAAAAAAAATTTAATCCCTCTATAACCTGTCCAAAACTAAAAAAAAATACATAAAAATAATTAAGAAGGTTTGCCTTTAGTTATACTTTAAGCAAATTTCATCTAAGCAGTTCAATTAGCTAAACTGAAAATTTTCATTCAATAATTTACATTTGCCCATCCCAATTGGCTGTGTGACTTTGTGCTTCGTCATAAAACCTGCCTCCACTGCACCCTTGAAAATGCCTCTGCCAGCAACAGCTTGTTTACACCACTGTATTCTGCAATATTTCTTTGATATCTCACTTTTAGTTTGTGGCTTTGACCTAGTTGTGTATCATTGTTTCAATTGCTAAACTATCACTGTTGTTTGTTCACCATCATCCTTTTTTTAAATAAGCTTCGACAGCTCAGTGCTTATGGCTGTTATACACCAATGCTAGAGCAAATGCAACTATGTAGTTATCTTACTAAGGGGAACACAGTACCCGGAAAATGCATGAGATGCACCCTGACCTATTTTTATGAGCTATGTAGAACCTACCACAGTAAAATGAGAGAGAGAGAGAGAGAGAAAGCACATGAGCATGCTTGTGTGCTTAATTCCTTTGAAGTAAGTTCACCTACACCAAAAAAGAGACATGTGCTGTCTCTGTAAATTAAAGTGGTTCTAAATCTAAAAGTTTTTTTTTTTTGTTTTTTTTTACACCTTTTTGCTTAAACCTATTTTTTTTTTTTTTAATATTGTGATAATAAAAGGGTATGTGTGAAAGGTTTAGTGTAGTAGAACACTTTTTATAGTTAAAGTGATTATAAATGATCACCTTGTAAAACAACCTATTTCATTTTAAATATAAATATATATATTTTTTTTTTATAAGTAATCACACTCCCTTTTGTTCTATCTGTTGTCAGCTTCACAAGGGCAAGGGGAATAGAAGCAACAGGACACTGCTCTTCCAAGTGAAAGGCTGTTCCAAGGGGGGTGAGTGGACAAGTCTGGTCATTAGAGAACACACTGATTTCCCAGCACAGCTAGAGAACTGACCACAATGTGTTCTGCTGCTTAGTGTGGTCAGTTTTTAATAGGAAAGTAGAGTGACTGGCAGAAACACAAGAAACTTCACATAAAGGAAGCAATACAAAGAGAACAGGATACCTTTTCATACATGTACATTGTACAGCAGGCAACCTTTTTAGGAATATGAAATGTTGGGGTAATGAAAATTTGTAAGTATTACATTTATTCTAGAGGCCTATACATCTATCCAAAATGAGAGACAACAGAGAAGGAAAGAGGGACAGTCCCTCCAAGCGTGGGACACTTGGGAGGTATGATTTACAGACCATAGGACCTACTACAATGTCGGAAATGCCTGAGATGTAATGTACTTGGCTGTAACATAAGGCAATTATGCTTGATTAAGCACTGGTGTATACTCCTAATGTAGTCAATTTCATACGTTTTCATTACTAATATAAGGCATGGGTAGCTATGCACTTTTAATAGCAAATACATTTACTTACATCGCGGTGAACTATGTCAGGCAGGCATATTTAGTAAATGAGGTGCAGTAAAGTAAAACATTACTTTATAAAAAAAATACACCAACATGTGTAAGGACAGTTAAAAAAAATAAAAAATATAAAAACAGGGTTTTCGTTAATGCATGATTGGATGTTTAAATAAAAAATAGTTTGACCCTTCATTAAGCTGAGTGAAAATATTGCACTGCATCTTCTTGTAGCTTAAATTCATTCCAATGAGGGATATGACGGTTCAAATGTGCCAATGCATTTGCAAATACTGTCAACAAGCCTGGTTTATCACCTGTCTCAAAAAGACCATAGATGCTGATGCTCGTGTATAATGTAGATGTACACTAAATGCATTGTGCATTACCATCTATGTGCCCTATGATATCTACACCAGTATTTAAATTTTCCATCCAGATTATTTCAAGCGCTGGTTTACGGAGCTATATATTTGAAGCTTCTCCCTCTTACTCTGCATACAAACATACTTGGTATTTTCTGCAAAACAATGTTCACAACATAATTCCTAATACAAGTAGTGAATAATATTTTTTAGAATTTACATTACATTGGAAAATATTGTTTCTAGCAGCAAAGCGGTTTCATGCGCGCGTTAGGAGGGAAGGGAAACAAAGCAAAATAAAAAAAGCTCATACCTGGTGTTTTGTCTGGGTAGTGCAAAGTCAAATGGTACAAACCTAATGGCAGACCTACTTTATATATCAACTGCACGCCTCTGCGTGACTCTTTTTTTTGTGCTGCATTAAAAATATTACTTCCTTATCAGTGACCTATCTTTTGTAAATTCATAACAGCGGGAAAGAAGATTGGATAGGAGCAATTATGTAGGGAAGCGCGCTGAAAGTTATACAACCTAAGCAGGCAAAAGAAAACAGCAATAATTGGATGTATTTCAAACAAACAACGTTTCCACCTTTCCACTACCCCTATCCTCCTTTTCCTTTCCCCTTTCTTTTCCTTTAATCTTTTCTCACTTTTTTTCTTAATTCCCAAATCCAACAGACAGGGAATGCATACTCATATTTCATTCTTAGTTTTGCTGGTTTCGTTTTGAAATGTTACGTCAAAGTTTACATTACAAACATGGTAAAACATGTCAATTAAAAAAATATATTTTTTTTTATAGTGCCCATTAGTTGTCACGTGTTTGTATATGTAAGCTTTTTTAACAATTCCTTATTGTAATAAAATATGTTCTTATAATCAATGTTGGTGTTCATGACAGTATTAAAAGTCTATAAAGCCTCAAAGCCTCTAAAAACACTTTAATCTATTTTTGGTGGTAGATAAGAAATGTAAAATATTACTTTGCTTCTGTAGACAGCACCCTAATCCCTTTTTAATAAAGAGGGCTGGCTATCTTTTGTACTGTAGCAAACAATGAAACAAAGTGAATTCTGATCAGTTGCTGTGAGTTACTGTATTTGAAGTATATCTTGAAAGTATTGTATTCAACATATCAATTTCTTTATTTATATATATATATATATATATATATATATATATATATATATATATATATATAATCTCATGGATCGTGAGATATTAAAAAATGTCATGCATCGTGAGATATTAAAGTGTTTCTATGTGAAATCCATATTCATGTATTGCAGAAGATGAGACATTGTGGAGTACATATTGCAAGAGATACTGGAAGTGGCTTAATTTGTCCTGACTAGGTCACTAGGACAATGACCCTTCAATGCTTGGCTCCGACTAGTGAAATAAGTGGAGCCGGGCTTGTGAGAGACATTTTATTGTCCAGTGTGTAGAGGTGTTAATTGTTGTTCTGATTGCTTCATTGTAGTAATTACACCCTGGGGGCTTCTGTCTCAACACACATAGTTAGGCTATTCAAGCTTTGGGACCAATCTCTGCTGAGACATTTTGAAGTCCTAATTTGCATGGGAGAGGACCTGAGTGGAAACCACAAATGTACTTTACAATTGACCAATAGAAAAGCGGTTGTTGGGGGCGGGATGTTCCAAATTCTGTATAAATGTGTGCTGTGTACTTTCAATAAGGTGTTCTGGTTGAGCACACATACAGCTTGTTTGGTGTGTGCTCTTCAAATGGATCGCGATCGGCACATAGCTGTAGGTTGGATCCCGGAATCTTGGACCATCAGATGTTGCAAGCTGCAATCTGATCGAATAGAAGCAGAGGAGTGTCGGGAGAGCAGGACCTGGGCGAGAAAGGGTCTCGTCACAATATATAATTTATTTTTTATTTTTAAACAGGTTTTAATTGCCATATGCATAACGATAGTACAGTTCACCAATACAAGATCATATAGTTTGATACCTACATTCCATGAAAAAGAGAAATATTCCATGTAAACCTTCACAAGTTATGGGGTGACTGACATTTTCCATCGGAAATTCCGACCGTGTGTATGCTCCATCGGAGTAATTGCATCGGAAATTCAGATGAATTCCATCTGAGTTTACATAGAGAACATGTTCTTTTTTCCTCCGATAGAATTCCGATGTGAATTTGGTCAGACAAAGGTCCGATCCTGTGTACAGGGCATTAGCCTATCTACATACAGCATAAGTCTTTTATAGTTATTACAAAAAGAGTCAGACCTATATCCACCCTCCTAAAACTCAAAAACAAAACAAACAGAATTAAAATAAAAACAAAAGAAACAGGGAAGGTAGCTCCCCTCCTTTCAAACCTGTTAGAGTGTACAACGATGGAAAAAGTCCATATGACTTTTTTTCCATCGGAAATTCCAACCGTGTGTGTGCCCCATTGGACTTTTTTCATCGAAAATTCTGAGGAATTCCATCGGAGTTTAGATAGAGCATGTTCTCTTTTACTCCAATGGAATTCTGTTGGACTTCAGATGTGATTTTGGCCGGTCAAAAGTCCAAACGTGTGTACGGGCATACCCATGCCTCACATCATATGCTGTATAGTCTGTTCAATCAACTGTGCCATAATGTTACTTCACTGTACGACAAATAATAAAACCATAGACTAGTACATATAGAGAAAAACCTGCGTTCATTTAATCTCACATGGTTTATGGGCAATTAGCCACAGTATTCATAGAGTCAACCAGTGGCTTCTGTTTTTTTTTTGGGGGGGGGGGTGGCAAACAATCGTCCGACCACCATACCCTCCGGGTAGGTCAGGTCGGGTCACAGGTGGCACTGCCAGGAGGGTGGAGGAGAGCAGGGAGTGAGGGGGGTTAGATCCTGCTCTTGTCACTGATCTACAGATGCAACGAGGGTAAGGGGGGGCTCTGCACCCCAAATCCACACTTGCTTCAAATGTCAACCTACAGTATCTCACAAAAGTGAGTACACCCCTCACATTTTTGTAAATATTTCATTATATCTTCTCTCATGACAACACTGAAGAAATTACATTGCTACAATGTAAAGTAGTAAGTGTACAGCTTGTATAACAGTGTAAATGTGTTGTACCCTCAAAATAACTCAACACAGCCACTCATGGCTAAACCACTGGCAACCAAAGTGAGTAAACCACTACGTGAAAATGTCCAAATTGCGCCCAAAGTGTCAATATTTTGTGTGGTCACCATTATTTTCCAGTGAAAGGAAGGGGAAAGAGGGAGGGGCACCTAAGTGCAGTATTTAAAAGACACAATGTATTGCACAAAGTGTTGCACCTACAGGATGGAAGACAGTGGGTATCTTGGAGGTGTGTTTTGGGTCCTTATCATGTCTCCGAAGGGGGGGGATCATGCTCTGCTTCAGTATGTCACAGTACATAAACAATGTATCAAAATCACAAACCTAGAGTTCAGAATGATAAAACAGCGCTATATGGCTGGATGTGGTCCAGTTCCAAAAATAGACCCAAAAGTCAGAAAAGATAAATATTGTGACAGGTGATCAAAGAAAAGATGTTTAGAGCACCATACACCAATCTAATGAAATCACCTATAAGTGGGTCCTGCTTTCCCACTGTGGTCAAAAACTTACCTCAAATGAGGTAAAGACAGCTATGAATAGTTCTCATATGTCAAAATATCCTCTTTCTTCCAAACAGGTCATGTGATTAAAGCTCAGTGGAGGTACATAAAGGAAAAACAGAAGGCACTATAATAGTATAATTCCGCTTACCACAATGCCCCCCAAACAGTTATGACCCCCATCAGGTAATGCCCATACAGGAAAAACACTTGTAAATAAGCAGAGTATGGAGTATTTTTATAAAATATCACGAATATTCGATATTAACGAATATCCGCGAATATTCTTTGAAATATTCGCGAAATATCGCGAAATTGAATATGGCGTATTCTGCTCATCACTATCTGTGACACGATCGCGGGACACCGGCGGACATCAAGTCTGCAGGTCCCGTAGGCATGGAGTGTGTGTGTGCCTGAACAGCGGAAAATACAAAGCAATGTACAGGTACGTTACTTTGCATATCCGTGACATTCTGCCGACGTATATCGGGGTTAGCTGGTCAGCAAGTGGTTAGTGGCTGTGTTTTGAGTTATTTTGAGGGGACAGCAAATTTACACTGTTAACCACTTAAGGACCCCCGCACGCACATAAACGGCCACAGAATGGCTCGTACAGGCACAAGGGCGTAAATTTACGTCCCCGCCTTCGTGCGGTTCGGGGGTCCCATCGGGACCCCCTCCGTGGCGTGCGGGGGTCCCCCTGGCTCCGGGAGCGATCCGGGACGAGCGGGCGGATGTCAGCGTTTACCCGCCCCCCTGCGATCGCTCCCAGCCAATGCGCGCGCTCCCCCTTTGTGTCACTTCCTCCTCCTGTGTAAACACAGGAAGGGGGAAGTGATGTAATCTCCCATCGCAGCGGTATTTCCAACCGCTGCGATGGGAGAAACACCTCACAGTAAGTGTGCACCAACATTACACTGACACACACTCACATAGGCATACTTAACCCCTTGCGATCTGCCCCCCCCACCCCCCCTGTCACAGTGTCACTGAATGCAGTGATCTAATCACTGCATTTAGTGTCAGTGTGACAGGCAGTGTAAAATCAGTTAGTGTTAGGTTCAGGATAGCCCCCACACCCCCCCAAATAAAGTTTTAACCCCCTGATAACTGCCCTAGTTAACCCTTTCACTCCCTATTGCCAGCGTCACTAAGCGATAATTTTTCTGATCGCTGTATTAGTGTCGCTGTTCCCGCTAGGTAGCTATTTTTTTTTTTTTATCGCGATTTTTTTTTTTTTACTAAAGACATGTGGCTAAATAAATTTTGGCCTAAATGTTTGACTAAAATTTAGTTTATTTGATTTTTTTTTAACAAAAAGTAAAAAATAGTGTTTTTTTTTTCAAAAATGTCGCTCTATTTTTGTATATAGCGCAAAAAATAAAAATCGCAGAGGTGATCAAATACCACCAAAAGAAAGCTCTATTTGTGGGAAGAAAAGGACGCTAATTTTGTTTGGGAGCCACGTCGCACGACCGCGCAATTGTCTGTTAAAGCGACGCAGTGCCAAATCGCAAAAACACCTTGGGTCATTTACCAGCGTATTGGTCCGGGTCTTAAGTGGTTATACAAGCTGTACACTCACTACTTTACATTGTAGCAAAGTGTCATTTCTTCAGTGTTGTCACATGAAAAGATAGAATAAAATATTTACAAAAACGTGAGGGGTGTACTCACTTTTCTGAGGTACTCTATATAATGTAACATTGGAATTCACTAGCGCTTTCCAAGCAGACAGTGTAAGGTGAGCTGTATACATTTTCTGTTAGCATAAAGTCTATATATGTATTATGTACACAGTAAATGGACCCTATTGGCCCCTGCTCGGCATTACACACTATCAGTGTTTACATATTTTTTGTAAATCCAGCATTTGGGCTTTATATTAATAATATCTTAAAAATGACTTTTTAAATTACTGTAACATTTAGAGCTTAAAGGGGAGGTTCCCCTAAAAATAAACTTTTAACATTGCCTGTGTCTTCTTAATAATAATTAGAATCGGCTGGTACTTTTTTTTTTAAACCCCCGTACATACCATTTTCGGCATGTACTCTCACCGCCGCTTCCGGGTCTGGCGGCCGGGGATGGGAGGGCCTGCTTCATTGACAGGCATCTGGCAGCCGGGGACAGGCATCCGATCGACGCATACAGCGCGTCACGGGATGCCGAAAGAAGCCGAACGTTGGTACGCATGCGCCGTATAGAGCCGCACCAACGTTCGGCTTCTTTCGGCATCTCGTGACGCGCTGTATGCGTCGATCGGATGCCTGTCCCCGGCTGCCAGACCCGGAAGCGGCGGTGAGAGTACATGCCGAAAATGGTATGTACGGGGGTTTAAAAAAAAAAGTACCAGCCGATTCTAATTATTATTAAGAAGACACAGGCAATGTTAAAAGTTTATTTTTAGGGGAACCTCCCCTTTAAATTGGATTTTAGTGAGTTTACATAATTTTACTATATTGACATACATTTACTAGTAAGCTGGGACTGACTGGCAACTTTTGGCCTAGGGGGCAAGTACAACCCAGAGACCCATGGTGCAGTGACTTAACCCCCATACACTCTACCTCTTCCTGGGTGTGCTTCATAGGGGGAACTAGACGAGACACCAGTTATTATTGTCCCCAGTGTCCTTTCCAATCAGGCCTCTACATAGGTGACGGTTTTAACCGTTACCATACTTCCCTAACATCTCTACAATATTAGTTTAGTATGGTGAACGTAATTCTGAATTCCTGCCATTTGCCTTCACACGCCTCATGCCTCTGCCTGCTCCTAAACTGACCCTGGCCTGTTATTCAACCACGCCTCTGCCTGTCGCTTAAACTGACCATACCTCTGCCTGCTCTATTAGGGTCTGGAGACCCGGGGGCTTTGGAGCGATTTGGGTGAGAAGAAGCCTCTACCCATGTGCCTTACCTTGACCAAGGCCCTAAAGTCCTGTACACACGATCGGTTTGTCTGATGAAAACGGACCGTTTTCATCTGACAAATCGATCGCGTGGGCCCCATCGGTTTGTTTTCTATCGGATAAAAAAAGATCGAAAAAAACGATTGTCTGTGTGGAACTCCATCGGAGAAAAATCCACGCATGCTCAGAATCAAGTTGATGCATGCTCGGAAGCATTGAACTTCATTTTTCTCAGCACATCGTAGTGTTTTACGTCACCGCGTTGGACACAGTCGGATTTTTGACTGATGGTGTATAGGCAAGACTGACGAAAGTCGGCTTCATCGGATATCCGACGAAAAAATCCATCAGATTAGATTCCATCAGATATCCGATCGTGTGTGTACTGGGCATTAGCCTGATATTTCTGCCTGCTGCTGTAACGTCTCTCGAGTGACTTTGCACTAAATACAATTGTGCTTCTTTCCCAGTCAACTCTTATCCGTTACTTCCTTCCCAAACCTCCCTTCTGAAGAGCCTCTCACTTCGAAGTTCAACTATAGTTACTTCCTTCTTTCTGATTAGCCTGTGACTTCCTGTTAGCTAGTGGGCGGCCTATTTAAGCTGCTAGCACTAACCAGGAAGTGTTCTTTTATTTTTGCTGACACAACGCCTCTGTCGGTTGGGTATCCAGACGCACCTGCTCTGAACTTCAGCTTCCTGACCTGGACCAGGAGACCCACTGCCTGCTTCACCAGCCCTACCTGTTTGGAGCCTGACCTTATGCCTGCATCGTTTACTTCAGTATCGCAAGTGCCCTGATGTTATGCATTACTGTCCTGTGAACTGCCCTGCCTGCTAAGTTATGTATGCTAACTATACCAGGAATTACTGCAGCTATAGCCTCTCTATGTTTGGTACTTCTAATAAGGATCCTGCCATGATTTCTACATTCTATGGTCACCAAGTATAAACGGAAGTCTTTCATGCCTGTGTACCTCCTTCTCAAATGTTAGTGTGTCCATGTGTACTGCCTATTACTTTGAGGACTTTGCCGTTAAATTTTATTGCATGCTCGGCTACTTCTGCATTTAACTAGTCTGGTCTGTATTTTCCAAGTATTAGTGGAATGCTGCTTTCACGCCGTTCCCTCAACACTGCTGCACTGCGACCAGTCCATTACTCTTGAGGCATACGGCACTAATACTATTTGCCCTGCTATCAGAGTTTGTATTTGTATCCAGTATTTGTGCAACCTCACTCCCCAGGGTATTACCCTAGTGAGCCTGAACTATAGTATCAGTTCTACTTGGACTTTATACTTATATTTGTTTGAGTTTTTACTGACGCCTATGAAGGAATATGCGCCATATTTCTTGACTGAGACTGTGATGCTAGGATCCTAAACTCTCTGCACAAAAGAGAGTGAAACCTGGGTCCGAAACTGAGAAGTCTCCGCAGTTGAGATCCTAATTCCCAAATCTTATCCGGCGTAACATTACAGCTGCCGACTTAATTGATCATACATCTGCCTGTCACCTAGACTGACCACACCTCTGCCTACTACCTGTACTGGCTATGGACCATGTTCCTGCCTACTGCCAGGACCAATACTTTGGCTGTACTGACCATCTTTCTACCTACTGCCTGAAAAAATTCCTTTGGCTGTTGCCCACATCTCTGCCTGCTGCTTGAACAAATGCTCTGGCTGTGCTGACAATCTCTCTGCCTGCCGCCCGTACTGATCATGGCCATTATTCCTGCCTGCTGCCTGGATGATTCCTTTCTCTTTACTGACCACATCTCTGCCTGCTCCCTGGACAAATGGTTTGGCTGTGCTGACAACATCACTGCCTTTACTGACTATGGACCACTTCCCTGCCTGCTCCTGGGCCAATGCTCTCCTCTGTAGACAATTGCACTACTAAAACCACAGGTTATCTTTTGTTTACCATTTGCTCAGTAGAATGTGTTTAGGGGTGTAATTATTGGTATCTACATGCTATGGGCCAGATTCACGTATTCCAGAGCATCTTTGCTCTGGAGTAACGCTTCTCATTTGCGTTGCGCTGCCGAATTTTTAGGAGCAAGTGCTGTCATTCACGAAGCACTTGCTCCTAAAGTTGCGGCAGCGCATCGCAAATGAGCCGGCGGAATTCAAATGTCGCGGGTACGGGGCGTGTAGTATGCTAACTACGCGCGATCCCGCCGCCGACGTACTGCGCATGCGTCGAGTGTCAAAACATCCCCGTGCGCATGCTCCAAAATCTGTGAATGAACGTCAATGACGTCACATTCCCATTCATGACCGTTTTACGCAAGCGACGTTTTTTTTTTTTTTTTCCCGACGCGATGACGACGCCTATACCTAACATAGGATACTCCAGCCCCATGTAGGTATATCTATGCGCCGCGTATCCCGTCCGGAAACGTCGTACCGTCATTGCGTCGCGCCGGAATTCGATCGTGAATTGCCGATTTCCGCTCATTAACATATTTTTTGAGCGTAAATCGGCGGGAACGCCCCCGGCGCCATTTTTAAGTTGAAGTAACGATGCGATGGCGAAACTCAGTTACGCTCATCGCATCGGAACTTCAACCCGGCGTTTCTTGTTTTCTGGTTACAGAAAACAGAAACGCCGGCTCAAAGCCACTGTTACGCTGGCGGATCACTCGATCCGCCAGCGTAACCTTTCATGAATCTGGCCCTATGTGTTAGAAATTGACAGCTTTGTGTAAAAAAAAAAAATATGTTTTCATTTTCTTTTCACATTTTCCAAAAACATTTGTGGGTGTTTTTCAACTGTCCTGGTGCTCCAGGGCCTTCAAAAACATGATAGATTGTCAGGAAATAATATGTAATTTATGTCCCTAGAATGCTTAAAGGTGCTACTTGAATGTTGGGCCTCTGTATGTGGCCAGGCTGCGGAAATCTTTTAAACATGTGGTATCGTTGCACTCAGGAACGGTAGTAGAATTTATTTTGGGGTGTCATTTTTGGTATGTACATGCTATGTGTTAGAAATAGCTTTTAAATGGACAACTGTGTAAAAAAATTAAAATAAAATAAAAAGTTTAAATTTTTTGTCTGTTTTCTAAAAACTTGTGCAAAAAATGAAATGTTCAACAGACTCAGTATGCCTTATAAAATATGCTGAAGTGTTTGCTTTACAAAATTGGGTCACTTTGTGGTTGTTTCCACTGGCCTGGTGCGCCAGAGCCTTCAAAAACGTGATAGGTTGTCAGGAAATTAGATTTGGAATATATTGTTGCTAGGCTTTGGAAAAATCTCACACATGTGGTATCGCCATACTAAAGAGGAATAACATAATGTATGTATTTTGGGGTGTAATTCTTGGTACGTATATTCGATTTGTTAGAAATATCCTATAGATGGACAACTTTGTGTAAAAAAAAAAAAACAAAACCTAATTTGTGTTTCCACATTTTCCAAAAACCTTTGGAAAAAGTATTACAGGCAGTCCCCGGGTTACAAGCAAGATAGGGTCTGTACTCAGGAGGAGTAGCAGAATGTGTTTTGGTGTGTAGTTACAAGTATGCCTTTGCGTTGTGTGAGAAAATATACATATGACAATTTTGTGAAAAAAAACAAAACATTTTTTTAAAAATTGTGGGGAAAAAGTAATATCTTTAAAATACCCACCATGCCTCTTACTAAATACAGTACCTTTTGAATGTCTACTTTACAAAAAGGGGTCAGTTGGGGTATAATTGTACTGTCCTGGTTTGTTAGGGCCTCAAGAAATATAGACAGTCAGTACATCAGCAATTACTATGAAACTCCATAAAGTGAACATTGAACAATTAACCGTAAACAAACAATACCATAAAACAAATGATAGATATATACACAAATAGCCAACACCACCATATGGACTTAATGAGCAGCACCATCTAGTAGACAAAAAGTGAAATGGACATCTTCAAGCCCATATCCTATACAACACATCCAATGCTTAAAAAAAATTGGATATGAATACTTATAATTTCTAAAATCTTAATGAAAAATTCCTAAATAAAACAAGGATACATATTATTACAGAAAATGTAAATACCGTTTTTTGAACCTGATAAACTGCCAGATCCACATATAAGGCAGTCATGGGTATAAACTCTAATGCCGCATACACACGATAATTTTTCGGCATGAAAAAAACGTTGTTTTTGAAAAACGTCATTTAAAATGATCGTGTGTGAGCTACACATCATTTTTTAATGTAATTTTAAATAATGTCTTTTTTCATGTTGTAAAAAATTATCGTGTGTGGGCTAAAACGACGTTTTAAACCCGTGCATGCTCAGAAGCAAGTTACCCTTTTAGAGTGCCGTCGTACGTGTTGTACGTCACCGCGCTTTGTTCATAATTTTTTTTAAAAGATGTGTGGGCAACTTTGGGCCAGATTCACAGAGCGATTACGCCTGCGCAACTGCTGTTGCGCGTGCGTAAGTCTAAATGTGCGCGTGCGTATAGTTGGACGCGATTCACAAAACAATATACGCCAGAAATCTACGTTTTTTGGTCCGGCGTAATTGAATTAGACATTCGCTTCCCTTCGCGCAAAACTGCGCTAGACACACCATTGATTTGCTAGTCAAATATGCTAATGAGGGAGTTACGGGGATTCACAAAAAAACGCAGTTGCTGCGCAGGCTACGCGATGTGCGCAACTGCAAAATGTCCTGTCTAAAGTTAGAGGACCTAAAAGCTGGTCTAAATTTTGAAAAAAAGTCTAATTGTCAGATAAAGCAACACTGTTAGTGAGGAGTTCAGCAGTCACACGTGTTGCCCAACAATCTGTATGCCAACATGCCAGGGGCATCGTCGCGCATAGCTATACTACTGACTTTAGATGAACAAAGAAGGATGAGGGCACGGAGGATGGCACTAAGGAGGGCACGGGAGATGTTTTTTTTTTTTTTTTATTTGCTTACATAATATTTACAATTTAAATTAATCTAATACAATATTCTTATCTGATACAAGCCCCTCACTCTTCACTTGATATATCACACACGCATAGACATCTTTGGCATGAGTGATTCTGAGGTGTCTCGCATCTTCAGATTCCCCCCTCATGCCATCATGGAATTACCACAACCCTGCAGGAGGACATCAGCAGCCCAACACATGGCACCACCCATGACACCCATGACAGCTACATATACAATCAGAGCCCCATCCCCACAGATTTCGAACAGAACATGTATGGGGACAGCTGGCTGGTTGGTGAGTGACATGGGAGTCAGGCATGACTATCCCCTCCCGTGATGCACACCTCACAAGTGGCACATGCATGACTAACATCCTCCTGTCTTTTCCCTTCAAGGTGACTCTGCATATGCACTGGTACCCCATCTCATGCCAGCTCACATTATGCATCTTTGCACGTTAAACACACACATTAATCATGGCACAATGAGAATGCATGCATGCACACCACTATGGTCCCTAGCACACACACCCCACATCCTCATCACATTGGATTGGCACCAGTCCACCATGCAGGACTTGTGAGCTGCAACGCCACGCCACGGCTCCAATTATGTCACTGTACATTCATACACCATTCACACAGACCTGGGGATCACTTCTCCACCACAAATGAGGGTGACACCCCTTTTCCCGCAGGAATATCACCCCCACATTCCAAAATCATACACAAACAGAACCAAAAAAATTAAATAAATGACGAGCAAAAAAAAAAAATGCCCAGCAAAAATATAATGTAAATAAAAAATGCCCAGCAAAAATATAATTTAAACAAAATAACAACAAAGAAAACACATAAAAGACAAAAATCACTCTGCAAAACAGTCCCCAAATATCTCAAAGACACAAACAAACAAAAGCACCTTGCTGTATAGGGAGGGATACAAAGGGATGTATTTTTGCAAAGGAAGTGCATTTGTGTGTGTATATTTATGCTGTCTGCGTAGTTCATAAAGTTGCCCTAGTCCATTTCCAATTTCACTGATTGCGCCGCTCCCGAGTTGTGAGCATGCGCACAACGGAGCTGACATGGTTTCCTTCACGCGCGCATGCGCGAGTCGGCCGGCCCTTCATTTGCATGGGGTCACGGCTCATTTCAATGTAACACGCCCACGTCCCTCCCAATTTGTATTACTCCTCCTTACGCCTCCGGAAAAAACCTTACGTTTGCGCAAGCTCTTGCGTAAAAGCTACGTGAATCGCCGGATTACGCGGCTAGATTGCGCAAGTCTAACGGAAAAGTGGTGCGCTACGCCGGAATGATAATGCGCCGATCTACGTGAATCTGCCCCTTTGTTTTTAATGATGAAGTTGGAAAAACTTAGTTTTTTTGGACATGCTAAAAAACAGAGTTTTTTTTTTTAATGCTGAAAAATAATCGTGTGTACGCGCCATAAGACCCCTTTCACACTGGGTCGGTTTTAAGGCAATATAACGCAAAAAATAGCACCTGCAAACCGACCTAAAACAGCCGCTGCTATCTCTCCAGTGTGAAAGCACAAAGGGCTTTCACACTGGAGCGGTGCTAGCAGGACGGTAAAAAAAAGTCAACGGTATCTTTTGTGCTCCTTGATCAATGGGAATTAATAGAGATTTACCCCAATTTACTTTAAGCCCTGTAAATAGTGAAAACAGATTTAATAATTCTAAGGTTTCTTTCAGAGATGAACCCGCATCTCTCAAAAACAACAAAATGTCATCAGCGTACAGGGCTACCCTCTCCTTCCGCCCCCCCCCCCCCCTAATCAAAGTCCTTGTTTATTTGGCGAAGTCCTAAGAGCCTCTGCCTCTGGCTCTATTGCTATCGCAAAGGGTTCCTGAGAGAGAGGGCAGCCCTGCCTCGTGCCTCTATATAACTGAAAAAAAGATGATGGCTTTCCTCCCAGTTTAACCGCTGACATGGGTTTCCTATATATTATTTGTATCCATTTAATCAATACCAATGGGAATCCCATCCTGAGTATTTTCCATAGAAAAGGCCATTCTATTGTATCGACGGCCTTCTCTATGTCCAGGGAGGCCACGGTCTTAGATCCCTCATGGATATAATGAGTATGTGTATTTGTATATTTGTATATAGCATGAAAGGACATTTGTGGTTTGTATTTTTTTGTTTGAACTTACACTTTCATTTTGCATATGATTTTTTTTCTTCATTTGTCTCATGGTATTGTATGTTCATGGTCATTATTGATTGAATATTCACTTGGAGTTTTATAGTAATTGCTGAATAGGTATTGTATTATTAATTAATCAGTGGTTAAGGCAGCGCTACCTTCTTTTTTTTTATAATTAAATAGCTTTTTAGTGTTTTACTAAACTAGGAGCAGCGACCTCATAAATCATCTTTATTCATTTTTAATTGAGTTAGTGGTGCTCCCAAGTTTTCAACTTTTTTTTTTTAGTCAGTACATCAGTATTTATCAATGATACATAGCATGACTTGTAGACTCTTTCACACAGATCAATTAATATGAGTTGGGATATTTTTACCAAAGAAATGTAGTAGTATACATTTTGTTGTCTTTTCGTTTATAGCAAAAATAAAAAACCCAGTGGTGATTACCACCAAAAGAAAGCTCTATTTGTGTGGAAAAAAAGGACACACATTTTATATGGGTAGAGTGTTGCATGATTGAGTAATTGTCATTCAAAGTGTGAGAACACTGAAAGCTGAAACTTGGCCTGGGCAGGAGGGAGGTAAAAGTCCCCAGTAGGCAAGTGGTTAAGCTGATTGCACACTGATTGATTTTTGTCTGGTTTTGGATGAACTGGCTGAACTTCGAGCAATGGCTTGCCCTATGGGCACCCTATAATCTGACATCCTTTGATCTGAGAATTAAGAGTCAGGCGGACAACTCTCGGCCATGCAGTAACTACAGCCAATCACCGGCAATGGCTGTCAGAACACAATAGTCTAAGGCCACGTACACACGATTGGTCCAAACCGATGAAACTGGACTTAAGTCCAGTTTCATCGGTCCAAACCGACCGTGTTTGCGGCCCATCGGTCCGTCGTCCGTCAGAACAAAGTTTTAAAACTTGCTTTAAAATCGGACCGATGGACGCCTGACTATCGGTCCAAACCAATGGTTAGTACACAAAAGCATCCGTCCAAAAACCTGCGCATGCTCAGAATCAAGTCGACGCATGCTTGGAAGCATTGAACTTCATTTTTTTCAGCACGTCGTTGTGTTTTACGTCACCGCGTACTGACACGAACGGTTTTTGAACTGATGGTGTGTAGGCACATCAGACCATCAGTCTGTGAACCGATGAAAACGGTCCGTCGGACCATTCTCATCGGGTTGGACCGATCGTGTGTACGCGTCCTTAGTGTGAGATTCGTCCATCTGTGCTGCTTAGCCTACAGGCTGAAGAAAAAAAATCTATTAGACTGCATTCACACCTCAGCTATTTGAATCACAAGCTGATTAGCAGCGATTATGCCTGTAATTTCAAAGTGCAGAGGTGTGAAGGTTGAATCGCAGAATGCACATTTGAGATGTCATTCATTTGAATGACACCTAAAATCACGGTGCTGTTCTGCCGCTATTGTCGTATGATAAATTGGGGCAAACCGCATTGCATGAAGCTTGTCGCCCAAAAAAAGTTCAGGGATTACTTCTGGGCGACATGCTTCACGCAATGCAGTTTGTCACTATTGCAGCGTGACAATCGCAAAAAAGAACCGCGCTACGACGTTAGGTGCTATTCAGATGAATGGCATCTCAAATGTGCCCTCTGCGATTTGTCATTCACACCTTGGTGCATTGAAATTGCAAGGAGAATCACAGCAAATCTGCCCATGATTCAAAAAGCTAAGGTCGGAATGCAGCCTTGGTGTATGGTCACCTCTGGTTTCTTGCTTGTCCTGTACATTTTTCAAAAACCTTAAACTCTGAATATTAACCACTTCATCCCTGGAAGGATTTACTCCCTTCCTGACCAGAGCACTTTTTGCAATTCGGCACTGCGTTGCTTTGGCTAACAATTGCGCGGTTGTGCGACTTTCCTCCCAAACAAAATTTACGTCCTTTTCCCCCCCAAATAGAGATTTATTTTGTTGGCATTTGATCACCTCTGGGGTTTTTATTTTTTGCGCTATAAACAAAAAAAGAGCAACAATTTTTAATTTTTTTTAATAATTTTTACTATTTACGATAATAAATATCCCCCAAAAATATATAAAAAAATAATTTCTTTCACAGTATAGGCCGATATGTATTCTTCTACATATTTTTGGTAAAAAAATCTCAATAAGCGTATATTGATTGGTTTGCGCAAAAGTTATAGTATCTACAAAATAAGAGTTTTATGGCATTTTTATTATTATTATTTTTTTTATTAGTAATAGTGGCGATCAGCGATTTTTATTGAGACTGCGACACTATAGCGGACACTTTGACACAATTTTTTGACCATTGTCATTTATGCACTGATTACTGTGTAAATAACACTGGCAGGGAAGGGGTTAAACACTAGGGGGCGATGAAGGGGTTAAGCGTGTCCTTAAAGCAAGCCATACATCATAAATTCCAACTTTTTAATGAAGGAATGAGAGACACCTATTAGCAAATGTATGAAGGCATAGGATACACACCCTGCCACGCCCCTTAAAAGAGAGTTATACAAAAAAAAGTGCTTTATTTTTACCACTACTATTTCTTTATATTGGCTTTGAAGTTCACAAATGCAGCAAACTTCCTGTCATAAGAATACAATAGCAAAGCAGGTAGCGTGTTAATAGAAGATATAAAGGTGAAAGGAAAACCGCACTGTCAATAATGAATGTAAGTAGCTGTCTGCACAACAGATATACTGTATATAAAGCAAGTGGAAAAGAGAAAGTGCGGCGCTCAAAATATTACTCTCGCTATGCTCAAAAAATATAAGTGTACATATAACCTCCATGTTATACTTAATAAATTAATTAAATTGCACACATAATATGAAAACTATGCAAACGATTAATCAAAGTGATAATATAGCACAATCATTGACTTTTTTGTGTTATTCAAAATTTGGACATGATCCAAAATAATATTTGTAGGTTGAAAATGCACCAAATGAATATAGTGAATAAATAACCAATATTATATAAATATAATAAATACAAAGTGAAGCACCAAAGATGGAAATAAACCAAAAAAGTGCTAATGAACAAATGAAATTTAAAGTCCAAAATATATCCACTGTGATAAAAGTGACTCTGTATATAGTTGTCTGTAGGCAATCCACCACCATGAAGATCAAATGCTTACCAGACAAGATGGACCCAGCAGGGCATAAGCCTGAAGGATCGAATGAGCTTGTTGGTGTAACACACCCAGCCAGGGAAAGGCTCTGTTGATGCCACTGCGTTCTTTTGATCCTATTTGCTTTTAATTGTCTTCTCAAATGTGGGTGACCATTTTATTTAAGAAATGACCACTTTTTTTTAAATGGAATTATACTATTTGGCCCAATTTCTCTCCCTAACATATGTTACACTGGGAGGATTTGTGTATGAAGTAACGCTGCTTAAACCTATTGTGGATACCCATTGATGTCAATATAGTAGAATATTGTCGCCTGGTCTCACTGCCTCGCCCCATTGGAAGCTGTGCTTGCTGTACCTCTCCCTGGGTGTGTTAAACCAACAAGCTCATTCGATCCTTCAGGCTTATGCCCTGCTGGGTCCATCTTGTCTGGTAAGCCTTTGATCTTCATGGTGGTGGATTGCCTACAGACAACTATATACAGAGTCAGAAAAAAGAAATTACGAAAACTGGGCTATAGACCAACATGTAAATAAAAACTGTGGAAAATATCTTAAATGTAAAACAATATAAGTGACACACTATGGGCCAGATTCAGGTAGAGTTAGGCTGGATTATCAGTGATACTCCAGCCTAACTGTCACTTTAAGCCGGCGTTTCTGTTTTCTGTAACCAGAAAACAAGAAACGCCGGGTTGGAGTTCCGATGCGATCGGCGTAATTGAATTTCGCCATCGCATCGCAACTTTAATTTAAAAATGGCGCCGGGGGCGTTCCCGCTGATTAACGGCGAAAAAATATGTTAATCAGCGGGAATCAGCAATTCACGATCGTATTCGGGCGCGACGCAGTGACTTTCCGACGTTTCCGTAAGAGATACGCGGCGTAAAGATAAAGCAGCCCCCTGTTGGAATATCCTATGTTAAGTATAGCCGTCGTCATCGTGTCGGAAAAAAAAAATTTGCGTCGCTTGCGTAAAACGTCCATGAATGGGGATTTGACGTCATTGATGTTCACTGACAGAATTTGGAGCATGCGCACTGGGATGCATTGACGACGCATGCGCAGTACGTTCGCCGCGGGATCGCGCTTATTTTAAATAATACACGCCCCGTACCCGCCCAATTTGAATTCCGCCAGCTTATTTACGATACGCTGCCGCAACTTTAGGAGCAAGTGCTTCATGAATAACAGCACTTGCTCCTAAAATTTTGCCAGAGTAATGTAAATGAGAAACGTTACTCCAGAGCAAAGATGCTCCCATCTACCTGAATCTGGCCCTATGTGCATAAGTGTGAATATAAACCATATAACTATATATCAAATAACATAAGCGTCCAATTGCCAAAAATTGAATGGCAGCAAAAAGGAGAAGAAAGTCCTGATATGTGACAAACAAAAGTGAGTCCACAATAGTGGGAATGTGGAAAGAAGCCTAGGATGACACCAATATCACACGTGCCCCTTCACCAGATGTACAAGCCTGCTTACCAGAACGCAGGCTGTATGAACATTGAAATGAATCGCACTCTAGGATGGCATTGATCGTACATCAAGAAGATGAATATGGGTAATCTGAACGGATGCAGAGCGATCACCTCAATCTCAGCAGCTGGAGGGTAGATGGAAGTAATCCGAACGAATGGAAACGATCACCTCACTCTCAACAGATGTCTCCTACAGTACCGAGGGAAGAAATACTTGCATAGCATAATATTACATGCATAGTGTTTAATATAAAACAATCAGATATACTTACAAAAGCATCTGAATAAAATCACGATTAAAAACAAAGAGCTGGCTGGCAAGCGGACACCTGTCCTATGGGCAAAGACATCAGCACGTCAACCTCCCGACGATCGTTTCGTCTCACAAAGACATCGTCACAGGGAATCGGGTGACGCACTGACACATCGCATATAAAGAAAACAACGGGAACCACGCCTCGATGTGACTTTGAGATGATGGAACCACGACAATACGATCAAACAGAATCTCCAAATAGGAATAACCATAGTGGAGAACTGTAAGACACGAAAAATATAAATCAACTAAATAAAGACTAGAGAATTTGGAATTCCGAACTAGAATATGGTTACGCAGGCTGGAAATACACCAGCCTACGGTACCTGTAGAAGGAGGTATTGCACCTCCAGTGGTTAAAATAGGAAAATGCAATTAAATGTTACTCCAAAGTCTTGTAAGAAATTACAAATTATGGGCCAGATTCATGTAGATGCGCGCATATTTTATCCGGCGTAGCGCAGCGCATATACGTTACGCTGACGCGAACTAGTGAGTCAAGTACAGTATTCACCAAGCACTTGTTCGTTACTTTGCGGCGGAGTAACGAAAATGCGATGGCGCAACCCGACGTAAGTGGAAGTGGGTGTGACCATATGTAAATGATGGGCGGAGCCCAGCGCAGAGACTTGCGTTCAGCGCATCATCCACGGAGCATGCGCAGTGAGGGAGGGCTCCACTCGCTCCCCTGTGCGCATGCTCACAACTTCCGTCGGCACCACTTCATGGGAAACGGCGGCGCAATGTCTTACGTTGCGCGTATAAAAGCGGCCGCAGATGCGCCTTTCCGGAGCAAAAGTATATCCGGTCCCACCCCCCCAGGGAAGTTACTTTTGCTCTGAGATGGCTGCTCCCGTTCCCCGCAGAGAGAGGAGAAAGCTAAACTTCAATGCCCAGGAGCTGTCTGCCGTTATCTCGGTTATGGAGACGTACAATGTGTTCCTCCATGGCAGGAAAAGTCGCAAGACAAGCCGGGACAGGAAGCAGGCCATCCTTGTCCATTGCTGCCAGGGTGAACAGTTTGGGGTATTCCACACGGACTGCTGCGGACATTGCCAAAAAAATCAGTGATGTGAGGCGCAAAGTCCGGGGCAAGTTGGCCACCATCAGGAGGCATGAGAGGGGCACGGGGGGTGGACCCCCATGTGTGGTCAGCTTGACCACGGAGGAGGAGGTGGTAGCCCGCTGCCTGGAGAGGGAGTGGTTGGAGGGGGTACCAGGCTATGATTCCATGGAGGAAGGCTCCAGGACAGGTAAGTGTTTTTTATCCCATATTTGGTGTGTTGCATGTGGGGGGGGGGGACATGTGCCAAGTGTGTGGGACCACCAACATGTGTCTGCTTTGTGTCATCCACAGATGGCGGAGCTGGGCCATCATCTGCCGGTGGCCATTCCACCCCATCCCCCCAACTGCATCCTGAGCCCGACCCCCTGGGCACTGAAGACACCGAGGTGGAGGGAAGTGCCCACACCTCACCTGCTGAGGTGGTTGAGGAGGAGCCTGTCGTCACAGATCAGGAGTTTGTTTTATTTTTGGAGGAGTCCTCCCCTTCAGCAGGGCCCTCTCAGATCCCCTCCCCCATCATAGGAAGCCCCTCAAGGGCGACTCCATCCCCCCGGGGAATACCATCTCCTGGCCCCAGGAAGGCGACCCGGAAGACCAGGGGGGTGTCTGATGTGGTCCATGACCAAATGGCGAGGGACCAGGCCAGGCAGACCCAGCAGATGGGGGAGATATCTGGGCACCTGGACCATGTAGCTGACAGCCTGGGCTCCATGGCCCAGATGACAAACACAGTGCAGGATGTCAGCTGCAACTGCGCTGCAGTGGTGACCAGCCTGGGGGAGGTGCAGGCTGATCTTCGGCACCTCACTGCAGCCGTTCAGGTCAACACAGCTGCCATCCGGGACCAGGGGAGGCAGAGGCAGCGGGCCCAACAATACCAGGTGACCCGGCAGCTGAGGGTGCAGGCTCAGATAAATTCGTACCTCAGCCGGATAGCCATGGCCTTGGAGGGCATGCAGGCCACACCTGCCAGGAGTGGCCCACCCGGGATCAGCCACCTCCAGATACCCCCCCACCCCCACCCACTCCCTCCAGGCAGCTGAGGAGCCAGAGAGGGCCCACCAGAAAGAGCCCCCGTCAGCCCAAATGATGGCTTTTTGGGGTGTTTGTTTTTTTTTTTTGCAGTTTTTTTTTTTTTTTGCAGTTTTTTTTTCTGCTCAGATTATGAGCTTTTTATTTTTTTTTGTATTTTGCTCAGATTATGAGCTTTTTTTTTAATTTAAACTGCACACGGTCAGTAGTGCAGGGGACAGTGTGAATGGTGTGTGAATGTGAGGGAGTGGCACTCCTGCCAGTAAGGGGTGTCACCCTCGGCCGTTGGGGAGAAGTTATCCCCACGGCTGTGTGAATGACGTGTGAATGGACAGCGACACCATTGGGGCCTTGACGCGGCGTTGCTGCTCCCAAGTCCTGCATGTTGGACTTGGGCTAATCCAATGTGATGTGGATGTGGTGTGTGTGATCTAGGGACATCAGTGGCGTGCATGGGTGCATTGTCCGTGTGATCAATGTATTTGTTTATTGTCCAAAGATGCCTACCATGAGGACCCTCCTGACTGCTCTTCCATCAGCAGATGGGGACTGTGTGGGTCGGGGGTCAGGTCATCACGTATGTCAATCTGCAGGCCCTTTCTCATGGCAAAGTTGTGCAGAATGCAACATGCACCGATGATCTGACACACAAAGGTAGGGGAATACAAGAGGGCCCCCCCCGGACTTATCCAGGCATCGGAAACGGGGCTTCAGGAGCCCAAATGTTTGCTCCACCACTGCACGAGTTTGGATATGTGCCGCATTGTATCACTGTATCTGGTTTGTGGGTTCCGGAAAGGAGTCATGAGATGGGGTCCCAGTGCATATGCAGAGTCACCTGTAAGGGAAAAGACAGGAGGATGTTAGTCATGCATGTGCCCCTTGTGATGTGTGCATCATGGGGGGGGACAGTCATGCCTGCCACCCATGTCACTCACCAACCAGCCAGCTGTCCTTGTACAGGTTCTGTTCGAATTCCGTTGGGATGGGGCTTTGACGGTATATGAAGCCGTCATGGCTGGATCCGGGTGTTTGGCACGGACGTGCCATATGAGGCGTTGGGCATTGGCTATCACCTGTACGTTGATGGAATGCCAATGCTTCCGATTGCGGTATATGTGCTCTGTGGCACTGGGGGGGCTGGAGTGCCACATGTGTGCAATAAATGGCCCCCACTGTGCTTGGGAATCCGGCAATGCTGTAGAAATCTATCATTGCCTTCTGCCGCAGGTCCTCAGTGGTGGGTCTGATGATTTGGTTGGCCATGCGTCTGAGAATTGCAGGGACAACCTGGTAAACACATCTGCTCATGGTGGACTGTGACATCCCAGCCACCACTCCACTTGTACGCTGGAATGATCCACTGGCAAGGAAATTAAGTGTTGCCACTACCTTCACCAGTGGCTGCACTGCTTGTGAGCGGTGTGTCTTGCTGGTGATGTCATCCTGCAGGGTTGTGGTTAGTTCAAGGATTGCATCTGGGCTGAATCGGAAGAGGCGATACATCTCCTCATCACCCATGCCAAAGAGGCTCATGCACGTGCGGTATATCCTCTCACGTGCCCGCCTCCTCCGTACCGGGGAACCCATTAGTAGTGCTAGGACCACGGCTGCCCCTGGCATGTTGGCACACAGAGGTGTTGTCCTGCAAGTGTGGTTGTTCAGCTTGCTTTTTTTCGGTAACGCTGCTGCTGTAGCTGCTCTCCTGCTGACCTGTGGCCGTCGGGAGTAAAGATAAAGCAGCTATTTGTAGGATTAACTTTGCGCCAGACGTACGCGTGGCGCGCATAGCCAGCGTCTGGTGCTGATCCGTTCGCGAATCAGCATATCTCCCTCATTTGCATATTTGAATGGGAAATCAATAGGCGCGACGGATGCGCCAATCGAAAATATGCGCTTACGATACTCTGGCGTAGGAAAGTTAAGCCGGTCGGAGAAAGCCCGTTTTCTGTCGCATCTATTTTTGGTGGGTACGGCACATAGATACTACGGCGCATCTTTACACTTATGCGGCGCATACTGATATACTCCAGCGCAAGTCTTTCTGAATCTGGCCCTAATATATATATATATATATATATATATATAAATATATATATATATATATATACACACACCTAGAAGATAGCAAATTGATATAATAATCCATTATATGTAAAATATGGAAACCTAAAATGTAAAACATATGATATATATATATATATTTTAACAATGCATAAAATCTGAGCTCATGCATGATAAGTGTGGAACAATAAGTTGCAAAGTCTCAGTCGCACCAAGTGTACAGCTGTGGCCAAAAGTTTTGAGAATGGCACAAATATAATATTTTCACAAAGTCTGCTCCTTCAGTGTTTTTGGATATTTTTGTTAGATGTTACTATAATATATATATATATATATGTATAATTCCAAGCATTTCAGAAGTGTCAAAGGCTTTTATTGACAATTACATTAAGTTTATGCAATGAGTCAATATTTTCAGAGTTGACCCTTCTTTTTCAAGACCTCTGTCATGCTGGCAATCAACTTGTGGGCCACATCCTGACTGATGACAGCCCATTCTTGCAGAATCAATGCTTGGAGTTTGTCAGAATTTGTGGGTTTTTTTTTTTTTGTTCACACGCCTCTTAAGGATTGACCACAAGTTCTCAATGTGATTAAAGTCTGGAGAGTTTCCTGGTCATGGACCCAAAATTTGATGTTTTGTTCCCTTAGTTATCTCTTTTGCCTTTTGGTGAGGTGCTCCATCATGCTGGAAAAGGCATTGTTCCTCACCAGACTGTTCTTGGATGGTTAGGAGAAGTTGCTCTCGGAGGATGTTTTTGACCCATTCTTTATTCATGGCTGTGTTCTTGGGAAAATCTGTGAGTGAGCTCACTCCCTTTGGCTGAGAAGCATCCCCACACATGAATGGTCTCAGGATGCTTTACTGTTGGCATGACATATGGTGGTAGTGCTCACATTTTCTTCTCCGACAAGGGTTTTTCCAGATGCCCCAAACAATTGGAAAGGGGATTCATCAGAGAAAATTACTTTACCCCAGTTCTCAGCAGTCCAATCCCTGAACCTTTTTCAGAATATCAGTCTGTCCCTGATGTTTTTCCTGGAAAGAAGTGGCTTCTTTGCTGCCCTTCTTGAAACCAGGCCATTCTCCAAAAGTCTTTGCCTCACTGTGCGAGCAGATGCACTCACACCTGCCTGCTGCCATTCCTGAGCAAGCTCTGCATTGGTGGTGCCCTGACCCCGCAGCTGAATTGCAGTGGAGATGGTCCTGGCACTTGCTGGACTTTCTTGGGCGCCCTAAATCCTCCTTCACAAATGCAGTGGAAATGTTTTTTTATGGGATTAAGTTAATTTTAATGGCAGAGGGACTTTGCAATTAATTGCAATTCATCTGATCACTCTTCATAATATTCTGGAGTATATGTAAATTGCCATCATAAACACTAAAGCAGCGGACTTTGTGAAAATTAATATTTGTGTCATTCTCAAAACTTTTGGCCACGACTGTACATCAATAAGAGGAAAGATGTAAGAATAAAAGATAATTATTATATTATCGATGGATAATAAATATAAGAGTAATCACAAGTTATCCATAAATGCGTTAAGGTCTACCTCAACATTTAATCTAAATGGAGTAAAACACTTAATTTTATGGATCCAGGCCATTTCTAGCCTGGATATACTATGCACCATTGAGTCGCCTCTCCACTGTGGAGCATATTTATCTATCCCTAGAAAAATTGTATTATCTGGGTTTTTGTCTTGGGTCTCCAAATAGTGCTGAGAGACTGGGTGGAGGGGGGGGCATTTACCAAGCCTGTGCGCCATGACTCATGGTGCACAAGCAGGCGTAAAAGTGTTTTTGACATTTACAAAAGAGATACGCTGCCAGTGCAGTGTATTTCTCCATTTACTAAAATGCCTAATGCGCCCAGGAGAGGGCGCATGGCACGCCAGTATAGAGCTGGCATACGGCACTTAGTAATGTATATATCTGGGATTTGGGTGGGAGTTTATTAGGGGAGGGAGGGGGTGATGCAGGGGAAGTGTAGTGACATGTGTTTGAATGTGTGTGGCGGGCCGAATCGAAAGTGAAAGTGACTTTTGATAACCGATCCCCATGCGCTTGCAAAGAGGTTCATTTGCATACTGGGCATGCGCAGAGGGAAACTTCGGGGCTTCCCGTGTGCCATGTCAGTACGCAGAGAAATTCTTAGTAAATTCCCTGCGGCGTAGCTGATATTCCTATGCGTGACGCGGCGCACGGGAATCTCCGAACGGTTTTCAGCCTGCGCTGACCATGAATACTCATTCACATAGGGTGGGGGGCCGGTATCTGGGGGCCCCCTTATTGAAGGGGGCTCTCAGATTCTGATAAGCCCCCTGCCCGTATACCCCGACAACCAACGGCCAGGGTTGTCAGGAAGAGGCTCTTGTCCCTATCGACATGGGGACAAGAGTGCTTTGGGGTGGGGGGGCAGTGCCCCCTCCCCCAAAGCACACACTCCCCCATGTCGAGGGCATGCGGTCTGGTACGGATCAGGAGGGGGGGGCACTCGCTCGTCCCCACCCCCATTCCTGTCCGGCCAGACTGCGTGCCTGGGATAAGGGTGGGAACTCCACGCCGTTTCTTTGGCGTAGGTTTAACCCCTTACGTTCCAGACCAAATCTAAGAGCCTGTTGTGCACCTGGAGGGGGACCCCACGCCGTTTTTTTATTTAATTTGGTGTGGAGTTCCCCTTTATCCCGGTCCTGTCAGGGGGGGGGAAATGCCTGCTCGTCTGTTCATACAATGTATGAACAGCGATCTGTCATTTCCCCTAGTCGGTCCCACCCCCTTGACAGTTGGAACACACCCAGGTAACATAATCAACCCCTTCCTCGCCCCTAGTGTTAACCCCTTCCCTGCCAGTGACATTTTTATAGTAAGCAATGCATTTGTATACCATTGGTCGCTAGAAAAATGCCAAAGGTCCCAAAAATGTGTCCGCCATAATGTCGCAGTAGCCATAAAAATCACTGATCGCCACCATTACTAGTAAAAAAAAAATATATTCCTAAAAAACCCATAAAACTAACCCTATTTATAACTTTTGCCCAAACCAATCAAACGCTTATTGCGATTTTTTTGGAACCAAAAATATGTCAAAGAATATGAATCGGCCTAAACTGAGGGCAAAAAAGTTTATTTATATATTTTTTGGGGAGATTTATTATAGCAAACAGTAAAAAAGTTGTCTTTTTAGTTACAAAATTGTCGCTATATTTTTGGTTCGAGCAAAAATAAGAAAAAACGCAGAGGTGATCAAATACCACCAAAACAAAAAATAAAATTTTGTGGGGTAAAAAAGAGGACGCCAATTTTGTTTGGGATCCACGTCGCACAACCGCGCAATTGTCAGTTAAAATGACGCAGTGCCAAAACGCAAAAACTGGCCCGGTCAGTGACCAGTAATATGGTTTGGGGCTCAAGTGGTTAAAAATTAAGAAAACACTAAAGTTAGCCCAATTTATGGCCATAATGTGAAAGATGTTACACCGAGTAAATAGATACCTAACATGTCACGCTTTAATATTGCACACACTCATGGAATGGTGCCAAACTTCAGTTCTTGAAAATACCCATAGGCAACACCTTTTTTTTTTCAGGTTACCCGTTTAGAGTTACAGAGGAGGTCTAGTGCTAAAAGTATTGCTCTCGCTCTAACGCACGCTATGATACCTCACATGTGGGGTTTGAACGGTGTTTACATATGTGGGCGGGACTTACACATTTAAGGCCCGCCCACATATGTAAACACCGTTCAAACCACACATGTGAGGTATCATCATAGCGTGCGCAATACTTTTAGCACTAGACCTCCTCTGTAAATCTAAACTGGTAACCTGAAAAAAAAGTTGTGCGTGTTTGCTTCTGACTGCGAGCTACTAGGGACGGGCGTTTTAATTATTATTATTTATGTTTGTTACGTAAAAATTCAATAAGACCTCCCCTTCAGGATGGGAAGCATCAGTTCAGGGGGAAAAAACAAAAAAAACAGCTCTCATGCTTTCATCCGCCATTGCAGCTTTGATTCTGTTAATGCATCTCGAGTGAACTGGGCATGCTCGGACACTTAGAAAATTTAAGCTGGGTTTTTGTGCCTCAAAATGACTTGCATGTTTCTGAGCATGCTCAGAAAGCTTGTTTTTTGGCTTAGTAATTTAAGGACATTCTTAACAGGTGTAAGCAGTTATAAGTGCACACAAACTAGAGGCTGACATTTCATCATGTGTTTCCAATTGGTTCATTAGCACACATGTTATAAAAAGCGTGGATAGAGCACATGTCAGCTGCCCTAATAGGGGGCAGACTTGCTGGCTGGCAAGAATGGTGGGGCGAAACAGATGTTTTTGAGCAAGTTTTTTTGGGGGGTGGGCAATTGTTTGATTTAATGATGTTCACTTTGATGTTTTGGTCTGCTGCATAATTTAGCAAAATGTTTCTCAAGACGTTAATGACTAATGTTTTAATCCTGTGGGTCTATCTTTGTATACACATTTGAATATGGGTAGGACCTTATTCACCATACGATATAACATTTGAACAGTAGGGGCAGATGCACTCTTCCAATGTAGCAATATCAGTTTCCTGGCATAGAACAGGATTATGCGTACCAGAGTCCGAGCATGAGCCGTGGGAACAAAGTCATTGAGCACCCCAAGCAGTCCAACTTCCGGGTTGAAAGGAAGAGAAAAATGTAGATTGTCCTTAAAAAAAGAAAACAAGTCCATCCAATATGATATTACAGCAGGGCATGACCAGAACATGTGCATGCAATCGGCCTCAGTGGAGCCGCACCTAGGACAGTTAGCAGCAGAAACCAGACCCATATGGGCCAACCTGGCGGGAGTATAGTGTAACTGGTGGATAAACTTAAACTGAACATACTGATCGTTAGTCCCAATAAGATCAAGGAAGCAGACCTCCGAGGCCTCCTCCCACCCCTCCTCGGACAGCCCCGGAATGTCCACCTCCCATTTCCGCTGAGCTGTCAGAAAGGGTTTAACCCCCGCCAATTGGAGACGTGAGTAAAACGTCGTGACCAGTTTCCCCAGATCAGTGTATGACATGAGCGCATCCAGAGGCGATTCGCCAAGCTCCTGGGTCAGACCCTCAAATTGTGTCCGTATTGCATGACGGAGTGACATGTATCTGAACAGAGAATTAGCTGGCACCCCACTGCGCGCCCTTAGTACATCAAATGAAGCAAACTCATCTCGTGCAAAAATATGAGAAATTCGTGTGACCCCATTTTGTGTCCACCACCCGGAATCTGGGTGGCCCAGGAGCTCAGGGAAATTAAAATTATGCCATAGGGGAGCTCTAGGGGACACCCCTCCCGAATCTGTAAGCATCCTGTTACCCTCATGCCAGGCCAGCCAGCTAAGCCTCCATCGGGGAATCCCGGGAGCATCGTCCGGCCTTAGACCTAAGTAGGTCATCGACCAGCGAGTCCCTGGAACCCACGAAAGCGGACAACAGAGCGGTGGAACAGGACAGGGAGGCCTCCAGGAACCATATACATACGTAAGTTGTGACGCTATAAAATACTGTCTCAGGTTAGGGCACGCCAAGCCTCCGTCCAGCTTGGGGGCCTGGAGAGAGGCCCTAGCAATGCGTGGACACGACCCCTGCCAAAGAAAAGTGAACAGGAGCGAATTAATTTTTTTTTAAAGTTTTTTCAGCAAAAAAATATTGGATGCCCGGAACACATAAAAAGAACTTGGGTAGGTATATCATTTTGAAAATATTAACACGGCCTATAAGATTAAGCGGTAGAGAAGCCCACGTCTTAAGTCTTGTCTCCATATGGGACACAATTGGGGCAACATTAAGAGCCTCATAAGAAGACAAGTCTGCACTAACATGTATCCCCAAATATTTGAAAGTAGGTTGGATGGACAATTTAGACCTAGAGAGGTAGGAGTAGTCTAGCTCAGGACCTATAGGGAATGCCACCGATTTCTCCCAACCTACCTTCAGCCCGGAGACCCTCCCAAATTCCTCCACCCCGCCCATCAGTGAGACAAACGACCGCTCCGTGCCATCCAGGTAAATCAGGGCGTCATCCGCATATAGAGAGATCTTTTCAGAGAGGGAACCATAACAGATTCCCCCCACCCCCGCCATCTGCCGCACCGCCAGAGCCAAAGGCTCAATGGCCAGAGCGAACAGGAGTGGCGAGAGCGGGCAGCCCTGCCTGGTGCCCCTCTGCAAAGTAAAGACAGCCGAGACATCTCTATTAGTGCACACTCTGGCTTTTGGGTTAGTGTATAGCAGGCCGACCCACCGAATAAACTGGGCGCTAATACCCATGCGGTGCATGGTCTCCCACAAGAAGGACCAGTTGACAGTGTCAAAGGCCTTCAGCACATCCAAGATAACACCAAGATATCCAAGATAACACCAAACCACCCCTATTCACCGCTGCTGCCCTGTGTATGTGCAAGTGGAGTCGTCGGATGTTATCGTACGTACTCTTTCCCGGCATAAACCCCGCCGGATCCCTGTGAATAAGGCGGAGAATAACCCCCTAAAGTCTAATAGCCAAGATTTTTGCGAGCACCTTTACGTCACTATTTAGCAAGGGATATGGGGCGGTACGACCCACACAGCAGTTTGTCTTTATCGGGTTTGGGGAGCACCACTATCAGGGCCTCACACATGGAGGAGGGAAGCTCGCCCTCCTGCAGTGTCTGCCCAAACAGGGAGTGCAGCTTCTGTGCTAATTCCGCCGCGTAGTTTTTATACCACTCCGCAGGCAAGCCGTCCAACCCAGGGGCCTTGTTAGGAGGGAGTCAATAGATAGCCTCAGTGACCTCTTCTACCGTAAGGACTTTGTCCAGGATCGCATTATGCGACACTTCCAGGACAAGGAATTGGAGTGATTCCAGGAATCCCAACGTCTCCACCTCATCCGGAGGGAGCTGAGCGGTATAAAGGTTTTCATAGAAGGCCTGAAAGGTTTGATTTATGACCAAGGGATCCGACGTGACAGATCCATCTAGCAACCGGATACGAGGGATCGTCCGATCCACGTACTCCGTGCGGGAGAGATATGCCAACAACTTACCATTCTTACCACTGTGTTCCAGCAACCTGGCAGATAGATATAACTGCTGTTTATTTGTCACCACCACCCTGTGAAGGTCCAGAGCCCTGTGCGCCCCCACCAGAACAGAACGTGAGTCCGGGGTGGGAAGCGCAGAGTATTGGGCCCTGGCGTTCTCCAGGGAGGATTCCAAGGCCAAAAGGGCAGCCTGGGAGGACTTCCTTTGTCGGGCAATATTGGAGATGTATGAGCCCCGCACTGACGCCTTAAAGGCATCCCACGTGGGGCCAAAGGAGGCCGAACCAGCATTGTCCCCCCTAATAGTGGGACATATCTTGCTGAACCGGCTCCTGAAACTCAGGAGTGGAGACCCAGAGTGGACTGAGCCGCCATACCCGAAAGGAGGGCCTGTGTCCCAGTACCAAGTCTATAGAAAGGGCAGAGTGGTCCGACAGCGTCTGAGATAGGTGGGAAACTGACCGCACATTGGGGACCAAATCAGGGGTCCCCAAAGCATAGTCCAACCTGGAGAGGGTACGGTACGTCCTTGATTGGCATGTATACTCCCGAGCCTCGGGACGGCCGAGCCTCCAGAGATCTACATATCCAAAGGAGGCATACCACTGACTAAATAGCTTCGATTCATATTGGATGGGCCTCAAGTGGTCCCGAACAGGGTCGAGCACCGAGTTGAAGTCTGCTCACATGCCGCTCCAGGCCACGCCCCCCTTGCTGCCATGTTTAGTCACCAGAAAAGGAAAGACAAAGTATTGTTTCCTAGAATTGATGTCCAGACTGTCTTTTTAAAGCACATGTGCAAGATGAAGGAAAACCTGCAAACATGGCCTGTTGGTCTGGAGGGGGGGGGGGGTGGTGTATTGGTAGACAGGCTTGAAGTGCTGATTTACAGCACTGTGCTTGAATCTAGCACAAGACAATCCTATTCTAATTGTGGGTGTTTGAGGGAAGCCAAGTGAGTGTTAGAACCCCTGCTTGTGTTTTTAGGTTGGGCTTTGTGTCCCTCTTCTTAAAATTGGCTTCACTTCCTGTCACACAGCTGAACAGGAAGTGAGGTTAAAACCCTACCAATGGTCTTTTCTTCGGGACACGGGTCAATCTAACTAGTGTCCCCATTAAGCAAATTGCACTGCTGTGTACACCCCAAATGATAAGTTTGGGGTTTAGTAAAGGCAAAGCCGCTCTGCAGTAGAAGCGTAGTCCATGAAAATCAGAAGGGAACCACTGATGGTTTTAACATCCAATCCTGCCAAGTTTTTTTTTCTTCCTTGCTTGTCCACTTGTAGTGCTAAGTGAATTTGCCTTTTGTAAATGGACCCCAAAGTCCAAGATCCCTACTAATTTGGGGTGTACACAGCAAAATGCAATTTCCATAATGGGAAACTATTTAGATTGATCGGTGTCCCCAACAAGAAATTAATCAGGTTTTACCCTCACTTCCTGTTTGGCTATGTGGCAGGAAGTGAATGAATTAAGTAGAAAGTGACAACATTTGTGAGGTGTCTTTACCCTATCAGGGGTGCAGGCATCCCCAAAACAAACAAGAAAATTGTTGATTTAACATTGGGTGGTGTTTGTGGGGGTCCCTAACACACATTCATACATATTAGCAATGCTGGATCCTGGCCTATTGGCATGGTTATATTTTCTTAGGCCTCTCAATAAAATTATCTGAAATTTGGGGTTAAACAGGAACTATAATCAACACTTCTTTTTTTGTTTTCTTTCATTTTGGACAGAGTTGGGGGGGAAGGGTTATAAGCCTTGTCAGTTTATTTTGTATTATCCCTGTCCGTTTGGGGAGATTGGCCTTCACTTCCTGCCCCATAGCCAAACAGGAAGTGAGAGAAAAACTAGGCAAATTAGAGGACTCCTGTGCCCCCCTCCCCCACAGAACTTGTGTGTGTGTCCTGAAAATTCCTGGGCGGGTCATAAAAAAACAGGGTGTGGCCTTGACAGGAAGGGTGGGTAATTTTTCTATTAGGGAGTGCAGACATTTTGGTCAGGCCTAGGGCAGCACAAAACCTAAATATCCTACTGCATATTAGGGCTTATTTAGACAGGATCCGATTTACAGCATGTTTTTAGATTGTGGGAGGAAGCCCTCGCAGGCACAGGGAGAACATGCAAACTCCAGGCAGATGGTGTCACGGGCGGGATTCGAACCAGCAACCCTTTTGCTGCTAGGTGAACGTGCTATACACTACACCACTATGCTGAACGAACATGATCGCAGCTGAAAGCATGAGATCAGTGTTTTTTTTTTTTCCAATTCCATTCTTTCCAGCCTGGAGGACAGATGTGGGGTCTTATTGACCCCTCCTCTCTCCATAAAGAGGACCTGTCACACACTAGTCCTATTACAAGGGATTTTTACATTCCTTGTAATAGGAAGAAAAGTGAAAAATAATACAAAAAAAGGGACAACAAAGTGCAAAAATAAAAATATTATGTTAAAATAACAAAAAACAAATAAAAATCTAAATTTAAATGCCCCTGCCCCTAGTAGCTCGCACTCTGAAGCGAACACGCATGCAAGTCCCACCCACATATGTAAACACCGTTCAAACCCCACATGTGAGGTATCATAGCGTGCGTTAGAGCGAGAGCAATCATTTTAGCGCTAGACCTCCTCTGTAACTCTAAACTGGTAACATGAAAAAAAAGTCAAGCGTCGCCTATGGAGATTTTTAATAACGAAGTTTAGCGCCATTCCATGAGTGTGCGCAATATGAAAGCGTGACAAGTTAGGTATCTATTTACTCGGTGTAACATCATCTTTCACATTATCCCTAAAAATTGGGCTAGCTTTACTGCTTTGTTATTTTTTAATTCATGAAACAGGTTTTTTTTTTAAGCAAAAATAAAAAATGCATTAGAAAAATTTTGGCGCAAATACCGTTGGAAATTTTTAATAAAAAATGCCTGCCACTTTATTCCCTAGGGTGTCTACTAATAAAATATATATAATGTTTGGGGGTCCTGAGTAATTTTCAATGAAGAAAATATAATTGTTACATAAAGGAGAGAATTGCCAGAATAGGCGCGGTATGGAAGTGGTTAAAGTGCATCAATAAAAGTGAAATATTCCTTTAAATTTCGTACTATGGGGGGTGTAATCGGGGCCGCCATCAGGAATTATGGGGCCCCTTACACAACACAGCTTCAGGCATGGGCCCCCTGGAGCAGAGGCAGAGAACCGGGGGGGGGTGCTGCCGCCTGAAATTGAGAAGGGGGGGGGGGCTGCCGCAAATTGATAAGCGGGGGGTTCCTTTACAAAAAAAGAAATAAAGAAAAATATATATCAAAAAAAGGGTGGTAGCCATCCGGGGGCCCTGGGGACCTCTGGGCCCTTTAATAAAAATAAACCTCTGGGCCCTTTTAATAAAAAAAATAAATAAAAAAAATATATAAACAAAAAGAACATGGGGCCCTGGGGACCTCTGAGCCTTTTACTAAAAATATCTCTCGCGCTCTCTCTCTCTCTCTCTCTCTCTATATATATATATATCTATATATCTATATCTATATATCTATATCTATATATCTATATCTATATATATATATATATATATATATATATATATATGTGTGTATGTATGTATGTGTAAAACATTTTTATAAGAAAAAAGTTCTCATATGGGGCCCTGGGGACCTCTGGGCCTTTTTAATAATAATAAATGTATGTACATTTATATGTATATATAAAAAAAAAAAAGTAATAAAAAATATATATAAAAATTATTATTTTTTTATAAAAAAAGAGGGGTTGTCATCTGGAGCCCTGGGGATCTCCGGGCCGCTGGGGACCTCCAGACCCCTAAAAAAAACATTGGCCCTTCAATCAAAAAAATAAAATAAAAATATATTAAATATATATATTTTTTTAAATATGGGGACCTCCGGACTGCTAAAAAAAAAAAGAAAAAAAATTGGCCCTTTAACCACTTAAGACCCGGACCAATATGCTGGCAAATGACCAAAGGGGTTTTTGCGACTCGGCACTGCGTCGCTTTAACAGACAATTGCGCGGTCGTGCGACGTGGCTCCCAAACAAAATTTGCGTCCTTTTCTTCCCACAAATAGAGCTTTCCTTTGGTGGTATTTGATCGCCTCTGCGATTTTTATTTTTTGCGCTATATACAAAAATAGAGCGACATTATTTTTTACATTTTTGTTATAAGAAAAATCAAATAAACTAAAAAATCAAATAAACAAAATTTTAGTCAAACATTTAGGCCAAAATTTATTTAGCCACATGTCTTTAGTAAAAAAAAATTGCAATAAAAAAAAAATTAGCTACCTAGCGGGAACAATACACTAATACAGCAATCAGAAAAATGATCGCTTAGTGACGCTGGCAATAGGGAGTGAAAGGGTTAACTAGGGCAGTGATCAAGGGGTTATAACTTTATTAGGGGGGGGGGTACAGGGCTATCCTGAACCTAACACTAACTGACTTTTACACTGCCTGTCACACTGACACTAAATACAGTAATCATACATGTATGATTACTGCATTCAGTGACACTGTGACAGGGGGGGAGGCGATCGCGGGGGTTAAATGT
This sequence comes from Rana kukunoris, assembly GCA_029574335.1. Lineage (NCBI taxonomy): Eukaryota > Metazoa > Chordata > Amphibia > Anura > Ranidae > Rana > Rana kukunoris. The sequence goes on along the minus strand of CM056050.1, from coordinate 362,135,464 downwards.
GTTTTTTGTGTAGTGTAGCTGTAGTGTAGTGTAGTGTTGTGCAGACTTACTTGTGTTGTGATCTCTCCTCAGCGGTGGTTGAAAAAACCACAGAGGGAGAGATCACGTCGCTTCCTCCTTCCTGTGTTTACACAGGAGGAGGAAGTGCACTGCAGGGAGAGCGTGCGCATTGGCTGAGAGCGATCCGGAGGGGGCGGACAAAAACGAATAGCCGCCCCCTCTTGTCGGATCGCTCCTGCAGCCGCGCATGTACGGGGGTGGGGGGGGGTCCGATCGGACCCCCGATCCCCCCCAAGGCACCAACTTATATATACGTTGATGTGCCTGTCGGTGCCATTCTGCCGACGTAAATGTACATGCGGCGGTCCTTGAGTGGTTAATAAAAATAAATAAAAATATTAAAAAATATATTGTTTTAGAAAAAATAAAGCAAAAAAGAGGGGGGTTACCATCTGGGGGCCCTGGGGGCCTCCAGGCACCTGGGCACCTCCGGACCCCTAAAAAATAAATAAAAAAAAGTATGTATTTTTTTTAGGGGGTTCCCATCTGGGCCCCTGGGGACCCCCGGGCCCCATACAGGTGTACTGCCTGTACCCCCCTGATGGCGGCCCTGGGTGTAATGTCAGCATGTGAAAAGTTACATTCTGAAGGAAAAAATCCGTCTAAGACTGACTCGCGGCTATAATGAATTGTCGGCTCCCGGCAATTGGGAGAAGATTCATTCATACAAAAAAACGTGGGGGTCCCCCCAAATTCCATTACAGGACCTTCAGGTCTGATATGGATATTAAGGGGAACCCCGCCGTCATTTAAAAAAAATGGCGTGGAGTCCCCCCCAAGATCCACACCAGACCCCTTGACCGAGCACGTTGACCTGGTAGGCCGCAGAAAAGAGGGGGGACAGAGCGCGGCCCCCCCTCTCCTGAACCGCACCAGGCTAAATGCCCTCAACATTGGGAGGGTGCTTTGGGGTGCCCGGTGGTTGTGCCCGGTGGTTGTGGGGGTCTGCGGGCAGGAGGCTTATCGAAATCTGGAAGACCCCTTTAACAAAGGGGCCCCCCAGATCCCGCCCCCCCCTGTGTGAAATGGTAATGGGGTACATTGTACCTCCTACCATTTCACGAAAAAAAAAAGTGTCAAGTGTGAAAAAAGACAAGAGACGGTTTTTGACAAGTCCTTTATTAATATCTTCTTTCTTCTTCCATCTCCTTTTCTTCTTTCCTTCGGGTTTCTTCCTCCATCTTCTTCTTCCTCTGCTTCTTTCTTGGGTCTTGTAGTGCCGCATCTTGACCGGCGTGTTCTTCCATCTTCTTCTCCTTCCGCTGGCGTTCTTGTCCGCTTCTTCTTCTTCTTCGCCGGCGGCGCCGCTTCCAATTGAATTCCCCGCTGTCTGCCGGACCACGCCCCCCTCTGACACCACGGGTAATCTCCTAGGAAAGTCCCCGTGTTCTGCATGTGCGTCAGAGGGGGGCGTGGTCACATGAGCGTCAGACGGCGGGCAATTCAATTGGAAGCCGAGCCTCCGGTGAAGCAGAAGCCGCGCACAAGCTTCCAATTGAATTGCCCGCCGGCTGACGCTCATGTGACCACGCCCCCCTGTGACGCACATGCAGCACACTGGGACTTTCATAAGAGTTTGCCCGTGGCATCAGAGGGGGCGTGGTCCGGCATACGGCTGGGAATTCAATTGGAAGCGGAGCCTCCGGCGAAGAAGAAAAAGATGCGGACGAGAAGGCCAGCGGAAGGAGAAGATAGAAGAAGACGCCGGTCAAGATGCGGCACTACAAGACCCAAGAAAGAAGCAGAGGAAGAAGAAGAAGATGGAGGAAGAAACCCGAAGGAAAGAAGAAAAGAAGAAGATGGAAGAATAAAGAAGATATTAATAAAGGACTTGTCAAAAACCGGCTCTTGTTTTTTTTTACACTTGACCCCATCAACATGGGGACAAGGTGCTTTTGGGAGGCACCCCAAAGCACCCTCCCAATGTTGAGGGCATGTGGCCTGGTGCGGTTCCGGAGAGGGGGGGGCCACGCTCTGTCCCCCCCTCTTTTCTGCGGCCGGGTCAACGTGCTCAGATAAGGGGTCTGGTGTGGATTTTGGGGGGGGACTCCACGCCATTTTTTTTGGATTTGGCGTGGAGTTCCCCTTAAATTCCACACCAGACCTGAAGGGCCTAGTATGGATATTTGGGGGAACCCCACGTCATTTTTTTTAAATGGCGGCGGGGTTCCCCTTAATATCCATATCAGACCTGAAGGGCCTGTAATGGAATTTGGGGGGACCCCCACGCTGTTTTTTTTTTTTTTTTTGGTTTTATGAATGAATCTTCTCCCAATTGCCGAGAGTCGGCAATTCATTATAGCCGTGAGTCAGTTTTAAACAACTTTTTTTCTTCAGAATGTCACTTTGTGGAGAGACATTTCTAACCACAGGAAAAGGGCGCTTTTTCACATGCTGACTTTACAGCCCCCCATGGTACGAAAATTAAAGGAATATTTAAAATGACGTGGGGGTTCCCCCCAAATATCCATACCAGGCCCTTCAGGTCTGGTGTGGAATTTAAGGGGAACTCCACGCCAAATGAAAAAACCCCCAAAATCCACACCAAACCCCTTATCCGAGCACGTTGACCTGGCCGGCCGTAGAAAAGAGGGGGGGACAAAGCGCGGCCCCCCCTCTCCTGAACCGCACCAGGCCACATGCCCTCAACATTGGGAGGGTGCTTTGGGGTGCCCCCCAAAGCACCTTGTCCCCATGTTGGGGACAAGAGCCTCATTCCCACAACCCTTGCCCGGTGGTTGTGGGGTCTGCGGGCAGGAGGCTTATCGAAATTTGGAAGACCCCTTTAACAAAGGGGCCCCCCAGATCCCGCCCCCGCTGTGTGAAATGGTAATGGGGTACATTGTACCTCTACCATTTCACGAAGAAAAAAAAAATTGTCAAGTGTAAAAAAAAAAAAACAAGAGCCGCTTTTTGACAAGTCCTTTATTAATATCTTCTTTATTCTTCCATCTTCTTCTTTTCTTCTTTCCTTCAGGTTTCTTCCTCCATCTTCTTCTTCCTCTGCTTCTTTCTTGGGTCTTGTAGTGCCGCATCTTGACCGGCGTCTCCTTCCATCTTCTTCTCCTTCCGCTGGCCTTCTCGTCCGCATCTTTTTCTTCTTCTTCTTCGCCGGAGGCGCCGCTTCCAATTGAATTCCCCGCTGTATGCCGGACCACACCCCCTCTGACGCCACGGGCAAACTCTTATGAAAGTCCCCGTGTGGTGCATGTGCGTCAGAGGGGGGCGTGGTCACATGAGCGTCAACCGGCGGTCAATTCAATTGGAAGCTTGTGCGCGGCTTCTTCTTCGCCGGAGGCTCGGCTTCCAATTGAATTGCCCGCTGTCTGACGCTCATGTGACCACGCCCCCTCTGACGCACATGCAGCACACGGGGACTTTCCTAGGAGATTACCCGTGGCGTCAGAGGGGGGCGTGGTCCGGCACACAGCGGGGAATTCAATTGGAAGCGGTGCCTCCGGCGAAGAAGAAGAAGATGCGGACGAGAAGGCCAGCGGAAGGAGAAGAAGATGGAAGAACACGCCGGTCAAGATGTGGCACTACAAGACCCAAGAAAGAAGCAGAGGAAGAAGAAGATGGAGGAAGAAACCCGAAGGAAAGAAGAAAAGCAGATGGAAGAAGAAAGAAGATATTAAGACTTGTCAAAAACCGGCTCTTGTCGTTTTTTTACACTTGACACTTTTTTTTTCGTGAAATGGTAGAGGTACAATGTAACCCCTTACCATTTCACACGGGGGGGGCAGGATCTGGGGGGCCCCTTTGTTAAAGAGGTCTTCCAGATTTCGATAAGCCTCCTGCCCGCAGACCCCCACAACCACCGGGCAAGGGTTGTGGGGATGAGGCTCTTGTCCCCATCAACATGGGGACAAGGTGCTTTGGGGGGACCCCAAAGTACCCTCCCAATGTTGAGGGCATGTGGCCTGGTGCGGTTCAGGAGAGGGGGGAGCCGCGCTCTGTCCCCCTCTTTTCTGCGGCCGGCCAGGTCAAAGTGCTCGGATAAGGGGTCTGGTGTGGATTTTGGGGGGGGGACTCCATGCCATTTTTTTTTTATTTGGCGTGGAGTTCCCCTTAAATTCCACACCAGACCTGAAGGGCCTGGTATGGATATTTGGGGGGAACCCCACGTCATTTTTTTTTAAATTGACGGCGGGGTTCACCTTAATACCCATATCAGACCTGAAGGGCCTTCTAATGGAATTTGGGGGGACCCCCACGCTTTTTTTTGTTTTATGAATGAATCTCTCACAATTGCCAGAAGCCGACAATTCATTATTGCCGCGAGTCAGTTTTAAACGGCTTTTTTCTTTTCAGAATGTCATTTTGTGCAGGGACATTTCTACCCACAGGAAAAGTACGTTTTTTCACAAGCTGACATTATACCCCCCCCCCCATGATACGAAATTTAAAGGAATATTACACTTTTATTGTTGCACTTTTAGCATTATTAAAATCGCTACTCCCGAAAAAACGGCCGTTTTAAAAAATAAAAAAAGCATTGATACATGTCCCCTGGGGCAGGACTGAGGTCCCCAAACAATTTTTAGGACAAAACTTGCAGATTGGCCTTTTAAAATGAACACTTCAGATTTCCCCCATAGACTTTAAAAGGGAGTTCGGCGGCGACTTTACTTATCAATTGCATTGCCCTGCTGCTGCGGCCGGTCCATGCGCCTAATTAAGGCTTCATCCAGCGCACTAATTAAGGCATGAACCGGCACAGCGTTGTGACAATAGTAAATCAGCCCCTGGGTGTTTTGGAAAACCTGTAAGGATGTTAGTTTTGTGCTTGTTTAGTCTCATACGTAAGCGTCGTTTAGTTCTGCCCACGTATTGAAGCCTGCAAGGGCATTGGAGCAGATAGACGACTCTTTCGGTGGAGCACGTTATGAAAGACTTTATTTCAAACTCAAGTCCAGTGCTAGAGGAGATGAATTTGTGAGTATGTCTGTGGCTACATCCACTTAATGTACATACTTTACATTTTCTACATTGGTATAACCCTGTGTCACGGTTCCTACCGTGCCATGCAGGCAGCCAGGCATAGTCGAGCCCCAAGTGGCTCTGGTTGGTATTGAACCCGGGACCTCTCTGTTGCTGCTTCAGTTCTTTGCCCCTGAGCCACTGCTCCATTTGGTATTCTAAGCCTGGTTCTGAATAATGTGCTGATCGCCCTTCTCTGGATCTCCTTGCAATCTGCTCCTGGTTCAGCTAAGGCAGGTTACCCAATCAACTAGGCTATAACACACTGCCTCACTCTGAGGGATTTATCAGTTCATTGTTCTGTTCTGTCATTGCCAAAGGTTCCTGTGTTCCTGTATTTTGTTGCAGCTACAAGATTGACTCCGGCTTCTGACCCTGGCTATGTTTAAAGTTTATTCTGAATTCTAGAATCCCTGACTGAGGCTTGACTTCGACTATCCTTTGGCAAATCCCTGTCAAGCCACCGTGCACAGACTCACAGCCCAGGTAGCTTCTTACTTTGTTATCGTGGGCTGTGTGTATTTGCAAGGGTGAGCATACAACTCTGCATTATGGACTCCAACCAAGGTAAGCCCTTACACCCTGTAATATACTCGAAAAAACTAGGGCTGTTACTGATTAAAATTTTCGTGTTCGATTAATCGACTAATTTTGATTAATTATAACGCACATACAGATCCAACTACTTTTAGCTGATCTCCTTGCATTGCAACTCTGCATTAGTCAGTGGTAAATGTGGTATACACTATATACAATCACACTAGTTAGTTTCCACAATCCATGACTTAACTTCACAGTTCACACAAATACGTTTTAAGTTCAAACTGTAGCACTAACGCAAGTAATTTTTTCTTATTAAACTTGAAGAAATACTTAGAAAGTTAGTTTAACTTTAATTATAAAACTTATCTAGTATATTGACAGTCGGTCACTTTATAGTAGGCAAGTAGGCATCACTTTAGCCAGTCACACAGACATACCAGAGTGTTTACATTTTCTGGAAGCAGACATGATTGCATTTTATTGACAATATACCCTATAGAACTGAACAGTCTTTCACACAGAACAGATGTTGCTGATACACAAAGAATTGTCTGCACAAAACTGTTTAGGACAGGAAAACAATGATTGATTATTTTTGCCCCCTTCCCCTGATGCATCCTCCTGCTCCACAGATGCAAAGGTACCTCAATCCAATGGGTGCAGTTTGCTCGCATCCAGCAGGGTAAGGCCTCGTACACACGACCGAGAAACTTGTCGTAAAAGAAACATCGTTTTCCTCGAAGAGTTCCTTGTCAGGCTTGTCACGAATCTTGTCAAGCTTTCTTTGCGTACACACTGTCAAGACAAAATCTTATCGTTCTCAAACGCGGTGACTAGGGATGAGCTCCATGTTCGAATCGAACGTATGTTCGTGCGTTCGACGAAATTCGAACAAAACAGGTCGTTCGCGCCAAATTCGAATGACGCGCAACGGCCCATAATTCACTGCGGCATTGTGCGCTGATGATTGGCTAAGCATGCTGTATGTTCCGCATGCTTGGCCAATCACAGCGCGCAAAAAACTTAGAGCCATAATTGGCCAAAGCGAAATTTGAAAAAATACGAATATTCGAAATAGCGAAAAAATACGAATATTCGAAATAGCGAATATTCGAAATAGCGAATATTCGCCGCGATATTCGAGTTATTCGCGAATACTCGAATATGCAATATTCGTAGCGAATATTCGCAATGCGAATATTCGTGAGCAACACTAGTCTTTTCTACCAGATAGATAGATAGAGCAGGCAGGCTAGTCAGTTTAGCTTAATTTACAGTGTGTAGAGGATATATATACATCCCTAGGAGTTGTAAATATATTTATACACAGTATAGCTTAGCTAGATCGACTATTCCTATTTGTCAGGCAGGAGATTGTGCTAGCTGCAGTGTTCTAACGTGTTGTATTGCCTGTGTGCTGTTTAGTTTACACCTAAACGTACTCGGTGTTACTGCACTTGTCCTGTTTATTTGCAACTAAACGCAGTTGCTGTTACTGCACGTGTGCTGTTTAATAGTACCTAAACGCAGTTGCTGTTACTGCACGTTTGTTGTTTAATAGCACCTAAACGTCCTTTGTGTTACTGCGCTTGTGCTGTTTATTAGCGCCTAAACGTACTTTTTGTTACTGCACTTCTGCTGTTTATTTGCACCTAAACGTAGTTGGTGTTACTGCACTTGTGCTGTTTATTAGCACCTAAACTTAGTTGTGTTACTGCACTTGTGCTGTATAGTTTTCACTTAAACCTACTTGGAGTTTACTGCACTTGTCCTCTCCAGTTTGTACCTAAAGGTAGGAGGTGTGTGTACTGATTTTGTCCTGTGCCATTAAAACATGTCTAGAAGGACAACAAAGAGAGGCAGAGAGTCACGAGGGCAAGCAGGCTCTGCATCTAGAGGCAACGCTGGTGGTAGACACGGTGCATCCTCTTCAGCAAGTGGCCGTTTGACACGCTCGTTCTTCTTTTCGGGAGCTGGCCGTGTTGAGCCTCAACATGCAGAGAAATTTGTAGAGTGGATGACCAAGCCGTACTCATCCTTCTCATCCTCTCTCACCCAGGATGAGCTTAGTTTGTCTGGCAAAGCAGCTGCCAAGGTGTCCTCTTCCATCTGCACAATGGCATCACACAATCCTTCCCTAGTCCCACCATGTCCTCCTGAGGAGTCCCCCGAACTGTTTCAACACAGTGTTGGGTACATGCTGCATGAAGATGCGCAGCGCTTTGAAGGCTCCGATGATGGAACACAGATAGAGGAAGGCATTGATGTGAGCCCAGAGAGGGAGTGGCCGAGAGGGACAGCAACCTGGCAGTGATGTTCCCCCAGTTGGAGCATACTGCCAGGTTTTCAACAGTGATGAGGAGGGAGGAGATGATGAGGTCACCGACTCTACGTGGGTGCCTGATAGGAGGAAGAGGAGGTGGAGGATGAGGGACAGGCATATCTCCAAAGAGGCAGGATGCCCTCCAGGGGCCAGCTTAAGGGCAGCACACCAACTGCATTACATTGCAGAGCTACGCCTGTGCAGGGCGCTGCTGTGTCTCAACGTTACTGCAAAAGTTCTTTGGTGTGGGCCTTTTTTGAGACATGTGCATCAGATCGCACCTTTGCTATTTGCAACATATGTCTCAAGCGTATCTCGCGTGGCCAAAACATCACCCGCTTGGGCACCACATGCTTGACCAGACATATGTCGACCTGCCATGCAGTTCGTTGGCAAGCATACCAGAAAGACCCACACCAAAGAACAAAGCGGACCTCCCCTTGTCCCTCATCAGCTGGGACCTCCAACCCCCGCTAGACCCTCAGTGCTCTCTGAAGCCTGCACTGATGTGACTGAAGGTGTAGAAATAGGTGTGTTACAACCTAGTAGTACATGCGGGCAATCTACTGATAGTACCAGACAAATTTCCCTGCCCCAGCTGCTGCAGCACCGAAATAAGTACTCTCCCAGCCATCCACATGCCCAGCGGATTAATGCTAGCTTAGCGAAATTGCTAGCACTTCAACTGCTACCTTTTCAGTTGGTAGATTCTGCCCCCTCAGTGGCAAGTACCCAAATGCCTTTTTCTCACGGGAGCCGATTACGGCTCTCTACCGGCATGTGGAAGGCAATGTCCATGCCTCGCTGGACAGGGCGGTCAGTGGTAAGGTGCATCTTATCGCTGACTCATGGTCCAGCAGGCATGGACAGGGACGTTACCTCTCTTTCATGGTGCATTGGGTGACTCTGGCAGATGGGAAGGATGCAGGGCAAGGTACAGTAGTGTTGGAGGTTGTTCTGCCACCACGCCTCCAAAACACTACTACTGGTTTACACACTTCTCTCCTCCACCCCCTCTTCTTCTTCCTCTGTGGTCTCTTCCTGTGCTGATGTCTCCTTGGAACCAGCTGTGCTCTGTAGGCGTAGAAGAGGCTACGCAGGAATGCAGGCCAAGAGATGCCATGCGGTGCTAGAGCTGGTGTGCTTGGGAGACAGGTGCCACACTGGGGCCGAGGTTCTGTCAGCTCTGCAGGGGCAGGCTCAGAGGTGGTTGACGCCACGCCAGCTTAAGCCTGGAATGGTGGTTAGCGACAATGGCACCAGCCTCCTCTCTGCCCTGCGACAGGGAAAACTGACCCATGTGCCCTGTTTTGCTCATGTCCTCAATTTGGTGGTGCATCGGTTTTTGGGAAGGTACCCAGGCTTACAGGATGTCCTGAAGCAGGCCAGGAAAGTCTGTGTGCATTTCCGGAGGTCATATAATGCCACTGCTTGGCTAACAGACCTCCAAAGGGAATACAACCTGCCCAAGAACAATCTAATCTGTGACATACCCACCAGATGGAACTCTACATTGGCCATGCTGCAGTGGCTGCACATGCAGCAGAGGGCCATCAATGAGTACCTGTGCCAATATGGCAGCAGAACTGGGTCAGGGGAGCTTGGTTTTTTTCCCCCACGCCAGTGGGCCTTGATCAGGTAATGCATGCACTGTCCTGTCACCATTTGAGGAGGCCATGAGGATGGTGAGCAGTGACAGTGCATGCATCAGTGAGACTGTCCCTCTTATTCACATGTTGAAGCACACGCTATGTGGAATAATGAACAGGGCCCTTGAGGCAGAACAGAGGGAGGAAGAGGAGGACTTCCTTACCTCTCAAGGCCCCCTTTATCCAGACAGTGGTCCTGCTTGCCCACCTAGCACACAGGAAGAGGAGGAGGAGGAGGAGGAGGAGGAGGAGGATGATTGTATCAGCAGCATGGAGGTGGAGCCTAGCACTCAGCATCAGCAGTCTTCAATGGATCACTTACAGTCCCAAGGAACCCATGGACTTTTACGTGGCTGGGATGAGGTGACTGCGGATCCTGTCATCCTCAGTGACCCAGAGAACTGTGCCCGAATGCCTCAGCAAACCTACGCTGCATGGCCTCCCTGATCCTGCAAAGCCTGCGTAAGGCTCCTCGTGTTCGTGGTATCAAGGAGAGGGATCATTACTGGCTGGCAACTCTCCTTAATCCACGTTACAATAGTAAGGTTGCGGAGCTTATCTTGCCGTCACAGAGGGAGCCAAAGATGAAACTTCTGCGGGAGGCCTTGCAGAAGGGTCTGTGCAACGCGTTCCCAGATCCTGGGGGATTACGAAATCCTGGTCCTGGACAACATGTTGCTGAGGCTTCGGTGAGTCACAGAAGGAACGGTGGAGAAGGTGGCCGTCTGACCGATGCGTTCAGACAATTTTTTTAGTCTGCAGCCCCAAGGTCTGACCGGTTCCAGCAACCATCGCCAGCGTCTGGTTTACATGGGGCGGGAATACCTAGGGGCAAGATCAGACTTGGACACCTTCCCCACCGAAAATCCTCTGGCTTACTGGGTCTTGAGGATGGATCACTGGCCAGAGCTTGCACAGTATTGAGCTACTGGCTTGCCCTGCATCCAGCGTTCTTTCAGAACACACATTCAGTGCTGCTGGAGGCTTTGTGACAGATCACAGGGTGCGCCTCTCCACCGACTCCGTCGATCGACTGACCTTCATCAAAATGAATCAGGCTTGGGTCAACACCAGCTACCAAGCACCTGATGCTGATGTAACTGAATATTTTTTTTGAAATGTCAGATCCCTTTGAGACTGCCTATGCTGATGCTGAGTGACTGTCCTGTTATGCTGATGATGGAATATCCTTTTCCTCCCTGATCTTGCTGATAGCTAGTAAGAACATTTTTGTTTCTGGGCTCCGCCACCAGTGCCTAAGGCCCAATTTTTCTGCCCCTGTTTAGCAGGGGCGTCTAATAACAATTTTTGATGCAATACTTTGCATGTGGCTCTTTGTTGCACTCCAATTACAGTATGACATGGTTCAGATTTTACTTAACAAACCTACAGTCCTTGTCTTGTTTGCACCGCCTGTATACTGCTGTTCAAATTATATAGGGCCAAAGGGTCTTGTCAGGGCCAATCCTCGCTATAGGCTCACTATGCAAGCCGCTTAGGGCCCTGCAAAGCTGCAAAGGGCCCCCCAAATTACTAGAGGCCCCGCCTGGTGAGAAGTAATTTTCGCCCCCTCACCCGCTTCTAAACTCGCTGGCTAAACTCGCTGGCTGAGTCATTTCCGCCAGCAGAACACCCCCTCCCCCCGCTTCTCAACTTTCTTTAATGTGACATGTCACTGTCGTCAGCGCCCCCCGCTTCTCATTTTTAATACGCCATGTCATTTTGCTTGGAGCCCCAGGGAGGTCAGGATTGGCACTGGGTCTTGTAATGACCTGGGGGGAGTGGTGGCGGGGAAACTCATGCTATTTTTTCAATGATTTTTATCCATATTGCAGGGACCAAACATTACATTAAAGCTGCAAGGAGTATTAAAATTATTTTTTCTGAGAGTAATCTCATGTTGTGCAGGGACATTTCTAAACACGTGCCACTACTATAGACACCCAGCAGGTACGAAATTTAAAGAAATTTTTCTTTTTTTTTTTTTTTTTTCACTTTAAGCATCATTAAAATCGCTGCTCCAGAAAAAACTACCTTTTTTAAAACTTTTTTTCCATTGATACATGTTCCCTGGGGCAAGACCCGGGTTCTCTAATATGTTTTCCAACAATAACTTGAATATTGGGCTTTAAAATTAGCACTTTTGAATTCGAACGTTCCAGTCCCATAGACTTCAATGGGGTTCTAAATGTTTGCGCGAACGAGCGGTCTGTTCGAACGTTCTGGTGCGAACCGAACGCGGGGTGTTCGGCTCATCCCTAGCAGTGACGTACAACATGTACAACGGCACTATAAAGGGGAAGTTTGATTCCACTGGCGCCACCCTTGGGGCTGCTTTTACTAATCTCATGTTACTGCGTGTCAAGTAAAATTTTGGTGAGAGACGATTCACGCTTTTCATTCTGTTACAGCGTGACGAATGTGCGATCTCCATTACGAACGCTACTTTTACCGAAGCTGCGCTCCCGTCTCATACTTTGTTCTGAGAATGCGTGGGTTTCTAAGCATACACACGAACGTGTTTCTTGTCATAAACCAGCCCGACGAGAAACACGACGAGGAACTTGTTCTCTTTTTTTTCTCTTCGAGATCCACGACAGTTTTTTCAACGAAAAACACACACGACCGTTTTCCTCGGCAAAAAAGCTCTGCCACCAATTTTCTTGATAAATTTTGATGAGGAAAATGGTCGTGTACGAGGCCTAATTCTCACTGTCCAGGCTGTCGGGTGACATCAAGAATTTTGATTGATCAAAAGAATTTTGATTGATCAAAAAAAATCGAGGAATTAATCTTTAATTTCCCCAGCCCTAGAAAAAAACTCTGAATGGGGGGGGGGTCCAAAATATTTGGTGCCACTCTATTTCTAATAGATGGAGCTCCCTTAAAAATGACCTGTGGCTTATCTGGAAGTGCAGGTTTGTGAATTGGTTCATTGGTAAGGATGCCAGTGTTTCCCTAAGGCCGCGTACACACGAGGAGACATATCTGATGCACTGAATACGTGGTTGTAAAAGGGACAATAGGTGCCCTGTTAGTTCTCGATGGTATTTCTTTGGAGTAACATTTACAGGGTCACTAAAGGATTTTTTTTTTAGCTAAATAGCTTCCTTTACCTTACTGCAGTTCTGGTTTCATGTCCTCATTGTTCATTTTTGCTATGATGTTGCTGTAATTCTTCTCTGTTCTGCACACTTCCTGGTTGTCTGTTTCCTTATGAAAAAAGTCATGGGAGCTTCTCTCTGTGGTCTCTAATCAAGGAGGTGTGATTACTGTGGCCCAGATTCACAGAGCGATTACGCCTGCGCAACAGGAGATGCGTGTGCGTAAGTCTAAATGTGCGCGTGCGTTTCGTTGCGCAGCATCCCCAGAATGAGATACGTTTTTGTCCCGCGTAATTTCGTTAGACTGGCGCATCCTTCCGCGCAAAAGTGCGATAGACACACCATTGATTTGCTAGTCAAATATGCTAATGAGGGAGTTGCGGGGATCCACAAAAAAATTTTGTTGCTGCGCAGGCTACGCGGTGTGCGCAACAGCAAAATCTTCTGTCTAAAATTAGAGCACATAAAAGGTGGTCTAAAATTTGAAAAAACGTCTACATCTCACAGAAAGCAACACCGTTAGTGAGGAGCAGACCACACACACGTGTTGCACTACAATTTGACTGCCAACATGCCAGGGGCATCGTCGCTCATAGCTGCACTACTGACTTTAGATGAGCAAAGAAGCAGGAGGGCACGGAGGATGGCACGGGAGAGGATATACCGCACCCGCATAGACCTGTTTGGCATGAGTGATTCTGAGGTGTTTCGCATCTTCAGATTCACCCCTCATGCCATCCTGGAATTAACCACAACCCTGCAGGAGGACCTCACCAGCCCAACACACCGCTCACATGCAGTGCAGCCACTGGTCAAGGTACTGGCAACACTCCATGTCCTTGCCAGTGGCTCTTTTCAGCGTACAAGTGGAGTGGTGGCTGGGATGTCACAATCCTCCATGAGCAGATGTGTGCACCAGGTTGTCCCTGCAATCCTCACACGCATGGCCAACCAAATCATTAAACCCACCACTGAGGAGCTGCGACTGAAGGCAATGACAGATTTCTACAGATTTGCCAGGTTCCCACGCACCATCGGGGCCATTGATTGCACACATGTGGCACTCCAGCCCCCCCTGGAGACAGAGCACATGTACCGCAATCGGAAGCATTGGCACTTCATCAACGTACAGGTGATAGTTGATGCCCAAGGCCTCATATGGCACGTCCGTGCCAAACACCCCGGATCCATGACAGCTACATATACAATCAATGCCACATCCGAATGGAATTCGATCAGAACGTGTATGGGAACACCTGGCTAGTTGGTGAGTGACATGGGAGTCAGGCATGACTATCCCCTCCCGTGATGCACACCTCACAAGGGGCACATGCATGACTAACATGCTCCTGTCTTTTCCCTTACAGGTGACTCTGCATATCCACTGGGACCCCATCTCATGACTCCAATCCGAAACCCCCAAACCCCAGGAGAGGAAAGATACAATCAAGCACACATCAAAACCCGTGCAGTGGTGGAGCGCACCTTTGGCCTCCTGAAGTCACGTTTCCGATGCCTGGATAAGTCTGGGGGTACACTGTTGTATTCCCCAAACTTTGTGTGCCATATCATCGCTGCATGTTGCATGCTGCACAATTTCGCAGTGAGGAAGGGCCTGCAGGTTGAGCTACGTGATGACCTGACCCCCCAACCAGACAATCAACCCCTAACCGAGGATACCCCGTCTTCTGAGGGAAGAGCAGCCAGGAGGCAGCCCATATTGGGCATCTTTGCACGTTAAACACACACATTAATCATGGCACAATGAGAATGCATGCATGCACACCACTGTGGTCCCTAGCACACACACCCCACATCCACATCAAATTGGATTGGCACCAGTCCACCATGCAGGACTGGTGAGCAGTAACGCCACGTCAAGGCTCCAATTATGTCACTGAACATTCATACACCAATCACACGGACCTGAGGATCACTTCTCCCTTGTCCTGGGGAACCCTTCTCCACCAAAATTGAGGATGACACCCCTTTTCCAGCAGGAATGTCACCCCCACATTCAAACAGAATGCACAACCCAAAATAAAATAAAAATGTAATCAAAAAACAAAAAAAAAAAAGCAAAAAATGTCAGCCAAAAAAAAAAAAAAAAAAATGCAAAAAATGTCAGCCCAAAAAAAAAAAAAAGGGGGAAAAATAAATTATTGCCCTCTGTGTGAGCCACGCCTGGGGCGCCCCCGGCCACGGCCCCGGCCCCTCAGGGGAGACTCATGGGGGAGGGGCAAACCCGGGGAAGGAGGAGCAGCCCCCGATCTTTGCCCACCTGGCGGCCTGCCCTCCAAGGCCACGGCAATTCTGTCCAGGGAAGCACCAAGTGTTGCCGTGTTGGCCTGGATAGCCTGGGTAAGGGCCCTCACATCCTGCCCAACGCCTGCTGATGTCGTCTGCAGTTCGTTTAGGCAGGTTGTGAAAGCCCGGGAGTGGGAGTCCAGGTTACCCAGCGTATCCTTGATGGAGGACACAGGCTCTCCTCCATCCGCCCCAAAGTCTGGCTGAGCTGTCCCATATGGCGGGTCTGGAGGGCCTGGTCCCTTCTCAGACTGGCGGGCAGGAGATTGGGCGCCCCCCTGGTGCTCTGGGATGAAATCCTGCCTCCAGCTGATGGTTGTGGCCGGGGAGAAGGGGAGGCCCTTGTGAGGGGAGCCATGTTGGGGGAGGAGGGGGGGGCTGCCCCTTAGGGAGGGCAGGCTTCTGCCAGCCAGAGGGGAAGAGTCCGCAAAACCCAATCGTCCAGTGCCTGACTCCTCCTCCTCATGATTCCCCTCCTCCTCATGATTCCTCTCCTCCTCATGATTATCCTCCTCCTCATGATTCCCCTCCTCCTGTTGAACCTCCTCCGCGGACTCCGGCCTTGTTGGGGGGGCCTCACTAGGCTGCTGTCCTGGGGTTGGTGCGGTCAGCCCAGATGGCCCTGCACCCTCCTGCACATCTGTGGATGACACAAAACATTCACAGGTTGGAGGATCCACACACTTGCCACATATTCCCTTTCACCCCCTCCCCCACACATGCTACACACCTGATTGTAAAAAAAACCTTACCTGGCACCACGGGGACCGGACTTGTGTCAAAGCCTGGCAGGCCCTCCACTTCATGCCGGTGAAAGGTCAGGGCCACCGCACGCTCTGTCGCTGTCAGACTAATACGGCATGGTGGGCCCCCTCCTGTGCCCCTGGCATGGGCATGCATTGCGGCCAGTTTCTTTTTGACCAGACGCCGGAGGTCGTTGATTTTTTTGTCAATCCCAGACCTGGTCCGTGTCTCCCCCTCCCCCGATGAATTGACCTGCTCAGTGATCAGATCCAAAATCTCCCTCCTCCTGGCCGGGGTGGTGTTGGCACTCTGCGGGCCGTGGAGAAAACGCCCATACTCGCTAATGGCCCGGGCAAGAATTCTTTTTTCCCCCACAGTAAAATTGAGCTTTCTTTTTCTCTCAGTCATACTTCCAAAAACAATCAGTCCCAGTCAACAAAATTCAATCACACAAACAAGCACAAACAATCAAGCAAGAACACACACAGAAAACTACTCGGCAAGAAACTGTCACAAAACAATATAAACCAAAAAAACTGCAAGAAAAAAAACAAACAAAAATATATCAATCAAACAAACAATCTCTCAAACACTTATCAAAAAACACTTTCACAAATATACCAACAAGCACTTGATCACACAGAACACTAATCTGACAACTACAAGACACACTGCAACGAACAACAGGAACAAAAGCACTTGGTTAAATGGGAAGGGACAAAGGGATGTACTTTTGCAATGCAAGTGCGTTTGTGTGAGTCTATTTATGCTGTCTGCGTAGTTCACAACGTTGCCCTAGTCCATTTCCAATTTCACTGATTGCGCCGCTCCCGAGTTGTGAGCATGCGCACAGCGGAGCTGACATGGTCTCCTTCACGCGCGCATGCGCGAGCCGGCCGGCCCTTCATTTGCATGGGGTCACGGCTCATTTCAATGTAACACGCCCACGTCCCTCCCAATTTGTATTACTTCTCCTTACGCCTCTGAAAAAACGTTACGCTTGCGCAATTTCCTGCGCAAAAGCTACGAGAATAGGGTGATTACGCGGCTACATTGCGCAAGTCTAACGTAAAGGCGGTGCGCTACGCCGGTCCAATAATGCGCAGATGTACCTGAATCTGGGCCTGTGTGTCTAAAACCCCTCAGAACCAAACACTGCCCTGTATTGGCTCTGTGTCTCTGTACTTTACAGAAGCATGGAACTAGATGAAAAACGAAACTGAAACTGCAGGCACATTATATGATTGATTTTTATCTATTTTTGATCATTTTTAAAAGGAAACCGTTAACTATTATGTCTCTATACCCTGTAAACAGTCATTTCAGCAAAAAAAATGTTGTCCTTTACAACTCCTTTAATTGCATTTTCCGATTTTAACCACTGGACGTGCAATACCTCCTTCTACGGGTAAAATAGGCTGGTGTATTTCCAGCCTGTGTAACCATGTTCTAGTTAGTAATTCCAAATTCTCTAGTCCTTTTTTAGTTGATTTATATTTTTCGTGTCTTACAGTTCTCCACTATGGTTATTCCTATTTGAAGATTCTGTTTGATCGTATTGTCGTGGTTCCGTTGTCTCAAAGTCACATCGAGGCGTGGTTCCTGTCGTTTCCTTTATATGTGAAACTAAAAAAGGAAAGAATTCAGCGCATGCATCAGTGCATCACCTGATCCCCTTTTGACGACGTCTTTGTAAAACGAAACGATCGTTGGGAGGTTGACGCGCTGACGTCTTCGCCCATAGGACGGGTGTCCGCTTGCCTGCCGACTCTTGGTTTTAAATTGTGATTTTATTCAGATGCTTTTGCAAGTATATCTGATTTTTTTTTTTATATTAAACACTGTGCATACAATATTATGTTATGCAAGTATTTCTTCCCTCTGTACTGTATGAGACATCTGTTGAGAGTGAGGTGATCGTTTCCATTAGTTCGGATTACTTCCATTCACCCTCCAACGCTGAGATTGAGGTGATCTCTCTGCATCCGTTCAGATTACCCATATTCATCTCCTTGTCGTACGATCAATGCCATCCTAGAGTGTGATTGATTTTAAGGCTCATACAGCCTGCGTTCTGGTAAGCAGGCTTGTACATCTGGTAAAGGGGCACGTGAGATATTGGTATCATCCTAGGCTTCTTTCCACATTCCCACTATTGTGGACCTTTTGTTTGTCACATATCAGGACTTTCTTCTCCTTTTTTTGCCATTCAATTGTTGGCAATTGGACTCTTATGTTATTTAATATATAGTTATATGGTTTATTTTCACACTTATGCACATAGGGCCAGATTCAGGTAGAGTTACTCTGGAGTATCAGTGATACTCCAGCCAAACTCTCAGGTTGGAGTTCCTATACGAGCGGCGTAATTGTATTTTGCCGTCGTATCGGAACTGCAATTTAAAAAATGGCGCTCGGGGCGTTCCCGCTGATTAACGCCGAGAATATGTTAATCGGCAATTCACGATCATATTCAGGCCCGACGCAGTGACTTTCGGACATTTCCGTAAGAGATACGCGGCGTAAAGAAAAACCAGCCCCCTAGTGGAGTATCCTATGTTAAGTATGGCCATCGTCATCGCGTAGAAAAAATTTTTTTTCGAGTCGTTTGCGTAAAACGTCCGTGAATGGGGATTGACGTCATTGACGTTCACTGACAGAATTTGGAGCATGCGCACTGACAGTCGACGCATGCGCAGTACGTTCGCCGCGGGATCGCGCCTATTTTAAATACTACACGCCCCCTACCCGCCCAATTTGAAATCCGCCGGCTCATTTTCGCTACGCCGCCGCAACTTTAGGAGCAAGTGGTTTGAAAATACAGTACTTGCTCCTAAAGTTTCGGCAGAGTAACGTAAATGAGAAAAGTTACTCCAAAATAAAGATTCGCCCATCTACCTGAATCTGGCCCATAGTGTGTCACTTATATGGTTATACATTTAAGATATTTTCCGCAGTTTTTATTTACATGTTGGTCTATAGCCCAGTTTCCGTATTTTCTTTTTTCTAACTTTGTGTTGCACATTTTTCAACTGCTGCTTTATATTTCTATTATTGCATTTGCTGTTAGGCTAGATGCATTTTCAATATTATACACATTTTTCACTGTGTTTAGTCACTATTAGGGAGCGCAGTATTTTCTCTCTTTTTTTCTATATACAGAGTCACTTTTATCACAGTGGATCAATTTTGGGGCCAGATTCTCGTAGAATTGCCGCTGGCGTAGCGTAAGCCATTTACACTACACCGCCACAATTTAACAGAGCAAGTGCCGTATTCCCAAAGCACTTGCACCGTAAGTTGCGGCAGCGTAGTGTAAATGGCCCGGCGTATCCCCGCGTAATTCAAAGGGGACGGCTTGTATTTAAATTAAGCGCCCCCCCACGTCGATCAAACTGCGTATGCGCCGGCATCAAAAATAGCTTAGTGCGCATGCTCCAGCTCATGTCAAAAAAAGGGAATGAAACCGTCATGAGCGTCGTTTACGTAAATCCCTATTCGCGAACGACTTAGTAACACAACGTAACCGACGGCAAAAGACGACGCTGACCCGACGCCATACTTGGCAACGACGGAACTTCGTAAACCTACCCCTCATATAGCAGGGGTAGGTTTACGCTTACGGAAACGACGTAAACGACGACGGGGCGGCGTAAAAACGTTCGGGGAATCGTCGGATTAGGCTCATTTGCATAGGCAAATGAGAAATCAACGTACAGGCCACGTAGCGGCCAAGGAAGTCATTACATCTACGATCCGACGATGTAATTGTTTTACACCTGTTGGATCTTCGCTGTATCTATGTGTAAGTGATTCTAGGAATCACACGCATAGATACCCAGTTAAAAAAACAGAGATACGACAGTGTTTCCTACGATACACCGTCGTATCTCTTTTGAGAATCTGGCCCTTGGACTTTATATTTAATTTGTTCACTAGCACTTTTTTGATTCATTTCCATCTTTGGTGCTTCACTTTGTATTTATTATATTTATATATTGTTGGTTATTTTTTCACTATATTCATTTGGTGCATTTTCAACCTACAAATATTATTTTGGATCATGTCCAAATTTTGAATAGTGTGATTAGAGGAATTGATTATTTTTGTCCTTCAACCTGCTGGTTAAATGAAGAAGAAAAAAGACACATCTATGGGCTGCTTAAGAATAGTTTAAATCTATTTCTATAAAGTGGTGGTATTAGTCTGATACAGAGAACCCATTCTGGGATTCCGCTAAAAGGAAACTCCTCCGCTACTGAGCTCACATCATTACACAGGTTTTCCTCACTGTTCCCCACCCATGCCACAAGATCTGGTCTCCTCCTGCAGAAAGTGAGTCATGCAGGTGAAGACACATCACAGCTCTAAAGCAGTGTTTTTCTGCCTCAAGGCACACCAACAGGTCAAGTTTTCAGAATTTCCCTTAGATGAAATGGCTGTGGTGATTACTAAGGCAGTGAAACTGATCAAATCACCTGTGCAAAATAATGGAAAGCCTGAAAACATGACCTGTTGGTGTGCCTTGAGGACTGCAGTTGAAAAACACTGCTCTAAAGCCTCGTACACACGATCGGTTTTCCTGTCAGGAAAACTGCCATGAGAGCTTTTGGTTGGTAAAACCGGCCATGTGTATGCTCCATCACAGTTTTCCCATCAGGAAAACTGCCGGGAAAGAGAACCCGCTCTCTTTTTTCCAGTGTTTCCCGGCGTTTTTTAACCCAGCAGTTTTCCTATGGGAAACACTGCGATGGAGCATACACACGGCCGGGATTCCTGACCAAAGCTCTCATGGCAGTTTTCCTGTCGGGAAACCCAGTCGTGTGTAGGGGGAAAAAGTTACCAAGCAGGTTCTCGGGTTTTCCCCTCTGGATTCCCGGCGGACTTTTTTCCTGCTGGAAATCCCGTACATGTGTACGAGGCCTGAGTATTAACCCCTACAGCACCAGCTATGAACACTTTATTTGCAATACACAAATTTAACTGCCTACAAACTGGTTTTAGGTAGCATCACAGACAGGGCCGGCGCTAGCGCAAGGCAACATGGGCACTTGCCTTACGGTGCCAGGGAACAGGGCGGGAAATTGACAGTGTCACTGTGCCAGTGTCTCTCTCGTCTCTCTCGTCTCTGTGAGTCCCAGGATTACACACAGCAGGCATCTCCCGCTGTGTGTATTGGAGCTTAGTGTGTTAACTTTGGCCGCGCTGTGAGAAAAGTTCCGCTCTCCTCCTAGATCAGCTCGTGTGATAGGTAGAACAATGCGTCTATCACACAAGCTGATCTAGGAGGAGGGCGGGACTTTTCTCACAGCGCAGCTAAAGTTTTCACACTAAGCACCGATACACACAGTGGGAGATGCCTGCTGTGTGTGAAGTGTAGAGGGGGAGGGAGGGGAGCGCTGGCTCATGCTGATGTGCCATATGTCCTGTGCCCCAGTCTGCTGTTCCTTTAATGTTGTGTGCCCTGATGTGCTGTGCCCTTTACCCTGATGTGGCCTGGTGTGCTGTACCCTAATGCATAGTTCCCAACTGTAAGGGTTAACATAAGTTGTCCATATATTGCATATATGCTGTCTGTATATCAGAATGACATGAGCAATTCTTGTGATGACCATATATAGTAGTAGTCAGTTTGAATGTCTTGTGACCTAAGTTTTGTGGTTTCTATAACCAGTTTGTGGCGGTTGACATATATACAAGCCTTAATCATGAGACGAGTTCTAACTTAAGCAATAAATAACGGTAACTTTTAACCAATGATATTTTAACAGCATCACCCAAAAGGGGGGCGTCCGCCCAGTAACAGTGTATTAACCAATGATGTTAAGACATGTATTTGTGCATTTCCTTTGAATCTCTGTATGTTTTTATAAAAGAAACTGTTCGTGCCATATTAAACCAGAGTGACTTTAACCTAATACCGTGTGTCTTGTTACTGCAAGGTTAAACTCATTCTCCCGGTGCCGAAGGGGTCCTTTTACCAAGGTGGGCATATTTTATCTTACCCTACAATTTGGAGGCTCGTCCGGGGATTTAGGTGGTCTCCCTGTAAACCGTTCATTCGGTCAGCGGGGCTCGATCAATTCCTGAATTCCTTATGAATCCAGGCAGTCAGGGACTGTAAATTAATTTTGCTTTAGATACGGGTAAGAGTGGTTGGCGCCATAATATAGACATCGGGGATGTCCAGATAATATAGGTTATCAGGGATAACTAAGAATCAAGTGTCTCGGGGAGGCATAGAAATCACCTTGGTACAATTACCCATTACTGCTGCTTATATTATTTGCTGCTTAAAATTATTGCTGTTTAGAAGTATATGTTTAAAGTATTAAGAATTTTAGAGTAATAAGATTATCTGTTTGTGTGGTACAAGTGTCTAGAAGGTGAGCTAGACCAGGGCCACTTTGAGACGTTTTGTGGCAAACGTATAAGACGCCCCATCTCCGTGGCTAGGCGAAAGCTATATGACCCACGGTTGATGAAAGCAAGTGATACCGAGCCGATCGTCTGTGTAATATTGTATGATGTGTCCTTGATGTAAAATTTGTTTAGTATTTAATATAACTGAGTGGAATTTAAAAAAATCTGCCAAAGTTAGTTTTAATAATCTCTCCCAAAGAAAGTACAGAGTATTTAGGTCGCAGGGTAGATTTTCCAGATAGACAATAAGGTTGTACTTTTCACAATCTGTCTTGCCAGTGGTGAATTACTAACCACAACGAGCGAGCGTCTCGTGACGAGGCTGTATGAGGAACTAAAAGAATAAGAAGGAATTTCTACTAAGCACGTAAGACTGGCTGTGATGCTTCACAGCCCGCATTACCTTTAACCACTTCTAGAGGGAGACTCCACTTCAATCCAACTAGCTGACCACACACAGGCAGATACAGATCTTACATACAATCTGCTGTACGCTAAGGGTTGGGAAACAGTCTAGCAATTACTACACACTTCTAGGGTTCCTCCAGCTATCCTGTAAGCTTGAATCCCAGTGTTAATCACTCTTTCCACTGTGCCCACACACACACAGATCTCCGTCTGGCAGATCTGTTAGCTTACAATCAGCATGCAATCTAGCAACATACAGTGAAATTGCATACCGATTGACACATAACATAGATTGAGCACTTAGACACTAAAATACAATAACCTCTCCAGAGATATGAGAAGTACACAGAAGTCACTTATTAATTTAATAGTTTAATAACCCGAAAGTGGACAGCACATACAAAAAAAAAAAACCTTTCATTGTGAAGTCGACACTTCCTTAATTGGTATAGCATATAGATAGCTCACTGTCGTCTTGTGTAAACCAATGACTTGCTTCCTGTGTCAGCGCAAAATGCCAAAGTTACTTTCATTTTGCAAAACACAGACTTTAGTTATAAGAATTGTATTATCCAAGCCATAGTTAAATTGCCCAACACAATCTGTACTGTGTGGGATCCGATCAAACCGGGATCCTGTTTCCAGTGTGTGTGGCACGAAGATTTTTGCATTGATACAACTGTCGGAAGAAAATTGGGATCAGTATATTATACTGACCAACTCCGGTGCTTGGATCAATGGGGACCAGACATAGTAAACCTACCTCCTACCCATGTCCCAACGTCCAAGAATCCTGCAAAGAATACGTTACCCGAGTAGGAGGCACGGATTATTTTCTTATTAATCCCTGGGTGGATAATATAGCGGGATGGACAGGGATCACATGAATAGAAACGCATAGGACCAACCTTGTTACAATTGCGGCCGTTCCGGCCATTGGGCCAGAAATTGCCCCCTACCTGACAGAAGGGCCAATTCCCAAGACCAGAACCCTGGCCTGCCCAAGACAAATACCCAACCTAGATTTGACATAGACTGGACTCAACACCCACGGTGACGAGGCCCGGAGGATCCACTCGGGTCCGGATGGACTCAGTATGGAATCTAAGGTGATACCTATAACCCGTCCCATTTTTGTCAGTTTAGCGGTTTCTGATGAACTACTCACTGTTGATAACGGCATATGGTCACAGAACGATTTTGACACAGGTCTCATTGATTGTACCCCCTATCGGGCTACCCTGAAACCAGGTGCTCAACCAGTGTTTCATAAACAATATCCTTTGTCAAAAGAGAAACTAGATGGAATCAGACCTATGATACAGGACTTTTTTAGAGAAGGGAATCTTAACCCCTATCTGCTCTGCATATAGTACCCCTATCAACCCTGTTTCCAAACCAGACGGTAGTGTCAGATTTGTTCAAGACCCAAGGGCTATCAATAGTTTAATCATCCCACTTTCCCCGATAGTGCAAGATAGTGCAAGATGTCACCTCTCTCCTTTCCTCCATCCCTGCACAGGCCACCTATTTTTCTGTAATTGATTTGAAGAACGTTTTTTTTTTCAGTATACCTGTACACGAGGACACTAGGCCTCTGTTTACATTTTCCTTTGAGGGTCAACAACTCACCTGGTGCCGTATGAACCAGAGATATGCTGATTCACCTGTTGTGTACAGCATAGTCCTCCAAGCCACATTAAAACCCTGGCACCCCCCCCAAGGTTCTGTCCTGCTACAATATGTGGATATCTCCTCGTTTGTAGTCTATCAAGGGAGGCCTGCAGGGAAGATTGTTTATCGTTGTTAGGTTGGTTACATGAATGTGGGCACAAAGTTTCACCCAAAAAGTTACAATGGTGTAAATTGAATATCTTGGTTTTGTCCTCAGTCAAGGGAGTAGGAAAATCAGTCCTAGCCGTATCCAATCTGTCATGGGCCTGGTCAACCCAAATACTCAGAGGGAAATGCTATCTTTTCTGGGTATGATAAATTACTGCAGACAGTGGATACCGGACTGTTCTTACTATGACAACATTTTGAGGCAATGTACACTGTCAGACAAACCAAAAGATATAATATGGTCACAAGAAATGTTAAACGCTTTTGAAAAGTTGAAGTTAGCAATGATGTGTAGTTCTGCTTTGGGCCTCCCTTAAATATGTAAAGCCATTTCAGCTATATACAAGGGACAACTGTAAAACCATGGCGGGGGTACTGACACAAGAACACGGAGGAAAGTTTAGACCCGTAGTTTTTTTCAAAGGTAATGCCAATTTCTGTACAAGGTATGCCCGCTTGTTTGAGAGCCCTAGCGGCATGTGCAATGGTGGTGGAAATGTCAGTAGTTTTCACCCTGGGCCACCCCACCACACTTTACACTACCCACCATGTCATCCATCTTCTAAGAGGGGTACACACCCAGCATATGTCAGCCCAACATCTAAGTGGATACAAAGTCATCCTCTTAGGAAACACATCCTTGTCAGATACTGTTCCCCAAATGCAGGCCCTGCCCCTATCTTAAATGCATTATTGGGATTGAAAGGTGAGGCAGATGACATTCCACAATACC
This sequence comes from Rana kukunoris, assembly GCA_029574335.1. Taxonomy (NCBI): domain Eukaryota; kingdom Metazoa; phylum Chordata; class Amphibia; order Anura; family Ranidae; genus Rana; species Rana kukunoris. Next base: position 362,110,348 of record CM056050.1, on the reverse strand, counting down.
ATGACTGTTTGACTTCTGTAACAACAGAGACTTCCCCTAGACTAGACATGGCAACCCTGCCCATACCAGATTCACATGTTGTGTTTGTGGATGGGTCATGCACAAGACCAAATGACACCACATACAACGCAGGATATGTCGTTGTAAGTTTACCTGACTGCATACATGAAGCAGAACCCATCCCCTATCAGTCGGCTCAGGCTGCCGAGCTGATAGCCTTGACCAGAGCATGCCAGTTGTTAGGGACAGTCTGTCACCATTTACACAGATTCAAAGTATGCCTTTTCCGTGGTCCATGACCACGGAGTGATCTGGGCCAGAGGAGGGTTCATAGGAGCGGATGGGAAAAGAATTTCTCACTCCCAGTTGATCAATGATCTACTAGCATTGTAGGGCACACACGGGGGGCAGTGATCAGATTTCCAGGGGCAATGCCTTGGCAGATAGAACAGCGAAAGAAGCCGCACTCCAACAATTAGCTACCTTACAAATGGCCGTACTAACACCACCCTTGTTAGATGACACACAAATGATAGTGGAACTCCAGTACTCGGCAAGTGACACAGATCTAAATGACTGGTGTTATCCAGTGTTGCAAAAGAGTCCAAAGAGTGGACTAATTTGCAAAGAGGGGAAACCATGTATCCCACAGGCTAGTGCACCACTTTTTATAGCCCAGCACCATGGGGTAGGCCACAACAGTAAAGCCACAACGCTACTACTGCTAAAAAAAATGATTTTTACATTACTAAGTTTGATAAGTTAGTAGCTGGGTTTGTACAGAGGTGTATTACATGCCTCCGGGCAAATCCTAACAACCCTAATTGGGCAGTCCACCAACACCTCAAATATCCAACAACTCCATTAACACACCTCCAAATTGATTTTACACACATTCCCTGTGATAAGGGTAGGCAGGAATATGCCCTGGTAATTGTGGATATGTTCTCACGATGGCCAGAGATATATCCCACTAAAACTGAGAAAGGCCACAGGAGGTACCTTTCATAAATGAAAGGAGGTGCTACAATTATTCTAGCAGAAATAAGAATGACACCCCACAAATCTTTAAAATTCTCGCCATTCGAGATTTTAATGGGAAGGCCATTCCCCACACCTTGGGCCAAGAAACCCCTCACTCTACAAGAAGGAGATTTAGAGCAGATTCAGCATCATTATGTCAGGTCACTTATAACAAAACTAGATGAGATAGAACAAAAAGTTGTCTGTAAGTTTCCTTCTCTTCCACAGGAAAACACCCACCCTTTTATACCAGGAGATGTTGTAGTTGTAAAACGATTGACCAAAGATAAAAGAGCCAAAGACTTCGCTTATGGTCCAGAGATGATAGTGGTAGCCGTTACCCGGACCGCAATACTGACGGAAGAGAGCCCAACATGGATCCATGCCACCCGAGTAAAACTGGTGCCTAGGGCCAGACAAAGAGAGGTACTAACGGGGGCGGACAGCCCTGGCCTCCGACTAGAAGCAAGTACAAGTGAGGTACTAACGGGGGCAGACAGCCCTGACCTCCGACAAGATGACTTGCTTATTTCACCACAGACTTCTGGGAAAGCCTTGTGCCTCCTATTTTGGACTGTCCTGATCGTATTCCTGCCAGTTTGGCTGATAACGAACTGTATCTATCACCCTGAAGATTTGGGACATATTAAAGAGCATTTGTGGAAATTCCAACACTCCACAACAGGACAATATGAATAATACACATAATAGACACAAGAGAAATGAGAACTCAGATGGTTTTACAGATAAAATGTTATTATTGAAGTTTAAATATGCCTATGCCCAGAAGTCTGGATATGAAAAATGTTGGATATGGCTGTACTTTTAAATATCACAAATGTTCTATTATTGTTAAAATACAATTATTATTACAGTGACAATTAGAACTGAGGAAGATCACCCCAGGGAAGAGATAGTGTTATCAGATTGTCAGATTAGTAGATTCGTATGATGCCAAGATGGGTGATATGAATGAGTAAAGATATGTATCCACATACACCTTAAGAAGATCTTTGCTCCACATAGATGTGAAGTAGTACTGTGGACCCTTTGGTGTCATACTAAGTAGAGAAGATATGGAAGTGACCCCACAATAGGGTACTGATAATGTTGAGATATATATATCTATAAAGAAGTTATTTCCCAGACTGGTGTTTTGGGTTGGGGAACTCCACAAAGGGAGCTGAAGTTTGCCAACAAGCTAAAATTAATTTTTCAATGACTTCAATTGAGAGCCCTTATTTTCACACTTCAGAACCTGCCCTAAACACCACTCTAATGAACTTTCTTAACCGTGACCTCCCCAGTGGGACAGTTATTGATGAGTTTAACCCTTTCCATTTTTTTTGGTTTTACTCTTATATGCTTGCTATAGGCTTATAATGTGCATAGTTGTTAAAATGTCCCGAACACCCGACCCAGCAGCTGCGAATAGAATCTATCTGAACATGTATCATGATAAAAGAAGGATGGAGAAGGAGAACCACATAATTTAGAATTATTTGGATTCTAAGAGGGGATTGTAAGGGTTAACATAAGTTGTCCATATATTGCATATATGCTGTCTGTATATCAGAATGACTTGAGCAATTCTTGTGATGACCATATATAGTAGTAGTCAGTTTGAATGTCTTGTGACCTAAGTTTTGTGGTTTCTATAACCAGTTTGTGGCGGTTGACATATATACAAGCCTTAATCATGAGACGAGTTCTAACTTAAGCAATAAATAACGGTAACTTTTAACCAATGATATTTTAACAGCATCACCCAAAAGGGGGGCGTCCGCCCAGTAACAGTGTATTAACCAATGATGTTAAGACATGTATTTGTGCATTTCCTTTGAATCTCTGTATGTTTTTATAAAAGAAACTGTTCGTGCCATATTAAACCAGAGTGACTTTAACCTAATACCGTGTGTCTTGTTACTGCAAGGTTAAACTCATTCTCCTGGTGCCGAAGGGGTCCTTTTACCAAGGTGGGCATATTTTATCTTACCCTACACCAACTGTCCCTGATTTGGAGGGATTTGAAGCAAAATCCCCCTGTCCCTCATTCCTGTTCATTTTGTCCCTATTTTTGGTCTGATCTATATAGTTGTATATAAAATGCACTTTTTATCTATCAAAAATTGTTTTTCAGCACTAAACCTTTTATCTGATTTCTAAATTTCTGCATTTGTAAATTACAAAAGCCAATATAAAGAAATAGTAGTGGTAAAAAAAAGCACTTGTGGGTTTAACCAATGTTGGTTTTATGTACAATTCTCTTTTAAGGGGGGGTGTCAAGCGGTGTGTCCTATGCCTGCATACTTTTGCTGATAGGTGTCCCTCATTCCCATCCCAGAAAGTTGGGAGGTATGCCTGATGTGCTATGCCCTGATGTTCACTGTGCCCTCATGTGCCCTGATGTGTTGTGCCCTGTGCGTGCGTGCACGCCTGTCACGTACCTGGTTGTAGAGTCCAACGTGCAGGGAGCGGCCTCTCGTAAGCCTCTGACCCAGGAGTCCCTGATAGAGCAGACAGGGGGACCAGAGTCAAGAGGGGCACAAGCGCCTAGTGGTAGCTGGTGGCGGACCGGAAGAGGAAGGAGACAGGTCCTGGCGGGGTCCTGGCAGGGAACCACAGAACACAGGAACGGTGTTGTAGCGCTTGCTGTGTAAGAGCCCAAGGATTGGCACACACTGGATCAGATGGCAGATCAGGAAACCGGAACGGATCCGAAGGGGTTAATCAAGGGGTTCAAACAGGCAGATAGCAGATAGCAGAACCAGGGGGTTAAGCAGAATCGGTGGTTGGGTCAAGCCGGGGTCAAGGGCAGGCTGCAGGCAGAGTTAGGTCACGGGAAGCCGGGTCAGATAAACAGAGGTCAGGCAGGTTTAGCAGATGCAGGTTCTTTCCGGAAACGCTGTAGACTGGTCAGCAAGATGCACCAGGACCAGACAGCTTAAATGGCATTCCTTGGCGGCAAAACAGTGTCAGCGTGCGCGCGTCACACGCACGGGCGCGAGCTCCGCGCACACGGCCGCGCGCATCGCGCACACTGACGCGCGCATGCGCGTGCAAACGGGCGCCAGCGCACGTGCGTCGGGATTGGCTGGATCTTCCACCATGACAACGCCGGGGGAGGGCGGCAAAAAATGCACCTTTGCTTGATTTGGCAAAAATCCTTGCACCGGCCCTGATCACAGTTAGAAAATCTTAAAGCATAGTGTCGGACTGGCAATATTGTTATGATTGAAAAACATTTTCCACAAATTATCTGTTATAGTGTCCATTGTAAATGAATCACAACTGTTAGAGCATGCTTGGTTAGTCTTATCTAAAAAATTTCAAGCACCCAATTTTGAATTGCTTAACACCCCGCAATAAACTCTTTCAGGTTTTTGTCTATGATTGCACAACAATTTTATACAAACAAAAAATATACAGTATATAAAAAATATATTTTTGGCACGCAGTAGTAAATGTCCAAATTTCTTTAGGGCTATGAGACTCAAACAGAAAGTAAAATTGCAAACTGATACCAAATGACCAAAAATACTAATTTACTGGCAAATTACAAAGATGTCAAAATATGTACCAGTTGTGTAGCTGTCTAAAAAAATACATACTATGGTAAATCAATAAAGACACAAAAAAACTATGCACACTGCAAATTACCCTGTCCATATAAACTCCTTTATTGGCAAAACATTGCACCTTTTTTACACTGTGTAGCGCCTACCCCATATTTCCAGGGGCCTGGTGGTGACCCCCAGAAGCAGGGAGGGCCAACATAACTCCTTAGGGGTTACTAGGCATGGTAAGTGATGTACAAGATAGAAAGATTGGGTGCCAGTCACTTTATACTTGAACAAATAGACGTTTATTTCTCACAACAGGAAATATGTGGGAGAGGGGGGACAGGGCAGAGGACACCCTAAAGCCCCATACACACTATTAGATTTTCTGCAGGTTTTTGTCTTCAGATTTATCAAAACCAAATAATATGAGGTCAAACCCTACTGCCACGTACACACGATCGGAATTTCCGACAACAAAACCGCAATGTTGGCTCACATTTGTGTTGCATACACGGTCACACACATGTTGTCTGAAATACCGAACGTGAAGAACGCGGTGACATACAACACTACGACGAGCCGAGAAAAATTAAGTTCAATGATTCCGAGCATGCGTCGAATTGATTGCAAGCATGGGAAAAAAATTGTGCATCGGAATTGCATACTGACAATTGGAATTTCCGACAAGAACTTTTGTTGTCGGAAAAATGGAGAACCAGCTCTCAAACATTTGTTGTCGGAAATTCAGATTGTGTGTACGTGGTATAAGAGTTTTAATTTGTATACAATCAGGCAGGCCCTTGCACTACATTGATTTGGTAAATCTGAAGACAAAAATCTGCAGAAAATCTAATAGTGTGTATGGGATCTTAGTCAAAAATAGTAACAATCAGCAGACAGGCAAACAGCAGTACAGGAAAATAGCCTTTAAGCTGAACCAGCACATCGGTACCTTGTAGAATAGGCTGTCTCTTAGGCCGCGTACACACGATCGAGGAACTCGACGGGCGAAACACATAGTTTTCCCCGTCGAGTTCCTTGTTCGACTGTCGAGGAACTCATCGAGCCAAATTTTCCCATTCCCGTCGAGGAAAAAGAAGACATGCTCTCTTTTTGGCTCGACGAGTTCCTCAACAGTTTTCTCGGCGAAAAGTGTACACACGACCGGTTTTCTTGGCAGAATACGTCTCCCATCAAGTTTCTTGATGGATTCTGCCGAGAAAACCGGTCGTGTGTACGCGGCCTTATAGTAACTGAACTTTACTCACAGCATCATACAGAATTCTCTTGGGTGAGTTCTCTTGAAGCTCTCCCAGACATCTCTAGAACTCCATCCCTTTAGTAAATTTCTTCTCCCAGCATGCAAAGTTGCTAGTCTGGCTGAAAAAGGCATGTTTATTCATAGCCCGAATTCACTGTAGCTCATCATACTAATGTCAAAGACAACAGCGCCACCTACTGACAAAAGGGAGAAACCACAGCTGAAACAGGATTAGGAAGAAAGCTATTTGACCACTAAAAACTACAAATTAACCAGGTTGGCTACCACCTAGACATGTGCACACTGAAATATTTTGTTTTGTAATTTAGTTTTTCGTCCGAAAAATACATTTATTTAGTTACTCCCGAAATTAGTTTTTTCTTTAAAAAAAATGCATTCGTCCAAAAATCCAAATTAAGGTCGAATCTGTCATTGAAGGCTTATGGTGTCTGTCGAATGTTCTAAGAAAAAAAAGAATTTGACCATCTTAAAAAAAAAAAAAATTTGACTTCATGTCTCTCTATGTCGAATCTTCATGTCTCTCTATGTCAAATCTTTTCTCTCTATGTAGAATAATATTGGATTACTAGAGTTAAGGTTAGGCACATTCGACCGCAACAAAAACGAAAATAAAGCATTTGTTTATGTTGGATCTTTAGTTTTTCGTTTTCTGTGCTTTCGTTATTGTTTGTTAAAACGATAACGAAAATACCAGAATTTCGAACGAAAATGCATTTGGACGAAAACGAATGCACATGTCTACTACCACCCAGCACAACTAAATTTACATGTAGCTCTATTTTAGGACAAGGGTGCTACCACTGTAATGTGATCATTCTTCAATTAAACATTTGGATGAAGATTGAAGACCTGTTGTGTGCTTGCAAATATGTACCCTGATCTGAGATTGCCGGGAGGCACACATTTTTATTAGTTGCAAAGTATGGACTTTCATCCTATGTAGGTCTGTTTTGACAGCCACAAGCTCTCTGTTCAAGCAGAGGTACCCTTTGCGTAAGGCAGTGACCCTGTCCAAAGTGCCTAGCGTAGCTTAGAAGAACCCACCCCGGGGAAGACCTTTTTATGTGACCCTTACTTGGCCTTTAACTAGGGGAACATGGAGGAGGTACCTTAAATTTTGGCATACAATGTGGGGCTATGCCTACTGCATACACCCAAAGACCAACTCCAAAGGGACCATGGTATTAGTTAGCTAGTTAGAAGTTGTCCAGTCTTGACCTGGCAATATTTTACATGAACTACACGTCTGCTTCCTGATTGGCTCCTGCTCGAGGTACCCTCACCAGAGCAGGAGAACAAATAAGAGCCATATATAGCAACAGGATTCGGATCCCTCAAGTCTGTGACACCGGAGAATGGTGCCAACTGGTATACGGGATGCCCCTCTGTTGTTTGGACACCCCGGGAAGAATTCAGAATCATCTGTCTCACCTGTAAGAGGTGCCTGGCTGCCCTGATCCCTCGGGCTCACTGCCACTTGTGCAGCATGTCGTTGTTCCAGAGTGTCTTCAAGGAGGGACCCTCCAATGAGCTTAGCCTTGATGACCTGCCTAAGGCTACCACTGCTGCCAGAGATCCCATCTGAATCTCAGCAGTGGCCTGCTCTCAGGGATGGCCTCCCCTGCTGCTTCTGGGGTCAAGCTGTCACTCTGCACTGCTTCTGCAAAATCCACACCTCTCCAGAAACAAGATTAGGCTTCCAGTGAGCTCTCTAGATAAACTGCCACCTCCACTGATCCTGGACCCACCAACGGAAGAATGTCTGGACAGCACCAGCTCCACGCTTGTGGATCCTCCGTTGCCGTACATTTAGCTTCATTCTTCTTTTTCTTAATCAGTTGTTATGCAACTCCAAAGAATCACCATCACATCCCGGTAAAATTTGGGATGGTGCGTATTGTAATAATAGAATGGAATTGTCAAAAAGTATATAAAAATAGTAGGGCCGGGGAAATTAAAGATGAATTCCTCGGTTAATCTTTATTTTTTTTTGATCAATCAAAATTTTTGACATCACCGGACAGCCTGGAAAGTGAGACTTACCCTGCTGGATGCGAGCAAACTGCACCCATTGGATTGAGGTACCTTTGAATCTGTGGAGTAGGGGGATGCATCAGGCTCCAACAGACGAAGGGGGCAAAAATAACCATCGTTTTCCTGTTATAAGCAGTTTTGTGCAGACAATTCTTTGTGTATCGGCAACATTTGTTCCGTGCGAAAGACTGTTCAGTTCTTCAGGGTATATTGTCAATAAAATGTGATCATGTCTGCTTCCAGAAAATGTAAACACTCTGGTATGTCTGTGTGACTGGCTAAAGTGATGCCTACTTGCCTACTATAAAGTGACTGACAGTCAATATACTAGATACGATTTATAATTAAAGTTAAACTAACTTTCTACGTTTTTCTTAAAGTTTAATAAGAAAAAATTACTTGCGTCAGTTCTACAATTTGAATTTAAAACGTATTTGTGTGAACAGTGAAGTTAAGTCATGGATTGTGGAAACTAACTAGTGTCGGGTGATTGTATAGTGTGTGTATACCACATTTCTTTCTCGTACATCACGGGACACAGAGCGGCATATTCATTACTATATGGGTTATATGGAGTACCTTCAGGTGTGGACACTGGCAATCTCAAACAAACAGGAAGTCCCTCCCTATATAACCCCCTCCCCTAGAGGGAGTCCCTCAGTTTTTTCGCCAGTGTCTTAGGTGTTGGTCACGGAATAGCTTTGCTCCACATCCTTGGGATTAAGGGCGGGCTAACCGGATCTGTCCAAGGAGCCGCAGTGCCAAAGTGGACAGTACCCGGGCCCCAAACCGTGGGGTTTTGCCTATAATGCTCCTCTTTGGAGGGCTGGACCCTGGGCCCAGGACTTGGAGTTTGTAAAGACCATAAGTTCCTGTTTGCCAGGGTGCTATATAGGTCCAGGACAGTGGGTACCTTCATAGGACCCCAGGGCCTGAAGGTCTACTACGCTACCCACGGAGATGGGAGAAGATTGGACCGTTTTGCAAAACGTCCTGCGGCATGGAGCAGGTAAGAGGGGAGCCTGCGGGACTTGGTTCGACAGCAGGCTCTCCAGGGGAGATCTTAAGGGGGGTAGCCTGAGTATGCTATGCATTGGCACCATGGTCACTATGTCTGATAGACAGGATGCCCTGAAATGTTTCCCCCCATAACTTGATCCCCCTACCTATCTATGTATGTTTGCTAGCTACCTGCTGCTCGCTGGTTGAGATCTTTTAAAAAAAAAAAAAAAAAGATCTGTCTCTAGGCTAAAGGGACTCCTTAGGGCCCTGTGTTAGCCTTACCTTGCCGGGATTCAAATCTGCCGCCTGATGCGTCCTCCAACCTGCATTCCTGGGCTCCAGAGTGCGTCTCCTCCTGGGCTCTCCTCCCCCGACAGTCGCGCGCGCGTGCACGCGCGCATGCATATAGAAAATTTTTCGCGCCGTTCGGGCGGGGGGGGCGCGGGGAGTGTGACTGCAGTGTAGAGTGGGCGTGCCTTTAATTGCTGTTATACACAGCAGGCGCGTTCTTAGCTCAGTTCAGAGCTGAGCTGGAGAGAGAGGACGTAGAGCTGGCAGCACAGTGACTCCCGGTGGCGAGAAGGGGTACTACATGCTGGAGTCAGCTCCAATACTTTTTGTTAAGCCAAAATCCCCTTGGCAACAGGTTGAATGCTGGCAAACATGTTGGGGGTGGGGCTGTAGGTGGTGAATAATATATAAAAGAAAACATACTGAGCCCCACCGGTTTTGGGGCATTAGTGATCCTATTGTCCCCTAAACCTTATTTTTTTGTACTCCTGGCTATAACAGTCTGTTGTTGTAAGCGGAGTCCTTCGGTTTTGTATTATGGCTTCCAAGGGTTCAGGATCAAAACACAAAAAAAATAAAAATAAAAATAAAAATAAAGAGAAAAGGCAAAGACAAAGGGGTTCCTCCTCTGGTTCTGATAATATGCCAATACTTTCCCCACAGGTTATTCCTATAGGGGTCACCCTGGATAAGCCATTAAGGGGGTCTGGTGCTGAGGCTGGCCCAGGTCGGCCCAACCCTGTGTTATCACAGAGGAGATGCTAGCCGTCACCCTAGGGGGGCTAGAGAAAAGAGGTTAACAGCTATGATCGCTGGCTCTTTTTCTGGCAAGAAGTGGACTAGATCCCCATCGCCAAAAGGGACAGAACCTAGAGGATCTACCACTGTAGAATCGTTTTCAGCCTCCCAGGCGGAGAGTCTGTGGGTCCAGTCTTTGACAGACATGGTCCGCTTGGCATTCAATTTGCCCTTTCCAGAGCCTCAAGTTCCTGCGGTATCCTCTTTGGGTTCTTTTTTAAAAGCGCCTTTAAGCAACGCAGCTTTTCTGGCCCATCCTCTGTTAGAGGAATTGGTTTTTCCAGGATTGGGGCGACCGGACAGAATTTTTTCTGCCGCCTAAAGCTGACGAGAGGGTAGTCTTTATGCACGTCTGCCAGGAAATATTTGTGCTGGCAGGCACTCTTTCCCCTGACCAAGTGCTCTTTAAAAGGGGCCCCGGATGGCTCAGTTGGTAGAGCATCGGAATTTTGATCTGAGGGTCCAGGGTGCCGGTCCCGGTTCGGGCACTGCTTTTCAACTACCCGTGAGGTCCTTGAGGCCGCATCTCCCGGAAAGCGCCCGATCTCGTCTGATCTCGGAGGCTAAGCAGGGTAGGGCCTGGTTAGTGCCTGGATGGGAGATCACCTGGAAGGTTTTCTGTTACCCTATGGAAAAGACATTTTTCTACAGAAAGGGGGCGCTCCCAACGGTGGACGCAGCCATCTCATGGGTGAATAAATCATTAACTGGCCTAAGGGGAAACATACAAATGTTTAAGGTCCCGGTCGATAAACGTTTAGAGACACTTTTTCCAGCATCCCTGGCTACAGCCAGCAGTGGCTACAATTGGAGTTTTTTTCAGGCATTAAGGAACCTGACAAAACAGATGCTTAGACATCCCTGCCCGATAGGCAGAGGAGTTATTGGATATTCCCAGAGCTCTGTGCTTTGCGGTAGAGGTTATAAAAAGACTCCATCCAGCAGGCGTCTCGTTGTCACTATTTTTTAGTGCATATGAGAAGGCTCTTTTGGTTGAAGAACTCGGCGGCCGAGCCCCATGTAAAAGACTGCTGGCAGGTTTGCCCTTCCATGGAAAGATCGGGATAAATACATTCAGACTGTTTCAAGTGGCAAAAGTACCCTTTTACCAGTCAAAGGAAGTTCCGGGGTCCTGCGTTTAAAAGGGCAGCTCCCCCCGGTTCCAGGGCCCTCAAATTTCAGGCAGTACGGTCCTCCTGCGCGATCAAACTTTTAACAATGGATCGCAAGGACAGGCCTCTGGGGATCGGTCCCCGACAGAGGGGGTCCGATCATCTGTGGCCGCAGGCTACAGATTAGAATTTCTAAAATTTCCTCCACAAGGAAGGCCTCAATGCGGGCAGCATTGGATCACCTGCTTTACCAGGGCATAATGGTAGAGGTACCAGCCCAAGAACAGGGGCTAGGTTTCTATTCCAATCTGTTTGTCATACCAAGGCTCATCGGCAATTTTGGACCTAAAAGGTTTAAATGCTTACCTAAGGGTTCGCTCTTTCCGGATAGAATCCGTTTGGCCAGCAGCCGCCACACTCCAGAAGGATCGGGCTTCTATAGACATAAAGGAGGGTTACCTTCATGTACCAGGTCTTTCAGCCACATCAAATATTTTTGTTTTTACGCTTCGCAGTGATACAGCGTCACTTCCATTTTGTGGCGCCCCCCTTCGGGCTGGCTACGGCCCCCGGGTATTCACGAAGGTCCTAGCTCCTATTCTAGTCAGTCCAAAGGATCCAAGGGATCTCGGTCCTAGCATACCTGGACGACCTCTTAATCATAAGATCACTCGCTTCCTTGGTGGAATGCGTAGTAGCCCTCATGGTTCAGTACCTCGAGAGGTTCGGCTGAGTCCTAAACCGGGGAAAGATCAGCATTTCAACCTACAAAGCAGTTGGAATATCTCGGCACGAGATTAGACACAGAACAGAAGATGGATGTTCCTGCCCCTGGTAAAGGTCGAGGCTATCAAGAGATTGATTCAGTTGGTTCTAAGCAAAAAAGGAGCCAACTATTCGCCTATGTATGCGATGGCCATGTTCGAGGCAATACCACACGCTTCCACGCTCGTGTCCTACAGGCAGCAATTCTAGCAGCTTGGTTCTGCCCAGTGGTCTGGAAGGCTGGAGAGCGGTCTTGAACAAGTTCACTCGCCAAGGAACTTGGGCAGAGGCGGAGAGGCAGCTGCCCATCAAGGTCTGGGAGTTCTGAGCGGCTCAGCTAGCCCTCCTGGCATAGACATCCAGATTACAGGGGTCCTCGGTGAGAAGTCATTCAGACAAGGCCACAGCGGTGGCATATAGGTGAACCACCAAGGGGGAACCAAGAGTCAAGCCACTCAGAGTGAGAGGAGCTTGGTTTTTCGGTAGGCAGAGGTTTATGTACCCTGCATATCGGCGACATTCATTCCCGAGGTGGACAACCTGCAGGCGTACTTCCTAAGTCGCCAAACCCTGTCGCCGGGGGAGTGGTCTCTGCATCCACAAGTTTTTTTCAGACAATCTGCCAGAAGTGGGGAGTGCCAGAAGTGGAGGTCATGGCATCAGGATTCAACAAGAAGCTAGACAGGTTCAGGTCTCGAACGAGGGACCCTATGGCCTGCGGAACCGATGTGTTGGTTTGCCCTTGGCATCAATCATAACTTCTATATGCATTTCCCCCACTGCAGTTACTACCCCACCTGCGGCGCAGGATCATACCACAGGCTGGTTATCCTGGTAGCCCCAGCTTGGTACCGGAGGGCATGGTACTCACTAGTCCTGAAATTGGCAGCGGGAGGCCCTTGGACTCTTCCTCTAGGGCCAGACCTACTCTCACAAGGCCCGATCCTCCACCCTGCATTACGGCGTCTAAATTTGACGGCCTGGCGGCTGAATCCCTGATTCTCAGGGGTAGAGGTCTGTCTAGGCAGGTAATCCCTACCCTCATTGAGGCTAGAAAGCCGGCCCCCAGGGTAATTTTGTTACAGGGTTTGGAGGGCCTACGTAGGCTGGTGTGAGGCTAAGAGATGGGTTTCCCGCAAGTATACCATTGATAGAGTATTACGTTTCCTCCAGCTAGGAGTGGATAAAGGCCTGGCATTAAGCACGATCTAGGGACAGATTTCAGCCTTATCAGTGTGATTTCAGAGGCCGCTGGCCGCCCACTCGCTGGTTAAGATCTTCGTACAGGGAGTCTTACGTGTTAATCCTCCGGTCAAATCACCACTTTGTCCATGGGACTTAAATCTTGTTCTGTCAACTCTACAGAAACAACCCCTTGAGCCATTGGCTGAGGTACCTTGGTTTTACTGACTAGAAAGTCGGTATTTCTGATCACCATAGTTTCGGCCAGATCTCATTTTACATAAGGATAGGGCGGGGTTCCGTCCTCATTCTTCCTTTCTACCAAAGGTTATATCCAGTTTCCACCTGAACCAGGATGTGGTACCTCCATCCTTCTTCCAAAACCCACCTCTAGAAAGGAGGGGTTGCTGCCTACGTTGGATATTGTCAGGGCCATAAAGGCCTATCTTAAAGCTACAGAGAAGGTTCGGAAAACAGATGTGGTGTTCGTTTTACCGGAAGGGCCCAAGATGGGTCAGGCAGCTGCTTGATCCACCATCGCAAGATGGATTAAACAATTAATCGTTCAGGCCTGCGGTTTGAAGAGGTTGCCTCCTCCTTTGTCGGCAAAGGCCCATTCTACCAGGGCCATGGGCACCTCCTGGGCAGCACATCATCATCAGATCTCTATGGCTCGAATATGCAAGGCAGCAACGTGGTCGTCAGTCCACATGTTTACAAAATTTTATCAAATGGACGTAAGAAGGAATGCGGATACAGCCTTTGGGCAGTCAGTACTACAGGCCGCGATTCAAGCTCCTCAGGATCTGAGGGGGCTCCCTTGATTTGATTTGAGATTTACATTTCTCGTTTAGGTTGGATTTACTAGTATTTGAGTATACCTCTAAATTAAGTCCTTCTTTGGAAGATGTCTCCCTCCCCTCATTAAAGCATTGCTTTCGGACATCCCATATAGTAATGAATATGCCGCTCTGTGTCCCGTGATGTACGAGAAAGAAAAAGGGATTTTTAAATACAGCTTACCTGTAAAATCCTTTTCTTGGAGTACATCACGGGACACAGAGCTCCCACCCCTCTTTTTGGGAACATTTTGGGAGGCATACTGCTTGCTACAAAACTGAGGGACTCCCTCTAGGGGAGGGGGTTATATAGGGAGGGACTTCCTGTTTGTTTGAGATTGCCAGTGTCCACACCTGAAGGTACTCCATATAACCCATATAGTAATGAATATGCCGCTCTGTGTCCCGTGATGTACTCCAAGAAAAGGATTTTACAGGTAAGCTGTATTTAAAAATCCCTTTTTACCACTGACTAATGCAGAGTTGCAATGCAAGGAGATCAGCTAAAAGTAGTTAGATCTGTATGTGTGTTATAATTAATCGAAATTAGTCGATTAAAAAAAATCGATTTAATCGAACGCAAAAATTTTAATCAGTAACAGCCCTAAAAAATAGAAAAATGTATTTTATATAATTCATGATGATCACATTATACAAAACATTTAAAAAAATATTTAAAACAAGAAATTGACATACAAAGCGAATTTTGTATGGTAGATGTCTACAGAGATTCTACTGGTCTTACAAACCCCACATTCCCATAACCAGGGGAATCTTACATTTTGCCCTGGATGAGGAGCTACCACTTCCCCCAGAGCCATGCATGCCATGTCCTTATTAGTGTTGCTCACGAATATTCGCATTGCGAATATTCGCTACTTTTTTCAAATTTCGCAATCAAATTCGCAATCATTTTCGCATTCGCATTTCGCAATTTTTTTTTTTATATAAAATATAGCGAATATTTGTAAATATTGAATATTCGTGATATTTTATCCAAAAAAAAAAACGAAATTTCGCAATTTTTTTTTTTTTTTATATAAAATATCACGAATATTCGATATTAAAAGTCACACAAAAAAAAATAGCGAAATTTCGCATTGCCGAAATTTCGCAATTTTTTTTTTTTATAAAATATCACGAATATTCGATATTAACAAATATTCACGAATATTCTTTGAAATATTTGCGAAATATCGCAAAATCGAATATGGCGTATTCCGCTCATCACTAGTCCTTATCCCCCTTCTCCTGATCCAGCTCTGCTGCAAAGAACTAGGCATAAATACCTATGCCCACATGATGCCTACCTAACACAAGGTCAGTTGAACTTTCAGGCTCGGATCACCCTGCTGGCTCAGCTTCAACAATATATGGAACACTATGTCCTGTGAATGTATGTGCAAGTATTACCATACTTCCCCAAGCAAGTGTTCTTGCCACTGAAAGAGGAAAGACCCAAACTATACAGCAGAGCTTTCTGGGAAGAGCTCAATGTTCCCAAACCCCGGCAGAAGCTTCTGACAACAGAATGGCTGTTGAGGCAGAGTTTCACCGCCTGTATAGGTTTTATAACATGGGATGGCACAATTATATGGGCTGCATAGAAATTGCCAAACCAGATGGGTGCTTCCCGGTTATCCGTAGGATTTAGGGTACTCACCAGATCTTGACTTTTATTTTTGAAAGCCTGTTCATATTTTTTGCATTCTTTTGTACCTGCCAAAGTTACCATTGTACTGCTGTTTCTGTCATACTCTGTTATACTTTGTGTAATGCATCTGTGGGGGGGTGTGTGTTATGAAGCCTGAATGGCTTGCGTTTTAGGGGGAGGTGTGTAGGCATGTAGAGGTTAAAACTCCCCTGGCCAGGAAGTGTAGGGTTAATTATATTTACTGGTTTTACTTTTGGTGGGCTTTGCTGGGTCCGACCCACAGGATCTGCCCCCAAAGGGCTTGGAGCCAGAGAGATCTATTTATTGTCACTGTTGCTGCAGTCTGAATCTCCAGTGTCATGCCGAAATTGGAGTTCCAGCTACTAGGGAAGATTGCTGGGGCTTGCAGTCCTCCCTGATGAAACCTCCTATGGTAAAACTTGGAAGCATTGACCTTTCCTGGTCTGAAGTTATAAAGGATGTAAAGCAAGTAACTGGCAGTCTACAGCTCAGGTCACTAAGCACATTGGGGTATGACGATAACAGTACAAGAGATAATACAGTGTGAAGATACAGTGGTTACCAAGAGTAACAGAGTTCCACTAAGCAGTCTGTTTTAAGCGTGTACATGTGGCAAGTGGAATATCTTCTTCCAGGAGGAGTTGTTGTCAGCCTTACATATATCCACTAAAGTGACCAGCCTCAGGTAATACACAAAAATTAAACAAATCCTCCTACATAAGTTGTACCCGTTTATCTGGTACCTCCTCCTCTACAGCCCTTTAATACTCCATCTGTGTAGTCACGCTTATGCATAGAAAAAACAGAATCAGTTTTCACATTTATTGTCAGTTTAGTTTACATCCATTTTTATATTGTTTATTTCATCCGCCCGCTAGAATCCTTAACAACCATGGCTTATTTCTGATGTCAGCGGGGGGGGGGGGGGGGGCCCCATTCCCTGCTGACAGCAGGATGCTTACAAAAGAGATGACATTAAACCTTTTTTTGGGGTCTGCTATAGATTTTTGGGGGGATCACCTACCTTGGCCTGGTGGTTGTGCTGGGGGGGGGAATCGGAATCTGGAAGCGCCTTTCAACGAGGAGGCCCCCAGATTGGAGCCCCCCATGTGAATGCATAAACAAGCACCACACAGTTTTTGACAAGTCCTTTATTTTTAAAATGTCCCGCAATGTACATCCATCATCCATCATCAATGGCAGCCGACTCACACAAAAAAGCCCCACTGCCTGCCATCCACCGACCACACCTGTTGCATGTCCGTCACCTAATGGCACACTGCTTCCTCCCCGCAGCTTAAATCACTGGGTCTCCCTGCTCTTTATGACATCATTGACCATATAAGGATATGTATATATATGATCAATGGTGTCAATGGGTGACTCTTGGCCCTTATGACCTCAGGATCTGGAGGGGCTTCCATGAGCCGATAAACCACCCCCACATTCCCCTACCCACCAAGTTATGGGGAAGAGGCTCTTGTCCTTATCATGGGGACAATGGGGGAACAAAGTCATTTCCCCGGCATGTAGCACAGTGAGGCTGCATTTGATGAGCAGTGGTAGGCTGTATTTGATGGGCACTGATGAGGCTGCATTTGATGGGCACTGGTGAGGCTGCATTGATCTCTTGTATCATGTTGGCAGTCTGACCATCTCCTGTATCATGCCCACAGCCTCTGGCACCTCCTGTATCATGTTCGCAGCCTCTAACCATCTCTTGTATCATGTCTGCAACCTCTGACCATCTCTTGTATCATTTCTGCAACCTCTGACTATCTCTTATATCATGTCTGCAGTCTCTGAGGGGGAGTCTGGAGAGGAGTCAAGAGTGGGAGTGCCGCTGGGATGGGGGTCACGGGAGAAGTCAGATGTGGGTGGACTGTGGAGAGGAGACCAGAGCCAACCAAGCTGGAGCCGACCGACTGAGCCCTGCATGGTGCACCTGAGAGGAGGTTAGTGACAGCATGGCCAGGCCAGACTGAGGGGGGTCACTGATGTAAGGGGGGGGGTGAATACAGTAATGTAAGGGGGCACTGATATAAAGGTTTCCCCCTTATATCATTAAACACTTTTACCACATTCTGTTGTGTGCTGGGGGAGCGGCGCCATCCCCTGGGATTCAGAGGTGTTGGCATTTCCTGTCAGAAGTGACTCAGATAACAGAGGGAAGAGATAGTAGACAGAAATCACACAAAGTGCTTTAGCTTGAGGCATGTACACACTATAGAGGGATATGCTTTGTTCATTTTTAATTTCAGAGATTTCCAACTACTTTAATGCTACAGCTTGCTTCATATGTCCTAGGATATACATTACATTTAAGTAAATTAGACCAGGACAGACGTCTGCCTATTTGTTGAAATGAGATACCCTGCTATATCCTCCAAAGCATTTTCCAATGAAACATAATCCTTTTTTTATTGCATCACACGGTTCCATTATTAGATTAAATAAGGTTATCTATACATACAGCTTGGAAGATCTCACAACTCCGGAACTATTCAAGCATGCGATTTTTACACTATTTTCTGCACATTGTTTTATGGTTAATTATTCTGGCATACAAAGGAAACCTAAACTTAAAAGGGGCATGAAATGTTTATATTTTAATATTTAAAGGAAACCTGTGCCAAAAAAAAAATATCTGTTACATTCATTTCAATGGGCGGCTGTACGTAGCAGCTGCAGGTACAGGGAGAGAGGCTCTGCACACTTAATGTCCCCTGTAGAGCAGTGCGAATAAAGCCATAATTATCTATCCCAAGGCTGGTGCATTAATTCAGGTGCTACAAGTCTCATGAATGGAATGAGTGGAATGAAATGCAATGAGAGAAGCTTCTTCACAGAACCCGAGACACAGGAAAACCATCTACCCTGCAGTTGGAAGCACTGTCACTTCTAATGGCGCGTACACACGATCATTTTTCGGCATGTGGGCTTCACATAATTTTTCAGGTTCTGAAAAACGACAAAAAAAAATTCGAACATGCTGCATTTTTTAACGTCGTTTTAAACAATGTCGTTTTTCTGGTTGTAAAAATGATCGTGTGTGGGCTAAAATGACGTAAAAAACCTGCGCATGCTCAGAAGTTATGAGATGGGAGCGCTCGTTCTGGTAAAACTACCGTTCATAATGGAGTAAGCACATTCATCACGCTGTAACAGACAGAAAAGCGCAAATCGTCTTTTACTAACACGGAATCAGCTAAAGCAGCCCAAAGGCAAATGGAACTTCCCCTTTATAGTTCCGTCGTATGTGTTGTACGTCACCGCGCTTTGTTCATCATTTTTTTTTAAACGATGGTGTGTGGGCAACGTGGTTTTAATGATGAAGTTGGGAAAACGTCGTTTTTTGGACATGCTAAAAAACAAAGTTTTTTTTTCATGCTGAAAAATGATCGTGTTTATGCGGCATTGGGGAATAAGGAATTGGAATCCTAGCTTCCCCAAATCAGATAGAAGTAGAAAGTAGTGCAGTCAATAGACACTTTGGTTTATTTTGGCGCTGCATTTTTTACACCATTCACTTGCAATATTTTCCTATTGTTGTGTTGGCTGCCTTACCATTTTTTGTTTAATAATTCGTCTATGTATACACTTTAGAGTAGCGCAATATATTTTTACACAGTCAATAGACTTACTACAGTATTTGGACATACTTTATAAAGCAGTATGACATTTACTAAACATTTACTTCTGTTGAATCAGTCACTATATTTTAAAATACATGCACCAAGAAAATACACCTACAGTGAATGTTTGCTCAAATTCACATTTACTGCTTTATAAATATGCCTCTACAAGTTCCAAAGTTAGAAGGCAGACATTTGCCTGTGAGATGCATGACAGTTAAAGAGCTCACCATACAATGTCATGGTGACAACTGACAAGTGCCCTTTGTAATATAGACAAAAAGCCATAACCAAATACTATACAGAGCAACATCTATATTGGTTTAATGCAAAGGAGCAGGAGAATCTCTGTACCAACAGATGTGGTAATTGTATTAACTTATGGTACAGGCACCAAAGTCTCAGACACCCAGAAAGTTTACTGTTTACAGAAGTAGAAAAAAATAAACTTGAGAAAAGAGCTTGTGATTAGAGATGGGCCGAACGACCCCCTTTTCAGATTGTGACAGAACTTTCGAACATCGTTAACGTTCGGAACGAATAACAAACCCCATTGATCCCCCCAAGTCTAAAGGACCTGGACTGTAAAAATCAAAAGTGCCCATTTTGAAGGCTTATATGCAAGAATTTGGGCATATAATGGTTATGAGGGTCTGAGTACTGCCCTGGGAGACATGTATCAATGAAAAAAAGTTTGTAAAAAACATAATTTTTAAATGAACAGTGATTTACTGATTCTTAAAGTGAAACCATCAAAATGAGAACTAACAATAAAAATGACAAATTCCTTTAAATATAGTGCCTGGGGGGGCTCCTTATTCTGCCTGTAAAGTGGCACAACTGTACCGTGTATAGAACATGCTGCAGCAACAATGACATTTATAAAGCAAAAAAATACAATTTTCCATTCAAGATTTTTTATTTTATAAACAGCACAGAACAAGATTAGAGATTTTTTGGATAAATTCTGGTGTCTCTTTTGCAGACTTTGGAGAGAAGTAACAGGTGAGGAAAAAGTGGCCTTTGGGTGTTGGTGGTGCCTTCACACTGTTAACCTATAGAGATACTGTCGATGAAAGCAAGAATTGGCCTTGCTGTCAAAAATTGGAATGATCTGCACCTGTCAAACAAAATTGGTATTTGGGTGTTAATTGTGCCCATAAAACCTACACCAAACAATTTATTCCCGATGAAATTAACACCCACAAAGCTAGGTAGCCTAAACAGTCTGTTAGAGATTTGAGATTCAGAACGCCCTTAATAAACATCGGCATCAGGGGCTTGATAGCTGCTGCTAATCCAGGACCAGGGGCGGACTGACCATTGAGGAACTCGGGCACTGCCCGAGGGCCCCATGCCACTAGGGGGCCCCATCAGGGTTGCCAGGCTTATTAAAACCAGTATGTAAAAATCTGTGTTTGTTTTTTTTACATCTGTCCCTGATATGTCCAAAACCTACATGCTTTTGATGTGAAAATCCCGAGATTTTCGCTGGCCCACCTCTGTACTGCCACCTGGCTTGGTGGCCATCTGTAAGCCCGGGGGCCCAATAATCTTCTATTGCCCGGGGGTCCCATGAGTTGTCAATCTGCCCCTGTCCAGGACTGATTCATTTTGATGTCAGCTGGTTCAAGGAGTATGTGGACAGATGCTCTCTGTAATCTGTTACAAAACCCCGGCAGCACTGAATGCCCCTTCGGAAAGCACACTGGATACAGGGCAGCCCAGCAGCTCTATTGCATAGTGGGCAAGTTCTGGCCAGTGGTCTATTCTCATGTCCCAGTAACCCAGTCGATCCCCAACTGGAAAGCTATCCATATCTGTTTTCACTCTAGTTAATCTCCCACTATATGATGAAGACTCTGCCAATGGCATGTGGAAGCTAACAGCCCTGGGCGCAAAGGACCAAAGAAATGTTGAAAGGCATCACTGAGGTGGCCCCCTTCTCCACCGCACCTCTCTTGACCAACTGAAGCCTGAAAGCTGTGTTTTCCACCAGAGTGTAACCTACCAGTGTTGGGAATGACATTACATAAACTCCTCTTTAGGGTGTCCTCAAATCTTCTGCTCCCTCTGTGGGGATGGGATGAGTTCCGAGACATACCCCTTGTGATGGTGGTCAAGGAGGGTTTCCAACCAATAGTGATCCTTCTCCTTGATGCCATTCTCGGGTCCTTTCGCAGGTTTTAAAGAATGAGGGAGCCCTTGCCCTGCAAGTTTGCAGAGGCATGAGAAGCAAACTTCTTGTGGTCACTGAAGATTTACAGTATCTGAAATTGCCTCCTCCCAGCCATGTACTACTCCCAAGGGTTCTGAGGATGAAAAAACATCTGTTAATGGTTGACCTATGTCTTGCTCTGCTTCAATGCCTCCAAAGCTGCCAGAACCCTCCTCCTCCTCCTCCTCCTCTTCCATCACCTCTTGTGTGTTCTGTGGCATAAGAAGAATGGTTTCTGCATAAAGTGGGCCTTGAGAGAAAATGAAGTCCTCCTCTTCCTCCCACTGCTCTGCCTCGAGTGCCCTGTCTATAATGCCATGCAGAGTCTGCTCCAGCAGGAACACAACAGGGTTTGTGTCACTAATGCATGCATTGTCATGGATCACCATCCTTGTGGCCTCCTCAGATGGTGACAGTACAGTGCATTCATACTTTATCAGCAGCCATTGGCGTGAGGAAAAATAATTGAGCCAGCCTGAGCCTGTCGTTGTGCCATACTCACATAGGTACTCATTGGCGGGCCTCTTCTGCAGGTGCAGCTGCTGCATCATTGCCAAAGTTGAGTTCCACCTGGTGGGCAGGTCACAAATCAGGCGGTTTACAGGCAGGTGGAACTCCCACTGAATTTCAGCCAACTGGCTGTGTATGACCGTCTGAAATGACTACAGAGTCTTCTGGCCTGCTTTAGCAGATCTTCCAGACCTGGGTACCTATTTAAAAAACACTGCACCACCAAATTGAGGACATGTGCCAGACATGGCACATGTGTCAACTTTCCCTGTCTAAGGGCGGACAGCAGATATGCGACATTGTCGCATGCCACTATTCCTGGCTTCAGCTAGTGTGAACCACCTTTGGGCCTACCTGTGCAGGACTGCAAGAATCTCTGCTCTGGTGTGGCTCCTGTCTCCTAGACAGAACAGCTGAAGCACTGCATGGCACCCTTTTAGACTGATTTATTAAATAGACCCTTGAACGCTTACCAGGTACTTGTAAGTCATAAGACAAATCAGCAGAGGAGTGCATTGAGGAGGAGGAGGAGGAGGGGTAAAGCTGAGACATCTCGCATCATCACCACTAGCTGTATGGAGACATAGCAGTACAACAAGTTGCAGCACTGAGCCCTGTACTGCATCCTTCAGATTTGCAAGCAGAGTTACAGTCTGCTGTGCATAAAATATTTTGTCCCTGACCATGGCTGCTGTACCACGTGTCAGCAGTACTGTAGACCTTGCGGATGACTGCCTTGCCAACGTAGAGAACTGGATTGGCCTTACATGAAAAGAAATAGCGACTAAACCTAAGCAATGGCACGGTTCTCTGAGCGCCTGTGTGCGTGTTTATACTGTGTCTGACCCGTGTACCTACACCATCTTTGTTTACCAGCTGTGCTTGTTTGATACCTGCCCTGACCTCGGATAGTCTCCTGGATTTTCTTTTTTCTACTGCATGTACTCTACATGCGAGTGGTCTCTGCATCCTCAGCTGGGTTTACCTGGGGGAGTGACCTGGTTCTAGCTACAAGTTCATCCCCACTATCCGGGGCTCTGGTGAAGAAGCAGGCTAGGACTTAGACTTTGTGCCCTGGGGAACCCTGAGTTTGTGAATCTACAAGGGCTCACTACCACAGACTCTTGACAGTTTGGTTTTCACTTATCACTGTCACATTTTTCCCCTCCATTTGCTCTACTGCCCCTGGTAATCCTAAACAATTGGGATTATGCAAATGTTATTTTGATGGCCCTTTGATGGTTCAGGAGGAGTTGGTTTTTAGTGTTAAAGGCACTGTCGGTGGCTCCTCCTTGGACACTTCAAGAATGCAGTAATCTCCTCCTGCAGGGGCTGGTTTATCATCCAGGCCCTCAGATTTACAATTTACCGGCCTGGATGCTGAACGGCGCATCTTACAGCTTAAGAGTTGTTCAGAAAAAGTTATTGACTCTATGCTGGGTATTCATAAGTTAGTCACTTGAAGAATCTACAGGAATATTTGGAAGACCTTTAGGTCCTGGCAGAGTAAGAGGGGGAGTGACTCCCTTTCTCTTCCCTCCATCCTGGATTTTATCCAGAGTGGTGTTGACAGAGGTTTGTCAATTAGTACTCTGAGGGTACAAATTGCTGCCCTGTCAGTTTTCTAGGCTAGGAGGCTTGCTGAGTTCCCCTTGATCAAGAGATTTCTCTTGGCAAGGTTTAGATCTACCCTGAGGTTACCTAAACAGGTGGCCTATTGGGATTTATCCTTAGTTCTTAACACTTTTACCAGGGGACCCTTTGAGCCCCTAGAAGAAGCTAGCCTAAAATGGCTTACACTAAAGATCACTTTTTTATTAGCTAGAAGGATCTCGTATCTGGAATCCCTCTCTTGTAAAGACCCCTTTTTGAGAGTCCTGGAAGACAGGGTTATTATAAGGTCAGATCCTTTATACCTGCCTAAAGTCTCTACTTCTTTTCACAGTTCACAAGAAGTGATTCTACCCAGTTTTTTTAGGTCTCCTAAAAAAGAGGAAGAAATGTTTAGCTTCCTAGATGTCAGAAGGTCCTTCATTATTTGTAAATCACTAGAGAATTCAAGAGTTCTTAGCTTTTGATCCTGTTTAGTTGTCCCAAGAATGGTACTAAAGCATCCAGAATTGTTATAACTAGATAGATTTGAGATACTATACTCTGGGCCTACATATTTTCTAATCAGGCCCCTCCTACAAAAGTCAGGGCCCATTCTACCAGATCCTTGGCTACTTCATCGGCAGAACCAGCAGAAGCTTTATGGGAAGTAATATCCAAAGTAGCTATTTGGTCCTCTTCACATGCCTTCATCAAGCATTATAGAGTTCAGATGCTCTCCAGCCAGAACCTTTCCTTTTGAAAGGAAAGTTTTACAGGCTGTGGTCCCTCCCTAAGGTATACAATCTTGCTTGTCCTCTCTACGTAAGCTGTCCTGGAAGATGAAGGGGGAAAACCCCTGTTAGACTTAACAGTAACGGTTTTGCCATGAATCTTTCAGGACAGCGTCCTGATTGTTACCCCCCTTTTTGCCTGAGTTTTTATGGTTTGGTTGGAGTTACAATTATGACCTAGGTGTTCTTTAATTTTGAAGTGTTTTTTTCTCACTTATGCACATTGGTGGAGGTTTTCTCTCTATCTTCAATACAAACTGAGGTAAAGGGAACGGGAGGGACCTTTTTAAATGCTTTCTGATTTGTTTCCTGTAGAGGGTGGAGCCAATCATCTCTAAGGCCTCGTACACACGAGGGGATATGTCCGCTGAAAACGGTCCGATAGACCGTTTCAGCAGACATCTCCGCTCGTGTGTATGGGCTAGCGGACAGATTTCTCCACCCGACAGATTTCAAAGCATGCTTTGAAATCTATCCGGTGGGAATTTGTCCGCCCAACATGTCTGCTGGTTAGTACACTTACCAGCAGACATGTCGTCCCCCACCGCCGCCGCGCCGCCGCCGAATGGATTCGGCGCATGCGCGGAAGTGTTTAACTTCCTGGTGCGGTGACGTGGCGGCGTCAACGTCACCGCCACGTCACCGCGCCGTCCGGCGGCGGGGAATTTGATCCGATGGTGTGTACACGCCATCGGATCAAACTCCCGATCGGACATATCCGATGGAAATGGTCCGCGGACCGTTTTCATCGGATATGTCCGATCGTGTGTACGAGGCCTAAATGTAAGCTGTCTTGGAATATTCCTGGAAATACCGTTACCGGTAAGTCAATGTGATTTTAGCTACATTGGTCATCCAAGCTGTTGGTGGATACCTGCATTCGGTATCCTTAAGCCTTCCGATGAGAACGGTCTGAAGGACCGTTGTCATAGGTTAACCGATTAAGCTGACTGATGGTCTGATGTGCCTACACACAATCAGTTAAAAAAACGATCGTGTCAGAACGCGGTGACGTAAAACACAACGACGTGCTGAAAAAAAAAGAAGTAGGCATTCTTATGCTGCGGCACAGTGTCTTCTGGGACTTCACCCATATGATTGACGTCCCCCCGGCGGATAAGGCCCCACCCCCTATTATGTAGGCGTGTCACGAGTTTCCGAAAGTAGTCGAACTGCAAGTCAGCTCTATACGGCGAGTCCGCTCTATACGGCGCCTGCGCAGTCAGCTCTACGCTGCTCCTAGTCGTTGCGCAGGCGCCGTATAGCGCTGTATAGAGCTGACTCGCAGTTCGGCTACTTTCGGAAACTTGTGACGCGCCTACGCCTTATCCGTCGGGGGGAAGTTTTTCTCAAGGACGTCAATCATATGGGCGAAGTCCCAGATGACACTGCGCCTGCAGCATAGGAACGCCTACTCCCGCGGGAGAGAGTACCCGGAAGCCGGGTGGAAAATAGCCATAATACTGTATGTAGAGCCAAAAAAAAAAAAAGAACATACTGTACATGTTGGAAATCTAAAGAATATGATCTTATATACATGTTATTTGGGTGAACCTCCGCTTTAAGTTGTGGCATGTACCTAGGGAAACCTGTTTGGTTTTGTTTTGCTTGTAGTTGCGGGAGGAAGCCATCTTCAGGTCCTCCACTTGATGCATTTGTGGAAAGTGGATTTGTTGTGGTGCAATACAAATGGCATCAAATACTTGCATAAATATGTAGCACTCACCTCCGAAGGAGCTGCTGGTTAGAATTGGGATGGCATGTTAACTCATGGCTCCGGTAAAGTGTCTAGGGTGAACGATGAAATGCAATAGCAGTAAAGAAATGTCCGCAAATAGGAAGTCTCTTTATATGTGCTCTTTATTACCCAGCCGGGTAAAAACAATTAACATGTGATGGGAAGGATAGACAAAGGTTGGAAGGAGAACAGCAGATTCAGGCCTTGGATATGGAAACAATCCTGTCTCCGACAACAATCAGTTTTCTTTCTCCATTCCAGCCTGAGTGGGTATAGCGTACCTAGACAGGTCTCTCTCACCGACCTGGCAGCCAGAGTATCACTCGGAACTTAAGAAGGATGTCTCTGCCACAGACTCTTCTTGGTGACTGTCAGAAAAGCGCCTCTGCCACAGGCCTTCCCTGAGTATAGATACGGAGGAACTCCTCCTGAGTAAAGTTCTGCCTGAACCTTCCTTCAATGTCGCCCAGGTACCCACCGAGAGTGGAATCAATCCCTCAGTGTCCAGTACCTTGATCCCGATGGTTCGCGGTAGTTCTGTTGGACTGCCAGCCTCTCAATGGCGCTCCTCAACTGGACTCCCCACCGAACAGCCAAACTTGCTTGGGTTCTTTAGAGGTGAGAACCCAGTCGATCACTGGGTCCCAGTAGTGCTTGGATGTTCCAGACCAGCTTGGCTCTGAAACCAAGTGTGCAGCGTAGCACCCACGCCCCGGCCAAGTAGGCCATAACGCTCGAGGCGTGGTGATGTGGTCACCCTAAAGGTGGGTGCCGCACTCTAGAAATAACAGACTAAAATGGCGTCTGCCTCATAAGTACCCTCTCCCAGCATGCCCAGGCCTCCCGATTGGCTGCTTGGAGAGAACACCCGAACCTCAACTTCCACTGCTGCCACCTGTCGTCCTGGGGTGGAACAACACCCCAGGCACAGCAGAATGAGCCCACAGCACAGCCGAGCTGAAACGGAGAGCCTTACAATAATCAGAATTGAGATCATAGACACTCTGATTATCCCTTTAAATTTACTAGCACCCGTACTTGAAAGTACAAGGACGGTACAAATGGTTTGGAAGGAGTACAGCTACTTTACCATCCCTGTCGTCTATGTTAAGGATGCATAATTGTTTTCCTTATTTTGACCAGAGTCTGTAACATATATTGGAAGTAATGCTGTTTTGATTCTTTACTTTGTAGCTTTGTTGGTGTGCATTATCATGTTTTGTCCCCTGTCCATAAATATCATATTATTTATTATAATTATTATTTATAATAAAAAAAATTAAAAAAAACATTGTGTTGGTCCAATCTACCTTCAAAGTCCGACCTAGTGGTTTTTCCCTTTGTTTCCTGTCCATAGTAATGTTTTGAATAATTTTGCTAGATTCAGCAAAACTCCACACATGTAACACTGGCCATACACTATCTAACCTGGCTGTCTAATATGTGCAGGGCCTTGACATTACATAGCTAGCTGTGTATAGTAAGAAAATTGCACAATCATATTGAATTGTGTATTGAGAGGGTGTTTTAATGCACAATGCAGGCCCATCGTTGTGATAACACTAATAATTTAAATGGTATACTTTGGGGAGGCTATCAAAATGCACGTGCAGGAACAAAAAATGGCAAAAAAAGTTGTGCCAAAAAATGTAAATGTGCTTA
Source organism: Rana kukunoris (assembly GCA_029574335.1). Taxonomy (NCBI): domain Eukaryota; kingdom Metazoa; phylum Chordata; class Amphibia; order Anura; family Ranidae; genus Rana; species Rana kukunoris. The sequence continues at coordinate 362,082,635 of CM056050.1, read as the reverse complement.
CAAGCCAAGGTGAAAATCCAGTGCAATCCTCAAAATCAAACAAAGCTAACCAAACTGTGTGTTGTTGCCATCAAGGAATAATAATGTGTGGTGGCAATGCCAATAAGTCCCATCCTTCTTGACATTGTGCTGCACTGTAATTTTTATACATGGCAGCAGTGATGGTAAGCGAGACATTCCTACACAGAAATTAACATATGAGGCATCAAGAAAATTGACATGTGACAAAGGATGTTTGTGGTGATAAACATCAATAGGGTTAATATTGTAATTAGGTTAAAGGAAAGCTAACTGAAAAGACCTGACAGAGAGAGCTTTGCGAATCCCTAGAAGACCAATCCCATGATCCAAAGTCACGTGATACATTTCGAACAATGCCAGGTCATGCTTGACTCAAACAATGAGAGGACAGTTATGGAAATTTGATTCATTTCCTAGCTCCCCTGATGTGTAAAACAAGGAGAAATCATTTCTTCAGGTAAGATATTTACCAATATTTTTAAGCGCATTTGTGCACTTTTAAGTCTGCCAGCTCATTTATCATTGATTTGTATTTATCATCCCTGAGCTGCAAGCATTTTTACATGCATTGTTTGCTTTTGTGCTGGCAAATTAAGTGAACAGGTGCATTTTTCCCAGCCAGAAGCTGAGGGTGTTGTTGAAGGAAGTCTCTTCTTTCCTTTTTTTCTTGTCTCAGCAAAAGCTGTTGTGCGTGCTATAGAAGTCTGATGTGGGGCAAAGAAGACAGACATTGCTAAATAAATTTTGCATTAAATTAAGAAGAGTGCAATTGTTTTTTTTTTCACCAGAGTAAGAATGTTGCTTATAGGGCTAATGTTGCTTTAGCCCTATAAAACCCAGACCACTCCTTGTCATCTTGAATGAAATATCACTGTACTGGCATATATGAATTCAAAAATTTATTTCTGAGAGTTTTTATAAATTATTGTGTATGTTTATAAAAAGGAAACTAGACCTGGATTTTAGAGGGGACATTAAAGTGGTTGTAACCCTTAAAAACAAAACAAAAAAAAACCTGTTCCCTTATAGCAGATTAAACAGCACAGTGACTGTTCCTGTGTCCCCCTTAGTGTGCTGACCATGTTAATAATGGTTGCTGATCCATGATCACCATGGTCAGGTTACATGCCTCCGTCATCCCACTGCTCTCCTCTATCCTTCTCTTCCCCTCCCTTCATGCCTGTCAGCTCTTTTGTGCATGAACCATCTCTGCCCCCCCCTTCCTGACACTATTAGTAGCTGGCCATAAAGGTAAAGAAATATTACCACCAGCCCCTCTGTTTCTATCATTCTATTCTACACTGTGTAAAGGTTTGTATGAAACGATGCCTGTAAAAACCCTATTTCATATCTTTTATGACTGGTCACATGACCTCCAGCAGCTCTCCTCCACCATCTAAGGTCTACAGCGGGAGGGGCTGAGCAGCCAGCACAGCGGTCACGTGGCCGCACCGGCTGATGTCGGAGGGGGATCTCAGCCCCTCCCTCTGCAGCCCTTTGATTGGAGGAGGAGTGTGGCCGGAGGTAAAGTTACTGCCTGGCCATAAAAGTTTTGAGATAAGGTATTTACAGACATTGTTTTATACAAACATTTACAAAGTGTAGGGTGGATTGATAAAACAGAGGGGCTTGCAGTAATATTTCTTTACCTTTACAACCACTTTAGATATACAGTAGGTAAATGCAAAGAAAGAAAAGACAATGATTTCAGTGGCACACCCCTTGATGTCAAATAGAACAGATGTAGAATCAGTTTCAGTGAAACTGAAAATATTAAGCTTCTTTATCTCTGTGCCAGTGAAGCACCCTCTCAAGCCTCGTACACACATACGGTTTTCTCGGCAAAAAAGCTGCTGGGAGAGCATTTTGTCGTGAAAACCGTGCGTGTGTATGCTTTCTCATCGAGAAAACTGCCGGGAATCCCGACGAGAAAAATAGAGAACCTGCTGAATTCTCGGCAGAGTGTTTCCTGCCAAGAAAACCGTTAGTCTGTCAGTATGCTTACCTGTCCGCAGGTAAACCCGCGCATGCTCGATGAGACTTTGACGCATGCATGGTAGCATACGTCGATGAAGTCACCGTGTTCTTGCCATTCAAAAGAACGGCAGTTCCTTTAAATGGCCGTCTGTATGCACGGCAAGCTTGCCAGGAATCACGTCAAGAAAACCAATGTTTTTTTTCCTGACGGTATTCCCGGCCGTGTGTACATGGCTTTAGGCTGCAAATTGAGCTTTGGTCTGCTCAGAGCTCCACAGGCTACAAGTTTGATTAATTCCTCCTGTCTGCTGGAGGTTTCCAGAATATTGTGGGTGGGAGTATCAAAAAGCAGACAGAATTTATTTTTTCAGCCCCAGCCGATCCGTGGGGGGGATGCCAAGATGGGAAAGTGCATAAATAGTCTGGACCCTGGAAAAGCAGGATTCTTCCCTGGGAGGAGAGGTTCCCAACTAGAAGGGCTGCTGCCCTTTCTGGACATCCTACTGAAGGTTCTGCTTGACTCATGGGGGCCAATACTGCTGCAAGTTCTATAGTAACCAAAAGAGGGATTCCACTAGGAATTTAATCTGGAAGCTTCACAGAAGAGTCTGTCTGCCTGAGTCGGGGGGAGATATCCAAGCCCTGTGGACACTGTGAGTACAGACCTAAGGGAGAAGAATCTCAGCGACTGTTACTGTTGTTAACCCCTGCCGCACTAAGTTTGAGGCTTGCCTGGCCTGGACCAGTGGTGTCCCTTTTATGTCCTACTGCTCCAAGGACTGTATTAAAAGAGAATTGTGTTTTTTGTTTTGTTTGACCATTCTTTCTTACCTAGGTAGATGCAGCATCGGTCCAATGCTGCATCTGTCCCCCACTGCCTCTGCACTGAGAACCGAGCCATCGAACACCGCCGCCACTGGCTCAGTCCTCACAGATCTCTGTGCCAGTGAAGCACCCTCTCAAGCCTCGTACACACATACGGTTTTCTCGGCAAAAAAGCTGCTGGGAGAGCATTTTGTCGTGAAAACCGTGCGTGTGTATGCTTTCTCATCGAGAAAACTGCCGGGAATCCCGACGAGAAAAATAGAGAACCTGCTGAATTCTCGGCAGAGTGTTTCCTGCCAAGAAAACCGTTAGTCTGTCAGTATGCTTACCTGTCCGCAGGTAAACCCGCGCATGCTCGATGAGACTTTGACGCATGCGTGGTAGCATACGTCGATGAAGTCACCGTGTTCTTGCCATTCAAAAGAACGGCAGTTCCTTTAAATGGCCGTCTGTATGCATGGCAAGCTTGCCAGGAATCACGTCAAGAAAACCAATGTTTTTTTTCCTGACGGTATTCCCGGCCGTGTGTACATGGCTTTAGGCTGCAAATTGAGCTTTGGTCTGCTCAGAGCTCCACAGGCTACAAGTTTGATTAATTCCTCCTGTCTGCTGGAGGTTTCCAGAATATTGTGGGTGGGAGTATCAAAAAGCAGACAGAATTTATTTTTTCAGCCCCAGCCGATCCGTGGGGGGGATGCCAAGATGGGAAAGTGCATAAATAGTCTGGACCCTGGAAAAGCAGGATTCTTCCCTGGGAGGAGAGGTTCCCAACTAGAAGGGCTGCTGCCCTTTCTGGACATCCTACTGAAGGTTCTGCTTGACTCATGGGGGCCAATACTGCTGCAAGTTCTATAGTAACCAAAAGAGGGATTCCACTAGGAATTTAATCTGGAAGCTTCACAGAAGAGTCTGTCTGCCTGAGTCGGGGGGAGATATCCAAGCCCTGTGGACACTGTGAGTACAGACCTAAGGGAGAAGAATCTCAGCGACTGTTACTGTTGTTAACCCCTGCCGCACTAAGTTTGAGGCTTGCCTGGCCTGGACCAGTGGTGTCCCTTTTATGTCCTACTGCTCCAAGGACTGTATTAAAAGAGAATTGTGTTTTTTGTTTTGTTTGACCATTCTTTCTTACCTTGGTAGATGCAGCATCGGTCCAATGCTGCATCTGTCCCCCACTGCCTCTGCACTGAGAACCGAGCCATCGAACACCGCCGCCACTGGCTCAGTCCTCACAGATCTCTGTGCCAGTGAAGCACCCTCTCAAGCCTCGTACACACATACGGTTTTCTCGGCAAAAAAGCTGCTGGGAGAGCATTTTGTCGTGAAAACCGTGCGTGTGTATGCTTTCTCATCGAGAAAACTGCCGGGAATCCCGACGAGAAAAATAGAGAACCTGCTGAATTCTCGGCAGAGTGTTTCCTGCCAAGAAAACCGTTAGTCTGTCAGTATGCTTACCTGTCCGCAGGTAAACCCGCGCATGCTCGATGAGACTTTGACGCATGCATGGTAGCATACGTCGATGAAGTCACCGTGTTCTTGCCATTCAAAAGAACGGCAGTTCCTTTAAATGGCCGTCTGTATGCACGGCAAGCTTGCCAGGAATCACGTCAAGAAAACCAATGTTTTTTTTCCTGACGGTATTCCCGGCCGTGTGTACATGGCTTTAGGCTGCAAATTGAGCTTTGGTCTGCTCAGAGCTCCACAGGCTACAAGTTTGATTAATTCCTCCTGTCTGCTGGAGGTTTCCAGAATATTGTGGGTGGGAGTATCAAAAAGCAGACAGAATTTATTTTTTCAGCCCCAGCCGATCCGTGGGGGGGATGCCAAGATGGGAAAGTGCATAAATAGTCTGGACCCTGGAAAAGCAGGATTCTTCCCTGGGAGGAGAGGTTCCCAACTAGAAGGGCTGCTGCCCTTTCTGGACATCCTACTGAAGGTTCTGCTTGACTCATGGGGGCCAATACTGCTGCAAGTTCTATAGTAACCAAAAGAGGGATTCCACTAGGAATTTAATCTGGAAGCTTCACAGAAGAGTCTGTCTGCCTGAGTCGGGGGGAGATATCCAAGCCCTGTGGACACTGTGAGTACAGACCTAAGGGAGAAGAATCTCAGCGACTGTTACTGTTGTTAACCCCTGCCGCACTAAGTTTGAGGCTTGCCTGGCCTGGACCAGTGGTGTCCCTTTTATGTCCTACTGCTCCAAGGACTGTATTAAAAGAGAATTGTGTTTTTTGTTTTGTTTGACCATTCTTTCTTACCTAGGTAGATGCAGCATCGGTCCAATTCTGCATCTGTCCCCCACTGCCTCTGCACTGAGAACCGAGCCATCGAACACCGCCGCCACTGGCTCAGTCCTCACAGATCCCCAAGCGGAGAGCTGCTGACTGTCAATTAGCAGCTCTCCTCTCTGCTCCTCCAGGCTCAGTGGAGCGCTGAGCTGTGGAGGGGAGGGGAGCGGCCATCTCGGTCTCTCATCGGCTCGCTGAGAGGCTGAGACAGGCATCAGTCCAGGCACCTGGCGGACTCAGACTTTATTGACGTGATGACGCAGTACCTGGACTGATTCCAGTGACATCAGCAGAGAGCGGACTTTAGACCCTCTACCATAGGTAGATGTTAGAGGTGAGTTTTTTTTGTGATAGCTGCCAGGCAGGTAAATTTAGGCAGGCCTATGCTGCATGCTAGGCCTGCTTGTTTGATATGGGGGGCAGGGAGTGGTTAGTGTAGTTGTGGGTGTGACCACCTGTCCTTCAGTTCTTGTGTGTCAGGGAGTGTTCAGAGCGATCCCTGGTGCAGTGTAAAGATGATGGGGCAGAAAGACTAACATGTACAGGAGGAAAAGAGTTCTGGGAGTAACAGTCTGCAGGAGTTGGTGCAGAGGAGAAGTGAAGTGGAGACTGTAAATGTTAGAGTCCATAATTTGTTCTAAGTGCAACTGATTTAACAATTCTTTAACCCCTTAAGGACTGCCGCATGTACATATACGTCGGCAGAATGGCACGTACAGGCACATTGGCGTACCTGTATGTCCCTGCCTAGACGTGGGTCGGGGGTCCGATCGGGACCCCCCCGGTACTTGCGGTGGTCCCCGTGGCTGTCCGAGTGATCCGGGATGAGGGGGCGGCTGTTCGTTTTTGACCACCCCCTCCAGATCGCTCCCAGCCAATGCGCGTCCTTCCCCGCGTGTCACTTCCTCTGCCTGTGTAAACACAGGAAGGGGGAAGTGATGTAATCTCTCCTCTCGGCAGTTTTTTAAACCGCCGCTGAGGAGAGAAGACATCACAAGTGAGTCTGCACCAACACTACACTGACACCAGGGACACATAGGCACACTTAACTCCCCCGATCACCCCCCACCCCCCTGTCACAGTGTCACTGAATGCAGTGATCATATATTTACTGATCACTGCATTTAGTGTCAGTGTGACAGTTAGTGTGACAGGTGTGACGGTAGTCGAACATATCTCCGCCATCCATTCCCTTCTTCTCCCATAAAAGAAATCACCCAATATTCCCCGACTAGGAATATCCCTGGAATCGCTGAATAATCCACACATGAGCCATGGCTTAATGCTGAATGTACCAGGACACACTTTATTGAAAGTACACAGCACACTTTATACAGGATTTGGAACATCCCGCCCCCAACAACCGCTTTCTTATTGGTCCATTGTAAAGTATGCAGTCTTCACTCTGGTCCTCTTAAACCATGCAAATGAGGACTTTAAAATGTCTCAGCAGAGATTGGTCCCAATGCTTGAATAGCCTGAATATGTGTGGCTAGAAGCCTGTAATGTGTATTCAGACAAAAGCCCCAGGGGGTCAATCAATGTACACAATAGCCAGCCACAGAACAATGGAACTGTCTGGAGACCAGAGACAGGGCAGAAGTCATTTACACCTGATAATAGAAAGGCTTTAAATAGGGGTATCACACAATGGACAATAAGTATCACTTATGAGTCTGTTGACCTGGCTGGGGTTCAGAATAAAATCTGTAATACATGAATTAGGGTTTCATGTAGAAACACTTCAGTATTTCATGGTCCATGACAACAGGCATTTAGTGTTAGGTTCAGGGTAGCCCCCGTACCCCCCCTAATAAAGTTTTAACCCCTTGATCACCGCCCTAGTTAACCCTTTCACCCCCTATTGCCAGTGTCACTAAGCGATCATTTTTCTGATCGCTGTATTAGTGTCACTGTTGCCGCTAGGTAGCTATTTTTTTTTTTTTTTTTTTTTTTTTATTACTATTTTTTTTTTTTTTACTAAAGACATGTGGCTGAATACATTTTGGCCTAAATGTTTGACTAAAATTTAATTTATTTGATTTTTCTTATAACAAAAAGTAAAAAATATAGATTTTTTTTCAAAAATGTCGCTCTATTTTTGTATATAGCGCAAAAAATAAAAATCACAGAGGTGATCAAATACCATCAAAAGAAAGCTCTATTTGTGGGAAGAAAAGGATGCAAATTTTGTTTGGGAGCCACGTCGCACGACCGCACAATTGTCTGTTAAAGCAACGCAGTGCCGAATTGTAAAAACGCCTCAGAGCATTTAGCAGCATATTGATCCGGTCCTTAAGTGGTTAACGATGATGGCAAAAGTGATCTGTTCTTTGGGCATCCCATACCCCTTCCTCAACCAAGAAAAACAAAAGCAATTGACTGTTCATTGTCTACTGAAGAGTGATGTATGGAGGTCTGGCAGCAGGGTGAACATGGTGGTTGTTAGTAACTAGTAGCAACCATCCGCTACACGGGTCACAGGAGTGCAAAACAATTTGCACTCCTGTGACCCATAGGAGAAGCCCAGCCAAACGAGGCTTAGGCTGGACTTCTACTTTAAGAGGTAGCTGCAAGTAGAAGAGTATCTTCACATTCCCGTGTAGTGTTTTGGAGTATCTCACTGCTTCCTTAAACACATCAAAGTTAATCTGCAAAAAACTTTTGTTTGAGTCAGAGGAGGGAATGTTGCTGTTTGCCTGGCTGCCGCTGCAGAAGTGGAAGAAAAAGAACACATGAGCCCTTGCGGGGGTTAGCACTACATCAGTATTTCCTGTGAGTGCCCACAAAAAATAATACACAGAGACATTTACTGAAAGGAAAAAATCATGATTCATTTTTGTTCATGTTTTTAAACTCTGTTCCATTTTAAGTTCACCAATTAGCTAAATGTTTCCTAAATCCACAGTTATCAGTTTTTTAGGCAGCAGTAATGCAATACCTGTCAGTGCAAATCAGTGTTAACTCTTCCTATGAGCAGTGGGGCAATGGATGGCAGAAATAAATAATGCATATATAACCTTCATTTAACATGAAACAGTTTGTTCTTTTATTTAATGAATACGTCACAGGATTGATCCCAGATTAATTTTTCCAACCAAGACATCTTTAGTTTTAGTTATGCATTAACTGAGGCTGTAAATGTTTCATGATCCTAGTCCAAGGTATGATAATCCACTGCTATAATCAGTAGTGTTGGCTGTATCTTGTAGCTATGTAATCAATATCTTGGCCTAAGCTGTGCCAAGCAGGGATTATATGAAAGCAGTGAGAACTAGAAAATGCATACTTTTTTTTTTACAATTCAGAGTAGTTTTAATTTGCTTCACGGGTCTGTTTTCTCTCACTTGATCCTTGATCAAAAAGATATCTGCTTGAATGAGCAAATTTGCAAACTTCAGTATCATGGCAACCAAATGGTTTCCAGTTTAGACTATGGTTACACCAAAATGAATGGAGTAATGTTGATGTGCATTGGCATGTGCTTTGCATGAACATTTGAATTGACCAAAACAACAAATACAGATCAAAACACCTACAAATGCCTGTTTTTTTCCCCCAATGCTTTGCAATGCAACTAAAGATCCACTTTGCTGAACTAAAGATTCACTGTAAGAAATAGAGAGCAGGGAGACTTTTATGTCAGAAGAGACATGCACTATCTCTTCTGCAAAAAAAAAAAATGCCCTTAGGATCATTGGACAGGTAAGTATTAAAGGGTCACTAAAGGAAAAAAAATGTTTTGCTGAAATGACTGTTTACAGGGTATAGAGACATAAAAGTTAACTGATTACTTTTAAAAATGATTAAAAATAGATAAAAATCAATCATATAATGTGCCTGCAGGTTAGTTTCACTTTTAAACTGGCTTCATGTTTCTGTGAAGAAGAGAGAGACACACAGAACAAAAACAAACAAATCCAGGGCAGTGTTTTGTTTTTAAAATTAATCTGATTGGTTCTGGGAAGTTTTAGACACACAGTAATGACAGCCTAGACCACAGTGAGAAAGCTCCCAGTACTGTGGTTATAAGGAAACAGACAAGCAGGAAGTGTGGAGATCAGAGCAGGATTACAGCAACATCAAAGCAAAAACGAACAATGAGGACATGAAACCAGTACTGCAGTAAAGTAAAAGAAGCTATTTAGCTAAAAAAAATTCCTTTAGTGATCCTTTAAGCCTTTAGTTTCACTTTAGCAAAGCAATTCATTTGGCTCTGGAATAGAACCTCACGCCAAATTTATAAAAAATTGCATGGTGTCCCCCTCCCCAAATCAGTAGCAGGCCCTTTGGGTATAGGTCTTGAGGGGTAACCCCACACCAAGATTTTTTTAAACGGCACGGCCCCCCCCCCAAGACCATACCAGACCAAAAGGCCTGGTATGGATTTTGAGGTAAAACCCCACCCCAAAGTAAATGCTGTGGGGATCCCTCCATAATCCATACAAGACCCTTTGCCAAGCATGCAACCTGGCAGGTCAAGAAAGGGGGGATAAGTTTGCACCCCCCCATCCTGAACCATACCAGGCCACACGCCCTCAACTTGGAGGGTGAGTGCTTTGGAGCAGGGGGGCCCTGCCTAGTGCTTGTGGGGGCCTGTGGGCTTATTGGAATCTGGAAGCCCCCTTTACCCCCCAACCACCCCTATCTGAATGAGTATGAGTCACATTGTACCCCTACCCATTCACCCCCAAAAAAAACAATGTATTGTTAAAAAAAAAAAGACGGTTTTTGTCAAGTTTATTAGAAATAAAGAATGTCCTCCATCGTAGCTCCAACATCAAGCACAATGTCTTCTTTCTCCACTTCCTCCACCAATGTCTTCTTTCTCCACTTCCTCCACTGACGTTTTCTTTCTCCGTATGCTCAGCTGAGGTTTTCTTTCTCTGTTTCCTCTGCCATTGTCTTCTTCCTCCAACGCCTCTGACCCGTTGAAAAAAATGCTCCTCTGATGCTGGCTCCCACCGTTCTTTCAGCACCTGTGTCTGACAATTCTTATATAGCTTTGGAGCATGGCCATCAGGTGATGTAGCCCCTTGTGACATCTTAGACCCAGTCGGTAATGTCACAAGGGGCGGAGTCTCAGGGTGACATCACCTGATGGTCACGCTCCATAGCTATATAAGAACTGTCAGACACCGGAGCTGACAGAATGGTGGGAGCCATCTTCGGAGTAGGAGCTGTTTTTTATTTTCAGCAGGTTGGTGGTGGAGGAAGAAGACCTTGGCGGAGAAGGTGGAGGAAGAAGATAGTGGCAGAGAATGCAGAGAAAAAATACATTGTGCTTGATGTTGGAGCTACGACAGGGAACATTCTCAATTTTTACCAAAGGACTTTTAAAAACTTGTCAAGTCTTTTTGACTCTGCTGACCACAGAACAGGGTAAAGGGCCAATCACAGAAGCCCTTTAACACATGATCAGCTGTCAGCCAATCACAGCTGATCACGGAAGTAAACAGTAGATGGCTATTGGCTTTTTTTCCCTCACGGTTAGCGTGCGGAGAATAGAAGAAAGATGATAACCAGCACCTTTTACAAGGACATCTGTCCCAATATGTGCCCACCAGTGCTGCTAATCAGTGCCGCCTATCAGTGCCCACGAGTGCCAATCAGAGCCCACCATTGCCACTTATCAGTTTCTCATCATCAGTGCCACCTACCAGTGCCCATCAGTGACACCCATGAGGCCGCGTACACATGAGGAGACATGTCCATGAAAATGGTCCGCAAACGTCTGCAAATACGGAAGTAAAATGCTTCCACGCATGCGTCGAATCAATTCGACGCGTGCGGGGGATTTCCGTCCGCTGGTTAGGCGAACTAACCAGCGGACATGTCCGACAGACAGGTTTCAAGCGGACAACTTTTAAAGCATGTTTTAAAACTTTTGTGCGCTGGAAACCTGTCCGCTAGGCAGTACACACGATCGAACATGTCCGCGGAAACTGCCCCCTATCAGAGCCTATGAGTGCCACCTATCAAAGGCTACAAGTGCCACCTACCAGTGTCCATCAGCCTATCAGTGCATCCTCTTTAGTGCCTCCTTATCAGTGCCCACCAGTGACGCCTCATCAGAAAAAAAGTGTGCTTGTAAGACCGCTGCGCAAATACGGTGTGACAAAAGGTATTGCAACAATTGCCATTTTATTCTCAAGGGTGTTAGAAAAAAATATATATCGGCCCGGATTCACAAAGCACTTGCGCCGACTTATCTGCAGATACGCCGCGTAAGTGCAAATATGCGCCATCGTATCTATGCGCCAGACTCAGAAACCAAGATACGCCAGAAAATAGTCTTCATCCGACCAACGTAACTTGCCTACGCCGGTGTATCGTGGGCGCATATTTACGCTGGACGTATTTGGCGCTCCCATTGATTTTCTATTCAAATATGCAAATGAGGGAGATACGGCAATTCATGAACGTACGTGCGCCTGACGCTAGCTACGCCCCCCGTGCGTAAGTATACTCCCGGGGCAAAGTTATTCCTCATAAAGCAGGTGTAACTCAGCAACAGACGTGGACAGGTCAGCTGGAGAGCAGCTGCAGCAGCAGCAGCACCGTTACGGACGAGCTGAGCATCCACACTTGCAGGACAACACATCTGTATGCCAACATGCCAGGGGCAGCCATGGTCATAGCACTACTGTGTCCACAGGCATGGAGGAGGAGGAGGGCACAGGAGAGGATATACCGAACGCGCATTAATGTCTTTGGCATGGGGGAATCGGAGGTGTATCGCATCTTCAGATTCAGCCCTGATGCCATCCTGGAATTAGCCACAGACCTGCATGATGAAATCACCAGCCAGACACAACGCTCACATGCAGTGCAGCCACTGGTCAAGGTACTGGCAACACTCCATTTCCTTGCCAGTGGATCTTTTCAACGTACAAGTGGAGTAGTGTCTGGGATGTCACAATCCACCATGAGCAGATGTGTGGCCCAGGTTGCCCCCGCAATCCTCACATGCATGTCCCACCACATCATCAAACCCACCCATGAGCATCTGCGGCAGAAGGCAATGCAGGATTTCTACAGAATTGCCGGATTCCCACGCACAGTGGGGGCCATTGATTGCACACATGTGGCACTACGGCCCCCCCGTGCCACAGAGCACATCGTAAGCAGTGGCATTCCATCACCGTACAGGTGATAGCCGATGCCCAATGCCTCATATGGTACATCCGTGCCAAACACCCAGGGGCCAGCCACGACAGCTACATATACCGTCAAAGCACCATTCCAACGGAATTCGAACAAAACGTGTACAGGGACAGCTGGCTGGTTGGTGAGTGACTTGGGAGTCAGTCATGACTGTCCGACCCCATGATGGAGACATCACGAGGGGCACATTCACGGCTAACATCCTCCTGTCTTTTCCCTTCCAGGTGACTCGGCATATGCACTTGGGCCCCATCTCATGAATCCATACCGGAATCCCAAAACCAGAGGAGAGAGAAGATACAATGCGGCACACATACGCACCCGTGCAGTGGTGGAGCGCACATTTGGCCTCCTAAAGTCCTGTTTCCGATGCCTGGATAAGTCCAAGGGGCCCTCAGGAGTTGCCTCATGGAACGCATCTTTGCACGTTAAACACACACATTTATCATGGCACACGGACAATGCACGCATGCACACCACTGTGGTCCCTAGCTCACACACATCACATTGGTTTAGCCCAAGTCCACCGCATGGGACTTGGGAGCAGCAATGCCACGCCAAGGCACCAATGATGTTGCTGTCCATTCATACCACATTCACATGGTCGTGGGGATAACCTCTCCCCGACGAACCAAGATGACACACTTTGCTGGCAGGAATGTCACCCACATATTCACACACCAGTCGCACTCTAGCCTGCACTCCTAACCGTGAGCAGTTACTACAAAAAAAAAAAAAAGGGATCATGCCATTGGCCGACATGGCATGCCCTTACAGGAGGACGGCACATACCTCTGTGCATGTCCAACCTAAAAAAAAATAAAAAATCTCATGATCTGAGCACAAAAAAAAAAAGAGCAGTCATTTGCCCTCTTGTGGGCCAGGCCTCGTGCCACGGGAACGGCTCCTCAATTGTCAGGGGGGAGCTCGGGTGGGGGGGGGGGTGGTGCATCAGGAGGAGGTGCATCCCCTGGTTCTGTCACTCCTGGCAGATGCTGGCTGCCTGCCCTCCAATGCTAGGGCAATGCGCGTGAGGACAGAAATTGTCTCCACCTGCATCCGCAGCTGGTGGGTGGTGGTCTGCCGCTAGTGGTGTCTGGTCTGCCTTCCCTCCACCTCGATGGCAGCAGTATTGGCCTGGACAGCCACTCCCAGGCTCTTCACCTCCGCCGCAAGACCTGCTGTTGTGGCCTGCAGCTCCACAATTGCCTGGGTATGATGCTCCAGGCTGGCCTGAACATCTGAGCCCTGGTCACCAGATGGTGAGGGACCCCCTGCCACCATGTGGTGATGTATGGCCTCCAGGGTCTGGCCTTGCTCACCCATGCAGGTCACTATGGCCTGCTCCCTCTCCAGCCCTTCCTGGAGGGATCCGGGTATACCCCTGGTCTTACGCAAAGCCTTTTTGGGGGGTGGAGAGGCTTGTGTCCGTCCAGACGGGATAGACCGGGAGGGGGTGCCCCTGGATGGGGTGCCCCTGGATGGGGTTACCCTGGATGGGGTGGAGGTCTGTAATGGCTCAGGGAAAATGGAAGACTCCTTAAAGTAGAGGCATTCCTCCAGTTCCAGATCCACCGTCTCTTCCTCAACCACCTCTAGAGGAGAGGTGTGGGCACTCCCTTCCACCGATGGATCATGGCTTCCCAGGGGGTCAGGCTGAGGCACAGGATGTTCCGGGGATGGCATGGGTCTGACACCAGCAGCAGATGGCCCAGCTCCCTCCAGCACATCTGTGGATGACGCAAAACATTCACATGTTGGTGGACCCACACACTTGTCAAATATTCCCTTCCACCCCCTCACATGCTACACACCGAATGGAGGATAAAACACACTTACCTGTCCTCAACTCCTGATCAGTGGAGTCAAAGCCCTCCAGACCCTCCACGTGCTCTCGCTCGAGACAGCTGCTGATCACCTCCTCCTCCAGGTTTAACAAGGTGGGCCGCCCCCGTGCCCCTGAGGTGCCTTCTTATAAGGGCCAGTTTGTCCCGGACACGCCAACGCATGTCGTTTATTTTTTTCGATATGTCCCAAGGGTCCTGGTCTCATGCCCAAGGGCATTCACCTCCAAGGTGTCCTGATCCAGGATCTCCATCTTCCTGGCCCTGCTGGTCCTGGAGCTCTGTGCCCCATGGAGGAACACATCAAATTTGGAGATGACTGATGTGAGAATAGCCCTCTCATCGGAGTTTTTTTTCTCCTGTCCCTCTCATGCCGCGTTCACACGATCATTTTTTGTGATGAAAAAAAACAAAGTTTTCTGTGAAGTAAAAAACGTCATTTTTGAAACGTCACTTTTCAAAGACGATGTTGCATACACACCATCGTTTTTTCACAAAAAGCGAGGTTACGTTCACCACTCTTTTCCATTGAAGCTTGTTTCATAACTAGCTTCTGGGCATGCGCGGGTTGAAAAACGTCGTTTTGAACGACGTTTTTGCTACACACGGTGACTTTTTGTGAAGCAAAAAACGACGTTTTGAAAAACGACACAAAAAATTCAAGCATGTTGAAATTTTTTTTTGGTCGTTTTTTTGAAGACAAAAAACAACGTTTTGCCCACACACGATCAATTTAAATGACGTTTTAAATAACAACGTTTTTTTTCATCGCAAAAAACGACCGTGTGTACGCGGTATCAGTATCAGCATCAGCCATGGCTCCACAAAAGCACTCTGCTCCAGGGGGAAGAGAAAAAAGCTGGTGTACTTTTGCACCGGACGGACATATGGCTTGGCGTATTTATGCGCTCGGCGTAAGCTGGTGGGCCGGCGTATCTCAGGAAGTTGCGCCGGCGTAGTTGTGAGCATGCGCATAGGTGTGCCGACCATACGTCCGTATCACTGAGCATGCGCCGTTCATGATACGCCGGGCGTAAAGCATTGCACCACGCTCCGACCATCATTTACATGGAGTCACACCCACTTCCACTTACACTGGCTTACGCCTACAAAATTTCATTGCGCTGGCGCAACGTTGGGAGCATTTGCTTTGTGAATTCCATGCCAGCCTCCTCCCGTAAAAAAGATACGCTACGGCGGCATAAATATGCGCCGATGTATGTGAATCCGGGCCATAATGTTTGGGAGTTCAAAGTAATTTTCTAGCAAAAAAAAATATTTTAACTTGTAAACAAGTTTGAAAAATAGGCCCGGTCTTAAAGTGGTTAGAATGCAGTTCTTGCTATTCTTGTAACTCCTATATCAAATCAGGGTGTAAACAATCCAAACATGTTTTTAGACAATGGTTTATTAGGAGCTCTGATGGGCTACAACCATTGCTTGAGCATGATTTCACATGTTGTTGCAGAAGGAAATTTGGAAGTCTTTGATTCCAATCTCCTTGAACTATTCTCTTCAATGGGCCAGATTCGGGTAGATGGGAGCATCTTTAATCTGGAGTAACGTTTCTCATTTAGGTTACTCTGGCGAAATTTTAGGAGCAAGTGCTGTTATTCATGAAGCACTTGCTCCTAAAGTTGCGGCAGCGTATCGAAAATGAGCCGGCGGAATTCAAATTGGGCGGGTACGGGGCGCGTATTATTTAACCACTTAAGGCCCGCGCTACCGTCGGATGACGGCAACAGCGCGGGCCTGAATATCCAACATGCCGTCATTTGACGGCATGTCATTCTGGCGTTCCCAGCGCGCGCTGTACAGCGCGCTGCGGGGAAGCCCTGTGTTGTCCGTGTCCCTTGGACACGGCCAATCACAGATCGCGGCAAACGGCCAATCAGAGCGGCCGTTTGTGATGCGATCTGTGGGCGAATGAGAGATGATCTCTCATAGATCATCTCTCATTGCCGGCTCACACAGAGACAATGTCCTGTCTCTGGAGGGGAGGAGCCCGATCTGTGTTCCTTCCTACATAGGGACACAGATCGGTCACCCCCCCAGTCACCCCCCCCCCTCCTCCCACAGTTAGAACACACCTAGCATACACATTTAACCCCTTCCTCACCCCCTAGTGTTAACCCCTTCAATGCCAGTCACATTTATACTGTAATTAGTGCATATTTATAGCACTGATCGCAGATAAATGTGAATGGCGCCAAAAATGTGTCAAAAGTTTCCGATGTGTCCGCCATAACGTCGCAGTACCAATAAAAATCGCAGATCGCCGCCATTTCTAGTAAAAAAAAAAAATAATAAAAAATAATAATTCTCTCCCCTATTTTGTAAGCGCTATAACTTTTGCGCAAACCAGTCGCTTATTGCGATTTTTTTTTTTTACCAAAAATATGTAGAAGAATACGTATCGCCCTAAGCTGAGAAAAAAAAATGTGTTTTTTTTTTAATTGGGATATTTATTATAGCAACAAGTAAAAAATATTGTATTTTTCTTCAAAATTGTCGCTCTTTTTTGTTTATAGCGCAAAAAATAAAAATCGCACAGGCGATCAAATACCACCAAAAGAAAGCTCTACTTGTGGGGAAAAAAGGACGTAAATTTTGTTTGGGAGCCACGTCGCACGACCGCGCAATTGTCAGTTAAAGCGACGCAGTGCCGGAAGCTGAAATTTTACCTGGGCAGGAGGGGGGTGTAAGTGCCCAGTAAGCAAGTGGTTAAACTAGGCGCGATCCCGCGGCGAACGTACTGCGCATGCGTCGACTGTCAATGCATCTTAGTGCGCATGCTCACAACTTCCGTCGGCACCACTTCCTTGGAAACGACAGCGCAATGCGTTCCGTTGGGCGTTTAAATGCGCCCGTAGATGCGCCATTCCGGCACTAAAGTATATCCTGTTCCCCCTCCCCGCAGTGAAGTTACTTTTGTTCTGAGATGGCTGCTCCCGTTCCCCGCAAACATACAGGAGAAAGCTGAACTCTAAAGGCCAGGAGCTGTCAGCCGTCATCTCGGCTATGGAGACCTATGATGTCTTCCTCCATGGCTGTAAAAGTTGACAGACAAGCAGGGACAGAGGTGTTGTCCTGCAAGTGGGGGTGCTCAGCTAGCTCTTATCGTCGGTAACGCTGCTGTAGCTGCTCTCCTGCTGACCTGTGGCTGTCTGGAGTAAAGATAAAGCAGCTATTTGTAGAAATAACTTTGCGACGGACAGACGACATATGCGAGGCGCATGTAGCCAGCGTATGGTGCTAATCTGTTCGTGAATTGGGAAAAATCCCTAATTTGCATATTTGCAGGAGAAATCAATTGGCGCGACTGATGCGCCAAGCGAAACTATGCGCTGACGATACTCTGGCGTCGGAAAGTTAAGCCGGTCGGAAATGGCCCGTTTTCTGGCGCATCTAGGTTGGTGGGTACGGCCGCGGAGATACAACGGCGCATCTTCACAGTTACGCGGCGCATATCGAAATACTCCAGCGCAAGTGTTGCTGAATCTGGCCCAATGAGTTTTTGGACGATACATTCAGCTTGACCATTTGATGATGGGTAGAATGGTGCAATTGTAACATGTCGAACAAGATTGCTTGCTATAAAGCTTTTGAATTCTGAGGAGGGAAATTGCGTTCCACTATCAGACACAATTGTATCTGGCAACCCATGTGTAGAAAACAGCCTCTTTAACCATACTGGGCACTTAACCACTTCAATTCCAGCCCATAGGGGATTTACGTTCTGAACAACCCCTCGCCGATGAGACTAGACGTTGCACAACGTCCTCTCTTCACGGCGTTCTAGGGCGCACCCGCGGCACGACGGCCGCAATTGCCGTTGGGCACCCGCGATTACCGGCAATCACGGCAGGAGTGTGGATCTCTGTGTGTAAACACACAGATCCACCTCCTGTCAGTGGTGAGGAGACTGATGTTGTGTTCCCAGTACAGAGGAACACACATCGATCTCCTACCCCTGCGAGTCCCCCTCCCCCTACAGTTAGAACATACTTTAGGAAACACTTGAACCCCTTCAGCGCCCCCTAGTGTTAACCCCTTCACTGCCAGTCACATTTACACAGTAATCAGTGCAGTTTTATAGCACTAATCGCTATGTAAATGTGAATGGTCCCAAAAACGTGTCAAAAGCGTCCGATATGTCCGCCGCAATGTCACGGTCACAAAAAAAAAAACGCAGATCGCCGCCATTACTAGTAAAAAAATAAAATTAAAAATGCCATAAATCTATCACCTATTTTGTAAACGCTATAACTTTTGCGCAAACCAATCAATATACGATTATTGCGTTTTTTTTACCAAAAATACGTAGAATAATACGTATCGGTCTAAACTGAGGGAAACAAAAATTAAAAAAAAAAAAAATTGTGATATGTATTAAATAAAATAGTAAAAAATGTTGTGTTTTTTTTTAAATTGTCGCTCTTCTTTTGTTTATAGCGCAAAAAATAAAAACCGCAGAGATGATCAAATACCACCAAAAGAAAGCTCTATTTGTGTGGGGAAAAAAACATAACAATTTAATTTGGGTACAGTGTTGCACGACCGCGCAATTGTCATTCAAAGTGCAACAGTGATGAAAACCAAAAATTGGTCTGGGCAGGAAGGGGGTGAAAATGCCCTGTATGGAAGGGGTTAAACACCCTCCTGACCAGACCAATTTTCAGCTTTCAGCGCTCTCACACTTTGAATGACAATTACTCAGTCATGCAACACTATACCCAAATGATTTTTTTGCCCTTTTTTTCCCACAAATAGAGCTTTCTTTTGGTGGTATTTGATCACCTCTGCGGTCTTTATTTTTTGCGCTATTAATGAAAAAAGACCGAAAATTTGGGAAAAAAATGATTTTTTCTTAGTTTCTGTGATAACATTTTGCAAATTATTAATTTTTCTTCATAAATTTTGGCCACATTTTATACAGCTACATGTCTTTGATAAAAATAACCCAAAGTTTTTGGAAATTTTTTGATCTGTGTGAAAGCCTACAAACTATAGTGCAAATCATAAAAAATTATCACATCTGATCACACCTGATGTACTGAAGGCCTCTCTCATTTCTTGAGACCCTAACAAGCCAGGAAAGTACAAATGCCCACAGATAGCACTGAGGCGGCACAGATGGCACTGAGGTGGCACAGATGGCACTGAGGCCGCACAGATGGCACTGAGATGGGTACTGATGTGCTCCGATGAGGCCTGTCTACTGGTGGACACAGGTAGGCACTAATGAGGCGGCACAGATGGCACTAATGAGGCGGCACAGGTGGCACTAATGAGGCGGCACTGAGATGGGTACTGATGAGAGGGGTACTGATGTGCACTGATTGACTGCGGCACAGGTGGGCACTGATGAGGTGGGCACTGATGAGGTGGCACAGGTGGGCACTGATGGGGTGGCACAGGTGGGCACTGATTGCAGATGGGCACTGGGCACAGGTGGTACTGGTGGCACAGGTCGGCACTGATGGGCACGGTGGTACTGGTGGGCGCACGGTGGTACTGGTGGGCGCACGGTGGTACTGGTGGGCGCACGGTGGCACAGGTGGGCACGGTGGCACAGGTGGGCACGGTGGTACTGGTGGGCACAGGTGGGCACACAGTGGTACTGGTGGGCACACGGTGGTACTGGTGGGCACGGTGCTACTGGTTGGCACAGTGCTACTGGTGGGCACAGTGGTACTGGTGGGCACACGGTGGTACTGGTGGGCACACGGTGGTATTGGTGGGCACACGGTGGTACTGGGGGGCACACGGTGGTACTGGGGGGCACACGGTGGTACTGGGGGGCACAGGTGGTCTTGGGGGCACTGCGGTACTGGGGGGAACAGATGGTCCGGGGGGCACAGATGGTACTGGGGGGGGCACTGTGGTACTGGGGGGCACTGTGGTCCGGGGGCACAGATGGTACTGGGGGGGCACAGATGGTACTGGGGGGGCACTGTGGTACTGGGGGGCACAGATGGTCCTGGGGGCACAGATGGTACTGGGGGCACAGATGGTACTGGGGGGGCACTGTGGTACTGGGGGGCACAGATGGTCCTGGGGGCACAGATGGTACTGGGGGGGGGCACTGTGGTACTGGGGGGGGGCACTGTGGTACTGGGGGGAAAGATGGTCCTGGGGGCACAGATTCTTTACTCCCCCCCCCCCCCCACAGCGCTGCAGCTCCGTTCGCTCTCCCTCCTCACACGCGCTGTCTGTGTGAGGAGGGAGAGTCGGCAATGAGAGATGATCTCATATGTATACATATGAGATCATCTCTCATAGGCCGCACAGATCGCGCTGTAAATAGCCGCTGTGATTGGCTATTTACCGCGATCTGTGTTTGGCTGTGTCCAAGGGACACGGCCAGCACAGGAGTTCCCCGCTGCGCGCTCGAGAGCGCGCGCTGGGAACGCCAAAAGGGGCGGACGAGTAAACTCGTTTACTCAGAGAAGTAGAGCCGCGCTGCGGCCGTACAAACTCGTACGGCCGTCAGCAAGTGGTTAAAACTATTATGGCAGTGGCTGAGGTGGGGGATATAACTGATACAACTTCCAGCCATTTTAAGAAGGAACGGACAACTGAAAAAAAAAACATTTGTCTTTGAAAAGCCCCCTTTAGGTGGAGCATGATGGATGGATTGACACAGTACACAGTTCTGTAAGCACTTCTTAATAACTTCATCAATTTTAGGCCACCAAACATAATTTCTGGCCAAAGATTTCATGCAGACTATTCCAGAATGTCCTTCATGGAGAGCATGCAGTATTTGAGCTTGTCCTGCCTTTGGAATTATCATTCTGTTTCTCTTTAATAGGCAACCTTTATCAGCAGACCGTTCATGTTGGCACACTAAAAATGGTTTGAACTTCTCTTCAACTTTTGATTTGGGCCATGCCCTCCACACCCAGTTGAGCACATGGGCCAGCATGGGATCTTTAGCAGTCATACCAGCAATATCTTGGGTTACCCGTCAGATTACCTAAAATATTGACTTGTTGGAATTCTTTCCCATTGTGGCAGCATTCGAGCTATGAAGTGTTTATTTTGCGAACAACGGCATAACGGTTCAGACGGACAATAAAGGGGTAATGTTTGCCATAAATTGTCTCTCTTCAAAGTCCACTTCGGTCAATAGGTATTTTGTTTTGCTCTGTTTAAAACATAATATTTGGGTTAAGGCTCAACACATCCCTGGTAAGTCTAACACGATTGCGGATGCTTTATCCCGTTTCCAGATTTCACGTTTCCGGCAGTTGTTTCCACAAGCGGATCTCCAAGGATGCGTATGTCCAGCTCATCTGTGGGACCTGATATAGCTAGCTTATTTGCAGTGATTCAGAATTCCCTGTCCTCTCGTACTTGGTTGGACTATTCGGTTGCTTGGAATTGGTGGTTGGCTTTCTGTAGGTCCTTGGTTTTTCATTGTTGCCAACACTCACAGGGTGCAGTGCTATCTTTTTTGTGTACTTTGATGCATGACAATGTTTCACACAGCCACATCTCTAAGATTTTGGCTGGTGTATCTTTTTTTTTTTTTCAAACTTCATAGCTTGCCCCCGTTGAATGTGTTCTTCTCAGTCAAACAAGGCCTAAATGGTTATAGAAGGAGCAGTTTTGTACAGGACAAGCGTAGGCCAGTTTCAGTTGACCTACTTAGACAAATTTGTGTATCCTTGGGTCAAGTCTGCCTTGATTAATTCAAGTCTTGTCTGTTTACAGCAGGTTTATGTGTAGCCTTTTTTGCTGCGCTCAGAGTATCTGAATTGGTACCCTTCAATAAATCTGGAACTTCGGGTCTGATGTTTCAGGATGTTTTTGTTTCCAATACAGGAATTTGTTTGTTTATTCAAAGACGGATCAGCTGGGAAAGGGTGCTGGGTTCAACTCTATCCTTGTGGGGATCAAGTAGTATGCCCTATAATAGTTCTCCAGAGATACTTGGCCATCAGGCCCCCTTTCACAGGTAATTTTTCTGCCACACTGATGGTTTACCACTGACCAGGTGTCAGTTTGGTTCGGTTTTCAAGTGTTTACGGGCTATTGGGCTGTCGGATGCTTTCTTCTCGACCCATTCCTTCCACACCATGCTGCCACAGAGGCGGCAAGGATGGGTCTGGATGAGGCAATCATCCGCAGATTGGGTAGATGGGAATCTGGTAGATTCAAGTTGTATGTCCGGCCTAGCCTTGTTCCTTGACTTCCAGGTTTTCACAACACCGTGTGGATCATAGGGCACTCCTTTGTTTTCTGGGCACGTAGGAGAACATCTCAATGTTGCTATACGGAGAACTTAACACTACCAACTGACGCTTTCTCATTACATTGGAAAGGTATTCGGGGGTTGCGCTGGTGTCAAGTGTCTTTCCATTTAGCTCAGCTCAGTGCACAATGGCCCCCTCCCTCAGTAATCATTTCACATGTGGGTGGTAATGACATCAGTAGAATGAATTTCCTGGAATTACTGTTTAATATAAAGGGGGATTTTCAAAGGTTTAAGCTTGCTTTTCCGTAAGTTTGTTTCTTCCAAAATAGTTCCCCGCCTTCTCTGATCCTCTGCACCCCAGCTTAGGCCACTTGAGAGGGTAAGAAGGGGGTGAACAGATCTATGGAGAAATTTATGCCATCCATTGGCGGATTTTTCTACCACCATGTTGATTTGGAGGGGGGTATCCCAGGGTTTAATCGGTCAGATTTGATCCACCTATCAGAGGTTGGGGTTGATTTATTTAATTTGGGACTACAATCCTGTCTGGAAATAGCGGTGGCTGTTGGGTAGGCCAATCCTGTTTGCAACAAATTTGACTGGTGGGGGGACTTTACAGTTTGTTCAAGTTTAGCTGCTCGAGTCCTAAGACTGAGCAGGGAGTTTTGCATTATTAAAGATTTATTGCTATCCCAAACTCCTTGTTTTACACCTACCTGTAGACCAGACACGTATTGCAAACCCAATTCAAGGCGCATCCGGTGAGATGGCCAAAAATTCCCCATCTTCAAAGATTAATTAAGCCAGGGACCTCCAAAGGCCTTATTTCAGAATTATATGAACAGATTAATCATGGGGCCATAGGAGGAGGGAGACTGGGTAATATTAAGAAAAGGTGGGAGGAGGATGTAGGCCCAATAACAAATTAACAATGGGAATGGATACTGGAGCTAGAGACAGTGGTGTCACTTGCCCCGTCACAAAGAGTATCACATCTATTTTTAGTTCATAGAGTTTATTACACCCCAAAGAGGCTATATAGATTTGGAAGGAAACTAGATGACAAATGCCCTAGGTGTCAAAGTACAGGAGACCTTATACACATGATGTGGAAATGCCCAAAATTATATAGATACTGGGTTAAGGTATTGGACACTATAAATATAACCTTTGGGACGGCCCTGGAACTGGAAGCTACGGTATGCCAATTGGGGGGTGTAGAGAAGAAACATGAACATAGGGGCACAACAGAAGTGGTAATAAGGTGTCTATTCCAGGCGAGAAAACTGAAAAATTGGCAAGCCCAGAAAGCTCCTACAGCAGCGGAACGGGTCAACGTGATAAACACGACAGTCTGGAAGGAAAAAGGAGTTTTGACTAGGTGTGGAAACTTTAATAAATTTTAAAAGCTGTGGGAGCCCTGGCTGAGTAAGATTAGATGTCCACCCTAAAGAGGGGAGAAGAAATTAGACTGGATGCAGAGGATCTGTATGATGGGAGAGAGAGAGAGAAAACGAAGAGAGAGAGGTATTTTAGAAACAAAGTAGTTGGTCCTTTAGGGCAGAAAAAGTTTGTGTGTGAAAACAAATAAGATGATAAGGGGGGGGGGGGGGGGGTGGGGGGGGGGGGGGGGGGGGGGGGGGGAGGGGTATAAAAGCATATTTTAAAATGTATGTAATTTTTTTAGTATAAGGATGTATGTATTATAAATGGATAATTCCTCTTTGTTTTATATATTTAAGAAAACAATAAAGAGTATTGAAAAAAAAAAAAAGATTTATTGTCAATACGGTGTATTTGATTAAATAAATATGTAATGTTATATATTAATTTTGTTAAACCAATAAAGGTGCCACGGTCATCACAATGCCATACAGTTGTTTGGTTCTTTTTGGTTTATTGGAAGTGTTGGGTTTGAGGGGGTGGGTAGTGTGGCCTGCGGTCCCATGTGGGATGGCTTTTTTCGGATTAGTAGTTTTTACCTGCGGCTTACAAAATATAGGGGCAATTTTTAAAGAGCTCTTAGCTTCCAGGGATTTATTCTTGTTGGTACATACCTTAGGTGTGAAGGATGTCCCCCTGAGTTCAGACCTACACAAATCAGTTACTCTGTTATCTCCTCTATCTGAAAACTGAGCCAACGGCTCCTGACAGCCGACAGATAATGGTTTCACTTCCCTTTCTGCATCCTCCAGTCTTTCTCCCAACCCATGAACGTCTTTCTGTAATCTTTGGTTTTCTAGTACTATTTGCTGGAGGATAGTCTCAAAATTTAACATAGACCCTTCTAATGAGCGGATGTTATCTTTGGTTATTTCTAGCGCTTCTTTTAGGGATATGTTATGCACTTTTAAATGTTCATACTGTTTTGCTACCACTTGGCCACAAAGTTTAACAGATTAACCACTTAAGACCCGGACCAATACGCTGGCAAATGACCCAAGGGGTTTTTGCGATTCGGCACTGCGTCGCTTTAACAGACAATTGCGCGGTCGTGCGACGTGGCTCCCAAACAAAATTTGCGTCCTTTTTTTTCCCACAAATAGAGCTTTCTTTTGGTGGTATTTGATCGCCTCTGCGATTTTTTATTTTTTGCGCTATATACAAAAATAGAGCGACATTTTTGAAAAAAAATCAATATTTTTTACTTTTTGTTATAATAAAAAACCAATAAACTAAATTTTAGTCAAACATTTAGGCCAAAATTTATTTAGCCACATGTCTTTAGTAAAAAAAAAATCGCATTAAAAAAAAATTAGCTACCTAGCGGGAACAGCGACACTAATACAGCGATCAGAAAAATGATCGCTTAGTGACGCTGGCAATAGGGAGTGAAAGGGTTAACTAGGGCAGTGATCAAGGGGTTAAAACTTTATTGGGGGGGGTGGGGGGGGCTACCCTGACACTAACACTGACTGACTGTCACACTGTCTGTCACACTGACACTAAATACAGTAATCATACATGTATGATTACTGCATTCAGTGACACTGTGACAGGGGGGAGGGGGGGGGCGATCGCGGGGGTTAAATGTGTTTGTGTGTGTGTCAGTGTGCTGTTTGGTGCAGACTTACTTGTTCTGTAGTGATCTCTCCTCAGCGGCGCTTGAAACAAACGCCGAGGGAGAGATCACGTCGCTTCCTCCTTCCTGTGTTTACACAGGAGGAGGAAGTGACAGGTCAGGCGGGCGCGCGCATTGGCTGGGAGCGATCCGGAGGGGGCGGATGAAAACGGATAGCCGCCCCCACTTGTCGGATCGCTCCTGCAGCCGCGCGGACCGCCGCATGTACGGGGGGGGGGGGGGCCGATCGGACCCCCGATCCCCCCCAAGGCACCAACGTATATATACGTTGATGTGCCTGTCGGTGCCATTCTGCCGACGTAAATGTACATGCGGCGGTCCTTAAGTGGTTAACAGCGTTTTTCTCAAGTGCTTACTACAGCTTCTTCCAGTGAAATTTAATTTCACATCCTCTCCCATCAGCGAGACAGAAAGTGTCCCTTCTGCCTGGAGACTTTTCTCCCTTAATGCCAGCATGGCCATTTTCTCTCCATGTCCTGCTGCTCTGCCTTCCTCTTCCTGTAGCTTCCAATCCCCCTGATCGTCACATTTTACTGGGGTATCCGACTTTTGTTGTTGCTTTCCCTTTTTGTCAGCCACTGAAAGATGATAGCAGAGTGCTCAGGAGCTGACATGAACTGACAAGGACTGGGCAACCGCATAAAGCCCAAGTCCCGACAACTGCTCCTCGTCTCCCTGAAAATTACTGTCACCACTTGTTGGGGGTAGTGATGGTTTCTGCTTGTCCCTACATTCAAGCATTGTTTGAAATGATTTCTCCTTA
This sequence comes from Rana kukunoris, assembly GCA_029574335.1. Classification (NCBI taxonomy): domain Eukaryota; kingdom Metazoa; phylum Chordata; class Amphibia; order Anura; family Ranidae; genus Rana; species Rana kukunoris. Next base: position 362,056,462 of record CM056050.1, on the reverse strand, counting down.
ACCACTTGTTACCCACCCACTGTCATATGACCGTGGGCGGGGAACTCCATTGTCCTGACTGCACGTCATATGACGTGCAGTCATAGAAAGCTGCTAGGGGCACGCGCACCCGTTGCATCACTGAGAACCCCGTGCGTGTGCCCGGCGGCCACGATGGCCGCCGGGCACACGCGATTGCCGAGTAACTGAGCTGGGACGTGGAGCTCTGTGTGTAAACACAGAGCTCCACGTCCCTGTCAGGGAGAGAGGAGACCGATTGTGTCCCTTGTACATAGGGACACAATCGGTCACCTCCCTAGTCACCCCCCCTCCCCCCACAGTTAGAACACAAACTAGAAGAAACATTTAACCCCTTCCCCGCCCCTAGTGGTTAACCCCTTCCCTGCCAGTTACATTTATACAGTTATCAATGCATATTTATAGCATTGTTCACTGTATAAATGTAAATGGTCCCAAAAATGTGTCAAAAGTGTCCGATGTGTCCGCTATAATGTCCCAGTCCCCAAAAAAAATAAAAAAATATACAAAAAAACGCAGATCGCCGCCATTCCTAGTAAAAAAATAAATAAAAATAAATCATAAATTATGTCCCGTATTTTGTAGGCAATATAACTTTTGCGCAAACCAGTCACTATACGGTTATTGCGATTTTATTTAAAAAAAATTTTTACCAAAAATATGTAGAATAATACGTATCGGCCTAAACTGAGATAATTTTTTTTTTTTTTTTTAAATGGGATATTTATTATAGCAAAAAGCAAAAAATAGTGTCTTTTTTTTTAAATTGTCATACTCTTTTTTTGTTTATGGCGCAAAAAATAAAAAACGCACGGGCGATTAAATACCACCAAAAGAAAGCTCTATTTGTGGGGAAAAAAAGGACATCAATTTTGTTTGGGAGCCACGTCGCACGACGGCGCAATTGTCAGTTAAAGCGACGCAGTGCCGGAAGCTAAAATGTTGTCTGGGCAGGAAGGGGGTGTAGGTGCACAGTAGGCAAGTGGTTAAAGCCCATAGTAAGAATATTAATTTCCTCTGTTCTATCCGCTGACTGCAGCATTCATATAAATAAAGTATCTTTTTCATATGGCCGTGTCATCTTTTTGTGGTGAGCACAGTACAGATTAGGGATGAGCTTCACGTTCAACTCGAACCCATGTTCGAATCGAACATTGGCTGTTCGACTGTTCGTCGAAAATCGAACAAAACGAGTCGTTCGCGCCAAATTCGAATGACGCGGCACGGCCCATAATTCACTGCGGCATTGCGCGCTGATGATTGGCCAAGCATGCTGTATGTCCCGCATGCTTGGCCAATCACAGTGCGCAAAAAACGAAGAGCCATAATTGGCCAAAGCCTGGGTGGCTTTGGCCAATTATGGCTCAGGGCTTTAGCACACGCCCCACACTATTGTGTAGTGTGTTGCGGCTTGTTAATGAGAGAAGTTGTATAGAGAGAGATAGACAGACAGTGGGGCTGATTTACCAAGCCTGTGCGCCATGACTCATGGTGCACAAGCAGGAGTAAAACCGTTTTTGACATTTACAAAAGAGATACACTGCCAGTGCAGTGTATTTCTTCATTTACTAAACTGCCTAATGCGCCCAGGAGAAGGCGCACAGCACGCCAGTACAGAGCTGGCGTATGGCATTTAGTTATGTAAACATCGGGGATTCGGGCGGGAGTTTATGAGGGGAGGGAGGGGGGTGATGCAGGGGAAGTGTAGTGACATGTGTTTGAACGTGTGTGGCGGGCCAAATTGAAAGCGAAAGTGACTTTTGAGAAACGATCCCCGTGCGCTTGCAAAGTACGCCAGAACCTCGGAAGGTTCATTTGCATACTGGGCATGCGCAGAGGGAGATTTCAGGGAATGCCGTGCGCCGCGTCAGTACGCCGAGAAATTCTTGGTAAATACCAAGCGGCGTAGCAGTATTTGCACTGCGTGAAACGGCGCACGGCAATCTCCGAGCTGTTCTCGGGCTTGCGCCGACACTGAAGGGGAACTCCGCGCCAAATTTCAAATTTGAAACCGGCGCGGGTTCCCCCCAGGGGTATAATAGGCTCTTCGGCTTTGGTCCGGAACGTGAGGGGTTAACCCACGCCAAAAACGGCATGGGGTTCCCCCCCAGATCCGTACCAAGCCTTATCCCAGGCACGCAGTCTGGCCGGACAGGAATGGGGGTGGGGACGAGCAAGCGGCCCCCCCTCCTGAGCCGTACCAGACCACATGCCCTCGACATGGGGGAGTGTGCGCTTTGGGGAGGAGGGCACTGCCCCCCCCACCCCAAAGCACTCTTGTCCCCATGTCGATAGGGACAAGAGCCTCTTCCCGACAACCCTGGCCATTGGTTGTCGGGGTATGCGGGCGGGAGCCAATCAGAATCTGGGAGCCCCTTTAATAAGGCGGCCCCCAGATTCCGGCCCCCCACCCTATGTGAATGAGTACATGGTACCCCTACCCATTCACCTGGTGGAAAAAGTGTAAACACAAATAAACCACACAAGAATAAAATAATTTATTAGCCAGCTCCGGGGGTCTTCCGCCAACCCACCCCGGTCTTCGCCGCCGCAGTCTTCTGCCGCCGCCCCCTTCACCACGAAGCTCCGTGCTTGTGGGGGAGGGCAGCGGGGTTCGAAGTTTTCGCCGGGGTGAGGGTCGCACATCCCACCCTGGTTTTCTAGTCGTCTTCTGCCGCGGCCCCCTTCACCATGAAGCTTCCTGCTTATGGGGGAGTGTGGGCTTCGTAGTTTTCTGCCGGGGGGGGCTCTCGATAGCCTCTTCTGCCTGGCTCTTCCGCGGGGGCCAGGGCTTCTCATCGCTGTGTCGCCATCTTCCGCCGCCGCCCCCTTCACCACGAAGCTCCGTGCTTGTGTGGGAGGGCAGCGGGCTTCGAAGTTTTCGGCCGGAGTGAGGGTCGCACATCCCACCCCGGACTTCTAGTCATTTTCGCCGCCGCCCCCTTCACCATGAAGCTTCCTGCTTATGGGGGAGGGCGGCGGGCTTCTCGTCACTGTCTTCCGCCGCGGGGTGACACTCGCGGGCTTCTTCGGCGACCTCCGCTTCTGCCTGGCTCCGCCGCTGGGGCCAGGGCTTCTTCTTCCATTCGATGTTGACACGGCGAGGTCCGACGCTGAAATGCCGACAGAGCGGTGGGCATGGACTTATATTGGCATAGGGCGTGGACGTGGTTATGCCACCATGTGACCTTAACCCATGTGACATCACATTCCCATCATGCCCTGTGATGTCACATGGGTTAAGGTCACATGGTGGCATAACCACGCCCACACCCTATGCCAATATAAGTCCGTGCCCACCGCTCTGTCGGCATTTCAGCGCCGGACCTCGCCGTGTCAACATCGAATGGAAGAAAAAGCCCTGGCCCCAGCGGTGGAGCCAGGCAGAAGCGGAGGTCGCCGAAGAAGCCCGCGAGTGTCACCCCGCGGCGGAAGACAGCGACGAGAAGCCCGCCGCCCTGCCCCATAAGCAGGAAGCTTCATGGTGAAGGGGGCGGCGGCGAAAACGACTAGAAGTCCGGGGTGGGATGTGCGACCCTCACCTCGGCCGAAAACTTCGAAGCCCGCTGCCCTCCCACACAAGCACGGGAGCTTTGTGGTGAAGGGGGGCGGCGGCGGAAGACGGCGACACAGCGCCGAGAAGCCCGCCACGTTGAAGTCCGGGATGGGATGTGCGACCCTCATCCCGGCAGAAAACGTCGACGGGGGTGGCGGCTGAAGACGGCGACACAGCGACGAGAAGGCCTGGCCCCCGCGGAGGAGCCAGGCAGAAGCCGACGAAGCCCGGAGAGTGGCGCCCTCCGGCGGAAGACAGCGAAAGAAGCCCTGGCCTCAGGAGAAGCCAGGCAGAAGCGGAGAAGCCCGAGGTGGGGCGACACCCCCGTTGTTCTCCGCTGTTTTCGGCCGCCCCCCCCGGATGTGAAAGAGCTTAATTTTGGGGTGGGGGCCTGGCCGAACATGGCGGAGAGCATCGGTGGGTGTTCCCCCCCCCCCGGCAGAAAACGGCTAGAAGACCGAGGAGTGGCGACGCCCCCGTTGTTCTCCGCCGGCCCCCCCCGGATGTGAAAGAGCTTAATTTGGGGTGGGGGCCCCCCCCTCTCCTGAACTGCACCAGGCCACATGCCCTCAACATTGGGAGGGTGTTTTGGGGTACCCCCCAAAACACCTTGTCCCAATGTTGATGAGGACAAGGATCTCTTCCCCACAACCCTTGCCCGGTGGTTGTGGGGGTCTGCGGGCAGGAGGCTTATCGAAATCTGGAAGACCCCTTTAACAAAGGGGCCCCCCAGATCCCGCCCCCCCCCTGTGTGAAATGGTAATGGGGTACATTGTACCTCTACCATTTCACCAAAAAAAAAAATGTAAAGGGTTAAAAACGACAAGAGCCGGTTTTTGACAAGTCCTTTATTATCTTCTTTCTTCTTCTTTTCTTCTTTCCTTCGGGTTTCTTCCTCCATCTTCTTCTTCCTCTGCTTCTGTCTTGGGTCTTCTATTCCCGCATCTTGACGGGCGTGTTCTTCCATCTTCTTCTCCTTCCACTGTCCTTCACGTCCGCATCTTCTTCTTGTTCTTCTTCGCCGGAGCCGCCGCTTCCAATTGAAATCCCGCTGTCTGCCGGACCACGCCCCGCTCTGACGCCACGGGCAAGCTCTTAGGAGTATGCTGCATGTGCGTCAGAGGGGGGCGTGGTCACATGTCAGAGGGCGGGCAATTCAATTGGAAGCGGCGACTCCGGCAAAGAAGAAGCCGTGCACAAGCTTCCAATTGAATTGCCCGCCCTCTGACATGTGACCACACCCCCCTCTGACGCACTTGCAGCACACTCCTAAGAGCTTGCCTGTGGCGTCAGAGAGGGGGGCGTGGTCCGGCAGACAGCAGGGATTTCAATTGGAAGCGGTGGCTCCGGCGAAGAAGAAGAAGAAAAAGATGCGGACGAGAAGGACAGCGGAAGGAGAAGAAGATGGAAGAACACGCCGGTCAAGATGCGGGAATAGAAGACCCAAGAAAGAAGCAGAGGAAGAAGAAGATGGAGGAAGAAACCCAAAGGAAAGAAGAAAAGAAGAAGAAAGAAGATAATAAAGGACTTGTCAAAAACCGGCTCTTGTCGTTTTTAACCCTTGACACTTTTTTTTTGGTGAAATGGTAGAGGTACAGTGTACCCCATTACCATTTCACACAGGGGGGGGGCGGGATCTGGGGGGCCCCTTTGTTAAAGGGGTCTTCCAGATTTCGATAAGCCTCCTGCCCGCAGACCCCCACAACCACCGGGCAAGGGTTGTGGGGAAGAGACCCTTGTCCTCATCAACATGGGGACAAGGTGTTTTGGGGGGCACCCCAAAACACCCTCCCAATGTTGAGGGCATGTGGCCTGGTGCGGTTCAGGAGAGGGGGGGGGGGGCCGTGCTCGGATAAGGGGTCTGGTGTGGATTTTAGGGGGGACTCCACGCCATTTTTTTTAAAAATTTGGGGTGGAGTTCCCCTTAAATTCCACACCAGACCTGAAGGGTCTGGTTATGGATATTTGGGGGGAACCCCACGTCATTTTTTTTTTAAAATTGACGGCGGGGTTCCCCTTAATATCCATACCAGACCTAAAGGGTCTGGTTATTGAATTTGGGGGGACCCGCACGCTTTTTTTTTCTCGTTTTTTTTAGGAATGAATTCTCCTGCAATTGCCGGGAGCCGACAATTCATTATTGCCGCAAGTCAGTTTTAAACGGCTTTTTTGCTTTGGAGAATGTCATTTTGTGCAGAGACAGTTCTAACCACGGGAAACATGCGCTTTTTCACATGCTGACATTAGAGCCCCCCATAGTACGAAATTTAAAGAAAAATTACACTTTTATTATTGCACTTTTAGCATTATTAAAATCACTGCTCCCGAAAAAACGGCCGTTTTAAAAAATAAAAAAAGCATTGATACATGTCTCCTGGGGCAGAACTGAGGTCCCCAAACACTTTTTAAAACAAAACTTGCAGATTAGCCTTTAAAATTCACAATTAAGATTTCCCCCATAGACTTTAACAGGGAGTTCGGCAGCGGCTTTACTTATCAATTGCATCGCACTGCTGCTGCGGCGCAGCGCAGCTTCAATAGTAAATCAGCCCCAGTGTCTTTTCTACCAGATAGATAGATAGAGCAGGCAGGCTAGTCAGTTTAGCTTAATTTACAGTGTGTGTAGAGGATATATATACATCCCTAGGAGTTGTACATATATTTATACACTGTATAGCTTAGCTAGATCACCTATTCCTATTTGTCAGGCAGGAGATTGTGCTAGCTGCAGTGTTCTAATGTGTTGTATTGCCTGTGTGCCGTTTAGTTTACACCTGAATACTGCTCCCGAAAAAACGGCCGTTTTAAAAAATAAAAAAAGCATTGATACATGTCTCCTGGGGCAGGACTGAGGTCCCCAAACACTTTTTAGGACAAAACTTGCAGATTAGCCTTTAAAATTCACAATTAAGATTTCCCCCATAGACTTTAACAGGGAGTTCGGCGGCGGCTTTACTTATCAATTGCATCGCACTGCTGCTGCGGCGCAGCGCAGCTTCAATAGTAAATCAGCCCCAGTGTCTCCCGAAAAATCACTGCTCCCGAAAAAACGGCCGTTTTAAAAAATAAAAAAAGCATTGATACATGTCTCCTGGGGCAGGACTGAGGTCCCCAAACACTTTTTAGGACAAAACTTGCAGATTAGCCTTTAAAATTCACAATTAAGATTTCCCCCATAGACTTTAACAGGGAGTTCGGCGGCGGCTTTACTTATCAATTGCATCGCACTGCTGCTGCGGCGCAGCGCAGCTTCAATAGTAAATCAGCCCCAGTGTCTTTTCTACCAGATAGATAGATAGAGCAGGCAGGCTAGTTAGTTTAGCTTAATTTACAGTGTGTAGAGGATATATATACATCCCTAGGAGTTGTACATATATTTATACACTGTATAGCTTAGCTAGATCACCTATTCCTATTTGTCAGGCAGGAGATTGTGCTAGCTGCAGTGTTCTAATGTGTTGTATTGCCTGTGTGCCGTTTAGTTTACACCTGAATACTCTCGGTCTTTACTGCACGTTTGCAGTTTAATAGCACCTTTTCAGTTGGTAGATTCTGCCCCCTTCTGTGAGTTTGTGGAATGTGCGGTACTTCAGTGGCAAGTTCCCAAACGCCACTTTTTCTCACAGAAGGCGATTCCGGCTCTCTACCGGCATGTGGAAGGCAATGTCCATGCCTCGCTGGACAGGGCGGTCAGTGGTAAGGTGCATCTTACCGCTGACTCATGGTCCAGCAGGCATGGACAGGGACGTTACCTCTCTTTCATGGCGCATTGGGTGACTCTGCTGGCAGCTGGGAAGGACGCAGGGCAAGGTACAGTAGTGTTGGAGGTTGTTCCACCACCACGCCTCAAAAAGACTACTACTGGTTGTGACACACCTCTCTCCTCCACCCCCTCCTCTTCCTCTGTGGCCTCTTCCTGTGCTGATGTCTCCTCAGAACCAGCCGTGCTACGTAGGCATACGAGGGGCTACACAGGAATGCAGGCCAAGAGATGTTGTCAGGGATCAGGTGGGAGACTAAATTTGATGAGGTCGGCCTCTCTTATATCTCCTGTCCTGGCTCCGCTGAAGGGGAGACAGAGGAAGCCGAAGGACAAGAGGGACACGAGTGCCTGGAGAAGGAGGTCCCGGGAGAACAGCTTGGCAGGGTTGAGTGGCCTGAAGCAGACTTTGATGAGCTGCGGAGGAACAGGTAACAGCCAGGCAGGTAACCGAGGGTTAACAGCAACCAGGAACATGGACAGGAGCAAGGTCTTAGAGATAGCCAGGTTTGTCAGCAAGCGGGCAGTGAGGTACTAAATCATAGACAGAGCCAGAGTCAGGGACGGAGCCAGGTCAGGGATGGGCATCAGTACAGGAACAGAACACAGAGCCAAGGTCAAGAGCAAGCCGGGTCAGAATACTGGGAAGACACACAGGATCAGAGCACGATTCAGGAACACAGTTGAAGATCAGTCAGCAAAGCACAAGAGCCCAGACTCCCTTTAAATAGGCTGTCTGGCACGAAACGGGATTAGGCTCGTACGTGCGCGCGTGCTCGTATCTGTGTGCACATTTGCGTGCCTGTGTGCCATTCTATGGCAAAGGTTAAGCGCTTGCGCATGTCTGTGTGCAAAACGTCTCACAGGAGTTCCCTGACAGATGCCATGCGGTGCTAGAGCTGGTGTGCTTGGGAGACAGGAGCCACACTGGGGCCGAGGTTCTGTCAGCTCTGCAGGGGCAGGCTTAGAGGTGGTTGATGCCACACCAGCTTAAGCCTGGAATGGTGGTTAGCGACAATGGCACCAACCTCCTCTCTGCCCTGCGACAGGGAAAACTGACCCATGTGCCCTGTTTTGCGCATGTCCTGAATTTGGTGGTGCAGCGGTTCTTGGGCAGGTACCCGGGCTTACAGGATGTCCTAAAGCAGGCCAGGAAAGTCTGTGTGCATTACCGGAGGTCATATAATGCCACTGCTCGGCTGACAGACCTCCAAAGGGAATACAACCTGCCCAAGAACCGTCTAATCTGTGACATGCCCACCAGATGGAACTCTACATTGGCCATGCTGCAGTGGCTGCACACGCAGCAGAGTGCCATCAATGAGTACCTGTGCCAATATGGCAGCAGAACTGGGTCAGGGGAGCTTGGTTTTTTTTCCTCATGCCAGTGGGCCTTGATCAGGAATGGATGCACTGTCCTGTCACCATTTGAGGAGGCCACGAGGATGGTGAGCAGTAACAGTGCATGCATCAGTGAGACTGTCCCTCTTATTCACATGTTGGAGCACACGCTACGTGGAATAATGGACAGGGCCCTTGAGGCAGAACAGAGGGAGGAATTCCTTACCTCTCAAGGCCCCCTTTATCCAGGTAGTGGTCCTGCTTGCCCACCTAGCACACAGGAAGAGGAAGAGGAGGAGGAGGATGATTGGATCAGCAGCATGGAGGTGGAGCCTAGCACTCAGCATCAGCAGCCTTCAAGGGATCACTTACAGTCCCAAGGAACCCATGGACTTTTGCGTGGCTGGGATGAGGTGGCTGCGGATCCTGTTGTCCTCAGTGACCCAGAGGACTGTGCCCCGAATGCCTCAGCAAACCTACGCTGCATGGCCTCCCTGATCCTGCAAATCCTGCGTAAGGATCCTTGTGTTCGTGGTATCAAGGAGAGGGATCATTACTGGCTGGCAACTCTCCTTGATCCACGTTACAAGAGTAAGGTTGCTGAGCTTATCTTGCCGTCGCAGAGGGAACAGAAGATGAAACTTCTGCGGGAGGCCTTGCAGAAGGGTCTGTGCAGCGCGTTCCCAGAACCTGGGGGATTACCAAATCCTGGTCCTGGAGAACGTGTTGCTGAGGCTTCGGTGAGTCACAGAAGGAGCGGTGGAGAAGGTGTCCATCTGACCAATGTGTTCAGACAATTTTTTAGTCCAAAGCCCCAAGGTCTGACCGGTTCCAGCAACCATCGCCAGCGTCTGGTTTTAAATGGTGCGGGAATACCTAGGGGCAAGATCCGACTTGGACACCTTCCCCACCGAAAATCCTCTGGCTTACTGGGTCTTGAGGATGGATCACTGGCCAGAGCTTGCACAGTATGCAATTGAGCTACTGGCTTGCCCTGCATCCAGCGTTCTTTCAGAACGCACATTCAGTGCTGCTGGAGGCTTTGTGACCGATCACAGGGTGCGCCTCTCCACCAACTGACCGTCATCAAAATGAATCAGGCTTGGATCAACACCAGCTACCAAGCACCTGATGCAGATGTAACTGAATAATTTTTTTGAAATGGCAGATTCCTTTGAGACTGCCTATGCTGATGCTGAGTGACTGTCCTGTTATGCTGATGATGGAATATCCTTTTCCTCCTCACTGATCTTGCTGATAGCTAGTAAGACATTTTTTGTTTGTGGGCTCCGCCACCAGTGCCTAAGGCCCAATTTTTCTGCCCCTGATTAACAGGGGCATCTAATAACAATTTTTGATTCAATAATTTGCATGTGGCTCTTTGTTGCACTCCAATTACAGTATCTGTGGGGGTTGCAGTGTTGTCTTGTGCCTAAGGCCAAATTGTTCTGCCCCTGTTTAACAGGGGCGTCTATTAACAATTTTTGATGCAATACTTTGCATGTGGCTCTTTGTTGCGCTCCAATTACAGTATGACATGGTTCAGATTCTACTTAACAAACCTACAGTCCTTGTCTTGTTTGCACCGCCTGTATACTGCTGTTCAAAGTATATAGGGCCAAAGGGTCTTGTCAGGGCCAATCCTCGAAATAGGCTCACTATGCAAGCCGCTTAGGGCCCCGCAAATCTGCAAAGGGCCCCCCAATTTACTAGAGGCCCCGCCTGGTGAAAAGTAATTTTCGCCCCCTCACCCCGCTTTTAAACTCGCTGGCTGAGTCATTTCCGACAGCAGAACACCCCCTCCCCGCTTCTCAACTTTCTTTAATGTGACATGTCACTGTCGCCAGTGCCCCCCGCTTCTCATTTTAATATGCCATGTCATTTTGCTTAGGGCTCCAGGGAGGTCAGGATTGGCACTGGGTCTTGTAATGACCTGGGGGGAGTGATGGCGGGGAAACTCCATGTTTTTTTTTCAATGATGTGTATCCATATTGCAGGGACCAAACATTACATTAAAGCCGCAAGCAGTATTAAATTCATTTTTTCTTATAGTAATCTCATGTTGTGCAGGGACATTTCTAAACACGTGCCACTACTATAGACACCCAGCAGGTACGATATTTAAAGGAATTTTTCATTTTTTTTCACTTTAAGCATCATTAAAATCGCTGCTCCGGAAAAAACAACCGTTTTTTAAAACTTTTTTTTCGATTGATACATGTTCCCTGGGGCACGACACGGGTTCTCAAAGACGTTTTCCAACAATAAATTGAATATTGGGCTTTAAAATGATCGTTTTTGAATTCGAACGTTCAAGTCCCATTGACTTCAATGGGGTTCTAAATGTTCGCGCGAACATTCGATATGTTCCAACGTTCTGATCCGAACCGAACGCGGGGGTGTTCGGCTCATCCCTAGTACAGATCTTCCAACACTTTAATCCTATTCACAAATATATTTTAGAAACCCAGGGCTCATATTTCATCATCTCTTCCCTTGGGTTCATTTGATAGGGTTTACCCCATTCAGACCCCCCTCTTTGAAGCAATTTGATTACCCATCCTTATGGACGCTTGGACCTTGACCTGATTTCCTAACCTTTTATAGGTTTCCCCCCAGGAGATAGATACTCTCTGGACCGTGATTGGGTTAACAGGTACTGCCCCTGTCACCATTGCTGCTTTTCACTACTTGTCAGAACAATATTTTCCCTGCTCGTGACGATAGTCCTTCAAGTCAGCCTAAAGATTTTCCCGAACTCTTTAGTTCACTTTCCCTCGTGGACTTTTCCCAAAGTATTCTAAAAATTCCCTTCCCAGACTACATTTCTTAATATTCAGTGTGGCCTGCATCAAAATCTCTCAAGTCCTTCATGCCCACTGGATTTCTTTGCTGGAAAAATGCTGAATGGTGCTGAAAGCCAGCATTAGGCTGGCCATACACGTTGAACAATCAACTGCCAGATTCTCTTGCCATTATTGCTAGCGGCTATAGTAGTATATATATATATATATAAATAATATATATACTACTATATACTGCTACATACACATACATTTATATATATATATATATATATATATATATATATATATATATATATATCACTGTCTTCTCACCACCCACCCTGCCCCCTGCTGGGAGAAGACAATGACAACACTGCCTGTGTTGGTGGGGGAATTGAGCATGTTCATTTCTTGCATGTATGGTCGGCCTGAGAGTCTTGTATAGGCAGACAAAGCAGCTTCAGCACAGTGTCTTTATAGTGGCTCTTTCTCTAGCCAAGCACCTGGCTACAACAATGATGAGAGAGAGAGATAACAGGACAGCTGCTACAGATTAACCAGCTCAGTATTCACTGACTCGCAGTCTCAGGTGCTGGAGGAGTGCTTCCACTTTAGAGGTGGTAGTAATGTACTGTAAACTGATTGTAGTGTTCCTGCTGTATGAAATTAATCAGAGTTCATTATCCAGGTACGGATATATAGGATACACAGTAAAGGAGCCCTGATATGTCCCTGCTGGTCTAGAACATCTCCCTGCACTAGGTGCTAGGTCTCTGCTCCTATACTCACACTCGCTCCAAGCACACCCAAATAATGTGGAGCACCCGTTTTACCTGGTCACCCCCATGAGGTGGCTATCTGAGATCTCCAGAGATTTCAGTACCCAATCAGCAGTCTCCCCTAAGACACTGACAGAGTCCGCTATCAGACACCTCTACACCTGTGACACAGTGCCACCTACAGGTTGGAGAAAAATCAGCACCTTCCTACAAATATCCTCTTCAATTCAACTACTTTTGTTAGTGTTATTGTATTATACATTTAAAATGGGCATACTGTATTTTTAAACCACATTCACTTCTCCCAATGAGTACTATGCATTCCCCATTATATAGGGTTGCCACCTCAAACTGAACACATTTAAATTACACAGGTTGTGTTGCTTATTAAACACTTAAGGACGAAAAGGATTTGCCCCCTTAATGACCAGACCATTTTTTGCGATACTTCATTTGGTCGCTTTAACTGACAAATGCACGGACGTGCAACACTGTATCCAAACAAATTTTTTCATCAGTTTAGGCCAATGTGTATTCTTCTACATATTTTGGTAAAAGAAATTGCAATAAGCGTATATTGATTGGTTTGTGCAAAATATATTGTCTACAAAATAGGGGTTGATTTATGGCATTTTTTATTTTTTATTTTTATTTATTTTTTTACTAGTAATGGCAGTGATCTGTGATTTTTAGCGGGACTGCAGCATTGCGGCAGACATAACGACACTTTTGACAAATTTTTGGGACCATTGACATTTATACAGCGACCAGTGCTATAAAAATGCACTGATCACTGTTTAAATGTCACTGGCAGGGAAAGGGTTAACACTAGGAGCGATCAAGGTGTTAAATGTATTTTCTGAGAGGTGTTTCCAACTGTGGGGGGATGGGACTGACTGGAGGAGAAGAGAGATCACTGTTCCTAAATACTTGTAACAGCAGCATTGAGAAGGGGACCCTGTCCCCAGGGGAGATGGGGGTCCCTGTGCCCAGGTGAGAAGGGGATCCCAGTCCCAGGAGGAGATGGGATCCCTGTCCCCAGACGAGATGGGATCCCTGTCCCCAAGTGAGAAGGGGTCCTTGTGCCCAAATTAGAAGGGGTCTCTATCCCCAGGTGAGAAAGGGTCCCTGTGCCCAAATGAGAAGGGGTCCCTGTGCCCAGGAGACAAGGGGGCCATGTCCCCGGGTGAGCAGGGGGGCCCTGTCCCCAGGGGTGATGGGGTCCCTGTCCCCAGGGGAGGGGGGGGTATGTGGGGGATGGGGTCATCTCACTCACCATGGCCAAGATGCAGGCCGGGCACTCATCCATGGTGGCATGGGCTTCCTCCAGCATGCAGGATGGGTGATCAGCATATCTCCCCAGAAAGACCTGTCATCATCTGTGAATGACGGGGGAGAAGGAGGGCTGGCAGACAAGCCTGCGGGGAGTCAGCTCTCACAGGGTGGCACTGCATCTGTGTGCTTAATGTTTGTTAGCCCAGGAGAAGCATGTAGTGCAGTGAGAGCCGGATTCGGGGGGGCAGGACTGTGGCAGGGGAGAACAGACACCGGACTGAAAAGCGCTACATTGAGCATGAGAGGGGGACCCTGAGGAGCCAGCCGAGGATGCGGGGAATGCACAACTAAAGAGCTGCTAGTACGATAGTCGAGCATAGAGCTCTGCTAGTCATATCCCACTACCTCCAGCCACCTGTGCGCACAGTGCACTTCTACTAGCCATATGTAGAGGGGGGCCACAAGGCCCCCCTGCAGCACAAGGCCTGGTCGCAGTCGCTGCGCCCCCTATATTTATGCCCCTGGCTGAACCGCTCTCCTTGTCAGCGCGAACCAAGAAATGGTATTTACTGGCACTTACTGGTTCACGCCATGATCAGCTGTGATTGGTCACAGCTGATCACGTGGTAAGGAGCCTCTGATAGAGGCTTCTTTTCAAGATTGGAGATGCGGCGTGTCACACTGAAACGCCACACTTACGATCGCCGGCATGTTGTCCTGCTAGACGTCATATGACGCCCAGTCAGGATAACAGAACCATTTCCTGGCCGTCACTCTGCATACAGCGAGCGGGAAGTGGTTAAGCAGTTAAGGTGGTAATTTAACTCACTTTGGTGCCTTATCTGCATTAAATTTGCCCTTTGCCCTTGTTAGCATTTGTGCATTGCTATAATATGTCATTATATAAATTAACAGTGATTAATATGGAACACTTAGTATCCTTGGCCTTACAGGTTTAAATTTCACCAGAGACAATCTCTGCATGGAGCTTGTGGGTTGGCACGGATTCCTTCCACAATCCAAACATATGCTACTAACTAGGTTAATTAAAAACCATCCCTAGACTGTGGTAGAAACGTGATGGATGCTGCTAGTTTCATACACTGTTACATGCTGCTTTAAGTGGTTGTAAGCCCTTACAGACCACTTAGACCAACGGGTAAGACTAGATTAAGGCTTACCTGTAGGTGCAAGAAATATCTCCTAAACCTAAACGGTTTAGGAGATATTCCCAAAAGACATGCACCGATGTCTACGGCGCATACGCAGGCGCACTGAGTGTGCAGTTATCAACGGTGATCATGCCGTTATTGGCGGCACCCGTACACATGCTCCGGCTAGTCACAGCGCCAGAGCCGCGATAAGAGGGAGACGCTCTGCGAAAGACGACGGCGATGGAGAAGAGGAACGAGCACTGCTGCAGGGCCTTCGATCTCAGGTAATAGCATTCTAGCTCATTATGCCTTTTTCTTTTAAGAGGGTTTTTCTTTTTTTTTTTTTAAGAGGGTTTACTTCCTCTTTAACTTGTAGGCACCATATAAACATACAAATGCTTTACCGCCTTAAATAATTCCTCCTTCAGCACCTACAAAGTCCTAATTTCCCCCATGCCTTACCTAGTACTGTTTCTAAATAAGGTCTAGCAAGATGAGAAAATTAATTTTTAAAACATCAGTAACCCCCCCCCCCCCCCACACCAAAAAAAGCAAACCATTCCAAATATGCCATTCATTTATCCTTTCTTATTATCGATTACCATGCTTTGTGGATTTAGAGGGGGTTATTTACGAAAGGCAAATCCACTTGAAAGTGTACTTGGAAGTGCAGTCGCTGTAAATCTGTGGAGTAGATCTGAAATGAGGGGAAGCTCTGCTGATTTTATCATCCAATCATGTGCAAGCTAAAATGCTGTTTTTTTTTATTTTCCTTGCATGTCCCCCTCGGATCTACAGCAACTGCACTTCCAAGTGCACTTGCAGTGCAGAGTGAAATTTCTTTAGTAAATAACCCCCATAGAGTTCTTGCAGCATTGTCACCACAGTATGCATGCCCCACCACTTCTACTCTGTAAGCCAGGGGTGCCCAACCAGTGGCCCGCAACCTTCTGCTCTGGAATGGAAAAAAATTGAATACTGTTGTAGCGCCTGGTTACTTTTCAGAACTGGTGCTAGTGTAAATTTGTGGGGGTCAGAGAGTTAAGTGACTCTGACCAGGTTAATTTGTTAAAATTTGAAGCTCTGTCCCAGCTTTGGCTATGCTGTTGGCTCATGCTGTCGTTTCTGGGGTGACTGCGACAGGTGGCAGCAGTGGAGTCTTGTTCCCGTGTGGCGCCCACCTTCAGGGTAGCCATTCCACGGCACCCCAGAAAAATGGCCTTCAGGGCCGGGGTGTGTGTGCTACGCAGTGATCCTGGTTCAGGGACCACGTTGGCCCGAATCATCTGATCTACCACTGGGACTCAGTCAGTGACTGAGTCCCCAGTCTGAGGAGGTCCTGAGCTGTCCGTCCTGTTGGAGGAAGCTGTCCGGTGGAGAGTCTGCTTGAGGAGTTCCAAGAGAGACTGGTGTTCCAAGAGGGGCCTGACTATCCACGGGGGACCAAGGAAACCAGGTACTGAGAGGTTGGACGTTGGTCGCCTATCGGTCAGTTACCTCACCAAAACTACTCGAAGGAGATCCGGGTGTTGAATCTGTTAAGAAAAATTCTGGAGCACTATCGTCTCCATTATTCTCAACCATTGGGAGGGTCTGTGGCAGAGACTTAACCCCTAGTTCGAGTGACATTCTGGCTGCCAGGCTTGTGAGAGAGGCCTGTCCAGGTGCGCTGTGCCCACTCTGGCTGGAGTGGTGAGGTAAAAGATGTCGTTGGAAGCAGGACTGTTTCCCATCTACATACACCTGAATCTGCTATTCTCCATTTCTGCTAACTTCTCACTCTTCACCAAGTTCTATTTTTTTTACCCGGCTGAGTAATAAAAGCACAGAAAAGACACCTGAACATTCCATATACTACAACTCTTATTGAGTACCCTAGACCTGGGGTCTCCAAACTGTGGCCCGAGGGTCAGATGTGGCCCTTTGCTAGCCTTTATCCGGCCCTTGGGGCACTATTCCTTCAACTGATATAAGGCACTATTCCTCCCACTGACACCTACAAGGGGGCACTATTTCTTCTACTGATATCAATGATGGGATACTATTCCTCCTACTGATAGGGGCCCTACTCCTCCTCCTACTGACCACCAACCATGAGGCCATATTTACTCTCAATGGTGCTGGGCCTGGGTCATTTTCTGCCCCCGCTGGCCCTCCTAAAGTCTGAAGGACAATAAACTGGCCCTTTGTTTGATATATTTTGGAGACCCCTGCCCTAGACGGCGGAGATACAGAGGTAACGTGCCTCCCAAAACAAACCAGCAGCTTCTTCGGGGGTCAGTGCTACACTATTATTAAAGGTAAGTTTATTACTAAAATCACAGTGTATATATATTCTATAGTGGGTGCTGAGCTGCTTTCAAACTGATTCACAGGTGCAAAGAAGTGCATTTGTGGGTTACCTGCACTGAGCCATAGATTTCTATTACCTCCGAGTTTGGTGTGCTGAGAGTAGAGTGGGCTCTAAAGAGCCGAGAGGGGTGCCCTCTACTCGCTCTGCTCACTGTGGCCCACGACCGGTTACCAAGTTGTTTAAGTGGCTCTTGCTCTTCAAAGGGTTGGGCAACCCTTGCTGTAAGCCATGACTACTCTTGGATTACTGAGCTGGGCTGGGCTGGGCTAAACTTTGGTGGGTCACATGTTCTGGTGAAGTTGATTCTGATTTCTTAGGCGGAGTGGAGCTGTCAGTCAAGCATTTGGTCCACCCTGCAGGCATTTCTGCCTCTTGATTCACCTGCGGGGTAGATCTGATGTGCGATTTACAGCTCCACTTATTTAACTCAGTAAAATGCATAATTTGTAGCTTGTTTGGGTAATGTTGTTTTGTCCCCAAATGTCATGTTTTTGTGCTTCTTTTACCCTGAGCAGGGGTGTGGATGGGGGGGGGGGGGGGGTAGGGGGTCCAACACTGCATTGTTTTAACTTAAAATTGCGCGGTCGTGCGACGTGGCTCCCAAACAAAATGTACGTCCTTTTTTTCCCACAAATAAAGCTTTCCTTTGGTGGTATTTGATCACCTCCGCGGTTTTTATTTTTTCGCTATAAACAAAAATAGAGCGACAATTTTGAAAGAAAAAACAATATTTTTTACTTTTTGCTATAATAATTATCCCCCAAAAAATATTTGAAAAAAAAATTTTCCTCAGTTTAGGCCGATACGAATTCTTCTACATATTTTTGGTAAAAAAAATATCGCAATAAGCGTTAATTGATCGGTTTGCGCAAAAGTTATAGCGTCTACAAAATAGGGAAGTTCTATGGCATTTTTATTAATAATTTGTTTTGTACTAGTAATGGCAGCGATCATCGATTTTACCCTGACTGCGACATTATGACGGACACATTTTTGGGACCATTGTAATTTTTATAGCGATCAGTGCTATAAAAATACACAAATTACTGTGAAAATAACACTGGCAGTGAAGGGGTTAACCACTATGTGGTGCTGTAGGGGTTAAGTGTGCCCTAGCGAGTGATTCTTACTGTGGGCTGTGTGTGACAAGACAGTGATCACTGCTTCTGATTACAGGAAGCAGTGATCACTGTCATTGTCACTACACAGAGCCGGGAGATGCTTGTTTACATCAGCATCTTAACGTTCTTCCTCACCGTGAGACGATCACGGGTATCCCCGCGGCAATCGAGTCAGCTGGACCCGCTGTCCGGCTAACGGCCCGCATCCACAATGCTGCAATTTTAAAGGGGACTTATATATACGTGAAAAGGAAAAATTGCGCATACCACAGTTAACAAACAATAATAAGCAGCGTCTCAAAGGTGTTATACAACACCAACAAGCAATACACAAAAAATTGAGTGGCGCTAAAAAACTCAAACACCAAATGATAATCCACTATAGACGTGGACTTGATAAACAGTGAATGTTATAGTGACACAACTGTCACAAAAAGATATGCAGAACAGTCCACATAAATGACATTACATACAGAATATACAGTGAAAATATAAAATATAGATATAATGTTGCACAGTTCATCAAAGGTGATTCATAGCAAAGAAAAAATCCCAGGTGTAAGGTAAATCCATATACGATGTGATTGATAACAGACAAAAACCTCCACCACACAGATAACACTGACCCTTACCAGAGTCACTGATCTCTCAGAGATCAGATACAGCATGTAAGACATGGGTCTTCAAACTACGGCCCTCCAGTTGTTCAAGAACTACAATTCCCATAATGCCTAGTGATGTCTGTGAATGTCAGTGTGTTACAATGCCTCATGGGATGTGTAGTTCTACAACATCTGGAGGGCCGTAGTTTGAGGATCCCTGATGTAAGAGATATCCACCATCAACAAGGAGCAAGGGATAACATCCGCCTGATTCAGGAGAATCACATAGGGCCAGATTCAGGTAGATCAGAGCATCTTTGCTCTGGAGTAACGTATCTCATTTACGTTACGCTGCAGAAATTTTAGGAGCAAGTGCTGTTATTCATGAAGCACTTGCTCCTAAAGTTGCGGCAGCGCATCGCAAATGAGACAGCGGAATTCAAATTGGGCGGGTACGGGGCGTGTAGTATTCAAACTACGCGCGATCCCGCGGCGAACGTACTGCGCATGCGTCGAGTGTCAATGCATCCCAGTGCGCATGCCCCAAGTTCTGTCAGTGAACGTCAATGACGTCACGTCCCCATTCATGAATGTTTTACGCAAACGACGCGATTTGTTTTTTTTTCGACGCGATGACGACGCCTATACCTAACATAGGATATTCCACTAGGGGGCTGCTTTATCTTTACGCCGCGTATCGCTTCCGGAAACGTCGTAAAGTCACTGCGTCGCGCCCGAAAATGATCGTGAATTTCCGACTCCCGCCGATTAACATATTTTTTCAGCGTTAATCAGCGGGAACGCCCCCGGCGCCATTTTTAAGTTGAAGTAACGATGCGATGGCGAAATTCAATTACGCCGATCGCATCGGAACTCCAACCCGGCGTTTCTTGTTTTCTGGTTATAGAAAACAGAAACGCCGGCTTAAAGTGACAGTTAGGCTGGCGGATCACTGGATCCGCCAGCCTAACTCTTCATGAATCTGGCCCATAGTGTAAAAACGTACATTTATTGGGATAAAAAAGATTGTGCGCACTTACAGCAATCCGCATAGTAAACAGCATTAAAAATCAGCCGGCCGGCTTGTAGAAGCGTGCACCCGTCTTCCGGGTCCTCACGCGTGATGCGGTGACGTCAGAGCGCCGCCTCCCGACGTTTCGTCTCTAATGGGACTTGATCACGGGACCCGGAAGACGGGTGCACGCTAGTGTTGCTCACGAATATTCGCATTGCGAATATTCGCTACGAATATTGCATATTCGAGTATTCGCGAATAACGCGAATATCGCGGCGAATATTCGCTATTTCGAATATTCGAATGTTTTAATTTTTTTTTTAGAACAGATCACATCCTAGAGATCCCCATCGACGTCTAAAAGCATTGCTGGTATGATTAGAGACCTTGGGCCGAGTAGCTGCAGCGCTCATTTTATATTGCCGAAAAATCGCAATGCGATTATTCGGTAATAGCGATATCGCGCGATTATTTTATATTGTAATATATCACGAATATTCTGAGCCAATCAGAGTGCTCCATTCCGCATTTCTCGAAATTTCGCAATTATTTTATATTGTAATATATCACGAATATTCTGAGCCAATCAGAGTGCTCCTTCCGCATTTGCCGAATATTCGCAATTTTTGTGTATTGTAATATATCACGAATATTCTGAGCCAATCAGAGTGCTCCTTCCGCATTTCTCGATTATTCGCAATTCTTTTGTATTGTAATATATCACGAATATTCTGAGCCAATCAGAGTGCTCCATTCCGCATTTCTCGAATATTCGCAATTATTTTATATTGTAATATATCACGAATATTCTGAGCCAATCAGAGTGCTCCTTCCGCATTTCTCGAATATTCGCAATTATTGTGTATTGTAATATATCACGAATATTCTGAGCCAATCAGAGTGCTCCTTCCGCATTTCTCGAATATTCGCAATTATTTTGTATTGTAATATATCACGAATATTCTGAGCCAATCAGAGTGCTCCATTCCGCATTTCTCGAATATTCGCAATTATTTTATATTGTAATATATCACGAATATTCTGAGCCAATCAGAGTGCTCCATTCCGCATTTCTCGAATATTCGCAATTATTTTATATTGTAATATATCACGAATATTCTGAGCCAATCAGAGTGCTCCTTCCGCATTTCTCGAATATTCGCAATTATTGTGTATTGTAATATATCACGAATATTCTGAGCCAATCAGAGTGCTCCTTCCGCATTTCTCGAATATTCGCAATTATTTTGTATTGTAATATATCACGAATATTCTGAGCCAATCAGAGTGCTCCATTCCGCATTTCTCGAATATTCGCAATTATTTTATATTGTAATATATCACGAATATTCTGAGCCAATCAGAGTGCTCCATTCCGCATTTCTTGAATATTCGCATTCGCAATTCGCAATTCGCAATTCGCAAAAATTCGCGAAAATTCGCAATCATTTAATTTCCAAAAAATATCACGAATATTCGTATTTAGCGAATATATGTCGAATATTCGACTATATATTCGAGATATATCGCGAATTCGAATATGGCATATTCTGCTCAACACTAGTGCACGCTTCTACAAGCCAGCCGGCTGATTTTTAATGCTGTTTACTATGTGGATTGCTGTAAGTGCACACAATCTTTTTTTATCCCAATAAATGTAAGTTTTTACACTATGTGATTCTCCTTGATTTCTATATCTGGGACCATTGTTTACCTACCATCCATTCGAGTTTGACCCATTGACTGACTGAATCTGGCGGATGTTATCCCTTGCTCCTTGTTGATGGTGGATATCTCTTACATGCTGTATCTGATCTCTGAGAGATCAGTGACTCTGGTAAGGGTCAGTGTTATCTGTGTGGTGGAGGTTTTTGTCCGTTATCAATCACATCGTATATGGATTTGCCTTACACCTGGGACTTTTTTCTTTGCTATGAATCACCTTTGATGAACTGTGCAACATTATATCTATATTTTATATTTTCACTGTATATTCTGTATGTAATGTCATTTATGTGGACTGTTCTGCATATCTTTTTATTACTTATATATACGTCCTTCTGCCTGTCCGTGACATGCTGTCGACGTGTATAGTCATGCGCTGGTTGCCAAGCAGTTAATTACACAGGTTCTGAGGCTAATATAATGCATATAAGGCATCAAGCGTGTTTGGTTTTAGGCTACGTTTACATTGGAGGCAGGTTTGAAATCGTGCGACTTCAGCACAATTTCAATGGGAGTTCGGGGGTGATTGTAAGACATCTGTGCGGGTTTCTGCACAGTCCAGATGTCTATTGAAATCGCCCTCAAAGTTGCCATAAGTAGTGCAAGAACTACTTTTGGGAATTAATGCGGCACCGCAATGTCGGTGGCGTCGCCGGCAATAGACTCCGATTTGGTATTCGATTTGGCATATTAAATCAGCCCAATGTGAATGTAGGCTTAAATTGGATATAAACCCTTATTTTATTTATTTTTCTATTTATTTTTTTATGTCACAATATCAAAAAAATATGGGGTGATCCACAGTTCAGTGTGAACAGCCATCAGAATATACGTAGACAAGAAGCTGTGCATGTCTGCAAGCTATTGCATGAGGTATGTAAATAGCCTGTCACTCAAGCAAGGACTTTGGTCTTTATAGAGATGTCTGTTTTATTTCACTGAACAATAAAAAGAGGATTGCTCAGCGCTGCATTAACTCTGTGTGGCAAGACTGGGCACAGATGATAGGAAATCTTATTCTCTACATTGTGACATCAGAAAATAAATAAAAAATGTTGGGTTTACATCCACTTTAAAAAGACCTTGGACACCTGTTTTCTGTGTCTGTTTATGAAAAGTCAGCACTTACAGTTTTTTTTTTTTTTTTTTTAAGTTTCAAAAGTTTTTATTAAAGGAGTCGTTAACATACATAAAATACATTGCAGTAAAATAAAAGATAATGCAGTAACAGTAAGCAAACAGGTGCTTAGGTGCAGTAATGCGGGCGCAGCCGCAGTATAGTAATAACAGTTAACTGAAACAACTTTACAGGGTAGATAATCGGGCATGACAGTTTAAGTTTTCAAGAGGGTATAGTGTACCAAAATCCATCATCGATAGGCTTAAACACGTTGCAACAGAACCTTTTGAAGTATGATGAAGGTAGAAGCAATCGGGGTTGGAGAAGGAAAACAACATACGTGTCGAAGAGGATTGTCAATTCAGCGTTGAGGGTAGAGTCGAAGAACAAGGAGATTCGTCTTGTGTTATAAGTGGCTAAAGCAACCGTAGGGGGGGGGGGGGGGGGCGACAGGTGATTGGGGTATTGAGGGGGATTGGAAGTGAGTATCTAGGTATGTAAGGTTCGGCAGCTAAGGTGGGGTAGAGATCAGGTACATTATAAGATCAACGGGATGATCGTCAATAGGAAGGGGACATGTCTGGGAAGGGGCCAGGAAGAAATGGTCATAGGGGACAGGGCGGGGAAATGACAGTAAGGATCAGACAGCGTCTCACCACAGCTCTCGGACAGTGCCTAAGGAGCGTTTGCTTTATATTCGTCTGATGTAAGAAAGTGGAGCCAGCAAGACCAGATTTCCGTGTATTTATGTGGTATGTCATGGGTCTGGTGTATCAGCTTCTCCATCTCTGCTATCTTGTGTATGCGTTTGAACCATTCGGACAGGGTGGGGTGTTCTGTAGACTTCCATTTTGCTGGGACACAGAGTTTTGCTGCATTAACGAGGTGCATAGCTAGAGATCGTCTGTAGGTTTTCGAGGGAATGCTGGAGTGGTAAAGAAGAAACTGTGACGGTGAAAAGTCAAGGTCGTAAGTGGTGATGTGGAGAATCAGGCGGTGAACCTCCGCCCAAAAAGTTTGCAGCTTGGGGCACGACCACCAGATGTGTAACAATGAGCCGTTCTCAGCTTCACACCTCCAGCATTTCGGGGAGACAGAGGGGAAAATGTTGTGTAGTCTAAGGGGGGTCTTATACCAGCGTGAGAAAATCTTAAAGGAATTTTCCTGTACGTGGACATTCACCGTTCCTTTGTGTATACATGAGTAGATGAGTTCCCATTCTCTGTCTGTGAGGTCAATGGAGAGATCTGCCTCCCATTTTTGGCTGGCCCAGTTAAGTTTCGGGTTCTGGTCCATAAATAGCATTGCGTATATGGAGGAGATCAAGTGAGTGAGAGGTGGATCACGTAAACAGAGGTCCTCGAAGGGGGTGTGCGATCGGGACCAGTTGGGTCTCGGGTCAGGTTTGATAAGAAAGTTTCTAAGTTGGACGTAGGTCCAAAAGAGAAATGTACCATTCATCATGGTTGCCGCTAGCGATTCATAGGGGATAAGTTGATCAGTGTTAAAAAAGTGTTCAGCGCGAACTTGGCGATGGGGCCAGGTATCCCGTAGAAAGGAGGAGGACAGCCCTGGGCGGAAGTCAGGGTTTTGTCTAAGCAGGATCATCGGACCTAAGACGGAGGAGATGCGGTGCTTAGTACAGGCGTCTCGGAAGGAATTCAATGTGGGTTGGATAAGGGGGTGTGTACGGCAGGGTGGGGGAGCTTTGGTCGATATGACCCAAGGAGCTTGGGCGAGTGGGGTAGGCCAGAACGAGTGTTCCAGGCGTACCCACGCCTTTGTGTCCAAGTGCACATTCCAGTCCACTATCCTAGCCAGGTGACAAGCCTGGTGGTATTTGCGAAGGTCTGGCAGGCCAATGCCGCCCTTGAGTTTAGGAATAGTGAGCCTGGCATGACTAAGTCTGGGCCGGAGTCCATCCCAGATGAAGTCAGAACAAGCTCTACGTAGTGTGGAGAAGAAAGCATTAGGAAGCTTGATCGGGACCGTTTGCAGTAGATATAGGATTCGGGGTAATATATTCATCTTGATAGCGGCAGCTCTGCCGAACCAAGAGAAAGGTTTCGTCGACCAGTGTTTGAGGTTTTTCAGTAGGATTTGGAGTAATGGGAGTTAGTTAGTACAGTATAGGTCCGTCAGGGAGAAAGGGAGCTGAATACCCAGGTAAGTGATCGAGCAAGTGTTCCATTTGAATGGAAAGTTGGTTTGGCATTGCGAGCAGGTGTCAGGGGGGAGAGTGACGTTGAGGGCATTAGATTTGGAGAAATTTATTTGCAGATTAGCTAGGTGATTAAAGGTATTGAGGTCAGCGTGAAGATTTGGGAGCGTCGTGATTGGTTCCGTCAAGAAGAGGAGGATATCGTCGGCGAAGGCCGCTAATTTGTAGTTGTGGTGGTTAATATCAACTCCCTTGATGTCTGGGTTGTCCCTGAGGCGTCTCAACATCGGCTCAAGTGTGAGGATAAAGATAAGTGGGGAGAGGGGGTATCCTTGTCGGGTCCCATTTGAGACGGAGAAGGCGCTCGATAGGTGGCCATTGACACGGACCCTGGCAGTGGGATGTGTGTAGAGTGCGAGAATGAAATGAAGCATACGAGTGGGAAGGCCTAGGAATCGCAGGGTTTCTGACATGTAGTCCCAAGCCACTCTATCGAACGCCTTCTCGACGTCAAGGGAGAGAAGGAATCCTTGTTTTTGGTGGGTTGTGAGCCAGTGTTGGATGGAGATGGCTTTGAGGGTGTTATCCCTTGCTTCCCTGCCAGGGACAAAACCAACCTGATCTAAATTTACAAGTTGGGGCAGGAGGGGGAGAAGTCTATTGGCAAGTATTTTTGCGTACCACTTGAGGTCTACATTCAGTAAGGAGATAGGTCTGTAGTTAGAGACTTCAGATGCATCTCTAGGGGGCATGATAGGCTCACTAAATGAATTGAAGGCCGAGACGAAAAGGGGGGTCAGGCAGTCTGTATAGGTTCTATAGTAACCAACCGTCAGTCCGTCTGGGCCGGGGCTTTTTCCGGGCTTCATTTGCTTCAGTGCCATTTTGGCTTCCTCAACAGTTAATGGGGTATCTAATTTCTGAAGCCTAGTAGCAGGGATGGGCGTAGGGCAATACCGGGATAAAAAGTCTCTAATTGCCTGTTGTCTGGAGGAAGGGTCAGCCTTGGATCCATTGGGAGTTATGTTGTATAGCCAGGTTTTATGTTTGTGACAAACTGTTCAGCTATGTCAGGGGTTGAGTTGAGTTTGTGACCTGTCGAATCAGTCAGGGAGTGGATTGTCGTGGAGGCTTTTTTGGCTTGTAAAGCTCTGGCCAGAAGTCTACCTGCTTTATTGCCATATTCATAAAATGTTTTTTGGGAAAGTGTGAATTTACGTTTAAGTTCTAGTCCTAGAAGGTCCAGTAATTCCTTTCTGGATTGCGAGAGGGCTTGGAGGGTGACAAGGGCCTGGGAGTGTTTATGTGATTTTTCTAGTTGTTGAATTCGGGCAGTAAGGTCTAGGAGCTGTTTTCGTTTTTCCCGGTAACGCTTGGCAGCAGCAGCTATAAGGGTTCCCCGAATCACACATTTGTGTGCTTCCCAGTTAATAAGTGGGGAGGTGTCGGTGGGTTTATTTTCTTCGAAGTACTGTTGGATACGAATCCCGGTGTCTTGGGCGATGGTCGGATCTGTGAGCAACGAGTGGTCTAGTGTCCAGGATCGCGAGCGAGAGCGTTTATCTGAGAAGGCCAGGGTGACGGAGACGGGATGGTGGTCGGAAAGAAACATGGGATCGACGGAGGCGCAGTGTAGGAGGGGGAGGTCTCGTTGGGATAAAAAGAGGTAGTCAATCCTGGAGTACCTTTTGTGGGGCGCGGAAAAATGGGTAAAGTCTCTACCATCAGGGTGGAGGGTACGCCAGGTGTCGTGTAGCGATAGAGTTTGGAGTTGGGCTTTAATGGACCTGAGAGCTGCATACGTGAGGGAAGACTTGCCTGTAGAAGTGTCTTGGAGTGGTTGAAGAGGGACATTGAAGTCTCCCCCAAAGATGAGCATACCTTCCTGGAAGGCAATTAAGGAAGTGGCGACTTTTCGAAAGAAAGCAACCTGATAGGTATTGGGGGCGTAAATGTTAGCCAACGTTACTGTGCGGCCAAACAGTGTCCCTTTAATAAAAAGGTATCTGCCTTCTTTGTCTGCTAGCGTATCAGTGTGCTGAAAGAGGCATTTTTTTGCTACGAGGATCGAGACTCCCTTCGTTTTAGACGCAGAAGTAGTTGCATGGAAGGCTGTCGAGTAACGATAGTTATGAAGTTTAGGAATGGCGTCAGTACGAAAATGTGTTTCTTGAAGGAAGGCGAAATCAACTTTGTTACGGTGCATAGCGTGGAGGAGTTGGGAACGGCGCTCAGGAATGTTAAGACCTTGTATGTTGAGCGAGGTTATCTTGACAAGAGTCTTGTCAGTGATCGTGGGGGTGTTCATCATTGTAGATGGAGTAGGGGCAGTAGAACGTAGTGTAAGGATGGTCCGAGAGCTGTGGAAGAAGTAGGGGTAGATAGGTATCTGAGGGGCTGGTGTGGTAGGTAGGTATGGAGATGGCCCACTGGGGGTGATGTAACACCTAGTGCAAAGCAGGGGGGGGGGTTGTCTTTGGGTGAGAGAGGTGTAAGTAACTGGCAGTAGGGGGGGGGAGGTAGGGTGTCAGGAAAGATCCGGAGACAGGTGGAAGACTATTCACCTATCCGATTCTATATGTACTCGCGGTTGCGGTACATCCGGATATGGTCAGTGGCGTGATAGGAAAAGTGTCGGTAACAGTTATTGAATTTGTGGAGGACCACTGTGTGGGAGGAGGTTTGTCCTGTGAGGATGGAATTAAGAGGGTCGACAGACAAGCAGCCGTGTAGGGGTTAATGGTAGCGTAACAGTGGGACTAAGAGGGTTCGGTATGTGTTGGTGAATTGAAAGGTTTCGACATTATAAAGAGACCGGGATTTAGTGCGGGAGGTAAGACCTCAGTGCGAGACGAGGTTTCACGGCCGCCAGACCCCACAGAGTCTGTAGGGCGGGGGTGTGAAAGTGAGGGCATGTAAACTTGAAGGGATACAATTTCATTGCGGCATACAAAACAACTAGAACTGTTGTAAACTTAAAACACAGTATAACTTCCGTTAAATTAAGTGCAACAATATAAACAATTGAACGATTGACAAGCGACCCAGGAACAGAGTAATAACATTTACGGTGTATAAGGGGGAGAAGGAATCATGTATCACGGCAGAGAGGTACTCAAGCAGGGAGGAGAAAGAAGAGTGATGAAGAAAAGAAAGGGGGAAGATAGGAGTAGGCTTAGGAAAGTTCAAGGTTAGCCTAGAGGCAGCGGAGCACAGATTGTCAGTACGGGCCGGGGGGCATCTGCTTCACAGTGAGGGTGTGAAGAGTGTATAGTTCTCTAGTGGATGGATGCCTGTAGGGGGGGGAGAGAGGTGTGTGGTAGGGAAGAGAGGGGAGGTTAGGGAAGGGAGTATGGGCTGAAGATCTCGGGTTCGGCCACAGGAGGGCGCAGAAAGCCTGTAAGAATGGGCATGAGATCACAATGAGGAGTATAGTAAATCATGAGGAATGAGAGGGTAATGATAGTCATGGGAGGCTGAGAAGCAGGAAGGCAAGACAGAGAAACAGGCATCAGTCATTGTTTAAGGCAATATGACAGTTTGGTAATATAATAAGCACATTCTCACCTCCGGGGGCATGAATGGGGGAGGGGGTGCCCCGCAAAGCAGTAGGAGCGTAACGTGTGTCCATCAAGAGGAATGGTTAAATTGGGCAACAGGAGCACAATAAAACAAAGTCTAGGTCTCAGGATGAGAACGAGAAGGGGTTGCATAGTCACAGCATGTTACTTACTGCCGATGAGGAGAGTAGTCGGCTCCATCTGGGCAGCACCACAGACTCCGTTGCCGTAGGAGATCAATGTTCTGCTCAGGTGGCAGCAGCAGGGATGAGCAGACAAAGGCGGCTCCGTGAGAAAGCACTCTGCGGCAGCGTCGCAACTTGTCTGACAGTTCCGTCCTTTACGATCATGCAGGCTCTGTCTAAAGGGGGGTTCATCCTCTGTTCCTGGGGGCAAGTGAACGACGAGAACTTAGTGATCGCGGCGTGCTCTGCGGTGCAGCGGGGCCGCTGGAGAGTTGGAAGGGGGGTGATCAGGCATCCTAGCTGGGCTCGGTCTAATGGTAGAGGGCGAACGCCGTCGCCGATAGCGGGAGGTTTGGGCATCCATTGGCTCCTCTCTGTCTAGGTGGCGAAGCATCCCGCGGACATCAAAGTCCACGTACCAGTTAGGGAGATCAACAACAGGGATATCCAGGGCCTTGCAGAACTCATCCAGCTCCTCTGGAACACGCAGCAGTGCAGACCGACCGTGATGAGTGGCAGAAAGCGCGAACGGGAATTTCCAGCGATACTGAATCCCTCTGGTGCGCAACACATCCAGCAGAGGACGGAGGTCTCTGCGATTGCGGAGGGTGATGGCTGACAGGTCCTGGTAGATGTGGACTGTATGACCGTCATGGAGCAGCTGATCTTTCGCACAAGCTTTACGGAGGACCTCCTCTTTAGTTTGGAAGTCTGTCAGACAACAAACCACATCTCTGGGGGGATCTGTGTCCTTACCGCGGGGTCTCAGGGCTCTGTGGATCCGTTCCATGGGGATCTGCGTTTGAGGAGGTTTTCCCGAGAATACCGTTTAGGAGCTCCGTGACGGCCGGGAGAACGTGGTCCGGGTCCACCGTTTCAGGTAGGCCTCTAATTCTCAGGTTACGGCGGCGTCCTCTGTTGTCTAAATCTTCAAGATGTCTTTGGATGTCACAGAGCTGCAGGGTGTGGATGTCCAGCCTGTGGTCGAGTTGTTTGAGAGCCGAGCGGTGCTGGGCAGTGGTGATTTCTAACTCATACATGCGGCTGGTAATGGTGCGAATCTTCTGTGTGAGATCAGAGATGGCCGTGAAGAGCGTGGATTTGATATCCGCTGCCACATTGTGAAGGTCGGTAAGGCTTGGCTGTTGAGGGGTCTGCTGCATCTGGGCTCCTTGTGAAGGCAGCGGGAGGAAGGTGGGGGAGAGCACAATCCCGGGAGCTGCTTGTGAGGGAGCTGAGGAAGGGGATGAGGCCGCCATGTTGGACCTCTGGGAGCGAAAGATGTCTGGGATAGTCTGGGTCAGCCGACCGTCTGTGTCCCGCGGAGAGCGGGATCTGTTTGCCGATGAACTTCTGGATGAAGTTCCCATACTTTGTGGGCGAAATAGAGGCGATCGTCCCTCGGTAGGAGGCTAGGAGCTTAGATACGGCTGCTGTCTGTCGGAGCTCTGGAGCTATGCAGCCATCTTCTTCCACGGCAAACCACGCCCCCAGCACTTACAGTTTTTATAGCTGCTTTTAATATATATATATTTTTTTTTTTGGAAACACGCCTGAGGCTCCCCTTTAATATAGTGTTTTCTTTTATTCCACATAAGAAATATATATTTTCACAATGACAATCAATATTAACACTTGCCAAACAGGAATTTCTCTGAGAATAGGTAATTAGAAAGAGGCTTGGATGTCTAGAAGCCTAGCAATCCAAAAAGCGACGTGGATCGCAATAGCAAGAAGTAAATGTTATCCAGAACGAGGCTTGGGTGTCAGTAAAGCCTGCTATCCAGAACGAGGCTTGGAATAGTCAAGGCGCTTTCTGTGTGTGTGGCTGTTACTACAGACTATCGTGCTATATAGAACTACATCCCCCAGCATCCCTTGCAGGACCCCTGTCGCAACCCCTATACCTGGGCAGACTGAAACCGAGGCTTGGAGCGCCCGTCTCATCCCCACCATTGTTGGTGTACTTCCGGCCAGGTCCAATTTTCTGCTTATAAAAGAGGTAGATTGCGGCTCCCGGTATGTAGTGATGAGTTCGCTCTGAATCGGTTCATTTCTTTAATGAACCGATAGTGATTCTTTTTCTTTTATTCTGACACATGAACCAAAGCTCTGATTCAACCTTCTTAAATGATAGAAGCAATAGAACGATTCTTCACAGGTTTGCAGGTCTGGGGACATTTACTTGTATTTGGTTCTGTGCTCAGAGGACAATCAATATCAGATCACAATTTGTCAGATTAGCCAGGTGGTGATGCACAAAAAGCTGTTTAAATGAAAAGTGGATTTTTGTGCAGGAATCAAATTGATGGGCCAACTCAGTTAATATTGCTAACCATTGATTTTTCCGTAGTCTTCACAGCGCAGCACAGTAAAAATTATCGGATTTTATTAGTGCGGGCGGGAAAGTACCCACGGTAGTAACATTTAATCTTAGGCTGCTTTCACACTTGTGCAACTGAAAGTCGTGCAATTTTTTCCAGATTTTTACCGTGACTTTAGCATTTTGATCGACTTGAAGCAAACCTAGTAATCGAGGTTTCGCCTCAAGTCGCATCAAAATCGAACCAAAGTAATGCAGTGACTACTTTTGAAGTCGCATAGAAGAAGTAAATGTTATCCTTTGTAGTCCCAAGTCGCACAAGTATGAAAGGCCTCATTATGCACTGTAAAGACTACAGACAAATCTGTGGCAGCCATTTTACTGTGAAGTTGGCATCAGAATGCAGTTCACATCCAAAAACCCGCTTTTCGTTTATACCACTGTTTGTGCGTCGCGTAAGTGGCAATATTGGCTGATCCTATAGATGCTTGATCTGACAGAACACCTCACCCAGGTTACAGAGCACAATCTTACTCATATGATTGTATAATAGACCCCAGTGCAATAAAGAGAACCTGTCACTTAAAAAAAAAAACTATTACATAGGGGGCGGGGCTTGTTAAGTGAAAAAATAAACAAAATTAAAACTATCCTCACGGACCCCGATATCTGCATGTGACTAAACGTGTGTAGGGCGTGCATGTATACTTAAAGATGATTGCTCACACGTTAGGTGTCACCCAAACGTCAGAGAGACTGCAATAATCTAGAAATATAACCATGGTTAATGAATGTCCTGTACACCCGTTATCACTATCTACCGTATATTACAAATTGCCCCAAAGGGGTTTCTTTATTGTTTAATGAAAAAAAAAAAAAAAAATGCTTTTAAAACGACATACAACCTAACTAAATTCTATTCTACTCTTTGTCCTCTCTGTCTTTAAAGCAGTCAGTCTGTACAGTGTATTTCTGCTCCCTGACATTGTGATTTTAATGTATTGTTCTCCTGGTGGTGACTCGGGGTTATTACAGTGAGTGTACTGGATTATAAGCGCCCATACGATTCTTCAACTCAGTTCTTTAATCAATAACCGTTTGATTCTTTTAACCGATGTACTGTGTACTGTGATGACTCATGTATGCAGTTCCTAGTGTCTCTGTGCCTGAGCACTCTGATTGGTTGAAGGGAGGGGCGGCTCTCTCACCAGGATCATATTCCAGCCTGCTCTCCTATGCTTTGTTTGAGTGCACAGAGAAGAGAACCATTCCAGACGGTTCACTCACTCACATGAATCGATTCACTCAGTTCACTGAAAAGAACCGATTCAAAAGAACGATTCGTTCATGAACTGGACATCACTACCGGTATGGTTGGGTGTGTGTTTATATCGTGTCGGTGTGTGTAGGGCGACGCACGGGGATTAGAGTGGTGTGTGTGTGGTGGAGTTCGGCAGGCCATACAGGCGACATTCTCTGCAGAGAGTCACAAGCTGAGCTGTCAGTGCAGGCAGCCTAATGATAGCTGAGTGTACAGGACTGCCTGCCCGGTCACATAGTTATTGGGGGTCTCCCATAGGAGTCCTGTGTAATCTCTGCTCATGTTCTATGGCAGTGCTGGCTGAAGGGGGGAGGCAGAGGACGCTGGAGGGAATGGGCTGCCATTGGAATCCTGCTTTCTGTCCATGTATAAGAATGTGTATTGTGTGCCATGTACTCTCCTCTACTACTGATCACTATATACAGGGGTGCACTATTCTACCCAGCTGGCACCTGCTATCTCTGCATTGCGCACGTTGAAAGTAGATGGAAACAAGAACACCATGACATGTAAACTTTGGTGCTATTCAAAGGGCAGCGCGTTCTCGTGCTGGTAAGGTGCACGTAAACTGGCATTTGCACACTGCGTTAGGACTCATGCACGCTAGGTGATTGCCCTGTTCTCCTGAATGCCTTTTTCCCGTCAGGAATAAAGCTGCATCAAAAATGTACTCTGGATGAGCGGCTGTGTTCATGCTGTTGCTGCATCCTAATGGACTCTATTGGGCAGCCTGCACGCAGAAGCGATGCACAAAATGTTCCAATCGCCGTATATGGGCCTGTGCATGAGACCCAAGAGATGATTCTGACATTCAGAATTTATTGCCGGGTGAGATCTGACTATCAGTTGACCTACTTTCTGACTTGCGTTTGACCTGCAGGATTTGCATTGCTATAGACTTGTGTGGGAGCGCAACACCCATTTGAAGCAAACAAAGCCCATCAAGTCTGGCTTATTGTAAAGTCTTATATTTTTTATTGCTTTACCAATAACAAACGTGTTATACTTACCTGCCCTTTGTAATGGTGTTACACAGAGCAGCCCAGAATGATCCTCCTCTTCTCGGGTCCCTCTTCGTTGCTCCTGGTCCCTCCCTCCTATTAAGTGCCCCCATACCAAGCAGCTTGCTATGGGGGCACCCGAGCTGAGCTACAGTTCTGTGTGTCCATTCAGACACAGACACAAGCTTGGCCTGCCCACCTTTTCTCTTCATTGGTTGGCTGGCTGACTGACTTTGACAGCAGAGGGCGCCAGTGGCGCCCCACTTTTGTCTCAGCCAATGAGGGAAGTCCAGGGCACCTGAGACACTACTGCAACCTTGCTGGATCTAGAGGGAGCATAGATAAGTATTGGGGGGCTGATGCGCACGGGGAGATAATTTATTTTAATAAAGTGTGGGGGTGTTGTGTGTTTTGTTTTTTTTAAATCATTCTTTCCTAGGTTGATGCAGCATCGGTCCCCCGTCGCCTCTAACACTGAAAACTGAGCAATTGATTACTACTGATGGCTCAGTTCTCAAAGCTATGTGAGTATAGAGCGGCAGACTGTCAGTCGCAGCTCTTTGCTCTGCCCTCTCCTCACTCACTATAGTACTGAGCAGTGGAGGTGGCGGGGCGGGCAGCTCAGGCTCGCTGAGCCTGAAGTAGGTCCAGGCACCAGGCCGGATCCTGACTCTGGGGTCGTGATGACGCAGAGCCTGGACTGACTTTTGTGACATCAGCAGATAGCAGACTTCAGCCCCCCCTCTGCTAAAAACGGGTCACAGGAGTGCAAAACAAACTGCATGCCTGTGATCCATTAGAAAAGTACAGCCAAATGAGCTATGCTTCTCCTTTAATAAGTAGAATGCATTAAGATAATGCTGCCTTTATAACCACTTTAACCTTTTGCTGCCAGAGCCATTTATCTACTTTTTTTTTTTTTTGCATGAGGTGTAAGCACTTAGACACAGTGAGAGGAACAAATGCCGTTACTCTCTCTATGTCAGTGTTTTTCAACTCCAGTCCTCAAGGCACACCAACAGGTCATGTTTTCAGGCTTTCCATTATTTTGCACAGGTGATTTGATCAGTTTCACTGCCTTAGTAATCACCACAGCCATTTCATCTGAGGGAAATCCTTGAAAACTTGACCTGTTGGTGTGCCTTGAGGACTGGAGTTGAGAAACACTGCTCTATGTGATGCCAGAAACCAGAAGCGGTTTCAGTCTCTTGTACACAAGCATCAGATCAGACTGATCTTGATTTGATCTGATGCTTTGGAGAAGGGGTGTCAAAATCAATTTCATTGTGGGCCACATCAGCATTATGATTGCCCTCAAAAGGTCCGGTTGTATCTGTAAGATTAGATGTCCAGCGCGTACCCCCTACCCTTACATTAGATGTCAAGAGCCACCCCACAATCAGAAGTTGAGTTCCCCACTCTCTCTTATATCACAGTGTACCCCCTTTCCTTATGCTGCTGCTGGGAAGAAGCTGGATGCATTGCTTGAAAGCAGAAAGTAGGGGTCTGGAGGAGGACTAGAGGAGAGCTGGAGCTCTCTTGCAGCTGCAGGAGAGGTGCGAGGGCCACATGAATTGGTCTTGAGGGCTGGATTTGGCCTGCGGGCCTTGTGTTCAACACCTGTACTTTTGGAGGGTGAAGGAGAGATCTGAGGTCTAATAGACCCCAGATCTGTCAGTAAAGAGGACCTGTCACGGCCTATGCCGTCACAAGGGATGTTGTTCATCCCTTGTCATAGCAATAAAAGTGATAAAAAAAAAAAAAGAATTCGAGAGACAATGTAAAAAATAAATAAAAAGAGTAATAGGGGAGAAAAAAAAACAGTCTTACATGCAATGTAAACGGCCATCGCATTACACATGTTGAGTATCGCTGCAAACTTTCAGAATGAGAGCAGTAATTATTACTTAAAGGGGTTGTAAAGGTATGTGTGTGTGTGTGTGTATATATATATATATATATATATATATATATATATACACAGTGCGGAAAATAAGTATTTGAACACCCTGCTATTTTGCAAGTTCTCCCACTTGGAAATCATGGAGGGGTCTGAAATTGTCATCGTAGGTGCATGTCCACTGTGAGAGACATAATCAAAAATAAATAAATCCAGAAATCAATGTATGATTTTTTTAACTATTTATTTGTATGATACAGCTGCAAATAAGTATTTGAACACCTGAGAAAATCAATGTTAATATTTGGTACAGTAGCCTTTGTTTGCAATTACAGAGGTCAAATGTTTCTTGTAGTTTTTCACCAGGTTTGCACACACTGGAGGAGGGATTTTGGCCCACTCCTCCACACAGATCTTCTCTAGATCAGTCAGGTTTCTGGGCTGTCGCTGAGAAACACGGAGTTTGAGCTCCCTCCAAAGATTCTCTATTGGGTTTAGGTCTGGAGACTGGCTAGGCCACGCCAGAACCTTGATATGCTTCTTACAGAGCCACTCCTTGGTTATCCTGGCTGTGTGCTTCGGGTCATTGTCATGTTGGAAGACCCAGCCTCGACCCATCTTCAAAGCTCTAACTGAGGGAAGGAGGTTGTTGCCCAAAATCTCGCAATACATGGCCCCGGTCATCCTCTCCTTAATACAGTGCAGTCGCCCTGTCCCATGTGCAGAAAAACACCCCCAAAACATGATGCTACCACCCCCATGCTTCACAGTAGGGATGGTGTTCTTGGGATGGTACTCATCATTCTTCTTCCTCCAAACACGGTTAGTGGAATTATGACCAAAAAGTTCTATTTTGGTCTCATCTGACCACATGACTTTCTCCCATGACTCCTCTGGATCATCCAAATGGTCATTGGCAAACTTAAAGAAGTTGTAAAGTCAAATTTTTTTTCCTTTTCAAATGCAGTCTTGAGGCATATAAGAATAAAAAACGTGATGATTTTTTTTTAAAACATTGCAATACCTGTTAAACAGCATCTTGAATGTACCCCTCCGTCAGTCCTGTGTCTGATTTCCCCTCACTTCCTGGTTTGGCAGTGCGCGTTCATAGTGTAAACGTCACTGCCTAATGGGAACTACAGTTCCCATTAGGCTTAGCGGTTCGCGCATGCGCAGAAGCGGTTTTTCGTTTTACAACGCCGGACGAGAACGAGCAATGTTCTCGTGAACTAAGAGCCACACTCCGCCCCTACCTCCCCCAGTATACACCCCTTCCCGCCCCTCTGCCTATACCCTTTCATTTCTCCTCCCTCCTCCAACACATATTGCCGCCTCCTCCTGTTTAATAGGGTTGCCACCTGTATGATTTTGACCCGGACAGGGGGTACCATGGGGCCTCCTTTTAGGAGCCCCAGCACACAGGGGGACCCGGACAGCAGGGGGATCGGAGCAGCGGGAGGGGGAGGCAATTACAGAGCAATTAAAACATAAGGGAGAGAGAAGCGACAGGCAGCTGCTGGTACAGGAGATTTTAATAAAATATATGCTTAGAAACAATCCACTCACTGTCCATGTTAGAGCTGTAATAGGCATGTCAGTTGTGAAGTCGGCTGTCCCATTCTCCCCTCCGATCGACGCTGCTGCTTTACTGATTTGCTGGAGGAAGCCAAGGATACAGAGCCGTGGGGAAACTGCAGTGAGCTGTCAGCCTGGGATACTGTGACCAATCAGAGCGTTCCGGAGGCTTAACCACGCCCATCATCAGAGGCTGACAGTTCACAGGAGTTTCCCACGGCTCTCTGTTTCCTCCAGCGATTCAGTGGTAAGAGCAGCGTGGATCGGAGGGGAGAATGGGACAGCCGACTTCACAGACTGACATGCCTACTACAGCTCTGACATGAAGAGTGAGTGCATTGTTTATAAGCATCTATTTTATTAAAAACTTCAGTACCAGCAGCTGCCTGTCACCTCTCTCTCTCCCTTTTTGACTCCTCTGTTTGTCCCCCCCCCTCTCTGTATCCTCTCTGTGTTTGCCCCCCCCCTCTCTGTATCCTCTCTGTGTTTGCCCCCCCCCTCTCTGTGTCCTCTCTGTGTTTGCCCCCCCTCCTCGGGGGTGGCCCTGGCTCTGCTGTAATTGCACCCTCCGCCTCTGTAATTGCACCCTGCTTTGTATTTGCAACCCCCTCTGTATTCCCCCCCCTCCTCTGTAATTGCACCCTTCTTTGTATTTGCAACCCCCTCTGTATTCCCCCCCTCCTCTGTAATTGCACCCCCATCCTCTGTAATTGCCCCCCACGCCCGCTGCTCCGAACCCCCTGCTGTCCAGGCTCTGCGTAACCGTGTGCAATGCTCTGCGTAACCGTGTGCAATGCTCTGCAATACCGTGTGCAATGCTCTGCAATACCGTGTGCAATGCTCTGCAATACCGTGTGCAATGCTCTGCAATACCGTGTGCAATACTCTGCAATACCTTGTGCAATGCTCTGTGTAACCGTGTGCAATGCTCTGTGTAACCGCATGCAATGCTCTGCGTAACCGCGTGCAATGCTCTGCGTAACCGCGTGCAATGCTCTGCAATACCGTGTGCAATACTCTGCAATACTCTGCAATACCGTGTGCAATGCTCTGTGTAACCGCGTGCAATGCTCCGTGTAACCGCGTGCAATGCTCTGCGTAACCGCGTGCAATGCTCTGCGTAACCGCGTGCAATGCTCTGCGTAACCACGTGCAATGCTCTGCAATACCGCCTGCAATACTCTGCAATACCGTGTGCGTAACCGCGTGCAATGCTCTGTGTAACCGCGTGCAATGCTCTGCAATACCGTGTGCAATACTCTGCAATACCGTCTGCGTAACCGTGTGCAATGCTCTGCGTAACCGTGTGCAATGCTCTGCGTAACCGCGTGCAATGCTCTGCGTAACCGCGTGCAATGCTCTGCGTAACCGCGTGCAATGCTCTGCGTAACCGCGTGCAATGCTCTGCGTAACCACGTGCAATGCTCTGCAATACCGCCTGCAATACTCTGCAATACCGTGTGCGTAACCGCGTGCAATGCTCTGTGTAACCGCGTGCAATGCTCTGCAATACCGTGTGCAATACTCTGCAATACCGTCTGCGTAACCGTGTGCAATGCTCTGCGTAACCGTGTGCAATGCTCTGCGTAACCGTGTGCAATGCTCTGCGTAACCGTGTGCAATGCTCTGCGTAACCGCGTGCAATGCTCTGCGTAACCGCGTGCAATGCTCTGCAATACCGCGTGCAATGCTCTGCAATACCGTGTGCGTAACCGCGTGCAATGCTCTGTGTAACCGCGTGCAATGCTCTGCAATACCGCGTGCAATGCTCTGCAATACCGTGTGCAATACTCTGCAATACCGTGTGCGTAACCGTGTGCAATGCTCTGCGTAACCGTGTGCAATACTCTGCAATACCGTGTGCAATACTCTGCAATACCGTGTGCAATACCGTGTGCGTAACCGTGTGCAATGCTCTGCGTAACCGCGTGCAATGCTCTGCGTAACCGCGTGCAATGCTCTGCGTAACCGCGTGCAATGCTCTGCAATACCGCGTGCAATACTCTGCAATACCGCGTGCAATACTCTGCAATACCGCGTGCAATACTCTGCAATACCGCGTGCAATACTCTGCAATACCGTGTGCGTAACCGCGTGCAATGCTCTGCGTAACCGCGTGCAATGCTCTGCGTAACCGCGTGCAATACTCTGCAATACCGTGTGCGTAACCGTGTGCAATGCTCTGCGTAACCGCGTGCAATGCTCTGCGTAACCGCGTGCAATGCTCTGCGTAACCGCGTGCAATGCTCTGCGTAACCACGTGCAATGCTCTGCGTAACCACCTGCAATGCTCTGCGTAACCACCTGCAATGCTCTGCGTAACCGCGTGCAATGCTCTGCAATAACGTGCGTAACCGCGTGCAATGCTCTGCGTAACCGCGTGCAATGCTCTGCAATACCGTGTGCGTAACCGTGTGCAATGCTCTGCAATACCGTGTGCAATACTCTGCAATACCGTGTGCAATGCTCTGCGTAACCGCGTGCAATGCTCTGCGTAACCGCGTGCAATGCTCTGCTGTAACCGCGTTACTAAATGGGTGGCCATTTAGTGAAGAAGAGGGCCCCTGGGTGGCCGGGGGAGAAGGAGAGAGAACCTGGGTGGTTGGCAGAGAAGGAGTGGACCCCTGGCTGTTAGAAGGAGATGGGCCCCAGTGTTGGCCAAAATTGGAAGAGCTGATCCTTGGGTGGTTGGACGGAGACAGACACCATTCTCTCCACCGGAGGACGGGGGACGACATTCTCTCCACCGGAGGACGGGGGACGACATTCTCTCCACCGGAGGACGACATTCTCTCCACCGGAGGACGGGGACACCAGGGCTGGACTGGGAGAGGAGGTGAGCACTGCGGCGAACCAGAGCATCATGAGGGACATGAGACAGAGGCGCATGGGGGACCAGTGCATCATGGGGGGGGGGGGGATAGAGGAGCAGGAGAGGAACAGAGAAGCGGGGGAGGAAGTGCCATCATTCGATAAGTGTAGCCACACAAGGGTTCCTTCCCAGGGGGGAGGTTTGTTTGGAATTAGTAAAGTGACAGCCGGGGGATGTGCCTGACTGCATTTGATGGGCAGAAGTGGCTGCATTTGATTGGCACAAGTAGCTGTGTACGACGGGCACAAGTGGCTGCAAATGGTGGGCACACTGGCTGCGTTTGATGCAAAACTCTGCAATACACAATACACTGCAATACTCTGCAATACCCAGCGGAGGCCCCCCTTACATCAGGTGTCCCCAGCGGAGCCCCCCTTACATCAGGCAATCCCAGCGAAGCCCCCCCTTACATCAGGTGTCCCCAGCGGAGCCCCCCTTACATCAGGCAATACCAGCGGAGCCCCTTCTTACATCAGGTGTCCCCAGCGGAGGCCCCCCTTACATCAGGTGTCCCCAGCGGAGCCCCCCCCTTACATAAGACAATCACAGCAGAGCTTCTTCTTACATCAGGTGTCCCCAGCGGAGCCCCCCCTGCTGGGGACACCTGATGTAAGGGGGGCTCTGCTGGGGACACCTGATGTAAGAAGGGCCTCCGCTGGGGACACCTGATGTAGGAAGAAGCTCTGCTGTGATTGTCTTATGTTAGGGGGGGTCTCCTTTGGGGACACCTGATGTAAGAAGGGGCCTCCCATGGGGACACCTGATGTAAGAAGAAGCTCTGCTGTGATTGTCTTATGTAAGGGGGGGGCTCCGCTGGGGACACCTGATGTAAGGGGGGCTCCGCTGGGGGCGCCTAATGTAAGGGGGGCCTCCGCTGGGGACACCTGATGTAAGGGGGGGCTCAGCTGGGGACACCTGATGTAAGTGGGGGCTCCTCTGGGGACACCTGATGTAAGAAGGGGCCTCCCATGGGGACACCTGATGTAAGAAGAAGCTCTGCTGTGATTGTCTTATGTAAGGGGGGGGCTCCGCTGGGGACACCTGATGTAAGGGGGGCTCCGCTGGGGACACCTGATGTAAGGGGGGCTCCGCTGGGGACACCTGATGTAAGAAGAAGCTCTGCTGTGATTGTATTATGTAAGGGGGGGGCTCCGCTGGGGACACCTGATGTAAGGGGGGCTCCGCTGGGGACACCTGATGTAAGAAGAAGCTCTGCTGTGATTGTATTATGTAAGGGGGGGCTCCGCTGGGGACACCTGATGTAAGGGGGGCTCCGCTGGGGACACCTGATGTAAGAAGAAGCTCTGCTGTGATTGTCTTATGTAAGGGGGGGGCTCCGCTGGGGACACCTGATGTAAGGGGGGCTCCGCTGGGGACACCTGATGTAAAGGGGGCTCCGCTGGGGACACCTGATGTAAGAAGAAGCTCTGCTGTGATTGTCTTATATAAGGGGGGGGCTACATAAAACAATCACAGCAGAGCTTCTTCTTACATCAGGTGTCCCCAGCAGAGCTCCCCCTTACATCAGGTGTCCCCAGCGGAGCTCCCCCTTACATCAGGTGTCCCTAGCGGACCCCCCCCCTTACATAAGACAATCACAGCAGAGCTTCTTCTTACATCAGGTGTCCCCAGCGGAGCCCCCCCCCTTACATCTGGTTTCCCTACCGGAAGACCCCCCTTTACATAAGCCAATCCCAGCAGAGACCCCCTTACATCAGGTGTCCCTAGCGGACTCCCCCCCTTACATAAGACAATCACAGCAGAGCTTCTTCTTACATCAGGTGTCCCCAGCGGAGCTCCCCCTTACATCAGGTGTCCCTAGCGGACCCCCCCCTTACATAAGACAATCACAGCAGAGCTTCTTCTTACATCAGGTGTCCCCAGCGGAGCCCCCCCTTACATCAGGTTTCCCTACCGGAAGACCCCCCTTTACATAAGCCAATCCCAGCGGAGACCCCCTTACATCAGATGTCCCCAGTGAAGCCCCCCCCCTTACATAAGACAATCACAGCAGAGCTTCTTCTTACATTACTTGTCCCCAGCAGAGCCCCCCTTACATCAGGTGTCCCTACCGGAGCCCCCCCTTTACATAAGCCAATCCCAGCGGAGACCCCCTTACATCAGATGTCCCCAGTGAAGCCCCCCCCCTTACATAAGACAATCACAGCAGAGCTTCTTCTTACATTACGTGTCCTCAGCAGAGCCCCCCTTACATCAGGTGTCCCTACCGGAGCCCCCCCTTTACATAAGCCAATCCCAGCGGAGACCCCCCTTTACATCAGGTGTCCCCAGCAGGGGCCCCCCCCTTACATC
Source organism: Rana kukunoris (assembly GCA_029574335.1). Classification (NCBI taxonomy): domain Eukaryota; kingdom Metazoa; phylum Chordata; class Amphibia; order Anura; family Ranidae; genus Rana; species Rana kukunoris. Next base: position 362,014,646 of record CM056050.1, on the reverse strand, counting down.
ACTCTGTGAGGGATGGATGATCATACCAGGGGATGGAGGGATGGAATTGGGAGAAAAGTATATGTGGTGTGCATTCAAAATGGATAGTAAAAAATTGGCTAAAATGGTGGTGGAGTGAGTGTTTGTATTGGACATGGGGGAACAGAAGACATACAATGCATGATATTGAATAAGCATGGTAAAGAAATGGATACAAATATATTGACTATATTTTAATTTAATTATAAGCATAATTTTTAGTTTATAAGATCTTATTTAGATGTACTTTATCTTGAGTAGCAAATACTCTATTTAGTTGCTGTTTTCCTGCTGTGTAGAAATCGAGTTTCAATTTCCAGAGAACTAGGGGAGGAAAAATGAGTTTCACTTTGCACTTGTCAGAGAACTGGGGGAGGAGTGAAGGCGGGGCTGTGACTTGTTTCCCAAAACAATGAATGGGAGGGAGGCGGAGCTACAGCGTCCTAGAGACGCCCAAGCATGTGCTGGTCTCCTCTGCTGTGAAAGACACAGAACGTCCAGACGCAGAGCTGTAGGCAGGAGAGGGGGGCGAGCACGTTGTGCACGTCATGCTTGTGAAGCTTTCCTCCATAAGAAACGGCTGGGACACAGGAGGAGAGGAATGAGAGGAGGCACAGGAAGTGGAACTTTTACTGATGTAATTCAATACTTTGCTGGGCAATTTAAAAGAAGAGGTAAGGAACTTCTAAATGCTCTGCAATATATCAATGATTTTAGAGGATAAAAAACGAACCTTTAGTGTTCCTTTAAGACAGGCCTTGACATGTGCTGGTTTAAGCAGGGGAACCTTCCGTGCCATGCATGATTTCAAACCATGACGTCTTAGTGTATTACCAACAGTAACCTTGGAAACGGTGGTCCCAGCTCTTTTCAGGTCATTGACCAGCTCCTCCCGTGTAGTCCTGGGCTGATTTCTCACCTTTCTTAGTATCATTGAGACCCCACGAGGTGAGATTTTGCATGGAGCCCCAGTCCGAGGGAGATTGACAGTCATGTTTAGCTTCTTCCATTTTCTAATGATTGCTCCAACAGTGGACCTTTTTTCACCAAGCTGCTTGGCAATTTCCCCGTAGCCCTTTCCAGCCTTGTGGAGGTGTACAATTTTGTCTCTAGTGTCTTTGGACAGCTCTTTGGTCTTGGCCATGTTAGTAGTTGGATTCTTACTGATTGTATGGGGTGGACAGGTGTCTTTATGAGGCTAATGACCTCAAACAGCTGCATCTAATTTAGGATAATAAATGGAGTGGAGGTGGACATTTTAAAGGCAGACTAACAGGTCTTTGAGGGTCAGAATTCTAGCTGATAGACAGGTGTTCAAATACTTATTTGCAGCTGTATCATACAAATAAATAGTTAAAAAATCATACATTGTGATTTCTGGAATTTTTTGTTGTTGATTATGTCTCTCACAGTGGACATGCACCTACGATAACAATTTCAGACCCCTCCATGATTTCCAAGTGGGAGAACTTGCAAAATAGCAGGGTGTTCAAATACTTATTTTTCGCACTGTATATATATATATATATTATATTTTTAAATAACAAACATGTCATACTTACCTCCACTGTGCAGTTCGTTTTGCACAGAGTGGCCCTGATCCTGGTCTTCTGGGTTTCCTCGCGGCTGTCTTGGCACCTCCCTGCAAGAGCTAACCCCCTTCTTGGGAAGCACTCTTCCAAGGGGGTTAGCTTGCGGGCGCGCTCCCGTGATATAGCCGGCGGGTATAGCCACCGACTGTATAACTCGGCCCAGCACCCCTGTGTGCTCCGTCATTGATTTGATTGACCGCAGCAGCAGCAGCAGCCAATGGCTGCACTGCTATCGATCTCCAATGACGAGCCACCTCAAGCTGCGGGAACGAGCCCACAGAGTTTTGTGGCTTAGGTAAGTAAAACTGGGGGGCCCCAGGGTGCAAGGTGTTTTTTCACCTTAATGCATAGGATGCATTAAGGTGAAAAAAACATGAAGCCTTGCAACCCCTTTTAAATCTTCTCAGAACAATATCGATTTTTCTGACAGTGGATACTAAATGGTTTCAGAGCATGTAATAATCAAGTGTGACTTCAAAACCAGAACATGGGAGTAAATATGTAAACGATGGCCCAGGTCATCAGGCTGTGTTCGCACCACATTGCTGTCCAGATCACATGTCTGTGTATGCAAATTCAGCCATACAAACTGCATTCACACCAAAATGATGCAGGACCCTTTTTTTGGTTTGCACTTGGATCGCACTGTGATCTGCAAACCGATCTGTGGGCGTCATTAATGTTACGTTGACACCCGCAGGTGTTCAGATGTCAGTGTGAACCGCCGGAGATTCAGGTGTGATTGTTGGAACTAGGGTTGTCCCGATACCACTTTTTTAGGACCGAGTACAAGTACCGATACTCTTTTTTCATGTACTCACCGATACCGAATACCGATACTTTTTTTTTAAATGCAGCATTGTGTCTCCCCCTAAGTGCAGCCTTGTGTCTCCCCCTAAATGCAGCATTGTGTTTCACCCTAAATGCAGCCTTGAGTCTCCCAAATTCAGCTTTGTGTAGGTCTCCCCCGCTGTTTAGTTCGGCGCTCGGGGAACATAACAGCTTTCATTTGAATAGCTGTGTGTTCCCCGCCGCACGTCGTCATATATAGCCCCTCCCCCTTGTCCGGTCACTTTGATAGACAGATCACCTGTCCAATCCTGGGAAGGGTGATCTGTCTATCAAAGTGCCCGGACAAGGGGGAGGGGCTATATATGACGACACACGGCAGGAACACACAGCTATTCAAATGAAAGCTGTTATGTTCCCCGAGCGCTGAACAACTAGACGGCAGCATCAGCTCTCCTCCAGTGGCATGTTTTACATACCGAGGACTGCTCTGCTCTCCGCCTTCCTCTCTGCCCCCTCAGTCTCCTCTCCGACCGCTCCCCGCCCGCTCTCCGCCCCCACTCAGAGGAAAAAAAAATAAAGTATCGGTGAAGCATCGGGAGCATTTGCACGAGTACAAGTACTTGTGCAAATGCTCAGTATCGGTACCGATACTAGTATGGGTATCGGGACAACCCTAGTTGGAACCCACACAGGAATTGCGCTGGTTCCCGCATCACACAAGTAAGAACCGAGCCTGAATAGTCATAGACCTTTTTGGTTCAGGCAGTCCCCAAGTTATAAACAAGGTTCTGTAGGTTTGTTCTTCAGTTGAAATTGTATGTAAGTTGGAACAGATAATTTTTTTTATTTTTTTAGAGTGTAACTGGGATAGTATAGGGAAGGGTTACCACTAGAGGTGCACTGAAATTTCAGCTGCCGAAACATCCGCTGAAAACACTATATTTCATTCAACCAAAAGAAGAATAGGTGCCGATAATGACATCAAAAAGGGGGCAGGGTCCGCCCCGGGCTCAATCAGAGTCCTCCTCCTCCTCCCACCTCCTCACGCAGATCGCGATCTCCCTGTGTCACGGAGCTGAATTGTCTGGGCGGCCCCAGTAATAATGTCCCGCCTTTTGTGATAGATGTCACGCTGATCCAATGCCAGGAGTGAGGTATCACAGGAGGAGGGACATTGTTACTGGAGCCCAGGAAATTCAAAATCCAGTTCCGTGACACAGCGAGAGATCGGCGCTCTGATCTGGGCACAGGTGAGGCTGCATCTGGTGGACTCTGGTGGGGCGGCATTGATCTCCTGTATCGTGTCTGCTAGAGGTGCACCGAATGGAAACTTTGCTAATACTATTAGCGTGTTTAAGTTTAAAGCGGAGGTCCACCCCAATTTATTTTTTTTATTTTTAAAAGCCAGCAGCTACAAATACTGCAGCTGCTGACTTTAAAAAAATGGACACTTACCTATCCAGCGCGCCTGTGATGTCAGCAGCTGAGGCTGAGCAATCGCTCGGCTGCCCCCACCGCCATCCTCTTGAGGCAATCAGGACATGAAGCATTGCGCCTTCACTGCCCAGTTCCCTACTGCACATGCACGATCCTCACTGGTCCCTGCTGTCTCTGGGGACCAGTGTGTTTCCCAGAAGACAGCCGGGGTTGACACGAAGAGGCGGGATTTCCGTGGCAATCTGGGTGCAAATACCTGTATTATACAGGTATCTGCACCCCCCCCCTGAAAGGTGCCAAATGTGACACTGAAGGGGGGAGGGTTCCGAAAAGCGGAGGTTCACTTTTTGTGTGGACCTCTGCTTTAAGTAAGAGATTGCAGACATGATGCAAGAGATGGTTAGAGACTGAGGACATGATACAAGTAATGTCAGAGACTGCATTTTTCTTAAACATTTCTTGCACTAAAGATGCCAACAATAAATTCATATTAATTTAAATTGATGATATTAACCAGTTCAGCCTGGAGAGGATTTACACCCTTTTTAACTGACAATTGCGCGGCCGTGCGATTCTGTACCCAAATAAAATTGATGTAATTTCCACAGATAGAGTTTTGGTGGTATTTGATCACCTCTGTGGTTTTTATTTTTTGCGTTCCAAACCAAAAAATCTGACAATTTTGATAAAATAAAACAATATATTTTCTTTACTTTTTGCTATAATACATATCCAATAACGAAATGTATGTAATAAAATGTATTCATTAGTATAGGCCAATATATTTTTGGTAAAAAAAAAATCGCAATAAAAGTGTATTGATTGGTTTGTGCAAAACTTAGGGGAGAGAATTATGGCTTTTTTTTTTACTAGTAATGACAGTGATCAGTGATTTTTAGTGGGACTGCGACATTGTGGTGGAAAGATCGGACACTTTTGACACTTTTTTTTGGGACCAGTGGCATTATTACAGTGATCGGAGCTAAAAATATGCACTGATCACTGTATAAATGACATTGGCAGGGAATGGATTAAGTGTTCCCTACGGAGTTGCTTTCTAACTTGTTGTTCCTGATCACTAGGAACAGATTATCTCTCTGCTCGCTGCGCAAACTGTTGGCGCTATATAAAACCTGTATTTTTTTACTTTTTGCTATTTAAAATATCCTATTTAAAAAACAAAAAAACAATTTCTTCCTCAGTTTAGGCTGATATGCATTCTTCTACATATTTTTGGTAAAAAAATAAGCGTATATTGATTGGTTTAAGCAGAAGTTATAGTGCCTACAAAATAGGGGATAGATGTATGGCATGTTTATTATAATTATTTTACTAGTAATGGCGGCGAGCTGTGATTGTTGTTTTATTTTTATCGTGACTGAGACATTGTGGCGGACATATCGGACACTTTTGACAATGTTTTGGGACCATTCACATTTAAACAGCGAGCAGTGCTATAAAAATGCACTGATTACTGTGTAAATGTGACTGACGGAAGGGGTCAACACTAGGGGGCGATCAAGGGGTTAAATGTGTTACCTAGAGAGTAATTTAACTGTAGGGAGAGGGGATTCACCAGGGGAGGAGACCGATCTGTGTTCCTCTGTACTGGGAACACACCATCGGTCTTCTCTCACCTGACAGGACGTGGAATCTGTTTACACACACAAATCCATGTCCCTGCTGTGTGACAGGCAATCGCGGATGCTCGGTGGACATGGCGTCCGATGGGCATGCGCAAGTCTCCCGAGTGACGCGGTGGCGCGTGCGCCCCCTAGAGGTCCGGGAAGCGGAGGATGTCATATGAAAGCTGCCCGGAGGGACAGAGGGTTCCTGTGGCGGTCATATGTCTATAGCTGGGTAGGGAAGTGGTTAAAAAGTCAAATATAATACAATTATTTATAAAAAAAAATAGAAATATTTAAAACTGTAATTTTCGGGTTTCGTCTAGTGCATTTTCGGTTTTGGCCCTAAAATTTCCATTCTGTGCACCAGGGGTTTAGGGGCTTCTGTCCTCCCCCCCCCCCCCCCCCTTTTTTTTTTTATTGATACTGTTTAGTCCCTCACAAAGCACTGGCATACTTAAAATGAACACAGAATGCATTCACTGTTGCGCACATATACATAAATGGCATTTCTGACCAAGCTCATCAAAATATAGTTGGCATGTAAAGCCGTCCATACACTAGTTACATTTTTCATTTGAAAATACAATGTTTTAGAACATTTGTTTGATGTTTTCCTAGTAGAGTGAATTGTGGTTTTCCGTTAGTCTGCAAAGGCACTCGCAGTTTGGAAGCTAGAATTGCAGCTCTTCAGTGACCTATGTACATTGAAGGAGTGTTATTCTGTATGAGACAGCAATGAAAGTATTTACAAGGTAAGGATGCTGAATTTAAAACGAATTTGAATATAAGTATTATGTATTTTGTCATGTTATATTAGTAGTTAGTATCAGTTAGCCACATTCAACTAGAATTGTTCTATGCTTGGAAGCATTGAACTTCATTTTTTTCAGCACGTCGTTGTGTTTTACGTCACCGCGCTCTGATACGATCGGTTTTTTAACTGATGGTTTGTAGGCACATCAGACCATCAGTCAGCTTCATTGGTTAACCTGTGACAGCTGTCCTTCAGACCGTTCTCATCAGATGGACTGATCGTGTGTACGCGGCTTAAAAGCTTATAGAGTAGAAGATAATTGGATAGATTGGGATAACGAGTTTGATAGGATTGGAGAGGCTTGGGAAAAGTCCTGGAGGGGACAAGGGAGCTAGAGAGCAAGGAGGTCTTGAGAGGAACGAAGAGAACAAGTAGGTTGGTATTTTGAGACTAGGTCAGTGATGTAGCTGGGGGCAGAGTTGTGGATGACTTTGTAACTTATTGCTAGTATTTTGCATTGAATTTGTTGGGTGAGTGGAAGCCAGTGGGGAAATTGACAGAGAGGTGTAGCAGATACTGAGCGTTTTTTAAGGTGGATGAGTCTGGCAGCAGCATTCATGATGGATTGAAGGGGGATAGACTATGTAGAGGTAAGCCAATGAGGAGGAAGTTGCAGTAGTCGAGGCCAGAGACTACCAGGGAGTGAATAAAGAGCTTTGTGTCATTGGTTAGAAAGGAGCGTATTTTGGAGATGTTGCAGAGGTTGACGTGGCAAGATATGGACAGTGATTGGACGTGGGGTTAAAAGGACAATTCAGAGTCCAGGACTACATCTAGGACCCTGGCATGCGTGGATGGGCTTATAGTTGTGCCATTGATTTTGACAGAGATCGAGGGAGGAAAAATTATAAGTTTGGTTTTGGTTAGATTGAGTTTGAGAAAGGGCTCTTTCACACATGCGGAACGTATGTCCGTTTTCCACCCATCCGTTTTCGGATAAAAAACAGACATACATTGCTGGTATCCGCTGGCACCTGATCTCATCCGAGAACGCAATCCTCCAATTCTGCAGACAGAAGAAAACCCTGTTTTTCCGTGCGGATGGGTTGAACACGGATGTCGAACAGACGGTCTGTGTTCATCCGATCCCCCAATAGGGGAGAGCGGAGATCTGACACAGTGTGCGCGGATCATCACGGATCCATCCCGTGTGAAAGGGTCCAAAGTGGTGTGACATCAGACTGATATATCTGTTGGTAAATGAGTATTATAATCCTAATCTGGTGTTTTTTCTTTTGTGACAGTTGGATTGTAAATTTTTTTCAACATTTTTAATTCCTCCCCCAAATGTTTTCTTTTAACCAGCATTTCAAATGGCTGAGTGTGAGACAGATGCTGAAAGCAGTCATTCTATGGATGAAGATGACACAGGAAATACATCCTTGCAGGTAATTGATGCAGTATTTGTGGATTCATTTCTGTATCCTTTTTGTGATGCTTCAGATTTATGGCTTTTCTAAAAGTAATAATAAAAAAATATACGCTAGGTCAGACCTCAGGGTTACATACATGGGTAGCTACAGAAGATGCAAAACTAGAAATTGTATATAAGTGGAATTGGATCTATTTCCCATATAGACACAGTTCAAGCAGGCAGCAATTTTAGATATACTTTTTCTTGATGCTTTAAATTAGGGTTGTCCCGATACCGATACTAGTATCGGTATCGGGACCGATACCAAGCATTTGCCCGAGTACTTCACCCAATGCTTCACCCGATACTTGTCCCGTGTCCTCCTCCCGCCCCCTCCGTTTTGCTGCAGTCTCTCTCCCTCTGTGCCCCCCCCCCCGCTGTGTTTTCCTTCTCCTCCGTGTCCCCCGCTTTTTCCTTCTCCCTCCGTGTCCCCCGCCGCTGTTTCCTTCTCTCCTCCGTGTCCCCCGCTGTTTCCTCCTCTCCCCCGTGCCCCCTCGCTGTTTCCTTCTCTCCTCTGTGTCCCCCGCTGTTTCCTTCTCTCCTCTGTGTCCCCCGCTGTTTCCTTCTCTCCCCGTGCCCCCCCGCTGTTTCCTTCTTTCCTCCATGTTCCCCGCTGTTTCCTTCTCTCCTCCGTGTCCCCCGCTGTTTCCTTCTCTCCCCCGTGTCCCCCTGGAACTGTCAGGATGGAGAGCGGTGGCAGGAGCCAGTAAACCCGGCTCCTTACTGTTCCGAATGGACAGAGTCAGCCATTCACAGAACTGAAACATCGTAAACTGTGATTACAATGTTTCAGTTTATGAATTAAGAGAAGACGCTGTCTTCTCTCCATTCATTTTCAGCGCAGCTGAGGCTGCTGAAAAAAGGGACAGGGGAATCTGTTCCCTAGTACCTTTCTCTGTCTCAAAGGGGAGATGTCGGAGGTCTGTTAAGACCCCTGATATCTCACCAAAGCCCCCCCCAACAGGGCTGATTAAAAAAAAAAATTGCAATAAATAAATAAAATAATTAAAAAAATATAATGTAAATAGTAATAAAAAATTTAAAAACACACTGACAATCCTCTACCCCCCTCTAAAAAAAAAAAAAAAACGCCACTGTAAAAATAAAAATAAAAAAAATAAGTAAAGAACAAAAAAAAAAACGCCACTGTCACATGACATTAAAAAAAAAAAAAAAAGTATTGGTATCGGCGAGTACTTGAAAAAAAGTATCAGTACTTGTACTCGGTCTTAAAAAAATGGTATCGGGACAACCCTACTTTTCATATTCAAGTGCTACTTCCAGTAATTTTAAAGCGTAGTCTCAACTTGGGTGCCGATTGTAAAATTACAGGATACTTCCGGGCCCTGGAGTGTGGATCTTGGTCTTAGATATTTATGTTTTTTTTTTTACGTTATTATGCATTTTTATGCACTAAAATTTAGTAATTTAGCATCTCAAAATGCACTTATTTTGTGCTCTTGATTCCAATGTAATTGGAATTTCTGAGTTTGTATGTTGGCCTAATAAATTATTAAAGTGTGGACATCAGTGTTATTTTCGTCACCGGAATTAACACTATTTTAGTCTACTAAAATACAACCATTACAGCCATTGCAATTTTATTTATTTTTTAAATATATATTTTAAAGGTTGTACTTCTGTTTGTCAAAAAAACATATATTTTTGTTTGTTTATTAAACTTAATATAACTTTATTTATAAAGACATTATATATCACAACAGCTAAATCTGTGTCTGTAGTGCATGATCATACCATAAATAATAACATGTTATTCGATTTTTACTCCAGGAGTACTGTATATAATGAGTTTGGCAATTCTAGAGAAATGCTTAAATAATGCATCTATAATGCAATTTATAGTGATACTAAAGTCTCTAGTTAAAAATAACAAACATGTCATACTTACCTGCTATGTGCAGTGGTTTTGCACAGAGCAGTCCAGATCTTCCTCTTCTCTGGTACCGTTTTGGTGCGCCTGGCCCCTCCCTCCTGTTAAGTGCCCCCACAGCAAGCAGCTTGTTGGGGGGTCACCCGAGCCGAGCCACAGCTCCCTGTGTTCATTCAGACACAGAGCCGTGGCTGGCCCACCCCCTTTATCTCTAAATTGTCTGACTGACTTTGACAGCAGCGGGAGCCTATGGCGCCGCGCTGCTGTCTCGGACAATGAGGAGGGGAGTCCCAGGCAGCCGAGACACTGGTGAAACATTGCTGGTTCTAGATGGTGCTCAGGTAAGTATTATGGGGGCTGGTGCACACAGATTTTTTTTTATCTTACCACCAAATGTCCTGGAGATTTTAGTCGACCAAAATGTCCTGGAGATTTTAGTCAAAAGACTATGACTAAAACTAAAGTAAAATCAAAATTAACACTGGTGGACATGGCATCTTTTGAAAAGCTCCTTATCTGGTAGAAAGTGTTAGGCCGCGTACACACGGGGAGACATGTCCGCTGAAACATGTCCGACGGACCGTTTCCAGCGGACATGTCTCCTCGGATTTTGGTCAGATGGCGTGTACACACCATCGGACGAAAATCCCCTCGGACTGAGGACGCGGTGACGTGGCGGTGACGTTGACGCGCCGCCACGTCACCACTCCAGGAAGTAAAATACTTCCACGCATGCGTCAAATCCATTCGACGCATGCGGGAGATTTATGTCCGCTGGTTAGGCGTACTAACCAGCGGACATGTCCGACGGACAGGTTTCCAGCGGACAAATTTCAAAGCATGCTTTGAAACTTGTCCGCTGGAAAAACCTGTCTGCTAGGCCGTACACACGATCGAATCTGTCCGCTGAAACTGGTCTGCGGACCAGTTTCAGCAGATATATTCGATCGTGTGTACGCGGCCTTAGGGTTGTCACATGAACATGAACATGAACATAGAGTTTTTACATTTGTTTTAACTAAACCAGGATTATAACCATACCTGCCAAGGCGAGTCATATTATGGTAACATCCAGAAAGTGGTATGTATCAGTAGTACAACATATCCGTGGCTGACAACCAGAACCAGCATAATTCCATGTGGTCAGCCTGGATGTAGCTGTTCTGGTCCTTTTAAAACTAAAATCATTTAAATTGGTTCTAATGGCAGAAGGATTTTTACCTTCAGGCATTCTGTGCATGAAGATGAAAAACCTTTTGTATGCAGCAGCTCACCCAGATCCCCCTAATACTCATCTGGGCCTCATCTCAATCCAGCCATGTGCATGAGAGCAGCAGCTCTCTGGAAACTCTCCCTCCTCATTGACTGAGATGACAGCGGGCGCCATTGGCTCCTGTTGCTATCAATTAAAGCCAGTGAGGAGAGAGGGGGTGGGGATGAGCCCCGTCTTTGTGTTAGGAGCCCCCAAAGCAAGCTGCTTGCTCTGGGGGCAGGAGGGAGGGGCCAGGAACACAGTTTTTGGCCGATAATTTTCAGAAGTCAAAATTTCGGTGCACCACAATTTTTTTTATTATGTTGTTGTGGGTAAAGTTCCGCTTTAAACTCACACCAGGTTCTTAGGATATCCAATTAAAGGAATCGGCTTTTTATGTGCTTAGGTGTATGCCAAGCCGAACTATTTTATTTTCTGAAAATCCAAACTATGAAAACAGTTAAACAGCTTGTTTGTACTATTAGGAGGACCCAATAGATTTGGTAAAGGGTCATAGAACACCATGGGGGTTATTTACGAAAAGGCAAATCCACTTTGCATTACAAATGCAAAGTGCACTTCAAATTGCACTGAAAGTGCACTTGGAAATGCAGTCGTAAATCTGAGGGGTAGATCTGAAACCAGGGAAAGCTCTGCTGATTTTATTATCCAATAATGTGCAAGATATAGGGCTGTCTTTTATCTTCCTTGCATGTCCACCTCGGATCTACAGCGACTGTACACTTTCAGTGCAAAGTGGATTTGCCATTTGTAAATAACCGCCTATGTCGGTTGATCAGATACATAATTTTGGAGCACACTGTATATCACAGTGATATTAGTGTTAATTTCACAGGTCTTTAGCCTCAGCAAGGACAAAAACTAGTGGTTAGCCTGAACTGCTCTTCAGAGCTGCCACCTGATTCAACTTTCATATGGTTGTTCATTACAACCAGATTGCCCTACTCTCCAGTTAGGCCTGCAGCCTACATTCGCACTTGTGCAACATGTTGCTTTTTTTTGCACAACAGCATAGGGCAGCCTATTCATTTGAATGGGCTGCTCTCTCAGAGACACACACTCTAAAGTAGCTCCTGCATCTTTTTTTGCAGTGAGCCTTGTACAACTGCAACCTGCTTTTGGGGTGCCGTTAGGAGTTATCGGCACATCAAGCGTGATGCACATTTTTTGCCTGTTTCCGGCAATTTTAGGAAATGGGTTCTGCACGTGCTAACCCCCCACCCTAGTAGGTAATGTATTGCTTATCCTTTCATGTGCTGTATTGGAAGATGATTTGTGGAAAACAACACTTGCCTGGTAACTCAATTTCAAGGAATCTGTCTGAAATTCCTGCCCATATTTCAGTGATTGTTTGCCTTTTAGTTCTTTAATGATAATGAGGCTTGTCATTGCATCTGGGCTTGTTCTTTTATTGGAAAGGCGTGTGTGTGTACTTCACCCCTGAAATTTGTGCAAATTACATAAAATTAATAAAATTACAGCTGCTACCCCAACTAAAGTGGTAATGTCCTTTAGATCAAGTGAAAAATAGGTGAAGGTTCAACCAAATAAAGCTACAAATTTTAGAAAATACAAACAATTATGTGCCACGTGATAAGAAACCAATATAAATATAACATAATTCATATAAGATATTAAACTTCATTCAAACATATAACTAAAAAAATATATAATATATTAATAATTATCAACAGTTCATCAAATGGTGATAAAAAAAAAGTAGGTCTGATGCGCTTGTGTGTCGGACACTGCCTGCTGACAGTAATGGATACTGAACAGACAAGATGGCTTCCTCCCGCCGAAGATGATAAGTAGGATATATGCAGAAAATAACAGGAATCGAAAGAAGTGTAATCCCATTTATTATAAAGAATAACCATTTTAAATGCCAAATAGCTTGCTTATATGTGAAGTGCCTTAGCATGGCACAGAGGCTGCATGCGTGTCTGGCGGCTTTTACTCGTAACTGGCGTGCATTCCACCTCACTCCGCACACAGACCAAAGGGACCGGAAGTAACGTGACCAAGGCTCGTCTTTACGTACGTTTTGTAAGATTTTACGTCATCAGGAAGCGTTCCATAATCTTATGTGAATTATGATATTTATATTAGTTTCTTATCACGGATCATGTGGCACAGAATTGCTTGTTCTTCTATTGTCTGTGAGCTTTGTGTTTTCTATTTAAGGTAATTCGAGCCAATTTAGGTAACAAACTCTATTTTTCATTACAGGAACCAATGAAATCTGATAATGTCACTGTCCGTTTCTCAGTGGAAGAGTTGGAGTCATTTGAAGAAAGACAAAAAAAATCTTGTAAAAATGAACCGACTGAAATCCACCAGACCCCAACCTTAGTGGGTAAGAAGATTTACTGACAGTTAGCCTGGTGATGATAAGGTAGCTGTATTTCTTGGTTTGGTCTGCTGACTAATTTAAAGATTATATCCAAGCATTACCCATATTTACCCTAAACTTGCCTGTCTCCGACTAGAACAAGTTCCAGCATTATTTTGTTTTCGTTCACGCAGCAAAAAAAAAACTTTTATTACTCAATGTGACTTCTTTACCAGGTTTATAAGATGTTTTCAGGGAAAGCTGCTGGGAGGTTAGCAGTAGGCGAACCACCAGAACTACATCTCCCAAGGGGCCTGTAGTCCACAGGCAGGGCTGGCAACGTTGGTTGTGATTCCAGTGCTAAAAAAGGCAGGTATTTGATATACTTAAAGGGGTTGTTTAAAACCTCATGTTTTTTTCACCTTAATGCATCCTATGCATTAAGGTGAAAAAACTTCTGTCACTGACCGGCCCCCCAGACCCCCTCGTTTTACTCACCTGAGTCCTGTATTTCCCCGCCGAAAAACGCGCTCATCTCCTTTGCCAGTTGTCTCGGCTCTTGATTGGATAGATTGATGGCAGTGCAGCCATTTGCTCCCACTGCTGTTAATCAAATCTAATGACCGGGTGGCCGGACCGAGTCCTTACTTCGGCATCTGTTGACGCCGAATACTGGACTCGGGAGCGCACCTGCAAGATGGCCCCCTGGGTTAGCTCTTCTCCTAGGGGGTTATATAATGCAGGGAGAAGGTACGGGTGCCGCCGGGGGACCCCAGAAGTCAAAGATCGGTGCCACTCTGTGCCAAACGAACTGCACAGTGGAGGTAAGTATATGTTTTGTTATTAAAAACATAAACAAAAACAAAGCCTTATAATCTACTTTAAGGGAGTGAAACATGGGGAGATGTGCATACATTGCAGAGATGTGCTTATTTATTTTACTCTGACAAATATTTTTTTAAATTGTCTTAAATACCTTAATCTCCTATGCAATAAATATCATAGGATTATGACAACCCACCATAACCCGTCAAGGCATGGACTGCACTAGACATCGGAAGGTATGTTGTGGAATCTGGCAGCAGTCTGCCGATGCTTATCCGAACCACAATTAACTTTTTCAGCAATTTGAGCTACAGTAGCTCTTCTGTTGAAATGGACCAAATGAGCCAACCTTTCCTTTCCATGCGCATTAATGAGCCTTGGTTCCCTATAACCCCATTGCTGATTAACCAGTTTTCCTTTCTTGGACCACTTTTGGTAGGTTCTGAGCACTGCAGACTGGGAACCTCTCACAAGAGCTGCAGTTTTGGAGTTACTCTGACTAGGCATTAGAGTTTGGCCTTTTTGTCAAAGTCGCTCAAATCATTATACTTGACCATTTTTCTTCTGGTCTCAACACAATAACTTTAGGGACAACCTGTTCATTTGCTTCCTAACATATCCCACCACATTCAGGTGCATTTGTAAGGTAATAATCAATGTTATTCACTTTAACCATAAGTGGTCCCAATGTTATGGCTGATGGGAGTCGGATTTGTCCTGGATAGGTGAGTCATAAGCCTTTTAATAACATATTCTTTGACTTCACAAAATTGCAACCATGTCCATACATCCACATTGCTTTATCTTGACAAATAATCCAGCTTTTGCCATGGACAAAATTACTAATGCCTTATAAGGGGACAGCTCAAACATTGGGGTTATTATATATTACAGCATTGTAGTGGATGTGCAGTAACCCATAGAAAGTAATTAGAAATCATGTAGCTCAGCTAATCTGAATACAGCATTCTGTATTCTGGTTATTGAAATTTGCATATTTATGTGGTTCATTGCTTGTGGAATTACCTGGTAATGAATTTGACATATAATTCCTATCTTTTCACTAACAGGTTATATCTATGTAAAGCCAGAGATTATGTCCCGTATTCACCAAGGAGAAGAATTATGTGTAAAGAGCAATTTGTATTCTCAGAAGAGGAACTGCAGAATGGGTCCTTCCACAAGTGAGTATTCTTAAAGTGCAAGTCCATCCTTACGCTAAAATCCCTGCATCTACAGACATCCACATTCTAACACTAACCTATCTAACCCTGTAAAGAAGAAATCGGTATACATACCTGTTCTGAAGCCAATCCGGTCTCCAGCGGCGGAAGCTCTGCAGAGGACACAGCCGACAACGGCTGTGAAATGAATAGGTAGTGACTTCACCCATAGACTTACTATGGGGCTTCTGTTGTCGGCTGTGTCCTCTGCACACGCCTACACAACAACGCTGCAGCTGACAGCTCGGTGTCGGATCGGCTTCAAAAAAGGTATGTATACTGATTTCTTCTTCTTTACACGGCTAGATAGGTTAGTGTTAGATTGTGGATGTCTGTAGATGCAGGGATTTTAGTGTTGGGGTGGACTTCTACTTTGATGGATGTATCTGCACAAGTCAAATCAAGTAAATATGTATGGGGTCACTCAGGGCAGCAAATGGAGAATGCCATTGTGGAATTAAACTATGCTCTTATTATTAAAACTATATCAAGTTTTAATTCTTTTAACAATGTGCATGTGAGTTAGACTGCTGGAGTAAGTAATCTGTTGTCAGTTTTTTTTTTTTTTTTATTATGTTTACATTCACAGTAAGACTCTGATTTCACTGTATACATTTTAGCCAAAATGGAAGAACTGTATAGATATAGTCAAAGTATTAATTTCCATCAGCGCTTCATTTGTCTTAAAGCGGAGTTCCACCCAAAAGTGGAACTTTCCCTCGTTGTACTCCTCCCCTCTCCATTGACACATTTGCCACCTTTCGGGGGGGACAACATACCTGTCTAATACAGGTATCTTGTTCCCACTTCTGGGAGTCTCAGCCGCAGGTATTGACGTCATCGCCCAGGCTCCCTCCTCCTTCCCCGGCCGTGGGGGGGGCCAGTAGGAGAGAGGAGCGGAGCCTTGCGCATGCGCAGTAAGGTTCCCGGGATGAAGCCGTAAGGCTTTACTGTTGGGTTCCCTTACTAGCAATAGAGGCGGCATGCACCTGACAGCTGATGGAAACATCAGCTGCGGTGTCGACATCGCTGGACTCCAGGACAGGTAATTGTCCTATTATTAAAAGTCAGCACCTGCAGTATGTGGGCGGACCTCCGCTCTAAGACGTTTAACATCAAATATTTTGGGGTTTCTAATATTAAAGAACTTCCTACATGCTTGCTGGCAGCCTGTGTAGCAGATCAATCCAGATGGTTCCTTCTCAGATAATTTAACTTTACTACAAGACCAAATCATACTAAGGTTGGATTAACAGGTAAGATTGTAAAAAGAGAAAAAGATTTAGACCAGACCTAAAATAGTTCAGGCAAATTCTGGTGCTTGCAAGTACCTTTGCCAATCCCCACACACGTCCCTGCAGAGCCACTTTGGATCCTAGGCCCAGGCTGCTTGTCTAGATTAAAGCCAAACACTAGGAAAACTAGAACTATTCCCTTGCAATGGGGCTGCGTCTGCACTGCAGGGGTTGCTTGTTTGTTTATGTCTACGGTATGGTGAAACCATTTACCTTGCCTGATCCTAGCTCCCCAGGCAGATGGCTCTTCCCCATGCTCCAGCAGTGAACTGTCCCTTGACGAGCTCACATCCAGTGCAGAGCTATTGACTCTGAATTGGTCTTAATAACTTTTCGAGGACCTTGGACCACCAGAGAATAAGGAGAATATGCTATGGGGAACAGTCTAGAAGCTTGGCGGAGCTTGAGAATTGTGTATGTAAAAAGTGTTTTTCCAAATCCCCTAGCCCTCAATGAGCAGTTGACTAAACAGTGCAGGTAGAGCCCCACTGCAAGGGAGGAGTTTTTTTTCCCCACAGTGCAGCACACAGCAGCCTCGGGAGAGAAGCCGTGCTCACAGGAAAGTCTCATTTGGTTTTTCTCACACTCCATGTGGATAACGTCCGCATGGAGGAAGCTGAATAGAGGAATGTCAGTGCAGGTAGTTGTTTGAGGCACATAAGACCCGTGGATAAGACATTAGAAGCCAGTGCGATCTTAGGTCCTGACTCAGTTGGCCTTTGGACAGTCGGTATACAATGCTCATTTTTAATCTCAATGATCCCATTGATGTGGCAAGAGGCTTTCAGTGATGTGGAGCGCATATGTTTATGTTGGAATTTTCAGTACTTTCCATGCAATTTGGTGGTTTTGGAGTGCACCATTACATAATAGAAGAAATTTACTTTTATTTCACTTTTTTCTGAACTTTTTCATCTTATATTTGTTTGTGACACATTGATCATTGGTTTTCTTTTATTTATTTTTTTATCTAGTTATTTATATTCCTACAGGATTTAAATTAGTATTGAAATTTTGCATGTTTTCACACATAAATTTATCAAAAACATTTGCATTGTATTGAATTGGGTTGCACTGATACCATTTGTTTTTTTTTGGCAAGCATGAGTGTAGATACTTTTGGTCAAGTTCTAGCCGATACTGTGTACTGATACTTTGCAGTGCGATTTACATCAATGCAAACAAATTGGCGCAAATCGCACTGAAAAGAAATGTGTAAAGGGATTAAAGTGCCATCTAGTCAGTTTAAACAATGTTATAACTCACAGTACATATCTGTAGAAAATCGGGGCAGATGGAGGCCCTCACAGGGCTGGAGGCAATGTTCCGGCACCCTGTAAGTATAGGGCAGAAGTGATGTCAGCTTGGAGGCAGACTGCCTCTACATCTCCTCCAGCTCTGTGAGCACCTTCAGCGGCCCTTATTTCCTTCCAGATATGTACTGTGAGTAGACGCACACCAGCAGGAGAAATTGCATGCGATTCAGAATCGCACAGCATTCCTATTCAAAATGCATGTGATTCTTTGCAGTGCGATTTGCACCCATTCATTTTGTATTGACGCAAGTTGCACTGCAAAGTTTTGGGATCATTTTGTGATATAGTTCCAGGGAAGCAGTAATCCACCCGACTAGGTTATTTCTATAATGTCCTCTGATGTTCTGTCCTGGAAGATGACCTGAGAAAATTAGAGTTAGCATGGACTCCGATCCTATATTCTGTGTTGTATTGGGGTATTATGTTATTCCATTAGTTACCTACTACTGAGGACAGATAACTGTGCTGCTTTTTTTTTTTTTTATTGCAAATTTGTTTCCTGTTTTAGGTGGGTGAAGTCACTCTTTCATGTGCTGTCCTGTAACATAAATGGTAATGGAGTTACCAAGTAACTAACTCTAGTTTTCCAGTCATTGCGATAGAATAATAATAAAAAAATAAAAAAAACAGGATTTTTTACATGCACATAATTAAATGATTGAAGTCGGCACAGTTTAACCTCATTCAATAAGCTAACTGGGCTTTATAATTGCAAAGTGAATTTCCATTTAGCTTAATTAATTAAGCAAAGTTTTACTGCCTTCCGTCATCCAGTCATATGTGAGCAAAAAGCCTTTGTCTTAATAGTCCATGAACATGATTGGATATTTTTTGCAAAGTGCATTTTCACTTCGCTTTGTAAAATAAGATGAAGCTAAATGAAAATGTAAGCTGTTCGTAAATGGATAGAAATGCAGCCAGTTCAGCAGTGACCAGTCAAATTTCCATCCCTCTGACTGTTTTCACTCAATTTTTCTGTGGCCGTTCCCACTGGACAGGCATCAATTCAACTTTTGTCTAATAAGAAGTTGGAAAAAAATTATTTGATAAGCGACTGCAGCTCTGATTAGTTAATTTCCCCTGTCTGGATAAGAAATAAAATTTAAAAAAGTGGCCCAACTACGGCCAACTTTAGTTGGCAAAGTAAATATACTTTACTCTTTTACTAATTCAGCTCCACTGTGTTGCAAATAAATAGCAAGAGTTTCAGCCCAATTTGCTTTTTCTCTGTATCTGTCACCAGAGAAGTTAATAGCTTATTTGAATGTATAGGAAGAATAGTTAAAATATTTGAACGTATACTTAATATTGTGTCTAGTTTTGCCTGTATGTGTAAATATGCCCATTAGGCCAGCCATAGACGGTTCAAATCTCAGTAAGAACCGGCCAAGATTCAAACAATATACGGGCAGGCTGAATATACCAAGTCGATCAAGCGATCAACTTGGTTACAACCAGCCTGCTGAATTTTACATACGATTACCACTAGTGTTTGGTATAGCCGCTAGCAATAATCACTGTCTTTTCCTGGCACGGACGGCTTCCACAGCCCCCCACCAGGGGAGTACAATGGCTTGGTGGGAGGGATTCCTCTGTCAGCAGTATTTGTGCTGATGGCAGAACCCATAGTTGCAGGAAAGAAATTCGCTCTGTGTATGGGCCTGCCATAGATATATATTCATATTGCCACAATGTCATATACTTTGAGAAAAAGTCTGTGGAAACCAACTACAAAAAGGAAAAAAAATAATAATAAAAAACTCTGCCTTAGTAACTTGATCAACTGACATGATGGACCCAGTTTTAGCACAAATTAATTTTCAATTATTTCCTCCATCAGGTGACAAATCTACAGAAGCAAGTAAAGCACCCAAGGTCCCAAAAGAAGAGAATGAAAATGAAACATCGCTTTGTGCAAGTCCATCAAATTCCAACATCATTTTAAAGAAACAGTACATATCAACGCTTGCAATGAAAAATGCTAGGGAAAAATCCATAAAGCATGAAACACAGGAAGAAAAGATAACTGAAACAAGAACACAGAGAGGTCGCCGAAGAAGGAAATACGTGATGAGTGGAAGCACAAATGCCGAAGGAGCTGATGGCACTTTAACGGTCAATAAAGCCAAAGCTAACTCAGAAACAAAAGTGTCTAAGCCAGCTAGATCTTTCCTCTGCTCAGTTTGTGGCAAGTGTTTTACCCAGAATGCCAGTCTGATCATCCATCAGAGAACTCACACAGGTGAAAGACCACATGTGTGCAAAGTATGCAACAAGAGTTTCATTAGTAGTGCTTACCTCGTAATGCACCAGAGAATTCACACTGGAGAGCGTCCGTACGTGTGCACCGAGTGTGGGAAAAGCTTCATAAATAGCTCCAATCTCATCATACATAGGAGAGTGCATACAGGAGAGCGTCCCTATGTCTGTACTGAGTGCAGCAAGAGCTTCCGCCACAGTTCTGATCTCGTTAGGCACCAAAAAGTTCACACAGGAGAACGGCCCTATACCTGCACCGAGTGTGGCAAATGCTTCTTCCGCAGTTCACATCTCATCAGACACAGGAGGGTTCACACCAAAATTTAGAAAATGTATTCTTTGAATTAATCAGCGTACTATGATTTTACTTCATGCATTGCCAAATATTTAGTTTGATTTAAACGGGCTTAAAGAGTAATTCTAGGCAACTATTAAAATCAATCAATCAAGTGCTAATGCTCTCTAGGAAAAGTTACACCTGTGCTACAGTCATAACATTTAATCAGTTTATCTATGTGAAAGAGTTCGAGTCCAGTAGGGTTGTATTTTGTTGGCTTCTTGCAGGCATATTGGGTGGGGACTGCAGCCGCTTCTCTTGATGCTGTGTTTTACAACCTTCTTCTCAGGCGCTGTTGTGTGTGGGCAAGCCAGGAATGAACTCGGAGTGAAAGGTGATGGAACCTTGGAAAACTCAGCTTGTTTTTGAAAAAAAATAAAAAGCCAGGTGCTGAAGCCGAATGCCAGGATTAGAGGCAATCAGGGGGGCAGGCTGTACTCTTGACTAGCTTAAACCTTTTAAAGATCATGGCTCAATATTGGATGGACTCCATTTGGTCAACCTCTGGCCTATTGCTGAAAAGCGCCAGGAAAAAAAACTCAAAAGTTAGTAATATATATGCAATATGAACAGTTATGTAATGGAGTTCTGCTTCTTTTCTTTTTTTTTTTGTGCTTCTTTAAATTATTTGAATGGAAAAAAAAAACAATGTTTCAGGAAACAATTTTCTGTTTCTGTGTGTTTTCAGACTAGTTGTCACTTACAGTGCACTTTAACCCACAGCAGTTTCCGTACAATTAAAGGCACAAGTTTACTAGCAATTTTAATCCGGAATCAAGGATCACAGAGGGACGTTTTCCCTTTTTAATTTATTTTCTCTCCAGATGTCCATCATGTTGTAAAATACCAGTCTAGACACCACTGTGTAGTACAGGAACTCCATGGGTATTCAGTGAGAAAACCACTGTAGCTAAAAGCTAATAATTTAATGTCAGGTCCTAAGCGTTTTTAACAAAACAGTAGGCATTGAACCTGCTAGCATACATCCTACAATAAGTAGTTCCTTTTCATATGCTTTAATCAGTCTTTGATGGTAGAGCTACTAAACACCAATGTGCCAAGAATGTTGGTGATTTCCAAAATATTAGAGTGGAAGATTTTACATAAACACATAACATTCCTTTTTTCTTTAATTTATTCTCTATACAGGTATAACTGATTTTCTTTTCCTATTTGGTAACTGGTGATCTTTCCTGATCTTTACCTAATTTTGTCTTTGTAAAAAACTCCATTCATTTTTAACTGGAAATAGTCTAATGCAGCAGATAATAAGCCCTAACTATTACCATATCCCTGTCACTTCGACTATCTCCAGTTGTATATGTAGACGGAAAAATAAAATGGTGGTGATAATTTTTGACTTGCAATGAGTAAAATATTTCATTTCTTGATAACAATGTCTACTGTGTCCAAGTGCAACACCCTTCTCTTCTTGTATGAATGCACTCAGGGGAAATAGATGTAAGAAATTATTCTCTATAGTAAATGTTGACAATGTATATAGCTTTGTATAAACTTTTTTTTTTTTTTTTTTTTTTTTCAAAGAATCACAAGGAGTTAAAAAAAAACACAACAAATTATATTCGCATGTAATCATAAAAAGGTATGCTTATTTTCTAAAATGGTTTTAGATCTGAAAATGAGGTGTTGGATTTTGTTACATTCCTGGGTCAGGATGAAAAAATCCACTTAAGTCTGTAATTTTTAACTTTGGGTAGAATTTTAAGGCCATAGCTTTGTTGCTATAAAATTCCCCTCTGTGTCCTCCCTTTGCACTGCTGCTAGTTACCGGAATTGGTATTGCTCTAAAGGATTTCAGTAAGAAATTCTGCAAAGGCGAGAAAAAAAACACTGGTAACTGTCAGGAACTCCACAGAGTTGGCAATGCCAAAACTAGTAGAGATGGTGGCATTGGTGTGTAAAAGAAGACTGCTGGACGAATTTTACAAAACTGGATCCAAAGACAAGGACGGCACAGTTTTTGCACAGGGTGCCCCTGTCACATTTAACCTGGCAGAATATCGGTTATTTTTATTGAATGAGTAAAGTGGGTCCAATCCCTATACCATCACAAAGAGTAGAGAGGTCAGCAATACTAAAGCTCGCCATAAATGCTTTGAATCTCAGCCGATTCATCAGTAGATGCAATCCATCTATGGGCAGGCTGAATGTACCCATTCAATTGACTCGGGTACAACCAGCATGTCGGATTTTGCAAATAATGCCAGCGATCTATAGCTAATGGCAATAATCTTTGTTAATACAGCAGGGATGTCTCCCGTGCCAGCCCCCGCCCCCCCCCCCCACCACCGGGAGAACACAATAGCTCTGCAGGAGGGATTCTCCCATCAACGCTAGCTGTATTAATGGGGAGATCAAGTGATTTTTCTTTCCTATGGCCTACTTAATGTTCAAGCAACATTGTCATTCATTAGAGCCTAATGAGAGAACTAATATGCTTTTTTGACATGTTAAATTTCAGGGAAGTCAGCTGCACTTTCATTATTAAAGGCCATAGACACAAGCTGAATATTGGGTGGCATTGGCCGGATCAATAGAAACCAGCCAACATTCTGCCCATGTGTACAGCAGCCGGTCTGACAGAAGCCTGTCGAAGGGACATGACTGAAAAAGGTCTGCTGATCATCATCTGATCAGCGCTCTCAGCCAACGGCTGAGAATGCTGACCAGTGTGTTCTGACAGGGGGATTGTCCACCAGTAAGCTGACCTAAAGTCCTTGCCCCCCCCCCCCCCCAGCCATGTTGTGAACTGAATGGGTGGCTGCAAAGAGGCTGAGTGGGCAGCTGTGGGCTCCAGGGACACCCCTGCTGGGTGGCTGCAAAAAAGGCGCAGGCTTCAGGAACAGCCCAGAATTTGGTGACCCCTGGCAAATCATCATTTGACCCCCAGGTTGAGAACCACTGCTTTAGAATTAAACTAATAATGAAATGGATTCATTCTAATCAAAAAAAATATGCCAAACGCTATAGTCAAATGGAATATGTGATTTTTGTCTGCTACAAGGCAAAAATTATCTACAGAATTCAGTGGCATTCTGTGTGCCTCAAATAAATTTTAAAAAAAAATAACTGTAAGAAAGATTGTGGGTATTGCAAATGCTGACCAATCTCATGACCTGAATAAATCAATAACTTATCTTTTTTTATGGGCGCCACCAGCAGTTTACTATTTCTTTACACATCACCACCTAGATTTCCTTTACCAGTGCTTGTAGACTTTAAGGCTTACTTCTTTTTGCCTACCATTTCTTCCTATTTTGACTTTTTTTTTTTTTTTTTTTTTCTGAATGTCTTGTATGGTTTTGTATTACACGTGAAGTAATTGTATTTCATGAAAATAATCTATGACTAAGTAAATAAGTATGGTCATGCTGAAAATGACTTTATTGTACAGAGAGACAATCCATATTCTGGAGTAGTTGGAATTTTTGCAAATTATAGTAAGATAATAGCTCTGTATATGCTTTGTCATCACTTATTCTGAAAATTACATTTTCAGTTATGTTTTAATTATATAATGTATTTATATCAATAAAAATGAATGTTTTCCCAAGTGTGTTACTAAGTTACTCAAGTGTTGTAGAACTACACATGTGTAGGTGAGTAATAATCGTTTACTATCTTTTAGCAATTTTAGAATCGTCTTTCTCTGTCACAAGATGTTTCCTAAAACGTAAAGGGTATAACAATACCTTTGCGTAATCCAGAACCTTGGTTACTTTTGCTGTCTGGGTTTAGCTGACTTTTCAGTAACCTTTTAATCTGCATGTATAAATTCCTCACATTTCACTAAATACATTGAAATACATTGGCTGAGCGCATGCGCGGGCTCTAGCGGAGCGGACATGCCTGCTTAGAGCTCCGCTTCATGGGACAGAAACCGCGGATAATTCGACTCAAATCCAGCCGCAAATACACAAAAATTAGCGTCATACCAGCTGGAAGGCGAGGGGGGCACAAAAAACAAAAAATGGTGCTGGGAGGCTCGAGAAATAGATCCAAAACGAACCCCTCATGCAGCGCTCAGCTGACTGGAAGCGCCGCCAGGAAAGCACAGCTCGCCTCAGAGCAGCTCCCCTCAGGGAAACAAAGGAAACAAAAGGCATCTAAAGCCGCCAAACCTGACAAACTAATGGCAGCACTTTCTAACAACTCCTCAGAAAATGAGGAAGAAGAGGCCAACACAATATCACAAAGGGACATTGGGGACAGTGAGGTTCCCTCAGGACTGCTCAAGCAGTTTGAAAGGATGCTCCGCAGAGCGCTTAAACAGACCTTTAGAGCAAATCACCTCAAGTCTCACTAAGGAAATAAGAGAAGTGGGATGCCGCACAGACGTCCTGGAAGCCAAGGTAGAGGAGATTGAAGTTTACACACAGGACTGTATATCAGAGATTGACACACTTAATGAGGAAAATTTCACCTTACAGAATAGATTAGAGGACGTTGAGAACCGGGAAAGAAGGTCTAACCTAAGATTTAGGGGCATACCAGAGTCTGTAGTGGACCTTCAATCCACCGTCTTAGCTCTATGTCAAGAACTACTCCCAGGTATTCCTGTTCAACGTCTAGAAATGGACAGAATTCACAGGGCACTTACCCCTAAAAAAACACATAGTCCTCCCAGGGACATAGTAGCCAAGTTCCACTACTATAAGTCTAAAGAGCAAATTTTGATGGCAGCGAGGGAAAAAAACAACTTGTCATTCCAAGGCTATAATTATCAAATTTTCGCTGACATCTCGCAACTAACCATCAGCTATGAAACCCCTTCTAATTGAGTTGCAGCAACGAAACATTAAATACCAATGGGGTTTCCCCTTCTCCCTTCGGTTCACGCTACAAGGAACGAAAATAGTCTGTAGAACTCCCGATCAACTGCACCAAGCCCTGGTTGACTTCAAGCTAATCGAACAACCCTCCGCTACTTCAACCGCACGCAGAGGACAGTCTTCTTCCCCTACTAGCAACCAAGCAACGCAGCAGGATCAAAATGATGACATCCGTCATTCAAGCAAGCGTAGCAGACTAGCCCCGTATCCCCCTGAACGAGATGACTCAATGGACTGAGTTTCCATCACCACTAACAAATTCTCTTTCCCATTTTAGGTTGGACCTTAGGTCATCTATTACTGAAAAGATTACCTTTTTTCTTGTTTGCTTTCTCCTCCACAGTTGGTGTAATCTGCTCTGCTTCAACTAGAGGCTTTGAGATCACCACTTTACATCCCACACCCCTTAAATTACATAGAAACTCATTCCTATCAGTCTCTTTCCTTAACTGAAATATGCACCCCACATAGCATTATAATTAGAGACTTGGGAAAATTCCGAATGTTCATACACACACTTCATCAATAGCCTTAAACGACCTGACATACTCTTTCACCCACCCCCCCTCAAACCAACTCTCGTACACCCTATAACAACAGCTTACCTGGTACTGCCCCTTCGCACCAACTTAAATTCTTTATTCCATTGGGATGTCCATCATGACTGAGCCAATTCCTCCATCACGTCAAACACCCAGGTAACCAACACTCCTTTTCAAACCCTATCCCATGTCTATCCTCCCAGCCTAGCCCCAGAGTAACCCGTCTCGCTCCAATCACCGCAAATCTCATCTGGGTAACGCTTAACATACCTAGGTAAGGAAAAGTCCCCTCTCCCCCCCCCTCCCTTTCAGCAGTCTACACAATTATTTGGAACACGCAATTCCAACTCTCTTACCTTTTCTTCACACATTACAGAATGCGGCTTTCTGTCCTGTGGGAAAACATGCACCACGCCCGGTCTACCTCGGGTCCCGAAACTAATATGTGGGGATCCGACGATGACCACCTTTTCCTTGGCAGGGACCTATCTCCCCAGCCAAGGGGATATTTTGAACACTTACTTTATGAGTCGATACATGACAATTCTCTAACCTATGTTGTTTTTTCTCTCCCTTTCGAGTTCTCCTTCCCAGGAACCTTCCCAACCCTATTCCCCACCCCATCTGCATGGAGTGGTCCGGGCAACAGCCGCACTTGGAATCACGGTAAGACGAAAACCTTGGTTTGGCTACCATGGCACCTCTGAACCTATTATCTCTCAATGAATGTACCACAGAAGCGAACGAAAGCATTTAGACTCTTCCAATCAAAAAAGGCCCACATAGTATGCTTGCAGGAAACACATTTTACCCCGAACACGACCCCTAAATATTTCCACTCAGCTTACCCACAAATATACACTGCATCGGTCCCAGTAAAGAAGTGAGGTACTCTTATAGCTATCCATCACTCTACCCCATTTACATTGAACTCAGAACTTAAGGACCCAGAAGGGAGATACCTGATTCTAACAGGTTACATTCTAGACACAGCAGTCACGATAGTATCTTATTACGCCCCTAACCTCAACCCAATGCCATTTATGTCCCACCTTCTTCAAACTATCAACTCCCATAAAATAGGTTCACTTCTAATATGTGGAGACTCCAATCAAGTCCTTCTCCCTTTTTTGGACAGGTCGCCCTATGTTCAACAGAAACAACAACCCAAATGGAATCTCCCCAATCTTCTTTCAAAACACAATCTTGTGGACTCCTGGAGAGAAATGAACCCCACAAGACGCAATTATACATACTTTTCTAATCCACACCAATCATTTAGCAGAATAGACCACATATTTTTAACAATCGGAATGATACCTGAAATCCTCAACTCAGACATAATCCCCATCCCATGGTCAGACCATAACGCTGTACTCACAACTATAGCATCTACTATCCCCAAAAAACATGACCGGTCCTGGTACATGCCAGAAATATTACTCGACCACCCCTCTCATAGCTTAGCAATTGAACAATCCTTAAGAGACTACTTAACTCACAACGTGAGTCCGGACATTTCTGCCCTCACGCTTTGGGAAGCCCACAAGCCGGTCCTAAGGGGGACTTTCCAAAGACAAATAGGGATCTTAAAAAAAGAAAGAAAAAAAATGGCAATAAAGCTAGAAACAGAATTTAACTTAGCTTATTCGGACTTCCAAAACAATTACTCGCCTAGAACCAAGAACCGGTTGGACAAAGCCCGCCTAGAATATGACTTATTTCTCACTGAATCCGCCAATAAACACTTAAATAGATCCAAACATACTTTTTACAAATCCGCTAACAAACCGGGGGCGTATTTAGCGAGATCACTTAACTCAATTAACAAATCCTACTCCCCCATAAAACTGAAATTGGCAAATAGCGTCCTATCCAGTAACCCCCTTTAAAATCGTACAAAAATTCAGCACCCACCTGAAAAAGTTATATTCGGAAACAAATACATTTTGCGAACAGGACGCAGACCTCTTCTTTGCAGATCTCCACCTACCCCAAATGTCTGACCCCTAAAAATCACAGCTAGACTCACCTATCTCACATAAAGAAGTAATTGACTCGATAAAAGACCTCAAACTTAATAAAAGGCCAGGACCAGACGGCTTTACAGCTAAATACTACAAGACGTATGCAGAACTTCTTTCACCTAGACTAGCTGATGCATTCAATGACTTACTAATTCATAAGTCATTCCGACAAGAGTCACTCCTAGCCACAGTTTGCATGACCCCGAAACCACAAACTGACAATTCCCTGTGTGAAAATTTTCGCCCCATTTCAATGCTGAACACAGACATCAAAATTCTAGGGAAAATCTTGGCGATCCGCCTAAACAAAACAATTGGATCCCTGATCCATCAGGATCAGGTTGGCTTCATCCCTAACCGTCAGGCGGGGGACAACATAAGGAGGGCAAGTTTGTTGGCGCACTTCGCAAAAAAGAGGGGTATCCCTGCATGTTTCCTCTCCTTGGACATAAAACAGGCGTTCGACTCTGTATCCTGGTCCTATCTAAAATATGCATTACAAAAATGGGGCTTCGGACCTAATTTCATGACATGGACAAGGAAATTATATGATAATCCGAAGGCCTGTGTCAAGTACGCAGGATACAGATCAGACTTGTTTTCCATTGAGAGAGGCACAAGACAGGGGTGCCCGCTTTCCCCGCTCTTATTTGCTCTCCTCATAGAACCACTCGCGCAAAAGATAAGGCTGGACCCCAAAATCCTAGGCATAGAAGTAGGTGGCCACAAACATAAACTATGCCTGTTCGCAGATGACATCCCACTCTTTCTCGCATCTCCCCAAGTAACGGGCCCAAACTTAATATCCCTATTAAAACAATTTGCATCTCTTTCAGGACTCGCCATAAACCCCAAAAAATGCTTAGCACTCAACATATCCCTCTCACCCATGGAACTAATTGCAGCTAAATCCGGTCTTCCTTTCCAATGGTCAGACAAAAGCAACCTCACAGCCTCTTTTTCGGATGCATTTTCATCCAACTACCCCCCCTCTTAAAACAAATCTCAAACCTCCTAAATTCCTGGGCCCACCTACCTTTGTTGTGGATCAGTAGAGTTAATGCAACCAAAATGTCAATTCTACCGAAACTCCTTTACTTCTTCAGAGTACTCCCTGTCCCAATTCCTTCTTATTACTTAAGGCTGATACAAAAAAGAGTTTCTAACTTTATATGGGGGTCTGCCAGACCAAGGATTAAACACCAATTTCTACATCTACCGAAAGCTAATGGCGGACTAGGGCTACCCAACTTCATGAACTATTATAGAGCAGCGCAATTAACTGATTTAGTGAAATACCACGCCACACGAGATCCACCCCTTTGGGTATCAATCGAAGCGGTGGACTGCGACCCTATTTCGATTTCAAACATATTATGGATCCCCCCCAAAACGCGCAAATCTATCCACAACCCCATCACTAAGCATTCTCTCTCCCTTTGTGACAAATTGAAGACCAAAAACAAACTTCTATCCCCTCATATTCCACTTTTATCCTTTCACAAAAACCCGGCATTTTACCCGGCTTCGGTATACCCCAACTCATTTAAAGAATGGGCCAAGAAGGGCTGCACAAATTTATACAAGCTAATGGACTCATCGACGTTTAGGTCCTTCCCCAATATTTGCGATACATACAACATACCACAATCTGAACTATTCAAATACCTACAAATAAAGAATTTCTTCAAGCCATACGTTGATTCCGCATCCCACCCTCCTCGCTTAACTGCCTTTGAAAAGCTTTGTACAAATGACCCCCCCACCAGGGGTAGGATCTCAATAGTATACTCTCAACTACTGCTCAACTCCACAACAGAGAAACTTCACTACGTAAGCAAGTGGGAAAAGGACCTTGATCAAGAACTAGATACATCAGATTGGAATCAAGTACTTACCAGGTGGTATCTAGTTCCTACCAGAATTACGAAGTTTGTACCAAACTACCCTGATCACTGTTTCAGGGGTTGCTCATCCCCAGGAACGTTCTTCCATATCTGGTGGTCGTGCCCTACAGCACATTCATTCTGGTCGGAAATTTTTAAAATAATAAGCCAACTCACGGGGACCAATGTTCCAATTGATCCTAAATTAGCATTATTAAACTTGAAACCGGGGAATATCCCACACAAACAATTTAAATTAATCCTACAGCTTACCACAGCCACAAAACAAACACTGGCTAAAGCGTGGAAGTCCCCTAATCTACCCCTCAGCGAAGCAATAAACAGAATGAATGTAGCATCGGCACACGCCAAAATGATGGCAACAGACCAGGACACGTTAGCCTGATATGAAAGTTCATGGAAACCTTGGTTGAATTACGTTCTACCCAGTGTAAATACTGATGCTGTTATATTGCCATGGTAGCCCAGCCAACCTTAGCAAACCTCCACCTACTATAACAACAGACAACAAAAACCGGACCACTCCTGCATCTCCCCCCCCCCCCCTTTTCTACCCTCCTCCCGTCTCCCCACGTTTTGGACGACAGTCTGGAAAGATATTGTTACTAATGTTATTGATATTGTTTTATGAGTAGGTACTGTTGAAGCTTCCTGATGTACGCATTAGCACACTTGCATGAACTATAAGCCCTATCCTTTCCAGGACTGCTCGTGACAAATGAGGCACCTTATAGCAGGTCAGGCATAAACAGCCATATGGACTCCACCACATACTTACCCATTTATAGACCACTGGAAAAGAATGCCTCATCAGATGTACAATGTTCTTGTCTATATGTTATATGCTTTTTATGTAACTTATCTACTCACTGTTCTTGTACGAACCATTATCTTCTCAATAAAGATATTTTGACAAGGAAATACATTGGCTGGCAGAATTGTCGACGGTATGTATGTGTCACCTAGATTTATCACATACACATGGTGAGGGGCTTGGGGGTTTATGGCTAATGTGGCTTAATCAAACAGTACAGGGTTTTGTTTATATATCACGGGTTATATGCAGGCTACCTTAAAGCGGGGGTCCGCCTAATTTTATTTATTTTTTTATTAAAAGCCAGCAGCTACAAATACTGCAACTGCTGACTTTTAATAAATAGACACTTGCCTGTCCAGGGTGCCCTCGATGTTGGCAGCCAAAGCCAATCAGTCGCTCGGCCTTTTGGCTGCCCCGCCACCATCCTCGGTGAGGGAATCAGGAAGTGAAGCCTTGCAACTTCCCTTCCTGGTTCCCTACTGCGCATGCGGGTCCTTGCTGTATTCTGGGACCTGTGTGTTTCCCAGAAGACAGCAGGGGAGGACAGTGTAGGCGCAGGAAGTGGTGTAGGTCACTGTGATCGCCGCAGTAATCTATGCCAGGAAGTGGAAGCAAATACCTGTATTACACAGGTATCTGCTTTCTCCTCCCCCTAAAAGGTGCCAAATGTGACACTGGAGGGGGTGGGGGTAGTATTCCAAAAAGTGGAAGTTGCATTTTTGGGTGGAACTCCACTTTAAGATAATTGGACAGTGGCAAAAACTTTACTAGGGCTTCCCCTAAGGCCACACTCCTAAAACCCTACGCATCCCTTGAGACCCCAGTTTTTTGCTATTGTGCATAGGTGGTGAATCCCATCTACTTTTAGATAAATTTGTTTTTTTATGCCTTATTTTTAATCACTTTTCATCATGACACCTCCTATCAAGATCTGACAACATATTGCCCTGTGTTATCTATCAGTTACCTGGATTGATAACCCTCTGTGTCCACCTTGGGGACTGAACCTGGCTGGCCTGTGATGTTTGCTTTAAGCACTGATTTAGGCACTTGTGTTGGCATATTTGTTGTTGCAATTTTTGTGGTTCCCAGACCCTCGAAACAATTTGGGGGGGGGGGGGTGTATGCCCACCATGATGAGTGAAGCCTAGATCCCTGATGACCTTCACAAGGTGGATAAGGTAAGACAGGGTTTCCCTGTACTTTTACAACAGTTCCTAGCTATTGACCACCTACAATGCTTAGTACACAAGCTCATACATAGCTACTGGAAGGGGGAGTTATTCATTTTTTTGTGGTAATCCCGTTATGCTTGTCTCTGGTAATACATTTATTTGTAATTTAATTTTTATTTTTCCCCAAGGTGTCTTTCAAGACAGCACCAGAGAGGTCGTGACTCCTCCCTTGGAACCAGGAAACGCCTCCTTCTTCCGAGTCTTTAAAGGGAGGCACCACCCTACCACACTTCAGTTTTTGGGCCAGATTCTCAGAGGCGTTACGACGGAGTATCTCAGATACCCCGTCGTATCGCCTTTTTTTTTGGCTCGTATCTATGCGTGTGATGCTGAGCATCACTTTTGCATAGATACGCTTCTACATCCGACAAGCGTAATACAATTACACTTTCGGATCGTAGATGTAATGACAACTCCGGCCACTAGGTGGCCTTTACGTTGTTTTTTCATTTGCATATGCAAATGAAGTAGTACGCCGATTCTCTATCGCTTTTACGCCGCCCCGTCGTCGCCTACGTCGTTTTCGTCCGCGTAAGGTTACCCCAGCTTCTATGTGGAGTAACCTTACGAGGTCCCGTCGGATGCCGTCGTGTCCCGTCGGATGCCATGTTAAGTATGGCCTCGGGACCGCGTCGTGTTGTGCGTCGTTTACGTCGTTTGCGTACGTCGATTCTCAATGGGGCTGGCGTACGCTGCGATTACGTCGTTTACATTGAGAAAATGTGACGTCCTTTGGAGCATGCGCACTGGGCTTTTCCCCCGGCCGGCGCATGCGCAGTTCGTTCGACGCGGGGGCGCGCTTAATTTAAATACAAGCCGCCCCATTTGAATTGCGCGGGTTTACGCTGCGCGATTTACGCGACGTAAGCGAAACCTCGGGAGCAAGTGCATAGAGAATCAAGCACTTGCTCCAGCAAGCAGCGGCGGCGTAGTGTAACTGGCTTACGCTACGCCGCCGGAATTCTATGAGAATCTGGCCCTTTGTGTTTCCCTTGGCCCGGAGGGAACATCCAAAGGGGGGGGGGGGGAGTTGGAACAATGTAGCACTAATACCTGTGTAAATATATATGGAAAAAACCCACATCTAAAGATAATAAACCAAATCTACATATATTAATACATGACTAAATCTTAAAGTGTCACCACGTGACCTTACTAAACATATAAGTGTGCCAACATATAGTAAAGGCTTGCAAATAATAACCGTTAATTGAGAAAGTGCATAAAGTGACTGAAATCCAAACTAATGGAAATAAGGGTGACTTCACCACAGGAAAGTGCATGAAGTGACTAGAGTCCAAATTAATGTGGCTAATGATGGCTTCACCATAAGGAGATCTTGAAGATGGAACAACAGCTTGACAGAAGTGAAATCACCAATAGTAGAAAAGGGGGCTTACCAAATATAAATGACTAGGGAAGGTATATACCGACCAAGTCACCAAAGGCTTGTATCTATCACCCTGATCTAAACAGCTGGTCCTAGATCCAAACGGCTAATCGACTTGATGATCACAAATCACAGTGTTAATAACTTCATAGAGACTCGCTAACCACATGCCATGCAAGAAATATTGAAAAGAATTTGCATAGCGTGATACCGTTTAACCACTTAACGACCGCCGCATGTAAATATACGTCGGCAGAATGGCACGTACAGGCAGATGGACATGCCGTTACGTCCCTGCCTAGACGGGGGTCCGATTGGGACCCCCCCCCCCGGTACATGCGGCGGTCGTTAATCGTGTAGGAGCGATCTGGGATGAGGGGGCGGCTATTCGTTTCTAGCCACCCCCTCGTGATCGCTCCCAGCGAATCAGCTTCCTCCTCTGTCCACCCTCTGCCTGAACTGTAAACACAGGCAAGGAGGAAGTGATGTCATCTCTCCTCTGGCGCTCTTTTCGTCTGGACCCAGAGGAGAAAAGACATCAGAACCAGCACACTAACACAGTTACACATAGGCACATAACCCCCCCCCCCCCAGATCACCCCCCGATCAGCCCTCTGTCACAGTGTCACTGATTGCAGTGATCATTTATTTTCTGATCAGTGCATTTAGTGTCATTTGTGACAGAAAAAAGAGTTAGGGCAGTTAGCTTTAGGTCCAGGGTAGCCCCCCCCCAATAAAGGTTTAACCCCTTGATCACCGCCCTAGTTAACCCTTTCACCCGCTATTGCCAGTGTCACTAAGCGATCGGTTTTCTGATCGCTGAATTAGTGTCACTGTTGCCGCTAGGTAGCTATTTTTTTTTTGAGGTTCGCCGCCAGGTTTCTATAGCGTTAGGTACCCCCATAAATAAAGGTTTTAACCCCTGATTGCAACTAGAGTTAACCCTTTCACCAGGATCACCGTATAAGTGTCACTGGTGACGATGGTTAGCCAGTTAGTTATTTTAGGTTCGCCTTCGGGTACGCCCATATATTACCTAATAAAGGTTTTAGAATGAAAAATCATATCATCACAGAGTGGAACTGTGGATCTGAGAATGTACAAATGCCACGTCCTGATAAAGTTGCAAAAGAAAATTGGATATGCATAAAGAAAAATACACGTGTGTATAGGAATGATAATGGGCGTAATAGAATTAAAAATGGATATTTATTATATAAAATAAAATAAAATAAAAAATTAATAAAAAAACAGATAAGAATAACAATTTGCCACGATAATGGCAAGAGAATACAAACACATTGATGTGACAAACCACCTATTGATGAAAATTATAATTATACAAGGAACAACAAAAAAGTGGGAGACTCGCAGCCACTCAGTATGAAGTTTGAAGACTAGTAGAATTCTCAAAAAGGTGGGATGTTAAACGGTGTTTAGCCCAACATGTTTTGCGTTGTATGGACGCTTCTTCGGGAGCTTTACAATAGCTTCTACAGAATGATATAATAATAACAAAAACAATAATTAGAACAATAAATAGCCAACGAATAGATATATTATTTTGTGATGCTCTCACATTTGCCTAAATAGTAGCCAGGATAGGACCAAAGAGGTCTGAAGAAAAGTACTTAGAATAAGGTAGGAGTTAATAGCAGTATAAGGAAAGAAGAATTAAGAGAGGAAGTACAAGTAGGGAGGGAAATAGGATAAATCTGGGGTTGTCGGTCTGGTTAATATCTACAAAGATACTTACACTGGGAAAGTTACATAAACAAAAACAGCATGGGCAGAGGTCATATGAGATGGTCTGGACGGATAGCGTGACAATTACCAGGAGTGGAAGGATGAAATTCCCTCAACTAATCCAGGTAGACCCGGCACTCTAGTTGTATGGAGGAAAAAGAAACCAGTAAGGGAGAGCATAATGAAATGAAATGGATAATTAAAAGAATGGGCTAGGGTAATGTCTAGGGGTATGGGCCCACTTACATTATTATTATTAGAATGGGTCAAACCATAACAAAGTTCCCTGACACAGGCAGTGCTTAAATGGCTACCAGCTCTGGTATCGGATGGGAAGATTCAAAGGCAGCCGTCATTTGCTAGTGGAGATGAGTTGATCAAGAAAGCCCAAAAAGGCATCAGCAGATCAATTCACAAGTGTTCCAAAATGCCCCTCTCCAAACCGAAAATCTGGAACAGGCAATGTGTATAATAAGAGGAACACACACACACACAGCACAGCGAATGTGTTATATAAAGAAAACATATGAACATCCAGAGAGCAGATCGCATTGCAAATGGGCCAACATAGGACCAACCATGTAGTTGGTCCTTTAGTAGATTGCCATCGCTGAAATTTGCAGCACGAGGGACATCAAATAAAGTAAGACAGCTTACCGTGAGCCTAATGGACATTAGACACGACCTCTGCCCGTGGTGACAGTCTCCGAAATTGTGAGCACTGTACAGGAAACGGCGCTTGTCGTCGGTTTAAAAAGGCTGCATGCGTATGGCGTCATTGTTGCGCGACATGAAAGGACCAATGACAGCTGCAGGGTGCATACATTGCCACGGCGAACGGATCCCCGCCCATATGCAGATTCATCGGGTGGGATCCAATCACATAGCAACTAGAGCGTGTCAGCACATACGCCCAGGGAGGACCGAAATCTCTTAAGGGGTAGTGGCGGTCGTGTGAATCAACCCTATAGGTGGACAGCGGGAGTACACAGAGCGCTGCCGAGCGGGGCCATTGAAACCATAACAAAAACAAAACACAGCAACGTAGCACCAGATGGGACCAGGGGGAAAAACAGAGACAAAGATCATGAATAGAAAACAGTGAAACATGATTTGGAAGACACAATAGGAGAAAAAATGCATCTAAAATTAGACACTCAGGGCCAGATTCAGGAACACTTGCGCTGGAGTATTTCGATATGCGCCGCGTAACTGTGATGATGCGCCGTCGTTTCTATGTGCCCGTACCCACCAAACTAGATGCGCCCAGTAATGGGTCATTTGCGACCGGCGGAACGTTCCGACGCCAGAGTATCGTCAGCGCTTAATTTCGCTGGGCGCATCAGTCGCGCCTATTGATTTCCCCTGCAAATATGCAAATGAGGGATTTTTCCCAATTCACGAACGGATTAGCACCATACGCTGGCTACATGCGCCGCGCGTATCTGATCCGTCCGGCGCAAAGTTATTTCTACAAAAGGCTGCTTTATCTTTACTCCAGACGGTCACAGGTCAGCAGGAGAGCAGCTACAGCAGCGTTACCGACGATAGGAGCTAGCTGAGCACCCCCACTTGCAAGGACAACACCTCTGTGTGCCAACATGCCAGGGGCACTCGTGGTCCTAGAACTACTGATGGGTCCCCTGGAACCAAGAAGGCGGCCACGTGAGAGGATATACCGCACTCGTATGAACCTCTTTGGCATGGGGGATGAGGAGGTGTATCGCCTCTTCAGATTCAGCCCTGTTGCAATACTTGAACTAACCACAACCCTGCAGGATGACATCACCAGCCCAACACACCGATCACAAGCAGTGCAGCCACTGGTGAAGGTCCTGGCAACACTCCATTTCCTTGCCAGTGGATCATTCCAGCGTACAAGTGGAGTGGTGGCTGGGATGTCACAGTCCTCCATAAGCAGATGTGTGCACCAGGTTGTCCCTGCAATCCTCAGACGCATGTCCAACCAGTTCATCAGACCCACCACTGAGGAGCTGCGGCAGAAGGCAATGACAGATTTCTACAACATTGCCAGATTCCCACGCACTGTGGGGGCCATTGATTGCACACATGTGGCCCTACAGCCCCCCAGTGCCACAGAGCACATATACCGCAATCGGAAGCATTGGCATTCCATCAACGTACAGGTGATAGCCGATGCCCAACGCCTCATATGGCACGTCCGTGCCAAACACCCCGGGTCCAGCCATGACAGTTTCATATACCGTCAGAGTCCCATCCCAGCAGAATTTAACCAGAACATGTATGGGGACAGCTGGCTGGTTGGTGAGTGACATGGGAGTCAGGCATGACTATCCCCTCCCGTCATGCACAACAGAAATCGCACATGCATGACTAACATTCTCCTGTCTTTTCCCTTCCAGGTGACTCTGCATATGCACTGGGACCCCATCTAATGACTCCTTTCCGGAACCCCCAAACCAGAGGAGAGAGAAAATACAATGAAGCACACATCAAAACCCGTGCAGTGGTGGAGCAAACATTTGGGCTCCTGAAGTCCCGTTTCCGCTGCCTGGATAAGTCTGGGGGGGCCCTATTGTATTCCCCTACCTTTGTGTGTCAGATCATCGGTGCATGTTGCATACTACATAACTTTGCGATGAAAAAAGGCCTGCAGATTGACATACGTGATGACCTGACCCCCGACCCACACAGTCCCCCCCTGCCAGAGGACACCCAGTCTGCTGATGGAAGAGCAGTCAGGAGGGTCCTCGCTGTAGGCATCTTTGGACACTAACCCCAAACATTAATTACACAGACAGTGCACGCGTGTACACCACTGATGTCCCTAGATCACACACACCACATGCACATCGCATTGGATTAGCCCAAGTCCAGCATGTAGAAGTTGGGAGCAGTAACGCCAGCGTCAAGGCCCCAATGATGTCACTGTCCATTCACACACCTTTCACACATCATTCATTCAGCCGTGGGGTTCACTTCACCACCACGGCCGAGGGTGACACCCCTTACTTTCAGGAGTGCCACCCTCTCACATTCACACACCATTCACACTGTCCCCTGCACTCCTGACCGTGTGCAGTACAAAAATAAATTAGAAAGATCATATCCTGATCAATAAAAGAAAAATAATCTCATAACCTGAGAAAAATAAAAAATAAACTCATGACCTGAGTATGTGAAAAATAATAATATAAAACCAGCCACAAAAAAAAGGCCTCATCGGGGATGCCGGGGGCTTCTTCTGGGGGCCCCTCTCTGGCTCCGCAGCTGCCTGGATGGAGTGGGTGGGGGTGGGGGGGCATCTGGAGGTGGCTGATCCCCAGGTGGGCCACTCCTGGCAGGTGTGGCCTGCGTGCCCTCCAAGGCCCTGGCTATCCGTCCAAGATAACTGTTGGTCTGGGCCTGCATCCGGAGCTGACGGGTCATCTGGTAATGCTGGGCCCGCCGACTCAGCCTCCCCTGCTCCCGGATGGCAGCACTGTTCCCATGGATGGCAGCAGTGTTGGCCTGGACGGCTGCAGTAAGGTGCTGGATATCCCCCTGCACCTCCCCCAAAGTGGTGACCACTGCAGCGCAATTAGAGCTGACATCCTGCACTGCGTTGCTGAGGTTGGCAACGGAGCCCAGGCTGTCCGACACTTTCTGCAAGTGGTCCGCTATGGCCCCCATTTGTTCTGTCTGTCTGGCGTGATCCCTTGCCAACTGGTCCTGGACACCATCAGACACCCCCCTGGTCTTCTGGGTCGCCTTCCTGGGGCCAGAAGATGGTTGTCCTCGGGTGGAAGGAGTCGCCCTTGAGGGGCTTCCAAGGATGGGGGAGGGGACGACAGACGGGCCAGGAGAAGGGGAGGAGACAGACAAAACCAAAGAAAAGTCCTGCTCTGCCACAGCAGGATCTTCCACAACCACCTCGGCAGGTGTGGTGTGGCCACTCTCCTCCTCCACAACCTCTTCACCACCCAGTGGCTCGGGCACATGATGGCGTGGGGGGGATGGGGTGGAATGCAGGCTGACAGATGATGGCCCAGATCCGTCATCTGTGGATGACACAAAGCAGACACATGTTGGTGGTCCCACACACTTGGCACATGTCCCCCCCCCCCCAAATGCAAAACAACAAATAGGGGATTATAAAACACTTACCTGTCCTTGTGCCTTCCTCCACGGAGTCATAGCCTGCGACCCCCTCCACCTGCTCCCTCTCCAGGCACCGAGCGACCACCTCCTCCTCTGCGGTCAGGGTGACAGGACATGGGGGACCACCACCTGTGCCCCTCTCATACCTCCTGATGGAGGCCACCTTGTCCCTCACCTTGCGCCGCAGGTCATTTATTTTTTTTTGTATGTCCCCAGCAGTCCGGGTGGAGTAGCCCAGGACATTGACCCTGGCAGCAATGGACTCCAGGATGCCCTGCTTCCTCTCCCGGCTGGTCTTCCGGCTTTTTTTGCCATGGAGAAATTCATTCTCCGTCTCCATAGCCGAGATAATGACAGAGACCTCCTGGGTATTAAAGTTGAGGTTCCTCCTCTCTCTGGGGGTAGCGGGAGCAGCCATCACAGAGCAAAAGTATCTTCCCTGGGGTGGGGGGAAACGGAACTACTTTTGCGCCGGAATGGCGTTTCCGCCAGCGCTTTTAAGCGCCCAGCGGAACGCATTGCGCTGACGTTTCCCAGGAAGTGGTGCCGACGGAAGTTGTGAGCATGCGCACAAGGGGGCGAGTGGAGCCGCACTCACTGCGCATGCTCCGTGGATGATGCGCTGAACGTAAGCCTCTGCGCCGGGCTCCGCCCATCATTTACATATGATCACACCCACTTCCACTTGCGTCGGGTTACGCCAGCGCATTATCGTTACTCTGGCGCAAGTTTACGCGCAACTGCTATGTGAATTACAGGACTTGCGCTGAAAGGGTCTTCAGAGTAACGTAAATGAGAAGCGTTACTCCAGAGGAAAGATACTCTCATCTACCTGAATCTGGCCCATAGCGTGGCAGCACAAAGTGGGAAACCACCATAAGTTAACCCTGTAAACTTACACAGTGCAGTCATACACTATGCAAAGATGTTATATGATGATTGCGTAGAGAGGACAATAGTCCAAAAAGCAAAAGTGGGCCTGAGCCCCTCAAAGCAGTATCATTTAAATAAATAATTTCATAGTCAAAACAGTGTTAAAGATTAAATAATAAACAAAGAAAACCCATAATAATGGACAGTACAATGAATATAAATTGAATATATTCTTACATATGTATTGAATGGATATAGTTAGGAGAACATTCTACCAGTGGAGACGAAGGGGGATAAAATAAAACAAGAGAGACAATAAGGGGGAAGTTGATGGGGAAAGAGAAAGACTGAATATATGTACCAAAGTGTGTGCATTGCTAGATCATCAGTTGAACGGAGATCACTGTGGAGAGGGAGACTATAAAAAGTATTTATAAGAGTGTGCCTCATTGATACCTGGGGCATGGGTTGCATTGAGTCTCTCGATCCAGAGTGTCTCCTTCTGTAAGTTATATTTATCCCAGTTCCTCCCTCGGGGGTCCTTGGGTTTGACGGCAAGAACAATAAAAGAGACAACTCATGTGTCGAAACTGTGGTATAGATCCAAGTAGACATGGTCCTTTAATACGTTGCCACAGATGGCGAATTGTCTTGCCGACATAGAAGGCACCGCAAATACATGTCATTAGGTACACAACTCCTTGTGTGCTACAGTCAGCTTTGAAAGCAGGGCACAGGACTTCACCATTTGGAAGGGTAAATTTACTACCCTCCTGTATCCAGGGGGAGAACTGGCAGCGGCCACATCTATGCATACTCTTGGTGTCTGATCGAGGTTTTGGGGCAGCAGAGTAGTGGCTACATACCAATCTGTGCCTCAGGGAGGTAGCCCGTATAAGCGTGAGTTCAGGTCTGGCTCCTATAATGTTTTTTAATAATGGGGTCCTGGTGTAGCGTTTGCCAATGTTTTGTCAGGATGTCACGTATTTCCTGATGTTGGGAGGAAAACTTGGTGATGATTCTAAGGATGGACATTGAGTCATTCGATGATTTGGATTGATGGTACAACAGTTCGTTCCTTGACCGACCTAATGCTTTGTTGTAGGCTCAGCGGAGGAGGAACTTGCTGTACCCTCTAGCCAACAATCTTCTGCGTAATTGTTGTGCTTCTAATTTGAAGTCGGAGAGATGGGTGCAGTTCCGACGTGCACCCATCTCTCGGACTTCAAATTAGAAGCACAACAATTACGCAGAAGATTGTTGGCTAGAGGGTACAGCAAGTCCCTCCTCCGCCGAGCCTACAACAAAGCTCTAGGTCGGTCAAGGAACGAACTGTTGTACCATAAATCCAAATCATCTAATGACTCAATGTCCACCCTTAGAATCATCACCAAGTTTTCCTCCCAACATCAGGAAGTACGTGACATCCTGACAAAACATTGGCAAACGCTACACCAGGACCCCATTATTAAAAAACATATAGGAGCCAGAGCTATGTACCCGACATGTTTCGAGCTAAGGGCTCTTCATGTTAGCTCGAGACATGTCGGGTACATAGCTCTTTTTACATTCCCAATTACCACGCTTTTTTATTCATGTGATCACGTGTGCCAGATCTTTCCATAGTACTGGTAT
Source organism: Rana kukunoris (assembly GCA_029574335.1). NCBI lineage: Eukaryota > Metazoa > Chordata > Amphibia > Anura > Ranidae > Rana > Rana kukunoris. The sequence continues at coordinate 361,973,050 of CM056050.1, read as the reverse complement.
TTCTCTTTGTTTTTAATTCCTTGTATTTTATTAGCCTAATAAAGGCTCTCCCTTTTTTGAACAAACTACACTATGTGGAGTTTTTTTATCCTTTCTATGGCCATACATGCGAATTGTTCCAGTTAAACAGCTTGGAGCCATCCATCACCTGTGATCCCTGGAGTCATCCATCACCTGCGATCCCTGGAGCCATCCATCATCTGTGATCCCTAGATTCCTGGGAAGGACCCATCATTTCTTCACCATCATTTCTGATTGAGCTATCCATCTGAAGAGCTCTCACATGCCCATCTGACACGGTGCCGCTGGCATAGGTGTCCATCTCATGCGGTAAGAGTATCCATTCTTTTAATTCACCATGTTGGCTACATTGCATGTTTTTGGAGGCGGATTGTTTGGTGTAATCCCATCCCACATTTGAATTCTCAATGATGCAGGACTGCCTTGCTTTCTAAGAAGTTTCATTTTGCTGGTGTTTATACACTGTTTTTTGGAAAGACTTCCTACATGCTCTTTAACCATAGGCGTGCGCACGGGGTGTGCCGGGTGTGCCTGGGCACACCCTAATGCCCAGGGCATTTTTGCTGGCAGGATCTCCATTCCATTCTCCTCTGCTGATGGACAATGGGAACGCTGTGACTATGCAAGGGGAACTGTTTTTAATTTGGCTCTAAACTCATGTGAGTGCACACTGTCTGCAGCCACTGACCGCGGAGTGAGCAGGCAAGCAGCCGCATTTTCCGATGCTACTTCTATAGTTCCGGCTACTGCATCCCAGATAGTTGAATATCACTCCGCCACCTGCTGTCAGGGACGCAGTAGCCACAACTATAGAGGTAGCATCGGGGCTGCCATATTAACTCCACTGTTTTTAAATGAGACCTGCGCGCTGCCACTGCGGGGCTTCCGCAGCCCACCACTGCCCTTTATCCGAGAAAAGCATTCCAGGATCGTCCCAGGCAGAGGAGTTGGTAACTTTTTTTTTTTTCCTCCCTGCTCCGCCTCCGAGTGCCCCGCCTCCCAGCTTCCACCCTGCAGTGCCGACAATGCAAGAACCTGAGGTGAGGAGGATGTCTGGGACTTGGGATTGAGGAAATGTCACTGGTAAGGGGGGAGTTGGGGGGCACAGACTCTAGCAAAAGTGTGTGTGTACACAGCACTGCAGCAGGCAGTGAGAGAGGGGTGTGTAGTGCAGTCATTCTCAGTCACACTGTGTGTGGGACACGGAGAGCTGCTGAAATTAGAGTCCAGCCTGCTATGCTGGGATTTGTAGTCCCATGGAGGGGAGGGCAATGCTTACACATACTGGGGAAGGGGGAAGGGGTCTGGTCATACAAAGTAAAATACTCTGTGCTGTGAGGGGGCTGCTAAGGCTGACCTGACCCCTTCTAGAAAAACTTATTGTCTGGCACACTGTTTTGAAGGGAAACTCTGGGGATTCTGGTGTAAGGGAGGCTCTCTGGGAACCCTGATTTATGGGAAAAACTGCGATATAAGATGTAACACTATTTACTCTGGTGTAAGGGGTAATGCTGTGAACTCTGAAGCAGTGGCAGTGCGTCCATAAGGGCCACAGCCCTCCTCTCCTGCCACAGCTCTATCATCATAGATTAATGCATTGCATTAATCCATCTATGGTCACCACTGACACCCCTTATTCAGGTGTCTGGCCCCTTGTCGGGCACCGAGAGCCTGAATTACAGCGGTGGGTATTGTTTGGAAGCGTCCAAAAAGGTGAATAGTGGGCGCCATGCTGGGCGATCGCTGTTCACTCAGCGTTGTGTTAGGAAAGCAAATGAATATTCGCTTTCCTAACACTGAACCGCCTCTCAGCCAATCAGGTGCTCAGGTCTGTTACCTGTCACCTGATTGGCTGAAACAACAGGCGCTGTGATTGGACGCCTATCAGGCATCCAATCATAGCAGAGGACAGGAGAAGACATCAAGCAACATGAATAAGAATACTGCCGCAGTTGCCTGCTGCAGACAAGGTAAGTGCCAGGCGGGCAGAGGATGCTCAGTGGCAGCATTTGATGGGCACAGTGGCAGCGTTTGATGGGCACAGTGGCAGCGTTTGATGGGCACAGTGGCAGCGTTTGATGGGCACAGTAGCTGTGTTTCATGGGCACAGTGGCTGTATTTGATGGGCACAGTGGCTGCATTTGATGGGCACAGAGGCTGTGTTTGGGCACAGTGGCTGCGTTTGATGGGCACAGTGACTGCAATTGATGTTTTTTTTTCCCCCAGTTTGTTTGCACCCCCCCAAATATTTTGAGCACCATCCGTCATTGCTTTGAAGTAAAGGAGCACTCAGATGTGAGGGGGTCACTGTGGCATATGTAGGGGCACATTCACAAATGCTTTGATTTCTGAAGAGTGATCCACAAAACAGGTCACTCTTCATAGAGCATTTTAGAGGTGGCGAGGAGACGTATCGTCTCCTCACCACTTGCTTTAACCCTATGAACTCCACACTGCACACAGTTGTGGGGCGCTTGCAGAGTGCCGTCATTCATTTGAATGAGTCACAGTCAGTGGGTGCGACACCTGCTGAAAGCAAAAAGGAATATAATTGCAGCTGCAGCATGTGAACATGCCCAGCCGCTGCCTCTACAGCTAAAAGGTGGTAGTGGTTGAGGGGTGGTAAATTAATGGTTCAACCACAGAGTTTTACTGCCCCTCAACCACTGGTGTGAACAATTAAATGTTTTAATGAGTTCAAAATATAAAGTGTTGTTTTTTTTTTTTTTAACATTTATAAGTGTTAAAAAAAATGATACATTTTAAAATGTTTGTTCACATTTATTTATAAGAGTGCGTGTGTATGTATGTGTATGCAGGGGCGGACTGACCATTGGGACTTTCGGGCACTGCCCGAGGGCCCCATGCCACTAGGGGGCCCCATCAGGGTTGCCAGGCTCAATAAAACCAGGGACAGTATGTAAAAATCTGTTTTTTTTTACATCTGTCCCTGCTATGTCTTAAACCGATATGCTTTTGATGTGAAAAACCTGAGATTTTAGCTGCCCCGCCTCTGCACTGCCTCCTGGCGTGGTGGCCATCTGTAAGCCCAGGGGCCCCATAATCTTTTATTGCCCAGGGGCCCCATGGGTTGTCAGTCCACCCCTGTATGTATGTATGTATGTATGTATTTGTGTGTATGTATGTGTGTGTGTGTATATATATATATATATATATATATATATACACATACACACACACACACGTGTTTGAGCTTTGTTGTGCACACCCTAATGCGATAGGCTGCGCACGCCTATGTCTTTAACACTTTGATATGTGCACATTAAGAGTATAATATCCCTAGCACTACTTCATGATTTATGTACTGTAATTTGTTCATTCATCACTATATAGTCCCACCCATTTGGGTGTGATTCATGAAAATTGATTGATTATCACTTTGTTATACCTTTTTAGCGCCGCACTTGATTTTTCTTTTATTGTTCACTTACAGATTGTTTCACTGTTTGTGCTGGCAGCTACACAAATTAATACTAGCAGCGCAACTTTTTTTCTTTTCACTCCAATATCTAGACACTTGGATCTATACCACAGTTTCGACACATCAGTTGTCTCTTTTATTGTTCTTGGAGGCAATTTCTATTGTTTCTGTTGCTTTGAGCCAGATATGGCTAAGGTGTTTACAACTCCAGAATATGTGAAAAAGTGTGCCAGACTCAGTGCAGCCTCTAAAGCAGTTTGGAGAAATAGAAGGGTAGAACGTGTGTAGCTTAGAGGGGGTCAAATACCATCTGGAGGATAGTTTATTAGGAGTTTCTCTAAAGGAGATGGCTCGGTTACTTTTTTTAAGGTTATTAAGCAAGGCATACCAAGTGTCTGGGGGGAAGGAGCAGTTGAGGTCTAGCTCCCAAGTGAACATAGGCCCAGATTTATCAGGGGAGTCAAGGTCATTGAGATAGTTATATAATCTAGAAATGAGGCCCCTATCTCTAGATGAGGAGATACATATTTGCTCGAAAGGGGTGTAGGGGGGGGCGTGTGGAGAGTGAAAATTTCCTTTCATAGAAGGCCTTTATCAGGTTGTACTGCAGGATCTCGGTGGATGGGAGATTGTGTTTCTCTTGTAGAGCTGAGAAGGAAGAAAAATTCAATTTTATTTGCAGTGATTTCAGTGTAGTCAAACCACAGTTTATCCATCGGGAAAGGTTCTGGTAGTTATTAGAAGCTAAATTGAGTCTAGGGTCACCTAGGAAAGAGGCTAAAGGAGGAGGGTCTGAGGATAAATGATATATGTTACATATTTTTAGCCACAATTGAAAGAATTGTGCTACAATAGTGTTTTGTTTGACAAGTTTAGTATAGGATGTAGACTTGGACCACAGAAGACCTTGCAGATGTAGAGGAAGTATGGAGGTAGTTTCAAACTTTTTCCATGAGATATTTGAACAAGGAGAGAACCACTGTGAGAGCTGTGTTAGTCTGGCTGCAAGATAATAATGCCAAAGATTGGGAAGGCCCATACCGCCTCTAGACTGTCGCCTATGCATTAGTGCATAACTACACCTGGGCTTTTTTTCTGCCCAGATACATTTATTAATCTCTCTTTGGAGAGAAGCTAGTCTGGACTTGGGAACATTGATGAGGAGGGCGCGGAAGTAATATAATAACTTAGGGAGGATAGTCATTTTTACTGCATAAATTCTTCCTAAAAAAGAGATGTGGAAGGATGACCAGGTTTTTAGAAGGGAGGAGATAAATGAAAAGAGGGGAGGATAATTAGTCTTATATAAAAGGGTATGAGGTGAGGATAAAATAACCCCTAGATATTTAAAAGAATGGGGGGACCATAAAAATGGAAAGTTCTTTTGTAGAAGAACTTGCATATGTTGAGGGGTATTAATGGGTAGGGCAGAAAATTTGTTTAGGTTGATTTTCAGACCTGAGATTTTATGAAAGGAGTTGAGGTCCCTAATAAGGGATGGTATGGAGACAAGAGGATTAGTCAGAAATACAAGAGCGTCATCAGCTTACAGGCTGAGTTTGAATTCATTATCACCTTTGGTATAACCTTTTAATATCTACACCAGCCCTCAAAATTTCCACTCGCCTACTAGCATTTGGCGAGTGGATTTAAGCTGGGGGCGAGTGATGACAGGGCTGCATGACCAATCTCTCTCCAATCTGTGCCTACAATTAGAGTCCCGATGAGATTGGCGGCAGAAGAGGAAAGGTGCATGTTCGGGAAAAGTAGTCTGGTGAGCCGCGCACAGGCAGAGCAGTACACAGGTGCTCTCCTTACAATTCTCATTAAGCCATGGGACCTCCTCTCCTCACTGCCAGCCTGAATAAAAGGGGTAAGTGGGGACATGCAAGTGTGGAGACACACACACAGGGGCTCCTGATGATGAGATGAATAGGAGAGGGAGAGAGAGAGAGAGAGAGAGAGAGAGAGAGTTGCAGAGGAGCCAGCAAGGGAATGGGGAAGAGACCCAGTTCTAGTGCCCTGTCCCTCTGGTCTGGCCCCAGTGCCCTGTCCCTCTGGTCTGCCCCCAGTGCCAAGGCTTATTTTGTTAAAGTTGTTGTTGGTAATATTTAATTTTGTAACTTGATTCTGCATAAAACATTTAACAGTGTCATTCCATGAGATAATCTACGAGGGCGTGTTTACAGGTGCAATTAGGCGCAGGGCAGTGTATGAATTAGGTGGGGCAACTGGTGGCGAGTAATTTTTGAGGCCTGGCTAGTAGCCCAGGACTTAAAATTTTGAGCCCTGATCTACACAATTTCTAATTTTTTGGGCCAGGGGTTCTAAGGCTAATGCAAAAAGGAGGGGGGATAAGGGACAGCTTTGCCTAGTACCTCTACTAAGGGTGAAGAAATCAGAGTTGTTGCCAGGTATTTTAATACGAGTGCGAGTGGAGTGGTAAAGGGCATTGAACCCTTGTAAAAATGTATCTGATATACCGAATTTGGGAGATTAAGATAGGACCAGTTCATGCTGTCAAAGGCCTTGTGGATATCTAAGCTAAGGAGACAAAGTTTGCGCGAGTTCAAGTTTGCATCTTGAATGATATTAGAAACCAACCTAATGTTGCCCACTATTTGTCGTCCAGGTATAAACCCTGCCTGATCAGTGTGTACCAAGTCAGTAATATGTGCGGCCAATCTATCAGCAAGGAGTCGGCCAAATATTTTCAAGTCATTATTAACTACATGCCGACCGCCCGCCGTCATTTTACTGTGGGAATTTGGCACTGCTGGGCGAGAGCCTGTAGCTATATGTTCGCTCTAAAGCGGCCGCTAGGGGGCGCGTGCGCGTTGCCGGCGGCGCGCACGCGTCCCCAATCGCCCCCAAGTCCCACGCGCGTGCCCGGTGGGTACGATCGCCGCCGGGCACACGCGATCGCTCTTTACAGAGCGGGGACCGGGAGCTATGTGCGTAAACACAAAGCTCCCGGTCCTGTCAGCGGGGGAAACGCTGATCTTCTGTTCATACAGCGTATGAACAGAAGATCAGTGATTTTCCCTAGTGAGGCCACCCCCCATACAGTTAGAACACACCCACACTTAACCCCTTCCCTGCCCCCTAGTGTTAACCCCTTCACTGCCAATGGCATTTTTATAGTAATGATCGCTATAAAAATGCCAATGGTCCCAAAAATGTGTCAAAAGTGTCCGAAGTGCCCGCCATAATGTCGCAGTTCTGGAAAAAAAATGCTGTACTAGTAAAAAAAATGCTGTACTAGTAAAAAAAAATATTAATAAAAATGCCAAAAAACTACCCCCTATTTTGTAAACGCTAGCTATAACTTTTGCGCAAACCAATCAATAAACGCTTATTGCAAATTTTTTTAACGAAAAATATGTAAAAGAATACGTATCGGCCTAAACTGAGGAAAAAAAACGTTTTTTTATATATTTTTGGGGGATAATTATTATAGCAAAAAGTAAAAAATATTGCATTTTTTTCAAAATTGTCGCTCTATTTTTGTTTATAGCGCAAAAAATAAAAACCGCAGAGATGATCAAATACCACCAAAAGAAAGCTCTATTTGTGGGAAAAAAAGGACGCCAATTTTGTTTGGGAGCAGTTAAAGCGAAGCAGTGCCGAATCACAAAAAGTGCTCTGGTCATTGGGCAGCAATATGGTCCGGGGGTTAAGTGGTTAAGGACCGAGATGGGGCTAAAATTTTGCGGGAGGGAGTGATCCTTTAGGGTTTGGGAATTAGGGATAAATTGGCCAGAAGCATTTCCTGAGGGAAATCATTACCATCTAATATGTGATTAAATAGGACCACCAGATTGGGGGCCAAGAGAGCAGCACATTTTTTGTAATAGGATGTAGAGAAACCATCGGGACCTGGGGCAGTTGAGGTTTTGAGGGATCTATTTATATTAGTCACTTCTGTAATAGAGCAAGGTGCATTAAGGGCTTCCTTTTGTGAGGGTGAGAGAGAAGGTAGTTGTATCTCATCTAGCCAAGATTTTGATATTTGATCAGGATGAGATTGATCTCCAGAAAGGAGATTTTTATAAAAGGTGGTAAAGATATCTAGTACTTCCTGTGGGTGTGTAACAAGGTTGCCAGATTGATCTCTAAGTTTGTGAACATGAGGAGGTTTGTGTTCTTGATTTAATTTTCTAGCGAACATAGCAGAGGGAGTGTTACTATGAAGTAGGAATTTAGCTTTCGAGAATCTGAGAGATTTCTCAGTATTAGCTGAGAGTATCAGGTCTAGGACTCGACGTTTGTCTTGTATTTGTTTAGAGAGTTCTTGAGAAGGGGAGTGTTGTAATATATTGTACAGATGGTCTAGGTCTTTGGTAGGGCACTTAATGTCAATAAGCCTTTTTTTTATTTTTTATATTGGCGGCCAAGTTGATCAGGTTTCCACATAGAACTGCCTTATGGGCGACCCACAGAGTTGTGTGAGGGTCTTCATTAGTATTTTCTAAAAAGTAATTTTCTATGTTAGAGGAGATATGTTGTATGTGCGAGGGGTCCGATAATAGGGAGTCATTTAATCTCCAGTTTAAAGGAGAAGGGGAGAGACCGATGTATGGGGTATCAAAAGATGTATTGTTGTGGTCAGACCAGGGGCATGGATGAATGAGGGCATTCGGGAAGTTAGCTAATAGGATAGGGGTACAAAAAATGTAATCTAGTCTGGCATAAACATCATGAGGGTGTGAGTAGTGGGTGTAGGCTTTTATACCAACGTTGTGAGCTCTCCATGAATCCACAAGTTGGAGGTTGCTTATAGAACGGATGAGGGATCTGGGAAAAGCCTTAGATGTAGGGGAAATTTTACTTATATCTAGGGCAGAGTGTGCGGCAAGGTTAAAGTCTCCTCCCAGAATTATGTTGGTGGAGCTGTAGCGGTCGAGGACCTCAAAGAAACTAGTGAAGAATGAGGATTGGGATTCATTAGGAGTGTATACCGAAGCAATAGTTATAGAGCGGTTATTTATAGAGCCTTTGAGTATGATAAAACGACTTTCTGTATCTTTGTATATATTGTGTATGTCAAAAATAATAGTGTTGCGAATTAAAATGGTGACACCACGTGTCTTATTATGAAAGATGGTTTAGTAGATTTGACTATGAGATGGATGAGAAGTGAGATGGATGAGAAGTGAGTTTCTTGCATAAGTATAATATTATCAGCGCCTATTCTCTTGTAATGGTGGAAATGGGAATCGTCAAATTTGTACCTACTAACTGAATTTGCAAAATATAGGATAGTTGGTATTTGGGAAAATCTTAGTAATGCAGTGTGACATACTAGTAGAAAGTGTATGATAGACCTTGTATGTACCATGTAAAGGTGATTAGAGAGAAAAAAAGATCAATCAAGTTCAATCGTGTCAGTAAGGTGTTGCAACGACTTCCAGAATTTGAAGTAAATTAAATAAATGGATAACATGCCCTAAGGGCCAAACAAGCAATTCAATTGAATTACAAATGAATCAAAATTACGGGGACAAGAAATATCTTGTCACTAAGACAAAGAAAAAAAAAATTGGACCAATCGGTCCAAAGCACACTTGCTCGGGCCGACGTCGCACATCCAATGGTGGGAGTACAACCATCAACCGGAGAAGTGGGTAGGAGGACAAACCAGCAGCAGTGGATGTGACAGGCATCAGTAAGTAATGGTAAATAATGAATAACCTAAGCACAGAGAGGAACAAGACATTAGTAACCAGAGTACAGGATAAAAAAAGTTATATATAAAAAATAAAAAAGGGGGGGGGGGATTCCTTAACACAAACTGTGCTGAAAAGGGAAGAGATGGGAATGAGCAGGGCTTTTTTTCAGGGGGAACTTGGGGGAACTCAGTTCCACCACCTTTGGCTCAGACTCATTGGTGCCTTCTCACCACAATCACTTGTAAACACAAAAGTCTGGTTTCTGTGTTTACAAGTGACAGCTCTGCACTCTGTGTGTAACCCCCTGAACTCTGCACTCTGTATGTAATGCAATCCTGGGGTTTAATGCTCCTTTTAGACTCTTCTAGTGTTTGTGAAATCTAAACAGAGTCGTGGTTGAGTTCCTGAACCTATTTTCTGAGAAAAAAAGCTCTGGGAATGAGTGACCATGATAGGTCCAGTTTCTAGAAAAGGGCAGGTGTTGCGACATATATTGGGCCAAGTCTAGAGGCATCAATATTCATATGCAGATTCAAAGGTAGAGTTGAAAAAAAAAGTCACTGGCCTCATATGAGAGAAAAAAAAAGAGGAAAAGAAGAAAAAAAAAAAGAAAAGAAAAAAAGGGACGTTGGAGTAAAATTGAGAAGTTAGTTCTTGCTGCAACCATCTTGGTGGGTAGGGAGTTCGCACGAGATAAAGATGAAGTACAGCATCAACAGAGGCAACGAGGATCCCGGTTAGGGTGATTGATTTTGAAATGGATGACGCCATCTTCTCTGTTCTCCCTGGTCACGCCGCGAAGAGGGTGTGGACCATATTGGAGAGGGCCTGGACGTAGGTGGAGGACGATTGGGGGGTTCAGGTTCCAGCAGGCCCAGTTTGATCAATAATTCCTTGCCCTCTATCACGTTGTATACCATGTACATGGAGCCATTGTACGGGACTGTGAGCTTAAAGGGGAATCTGTATTTTATTCTTGCTGCCTGTAGGATGTTTGTAACATCTTTCATCCTTCTCCTCCTATCCAGAGTAGCAGGGGAAATGTCAGGGAAAATCTGCAGCCTCTTGCCATCATATTCTATGTTAGGAGTATTTCTTGAGGCTCTCATGGCATCCTCCTTCACCAGGAAATCCTTCATACACATGACAATGTCTCTGGGAGGCTTATCAGGCGGGGGTTTTGGGCGGAGGGCTCTATGAATCCTGTCGCACACAAATGCAGACAATGATTTATCATGCAGGAGCTTGTGAAAAACTTTGGAGATGGCAGGCATGAGGTCTGTGACTGTCTCAGGTACACCACGTACCCTAATGTTGTGGCGTCTGTTTCTGTTGTCTAAATCTTCTACCTGGGCTTGCATAAATGCAAAGCTGTCGGCCAGGGTTTCATAGTCTCTCCGCAAGTCATTATGAGCTAATGAAAGTTCGTCATGTTTTGTCTCAAGGACATCAGTGCGGTTTCCAATGCCTGCAATCTCCTGATATAGAGCTGCGGTGGATTTATGGACTTCCCTCTCTATTTTGTCTACCAGTTTGTCAAATATGGCAGAGAGGCTGGCATCCAAGTCTGCCTTAGAGAGGGGGCAGTGTACTCACTGTTATCCATGTTCGGATGGAGCAGCGGCAGGGCCTTCTCTGCAGCCGCATGAGAACTAGCGTCGGCGCCATCTTGGGACATCTTGTGTCTGCTCTGGCCTGCTTCCAGGAGAAAGTAAGTTAGATTGTGTTGGGAGCGGCACGATCGCCCCTTCCTCTCCGTAGGCATGCATGAATGTCTCCCACAGGGGTGCTGGGTCTTTTTAGTTCTGAAGGCGAAATATAGCCCTGGGGATTAGGCCTGTAGCATCCGGGACTGACGGAGCTGGTCTCACTCGTGACCTTCCAGCATCGCGCCACGCATGCGCACCCATTGTTTTCTACATCTGTCTACAATTCTTTTTTATCATGCTTCCAGTGAGAGTTTTATTATGTACCCCTGCTAGATGCAGATAGTAAATGAACATTCCTTTTCAATTGTAGTGGAGTTTCGTAGCGATCAGTATTGATATTGTCTTTGACTTTAGGCACAGACAGGCTAACCCTGGATTGATGCAATCATAACTCAGCTGCGGGAAGAAGGCTGGATCCATCACTTGGCAAGACATGCTGTATCTTGTTTTCTAAAACGTCCTATGGATCAGTTGGAAAGAAGGAATGAAGGTTAGTGTAGTAAAGAATTCCAAAACAATATGAGGTTTTAAATCGAAGACTTTGGATTGGTACTCACTATGAGGTTTTTTTTGTCAGCTCCGATCAGAGCCGTTGTACTAACTATGAAATATTTCCAGCTGAGCTGTGTTCTGATAGCCCCCCCCCCACAGGGACACTCCGTTCAGCGCTCTCCACCATTGACAGAGAGTGCCGATCGGGAGCCGGTCAGCTGCTGGCTTTCCAGCATGCTTGTCTGAGGCCGCGTACACACGACTGAGAAACTCGACGGGCAAAACACATAGTTTTCCCCGTCAAGTTCCTTGTTCGGCTGTCAAAAAACTAGTCGAGCCAAATTTTCCCATTGCCCGTCGAGGAAATAGAGAACATGCTCTCTTTTTGGCTCGACGAGTTCCTCGACAGTTTTCTCGGCGAAAAGTGTACACACAACCGTTTTTTTCGGCATAATACGTCTCCCATCGAGTTTCTTGCTGAATTCTGCCGAGGAAACCGGTCGTGTGTACGCGGCCTGACAGAAGCCAGCCAAATAGTTGGTTTCTGTCGGTCAGGGTGGCATACACACACGGCCCGAATGTCAGACGTTTTTTTAACTGGACAATATCTCCTGACATTTAGCCCGTGCTTAGGGGGCTTTATACATAACAGGGGACCCTTATTAGCTTTATGTACACGGATCAATAATGTGTTACTCAAGAAAATTAGAGTTAGAAGTTGTGTAATTTTTCTATGTATGGTTTGTTATACTATACAAATTACTCATTGACTTTTTAACCACTTCTGACCGGCCCCACGTCCAAAGACGTCATTTTTTTGAAGATGGATATCTCGGTAACGGCAGCAGCTGCTGCCACAACCGAGATATCCATCTCTTCGTGGGGCGGTCCTGTTAACGATAACGGCGGTCATCGCGGCGGATTCGCCGCGAGATCGCCATTACCGGCGGCGGGAGAGGGTGCCCCCCCCTCCCGCCGCTCTCCCGCGCCCTCCGCCGCTTACCGTAGCCGTCGGTAGCGGCGGAGGCAATCGGGTCCTGTTGCTGGCTGTCCGGGGATGCGACTGAGGGAAAAAATGTCCCTCAGCCGTCCCCATACCTCTGCTGGGCGGAAGTGACGTCAAAACGTAATTTCCGCCCAGCCTCTTAAAGAGACATTTAATTTGTTTACATTTTTTTTTGCATTTAAGCCTGAATATGAGATCTGAGGTCTTTTTGACCCCAGATCTCATAAGAGGACCTGTCATGCTTTTTTCTATTACAAGGGATGTTTACATTCCTTGTAATAGGAATAAAAGTGATAATTTTTTTATTTATTTTTTTCAGTGTTAAACATTATAAAATAAATAGAAATAAAAACGAAAACCAAAAAATTTTTTTTTTAAGTGCCCCGTCCCGACGAGCTCGCGCGCAGAAGCAAACGCATACGCGAGTAGCGCCCGCATATGAAAACGGTGTTCAAACCACACAAGTGAGGTATCGCCGCGATCGTTAGAGCGAGATCAATAATTCTAGCCCTAGACCTCCTCTGCATCTCAAAAAATGCAACCTGTAGAATTTTTTAAACGTCGCCTATCGAGATTTTTAAGGGTAAAAGTTTGACGCCATGCCACGAGCGGGCGCAATTTTTAAGCGTGACATGTTGGGTATCATTTTACTCGGCGTAACATTATCTTTCACAATATATAAAAAAATTGGGCCAAATTTATTGTTGTCTTATTTTTTAATTCAAGAAAGTGAATTTTTTCCAAAAAAAGTGCGCTTGTAAGACCGCTGCGCAAATACGGTGTGAGAAAAAGTATTGCAATGACCGCCATTTTATTCTCTAGGGTGTTAGAAAAAAATATATATAATGTTTGGGGGTTTTAAATAATTTTCTAGCAAAAAAACCTGTTTTAGTCTCGTAAGCACCGAATCTGAAAAACAGGCTCGGGGCTGAAGTGGTTAAATAGAGGAAGTTTTGTTGAAAAAAGTTAGGTCTTTAAACGAAATACTGAATTACAGCTTACATGGTTAGCCATAAATTATACTTTTCTTGCATTGTTGTAGGTCTTTGAGGAGATGCTATTGGATGCCGACTATAGCACCAGTGCAGGGAACTGGATGTGGCTGCCAGCAAGTGCTTTTTTTCACCATTAGGCTGGATTCACACCTATGCATTTTTAGTGCATTTTGCGTTTTGCAGATTTGCACTATAGAACGTGTTCCATAGGAAACCATGTTAAATGGACTGTAGTGAAAATCTGCAATCTGCAAAATGCAAAAAGCACTAAAAATGCATAAGTGTGAATCCAGCCTTAAACCCGCATTTTGTGTTCTGTTCACTGTGGAAGGTGAACAGATCCGGAAGGAAACTATATAAGATATGTCCAGAAGCAATGCAAGTAATCTCAAAGTTTAAAGTGGAACTCGAGTCAATCTTTAAGTTTAGGGAAAGGATTAGAAACTGTGCCAGGTTTTTATTGTTGTCTATGTGCTCTTTGGGGAAAAAAACAACTGTAGTAAAAACACTTAATTTAGTAGAGTGGTAGAAGATTTAAACCTTTTGCCATTTGTGGTTCTGCCACGATCTTTCATTGTTTGTCCAAAGGGACATTATTGTGACTAGGATAGAAAGTAATAAACTATAATGTCACTTAGAATGCCACATGTATCAACAAAAGGTTACAGAGGCTGCAGATGTTTGTGTAAAAAAAAAAAAATCTGGCTTTTGTAGCCTTAATGATATAAAACTATTTGAAATGTTCTTTAATTCTTTTAGAAACTCTCCTCTGGGAAGATGCTGGCAAGAATCCATCTCAGACTTAATGCATATTCATCATACATGCTTTAGCTTGCTACTCTTTATTTTTTTTTCAACATTTTCTTTATTAATCTTTTCCAACATTACAGTACATACATTTCAATAAAAAAAAATACATTAAACGCACATACATAAAACATAAATAGTCTTAATATATTCCTTTATTACAATGATCTAATAGTCTTGATAGAAGTTATACTGGGTAATCTGCTCATCCTATATTCAATATACCCAAACCTATAGCCCCTGTAATCTATATCTCTGACCAGGGAAATCTAAGAGATAGTAAAGAGATAAGGAAGAATTCAAGGGGAGAGAGGAAAAAAAGTTAATCAGAGGAAAAAAGGAAGAAGACCGAAGAGCGAAAAAGGGAAGAAGGTGGAGAGAGAGAAAGGGAAAGCACAAAATAAAAGTAAAAATATGGTTGAGATCTAGAATTCTAGAATCAATATTCTCTAAAGTGGGAACAGCGGTAGAAAGGGAATATATTACCTTAAAAATGTATTGTGCTAGTTTACCAGTAGGGATGAGCTCCGCGTTCGATTTCGTAACGTATGTTCGACTCAAACATTGGCTGTTCGCGCCAAATTTGAGTGGCGCGTCACCGCCCATAATTCACTGCGGCATTGCGCGCCGATGATTTGCCAAGCATGCACTATGACCGCATGCTTGGCCAATCACAGCGTGCAAAAAACGGAGAGCCATAATTGGCCAACGCCAATGGCTCAGGGGTTTAGTACATGCCCTACACTATAAAAGGCTGCCTTGTGTAGTGTGTTGCGGCAGTTAACAGAGAACAGAGAGAGACAGAGAGAGTGTCATTTTTTGCAGGTAGATAGAGCAGGCAGGCAGGCTAGTCAGTTAATGTTACAGTGTGTAGAGGATATATATACATCCCAGGTGTTGTACATATATTTATACACTGTATAGCTTAGCTAGATCAGTTCTTCCTAATTTACTGACAGGCAGGTGATTGTGCTATTTAAAGACGTTATGACAGGCATAGACACCCAGCAGGTACAATATTTAAAGGAATTTTTCATTTTTTTTTATTTAAGCATCATTAAAATCACTGAAAAAAATGAAAAATTCATTTAAATATTGTACCTGCTGGGTGTCTATAGTTTGCCTGTGAAAACTTCTTTGAGAACCCGGGTCTTGCCTGAGGGAACATGTATCAATGGAAAAAAAGTTTTAAAAACTGTAGTTTTTTCAGGAGTCCTGAAAGGGAGGGGGAAGAGGGAAGAAAAAGGCCCAGTGCTCATAAAAAATAGTTCCATACCCAACTAGTTTCTAGTGATATGTATTTTATATAAATATATACACATATATAATACTATTGCGAAGGCTCGCTCTCAAGGCCTCGAGATCTAGAGTTCTAGAATCAATATTCTCAAAAGTGCAAGTGCAAAGTGACTAATATCTAAAAAAAGGGGAGGAAGGGAGGGGGGAAGGGGAAGGGGAAGAGGGAAGAAAAAAGCCCAGTGCTCATAAAAAATGGTTCCATACCCAACTTCCGTATTTATCGGCGTATAACAGGCACTTTTTTCCCCTTAAAATCATGGGGAAATCCTGGGTGCGTGTTATACGCCGATCCCCTGTGAGGGGAAGAGGAGCAAGTGCCGCCGATATACACATAGCCGAGTGTACTGTGTACTCGGCTAGGCTCCGCTCCGCTCGCAGGCAAGGGGTGAGACTGCGAGAGGAGCCAAGTACAGCCAAGTATCTCTGCACCGCGGTGGTAATTTTAAACGTTCAAGGTGCATGAACACTGGGCAAGGCTGCATGGACACTGGACAGGGCTGCAGATGGACACTAATCATTCTGCAACGATGGACAAAGCTGCAGATGGACACTGATAAGGCTGCATTGATGGGCATTTAAATGTAAGTTTTTATCCTTAAACTTCCCTCCTAAAAGTTGTTTTCCTTTAAAATTCCCTCCTAAACTTGGGGTGCGTGTTATACGCCGATAAATACGGTAATTTCTAGTGAAGCGCATATATATATATATATATATATATATATATATATATATATATATATATATATATATATATAGTAACAGTAGGAGCTACTGTCACTGTAAAATGGACACAGGGTATGCACACTTTAGTGGTGCAAGACTACAGAGCATAGCTGTGGACTGGAGAAGACTTCTTTTGAAGCTGTCTCCAGCCCTTTATAATGATTGTGTAGGAAGATCTCATGGCTCCCAGTTGGAGACAGCTCCACACTAAGAGACAGGAGGTCTCCAGAAATCAGAGAGGCTGTAGGAGACAGCCAGAACATTGGTAACTGCAAAAGGCAGAGCTACAGGTGGTTCTCAAAAAATTAGCATATTGTGATAAAGTTCATTATTTTCTGTAATGTACTGATAAACATTAGACTTTCATATATTTTAGATTCATTACACACAACTGAAGTAGTTTAAGCCTTTTCTTGTTTTAATATTGATGATTTTGGCATACAGCTCATGAAAACCCAAAATTCCTATCTCAAAAAATTAGCATATCATGAAAAGGTTCTCTAAACGAGCTCTTAACCTAATCATCTGAATCAACTAAATAACTCTAAACACCTGCAAAAGATTCCTGAGGCTTTTAAAAACTCCCAGCCTGGTTCATTACTCCAAACCGCAATCATGGGTAAGACTGCCGACCTGACTGCTGTCCAGAAGGCCATTATTGACACCCTCAAGCAAGAGGGTAAGACACAGAAAGAAATTTCTGAACGAATAGGCTGTTCCCAGAGTGCTGTATCAAGGCACCTCAGTGGGAAGTCTGTGGAAAGGAAAAAGTGTGGCAGAAAACGCTGCACAACGAGAAGAGGTGACCGGACCCTGAGGAAGATTGTGGAGAAGAACCGATTCCAGACCTTGGGGGACCTGCGGAAGCAGTGGACTGAGTCTGGAGTAGAAACATCCAGAGCCACTGTCTACAGGCGTGTGCAGGAAATGGGCTACAGGTGCCGCATTCCCCAGGTCAAGCCACTTTTGAACCAGAAACAGCGGCAGAAGCGCCTGACCTGGGCTACAGAGAAGCAACACTGGACTGTTGCTCAGTGGTCCAAAGTACTTTTTTCGGATGAAAGCAAATTTTGCATGTCATTCGATAATCAAGGTGCCAGAGTCTGGAGGAAATGCCAAAATGCCTGAAGTCCAGTGTCAAGTACCCACAGTTAGTGATGGTCTGGGTTGCCATGTCAGCTGCTGGTGTTGATCCACTGTGTTTTATCAAGGACAGGGTGAATGCAGCTAGCTATCAGGAGATTTTGGAGCACTTCATGCTTCCATCTGCTGAAAAGCTTTATGGAGATGAAGATTTCATTTTTTAGCACGACCTGGCACCTGCTCACAGTGCCAAAACCACTGGTAAATGGTTTACTGACCATGGTATTACTGTGCTCAATTGGCCTGCCAACTCTCCTGACCTGAACCCCATAGAGAATCTGTGGGATATTGGGAAGAGAAAGTTGAGAGACGCAAGACCCAACACTCTGGATGAGCTTAAGGCCGCTACCGAAGCATCCTGGGCCTCCATAACACCTCAGCAGTGCCTCCATGCCACGCCGCATTGAAGCAGTCATTTCTGCAAAAGGATTCCCGACCAAGTATTGAGTGCATAACTGAACAGAATTATTTGAAGGTTGACTTTTTTTTTATGAAAAACACTTTTCTTTTATTGGTCGGATGAAATATGCAAATTTTTTGAGATAGGAATTTTGGGTTTTCATGAGCTGTATGCCAAAATCATCAATATTAAAACAAGAAAAGGCTTGAACTACTTCAGTTGTGTGTAATGAATCTAAAATATATGAAAGTCTAATGTTTATCAGTACATTACAGAAAATAATGAACTTTATCACAATATGCTAATTTTTTGAGAACCACCTGTATAGACGCTGAAGGGAAGCGGTCTAAGTTGAGGAGTCCGCTGGTCTGGGTGACCAGGATATTGTGCAGAAGTACTGCTAAAGAGAGCCAGGTGGGCTAGTATTTTCTGTTTTTCATTTGATGGAGAAGAACCCACTGCGTGGGAAACCTTGGATTGGACTTTTAATTTTACCTTTTTTATAAAAATGGGCTACCATGCCTTTAAAACATAGTTCCTGACTGGTGTGAATCGCTGAAAAAACAACCCCCAACATTACAATATATACACATATAATACTACTACGAAGGCTCGCTCTCAAGGCCTAATTATGTGTAAAAAACCCTATCCTTTAAGAAAAAAAAAAGGGGGGGGGTGGATATATATGTATTTAAGATCTAGAATTCTAGAGTCACTATCCTCAAAAGAGCAAGTGCATAGTAACTTGTGTCTATAGGAAATTGATGGAGCTGTTTTTTCCCTTCCAGTTCCTTGGTATTAATGCTTTAGCTCCATTCAATAGGTAAGGGACCAGAGACGTTCTATACTTTTTCCTTGTTATCCTTGTATTATGAAACAGGCAAAACCAGGGATCTTGTTTCACCTTCAATCCACTAATCCTCTTTATCAAACTTAATACCTCTCCCCAGTATGCCTGTATCAGGGGACAATACCACCATATATGAGCATGAGTTCCCTCCATCCCACATTCTCTCCAGCACAATGGTGATGTCTCCCTATTTATTCTAAAGAGTTTCGTTGGGACATAGTACCATTTAGTTAGGAGTTTGCAGTTCATCTCTTTTACTTTTGCATCTTTTGATGTAGAATGGACATAGTCTAAGACTCGGCTCTTCTTATCCTCAGTTGTAGTTTGATCTAGTTCTATTTCCCAGCTTTCTAGTATTTTCAATGTCTCCAGCCCCCTTGAAGGTATCAATATCCTATATATATTCGATATCCCCCTGTACCCCTCCGTCCTATACGTTTTTACCATGGGTTCAACTCATTCATAGCTCGCAGGGGTTTCGGTAATGTACCTACAAAATATTGGACCTGTCTATACCTCCAGTTATCTCCTATAGTAGCTCCATATTTTTCTCGTAATTCTTGAATAGAACACAAGATATTACCTTTTAATAAATCTTTCAGTTTTAGTGTATCCGAGGTTGCCCATCTCAGGTATACACCACCTCCCTTTCCTGGCGGGAAGTAGTTTGTACCTGTAAGGGGCAACAACGGGCTATTGTAGGGCCACTTTTTTAACTTACAAACTCCGTCCCATATTCTAAAGGATTCTCTTGTTATTGATGATGTTTCTTGAGGGAAGCTTCTAAATTGTTTTGGGATCCATATTCTCTTTTCCAGATCCTTTTTACTTAGGCTCTCTTCTATTCCTACCCACTTTTTTTTTCTGTCCCTCCTCCTGAAACCAGTCGGTTATCCTCTTTAGAACAGCAGCCTCATAATATCTTTTAAAATCTGGTAGATATAATCCTCCTGTCTAGGTCTAATCAAAATCTTGGCTGATATGCGGGGCTTCTTTTCTTTCCTTATAAACCTCCTTATTATTTTCCCTAGTATTTTTAAATATATTTCTGGAATTTTTATTGGGAGTGTTTGGAAGCTATACAGGGCTTTAATACCTTCCAGTTCCTTGGTATTAATGCTTTAGCTCCATTCAATAGGTAAGGGACCAGAGACGTTCTATACTTTTTCCTTGTTATCCTTGTATTATGAAACAGGCAAAACCAGGGATCTTGTTTCACCTTCAATCCACTAATCCTCTTTATCAAACTTAATACCTCTCCCCAGTATGCCTGTATCAGGGGACAATACCACCATATATGAGCATGAGTTCCCTCCATCCCACATTCTCTCCAGCACAATGGTGATGTCTCCCTTTTTATTCTAAAGAGTTTCGTTGGGACATAGTACCATTTAGTTAGGAGTTTGCAGTTCATCTCTTTTACTTTTGCATCTTTTGATGTAGAATGGACATAGTCTAAGGCCTCGTACACACGAGCAGACAGATTTGTTCAAATCTGTCTGTCCGACAGATTTGAACAAATCTGTCTGCTGGGATTTTGGTTTGCTCGCGTGTAAACACGAGCAAACCAAAATCCACGCCAGCAGACGGCGCGCTGACGTGTCGGTGACGTGGCGGTGACGTTGACACCGCCACGTCACCGCACCAGGAAGTAAAACACTTCCGTGCATGCGCCGAATCCATTCGGCGGCGGTGCGGCGGCGGTGCGGGACGACATGTCTGCTGGTAAGTGTACTAACCAGCAGACATGTCGGGCGGACGGATTCCCACCCGATAGATTTCAAAGCATGCTTCCAGTTCCTTGGTATTAATGCTTTAGCTCCATTCAATAGGTAAGGGACCAGAGACGTTCTATACTTTTTCCTTGTTATCCTTGTATTATGAAACAGGCAAAACCAGGGATCTTGTTTCACCTTCAATACACTAATCCTCTTTATCAAACTTAATACCTCTCCCCAGTATGCCTGTATCAGGGGACAATACCACCATATATGAGCATGAGTTCCCTCCATCCCACATTCTCTCCAGCACAATGGTGATGTCTCCCTATTTATTCTAAAGAGTTTCGTTGGGACATAGTACCATTTAGTTAGGAGTTTGCAGTTCATCTCTTTTACTTTTGCATCTTTTGATGTAGAATGGACATAGTCTAAGACTCGGCTCTTCTTATCCTCAGTTGTAGTTTGATCTAGTTCTATTTCCCAGCTTTCTAGTATTTTCAATGTCTCCAGCCCCCTTGAAGGTATCAATATCCTATATATATTCGATATCCCCCTGTACCCCTCCGTCCTATACGTTTTTACCATGGGTTCAACTCATTCATAGCTCGCAGGGGTTTCGGTAATGTACCTACAAAATATTGGACCTGTCTATACCTCCAGTTATCTCCTATAGTAGCTCCATATTTTTCTCGTAATTCTTGAATAGAACACAAGATATTACCTTTTAATAAATCTTTCAGTTTTAGTGTATCCGAGGTTGCCCATCTCAGGTATACACCACCTCCCTTTCCTGGCGGGAAGTAGTTTGTACCTGTAAGGGGCAACAACGGGCTATTGTAGGGCCACTTTTTTAACTTACAAACTCCGTCCCATATTCTAAAGGATTCTCTTGTTATTGATGATGTTTCTTGAGGGAAGCTTCTAAATTGTTTTGGGATCCATATTCTCTTTTCCAGATCCTTTTTACTTAGGCTCTCTTCTATTCCTACCCACTTTTTTTTTCTGTCCCTCCTCCTGAAACCAGTCGGTTATCCTCTTTAGAACAGCAGCCTCATAATATCTTTTAAAATCTGGTAGATATAATCCTCCTGTCTAGGTCTAATCAAAATCTTGGCTGATATGCGGGGCTTCTTTTCTTTCCTTATAAACCTCCTTATTATTTTCCCTAGTATTTTTAAATATATTTCTGGAATTTTTATTGGGAGTGTTTGGAAGCTATACAGGGCTTTAATACCTTCCAGTTCCTTGGTATTAATGCTTTAGCTCCATTCAATAGGTAAGGGACCAGAGATGTTCTATACTTTTTCCTTGTTATCCTTGTATTATGAAACAGGCAAAACCAGGGATCTTGTTTCACCTTCAATCCACTAATCCTCTTTATCAAACTTAATACCTCTCCCCAGTATGCCTGTATCAGGGGACAATACCACCATATATGAGCATGAGTTCCCTCCATCCCACATTCTCTCCAGCACAATGGTGATGTCTCCCTTTTTATTCTAAAGAGTTTCGTTGGGACATAGTACCATTTAGTTAGGAGTTTGCAGTTCATCTCTTTTACTTTTGCATCTTTTGATGTAGAATGGACATAGTCTAAGGCCTCGTACACACGAGCAGACAGATTTGTTCAAATCTGTCTGTCCGACAGATTTGAACAAATCTGTCTGCTGGGATTTTGGTTTGCTCGCGTGTAAACACGAGCAAACCAAAATCCACGCCAGCAGACGGCGCGCTGACGTGTCGGTGACGTGGCGGTGACGTTGACACCGCCACGTCACCGCACCAGGAAGTAAAACACTTCCGCGCATGCGCCGAATCCATTCGGCGGCGGTGCGGCGGCGGTGCGGGACGACATGTCTGCTGGTAAGTGTACTAACCAGCAGACATGTCGGGCGGACGGATTCCCACCCGATAGATTTCAAAGCATGCTTTGAAATCTGTCGGGTGGCCAAATCCGTCGGCTCGGCCGTACACACGATCGAATCTGTCTGCTGAAACGGTCCAGCAGACCGTTTCCATCGGACAGATTTGATCGTGTGTACGAGGCCTAAGACTCGGCTCTTCTTATCCTCAGTTGTAGTTTGATTTAGTTCTATTTCCCAGCTTTCTAGTATTTTCAATGTCTCCAGCCCCCTTGAAGGTATCAATATCCTATATATATTCGATATCCCCCTGTACCCCTCCGTCCTATACGTTTTTACCATGGGTTCAACTCATTCATAGCTCGCAGGGGTTTCGGTAATGTACCTACAAAATGTTGGACCTGTCTATACCTCCAGTTATCTCCTATAGTAGCTCCATATTTTTCTCGTAATTCTTGAATAGAACACAAGATATTACCTTTTAATAAATCTTTCAGTTTTAGTGTATCCAAGGTTGCCCATCTCAGGTATACACCACCTCCCTTTCCTGGCGGGAAGTAGTTTGTACCTGTAAGGGGCAACAACGGGCTATTGTAGGGCCACTTTTTTAACTTACAAACTCCGTCCCATATTCTAAAGGATTCTCTTGTTATTGATGATGTTTCTTGAGGGAAGCTTCTAAATTGTTTTGGGATCCATATTCTCTTTTCCAGATCCTTTTTACTTAGGCTCTCTTCTATTCCTACCCACTTTTTTTTTCTGTCCCTCCTCCTGAAACCAGTCGGTTATCCTCTTTAGAACAGCAGCCTCATAATATCTTTTAAAATCTGGTAGATATAATCCTCCTGTCTAGGTCTAATCAAAATCTTGGCTGATATGCGGGGCTTCTTTTCTTTCCTTATAAACCTCCTTATTATTTTCCCTAGTATTTTTAAATATATTTCTGGAATTTTTATTGGGAGTGTTTGGAAGCTATACAGGGCTTTAGGTAGTATCATCATCTTAATAACGTTTATTCGACCCAGCCAAGATAGTTTGTCTGTACGATACCCTTTTATTTTTAACTTCATTTTATTTAATAAGGGAATAGAATTATCCTTGTAAAGATCTCTTTCTGTATTTGATAGAAATATCCCTAAATATGTCATCCCCTTCTGTTTTAATGTAAATGGGTATAGGGTCCCAAGGTCTCTGCGTTCTTCAAAACTCAGGGATATACTCATAATCTCAGTTTTTTCTTTATTAATTTTTAAATTTGAAATCTCACCATGTTTTTCATTTTCCTCTAGAATTCTTGGTAATGTCTGCCTAGGATTTGATACATACAGCATCATATCGTCTGCGAACGCAGAGATCTTGTGTTCCCTTCCATCTGCCTTAACCCCCTCTATCTCCTGATTAGTTCGTATAGTTACTAATAAAGTTTCTAGTGAGAGGACAAACAGAAGAGGTGAAAGCGGACACCCCTGACGGGTCCCATTAAAAAGTGGGAACCTATCCAATAGTGTACCTGTGCAGAGGGTTTAAAAGTACAATGCCCCTTTCCACCTAAGTATATTTGGACCTAGTCCTATATATCTCAGAGTTGCTAACATGAATTTCCAATCTAGTGTGTCAAACGCCTTTTCGGCGTCTAATGACAGAATCATTACTGGATCTCTACTCATTTTGACTTTTTGTATCAAGAATAATGCTCTTAGGACATTGTCCCTTGTTTCCCTCCCTGGTACAAACCCCGCCTGAACGCTTTCTATCAGCCCTGTCATAAAGGATCTTATTCTCTCTGCCATAATTTTCGCATTGATTTTTATGTCAACATTGATCAGAGAGATAGGCCTATAGCTTGCAC
Source organism: Rana kukunoris (assembly GCA_029574335.1). Lineage (NCBI taxonomy): Eukaryota > Metazoa > Chordata > Amphibia > Anura > Ranidae > Rana > Rana kukunoris. Next base: position 361,949,059 of record CM056050.1, on the reverse strand, counting down.
ATAATGAGGGATCTTTATCTTCCTTCCCTATTAGGGTTATGTGGGCTCCCAAAGCTTCCTCGTGTATTGCCATGCCTCCCCCAATAGAGTTCATATACTCCTGGAAGTATGGTATAAGTGTTTCCCCATATCTCTTTTATAGTAGAATGAGGTATACCCATCTAGGCCCGGGCTCTTTCCCATTTTGATGTTTTTAATTGTTTGAATTATTTCCTCTCTGGATATTTCTTTCTCTAAGTTAATGATTACTTCTTCTGCTATTTTTCGGAATCTTAGCCGCCTCCAAATATTGTTTAATTTTTCTTCTTCTACTCTGTATTTCTATTGTGCCTTGTTCTTTATTTACTTTATATAGGTTTTGATAATACTCTTGAATTTTTTTTGTTATATCTTTAGTTGAATGTCGCATAACCCCATTCTTATCTTTCATTTTTGAAATGAAGTTCTGTGTATTTCTAGGTTTAAAAGTTTCCCGGGTTTATTCCCCATGGCATACAATTTCTTACTCGTATTATCAAATACCCACTTAGTTTCCTATTCCATTAACTCCCGTAGCTTTTCTCTCTTCTGGTTAGTAGTATCAAGGTTTGCTCTTATTGTCTATCTTTATGTTTCTGTTCTAGTTCCTGAATTTCTTCTAATAGGGTTTGTTTCTGGGTTTGCCTGATTTTTTTCCTCTTGGCCTTTTCCGCTATCATCCTCCCTCTCATATACACTTTATGTGTTTCCCATAGAATCGGTGAAGCAACATTCTCTATATCATTTTATTTAAAGAAGAGACCCATATCCTTTTCCAGGTCCTCAGATATTTTAGTATCCTTTAAGAGGGATTCGTCTATTCTCCAAACTCTCTGGCCAGGTGGAATCTCCCCTATATCAAGGGATATCTCAACCGTAGCATGATCAGAGAGTGTTATTGATTTTATATCTACCCTCCTCAATCCCTCCAATAGCCGATGATCAAGCAGATATGATCTATTCTAGAATATGACCTATGAACAGATGAGTACTATGTAAAATCCTTATCTCTTGGATGTAGAATTCTCTAAGACTCAACTAAATGCATTTGATACAATTTATGTTTAATTGCTCTGAGATATTTGCCCTCTGACCTTAAAGCGGGAGTTCACCCAAAAATCAACTTTCTGCGATTAGATCCAGCATACTGCTGACATCTGCAGGGATTCCTTCCGGGTATAGGTGTTCCTAAGCCAAGCGGAGTTGATTGACGGGCTGCTAAAGCGCGTCACGCCTTCCAAAAATACCCAAAGTGACACTCGGGTGTTAACGGCGCCTGCGCAGTCGGCTCTACACGGCAGGTGCAGGCCCCGTATAGCGCCGTAAACACCCGAGTGTCACTTTGGGTATTTTCGGAAGGCGTGACGCCCTTTAGCAGCCCGTCAATCAACTCTGCTTGGCTTAGAAACGCCTACTCCCCGCAGAAATCCCCGCTCGGAGCTGGATAACAAAGGCTGTTAAAACGATAAGTACAAAAAAAAACAGCATACTGCAGATGTCAGCAGTATGCTGAATCTAATCGCAGAAAGTTGTTTTTTGGATGAACCTCCGCTTTAATGAAACTGGTTGTACAGTATATCTAATACTGGCTCAAAGACAAAATTGAGATCCCCTGCCAATACCACCTTTCCTTCTCTGAAGCCCTCCAGTTTATTCAATATTTTCCTCAAATAAACTGCTGGGCGAATATTAGGACAGTAAACATTTACCAAAGTGTACTTCATATTGAATAAAGAGCCTTTAATAAAGAGATATCTTCCTTCATGGTCCCGCTCCATAGCTTCTAATATGAACCGTGTGTTCTTATCAAACCCTATTGCGGTTCCTTTTGATCTGTTATTAGAATAACTATGGAACCATGTAGGAAAATCCCTTGAGTTTAATCTAGTCCTAGATGTCTCCTTTAAATGAGTTTCCTGTAAGAACACTATATTAGCCGACAATCCCCTCATCTCCTGCAGTACCCGATAACGCTTATTAGGGCTATTTAGCCGTCGAACGTTATACATAACTATTTTTAGTGTTGCCATATTCTTTATATTTAAATTCTTTTATATTCTGTCTTAGGAAAAATAGCCAACATAAACAGGAGATGGGAGACCCCCATTACTCTGCCCTCCTCAGGAAAATCCCATTTCAGGCTTACCATCAGGCCCATAACTTCTAACCTTAGTTTCAAGCCAACTATATAATATACATTGAGACCACACAAACCCCTCCCCTCCCTCTCCTCCCTCTCTCCCGACCCCACCCCCATCACATTGTAAATCAATGTTAAGACTCCCCCGGTCTGTGCCCAACCGGGCGACCTGCCGAGCAGGCCCCACCGTGGAGTTTCTTGTCCCAGTTTCTGGGGCCCCATCCCTAAAATTAGGGGTGGCCCCCAGAGCGTAGGCCGTCCCCTCCACTCCACACCCCCCCAAGGTGATATATTAATTTCATTTTATTCTATTCTACACCTTCCAGAAAAAAAAGAAAAAAAAAACAAAAGGAAAAAATCAGTGCCCGACGATTCAGGCCAAATAGTCATCTACACTCTGTTCCAGTCCTGATTTTTCCATCTTTTCCATACTGGGGGTCTCTTTTCCCAATTGTCTACTTGCACTGTTTGAATATTCAATCTGTTGCAGAACTCCTTTATGTCCTCTGGGAATCGAACATAGTCCGAGACCCCTTGGTGCTTCACCTATAGGCAAGCTTGAAACCCACATCTATAAGGAATTTCCTTTTCCTGTAGAAGACTTACCAGCGGCTTCAGCGCCCTTTTACGTGCTAGTGTCTCTGGTGCCAAATCAGAAAAAATTGAAATTTTACTCCCTTTGTATTCCATAGGGGTAGAGTTCCTAGTACTTTGGGATACTTGCTCTTTTTGTTCAAAGTCCTGAAATCTTACTATAGAGTCCCTCGGCAGGTCCCTATGGATATTATAAGACCTCTGAATTCTATGAACTCTTTCAAAGTGCATCAATGAAGTTGATTTGCGTTTTAAGGCCAAATTAAATAACTCCTGAAGCACATCCCCCTAGTTCATTATCTTTAACCTCTTCAGGGAGACCTCTTACTCATAGATTTTTCCTTCTACTACTGTTTTCTTGGTCTTCAAGTTTATAGCGGGCATTTCTTATTTCCGTCCAATCCATCTTGGCTCTTTCTCTTAATTCTGAAATTGCACTTTTATGTTCCTCTAACTGCTCTTCTATCTTTTTACCTTCCTTTCCTCTCTCCTTCCAACTACATCTCGGGGGACACCTTGTCCTTTATAGGTGTCACTGTCACTGACCCTTACCCTGACCCTGTTTTACTAGGGCTTCCCACCATTTGAACTACCCCTTCTGCAATAAGGTAAGACTTTATTGTTTTCTTGCTCGATGCCTCCCCCTGATTCGCTTTTTAACTATTTTTCCACTTAAATCTTATTTCCTGCTAATTTTAGGTACCAAACATTCAAAATAAATTTTGGACTCATGAGAAACCCAAGGCAATTCCTGGGGTATTTACATTACATGCATCTCCAACATATATATATATATATATATATATATATATATATATATATATATATATATATTAGGGTTGTCCCGATGCCTCTTTTTTAGGACCGAGTACAAGTACGGATACTTTTTTTCAAGTAGTCGCCGATACCAAATACCGATACTTTTTTTAAATGTGTCCCCAAATGCAGCCATGTCCCCCACATATTGCAGTCATGTATGTCCCCCACATATTGCAGCCATGTCATGTCCCCCACATATGCAGTCATGTATGTCCCCCCACATATGCAGTCATGTATGTCCCCCACATATGCAGTCATACATGTCCCCCACATATGCAGTCATGTATGTCCCCCACATATGCAGCCATGTATGTCCCCCACATATGCAGCCATGTATGTCCCCCACATATGCAGTCATGTATGTCCCCCATATGCAGCCATGTATGTCCCCCATATGTAGTCATGTATGTCCCCCACATATTGCAGCCATGTATATCCCCCATATTGCAGCCATGTATGTCCCTCACATATGCAGTCATGTATGTCCTCCACATATTGCAGCCATGTATGTCCCCCATATTGCAGCCATGTATGTCCCTCACATATGCAGTCATGTATGTCCCCCCACATATGCAGTCATGTATGTCCCCCCACATATGCAGTCATGTATGTCCCCCACATATGCAGTCATGCATGTTCCCCACATATGCAGTCATGTATGTCCCCCACATATGCAGCCATGTATGTCCCCCACATATGCAGTCATGTATGTCCCCCATATGCAGCCATGTATGTCCCCCACATATTGCAGCCATGTATGTCCCCCATATTGCAGCCATGTATGTCCCCCATATTGCAGCGATGCGTCCCTCATACCTTTTAGATATGCTGATGCCGCCTCTGCCGCATACCGCCGTATCCCCTGCACAATCGCGTAGCGCATTACAAGCTTTCATTCTAAAAACTTGTAAATGGCCGCGCTCCGTGTATTAAAACTCCCCTTCTCCGGATTGGAGGGATCCGTCCAATCCCACGCAAGGGGGAGTGTCTATACGCGGATTCGTGCATAGACACTCCCCCTTGCTCGGGATTGGAGGGATCCCTCCAATCCGGAGAAGGGGAGTGTCAATACACGGCCATTTACAAGTATTCAGAATGAATGCTTGTAATGTGTGCTATGCGATTGTGCAGGGGGATACGGCGGTATGCGGCAGCGGCGGCGTCAGCATATCTAAAAAGGTATGAGGGACGCATCGCTGCAATATGGGGGGGAAGTATTCTATTTCAGTATCGGGGGTATTTGCGGGAGTACAAGTACTCCCGCAAATACTCGGCATCGGTCCCGATACCGATACTAGTATCGGTATCGGGACAACCCTAATATATATATATATATATATACTTGTGGTTATTACCTAGCTTCCGTTGACCTTATTACACACAGTATTCTGTTTTCCAAAGAACTATTTATCCGCACTGAAGACAGTCCAAAAAATAGGGAGAGAGGTTTAACCCCCTCCTCTGAGCCTATGTGTAAGCCTGGAGAAGGCAGTTTTATAGGAATCTATGTAGTCTCGGTTCATTTTCCACATTTCAACATTTCCACGTTTCCCAGACTTAGTCTGTGAGACCGGACTAGGCTATACAGGAGGTTCACATCAATATTAAGTGGATTACCCTTCACATATCATGTGCAGTATTCAGTGCTGCTGGCTAAGTTTTCTTCATAAAAAGTCAAATTAACTAAAGCCCTGTAGTAGTCCAGAGAGGGTCAAAAACAAAATTCAAATCTCCTCCCATAATTACTTCCCCTTCTCTAAAATGTTCCAATTTATTTAGTACATTTTTAAAAAATCGGCTGGGGTAGACATTTGGGCAGTATATATTTACTAGTGTGTATTCTTTATTAAAAAAGTATCCCTTTACAAATACAGTGCGGAAAATAAGTATTTGAACACCCTGCTATTTTGCAAGTTCTCCCACTTGGAAATCATGGAGGGATCTGAAATTGTCATCGTAGGTGCATGTCCACTGTGAGAGACATAATCAAAAAAAAAAATTCCAGAAATCACAATTTAATTTTTTTTAACTATTTATTTGTATGATACAGCTGCAAAGAAGTATTTGAACACCTGTCTATCAGCTAGAATTCTGACCCTCAAAGACCTGTTAGTCTGCCTTTAAAATGTCCACCTCCACTCCATTTATTATCCTAAATTAGATGCACCTGTTTGAGGTCATTAGCTGCATAAAGACACCTGTCCACCCCATACAATCAGTAAGAATCCAACTACTAACATGGCCAAGACCAAAGAGCTGTCCAAAGACACTAGAGACAAAATTGTACACCTCCACAAGACTGGAAAGGGCTACGGGGAAATTGCCAAGCAGCTTGGTGAAAAAAGGTCCACTGTTGGAGCAATCATTAGAAAATGGAAGAAGCTAAACATGACTGTCAATCTCCCTCGGACTGGGGCTCCATGCAAAATCTCACCTCGTGGGGTCTCAATGATCCTAAGAAAGGTGAGAAATCAGCCCAGGACTACACGGGAGGAGCTGGTCAATGATCTGAAAAGAGCTGGGACCACCGTTTCCAAGGTTACTGTTGGTAATACACTAAGACGTCATGGTTTGAAATCATGCACGGCACGGAAGGTTCCCCTGCTTAAACCAGCACATGTCAAGGCCCGTCTTAAGTTTGCCAATGACCATTTGGATGATCCAGAGGAGTCATGGGAGAAAGTCATGTGGTCAGATGAGACCAAAATAGAACTTTTTGGTCATAATTCCACTAACCGTGTTTGGAGGAAGAAGAATGATGAGTACCATCCCAAGAACACCATCCCTACTGTGAAGCATGGGGGTGGTAGCATCATGCTTTGGGGGTGTTTTTCTGCACATGGGACAGGGCGACTGCACTGTATTAAGGAGAGGATGACCGGGGCCATGTATTGCGAGATTTTGGGCAACAACCTCCTTCCCTCAGTTAGAGCTTTGAAGATGGGTCGAGGCTGGGTCTTCCAACATGACAATGACCCGAAGCACACAGCCAGGATAACCAAGGAGTGGCTCTGTAAGAATCATATCAAGGTTCTGGCGTGGCCTAGCCAGTCTCCAGACCTAAACCCAATAGAGAATCTTTGGAGGGAGCTCAAACTCTGTGTTTCTCAGCGACAGCCCAGAAACCTGACTGATCTAGAGAAGATCTGTGTGGAGGAGTGGGCCAAAATCCCTCCTCCAGTGTGTGCAAACCTGGTGAAAAACTACAAGAAACGTTTGACCTCTGTAATTGCAAACAAAGGCTACTGTACCAAATATTTAAAACATTGATTTTCTCAGGTGTTTTAAATACTTCTTTGCAGCTGTATCATACAAATAAATAGTTAAAAAAAATCATAAATTGTGATTTCTGGAATTTTTTTTTTGATTATGTCTCTCACAGTGGACATGCACCTACGATGACAATTTCAGACCCCTCCATGATTTCCAAGTGGAAGAACTTGCAAAATAGCAGGGTGTTCAAATACTTATTTTCCGCACTGTAGAAATCTTCCCTCAGGGTCTGATTCTATTTCTTTTAGAGTAAATGGTGTATTCCTATCGAAGCCAACCGCTACACCCTTTGGTCTCTTATTTGTGGAATACCCATAGGACCACAATGGGAATTCTTTAGAGTTCAGCCCCACCCTAGATGAATATTTAAGATGAGTCTCTTGTGGGAAGACTATATTTGCTGTCAGATGTTTCAATTCCCACAGTATTTTATGGCGTTTTCCTGGGCTGTTTAGGCCTCTAACATTATATGTGACTATCCTTAATAGAGGCATTCCTGATACAGATATGGTTTGATAAGCTAACTTATTTTTATCTTAGGTACCGAGGTCAATTCTAACATTCTAGGATCTGTCCAGACCACCAATACAAAATAAAATAACAAATCAATTACAACAATTACAAACAGTCTCACCCCCTTACTCACCCCCCCTCCCCTTTCCCTTCCCTCATTACATTGAAAATCAATGTTGTGGCCCATCTGGCTGCCGTCTAGGTATGTGACGTCCAACCATGTGGGGCACTTTCTAGGGGGCCTAATATGCCCTCCCGCTCGTCCGCATCTCATCCCTACAACAGAGATGGTTACGGTCGACCGGAGAGGCATTGCCCGTCTCTGTCATCCCCCCCCCCCGAGCAACCACCTTCTTTCCCACCCATCCTCTCCCATCCCTTCTGCCCCGCTACCTATTATGCTTATTTATATACTTAATGTATTTAGTCTAGTTTGCTGCTCATTGTTCTAAATTTGAGTCTAAATTTGAATCTTAGATTTTTTTTCCAGGGTTCTTTCTTCCATTCTGGCGGCTTCTTCTCCCAGTTCTCTATCTGTGGTATTGGTACATCTAATTTATTACAGAAGCCTTTCAGATCCTCTGGAAATCGCAGGGTGGCCGATATTCCTCGATTCTTAGCTATCAGGCAAGCTGGAAACCCCCACCCATAGGTAATCTTTTTCTCCTGTAATAATTTTAGCAGGGGCTTCAACGCCCTCCTCCGAGCCAGGGTTTCTTGTGCTAGATCTGTGAAGATTAGAATTTCAGCTCCCCCATATTTAATCGACGTGGAGTTCCTCAGCCCGCGCGTAACTTGTTGTATAATTTTAAAGTTTGAAAACCTTGCTATTACATCCCTTGCTGGCTCTGCGGATGATGTTGTTATTCTCTGTATTCTATGTACTCTTTCAAATGATGAAGGAGTTAGCACTTCACTCTTCAAAGTTTCATTAAACAGTTCACATAATGTTGTCTCTAGATTACTGTTCCCTACTGACTCTGGGAGTCCGCGTATCCTCAAGTTGTTACGTCTATTGCGGTTCTCTTGATCTTCTAATCTATATCTAATATTTCTCATTTCCACCCAATCTGAATCTGCCCTTTCTTGTAATTCCAGGATCGCACTTTTATGATCTTCTATGTGGGCTTCCGATTCTTCAACTCTATGTAATACATTTTGTATGTCTGTTCGGGTAGCACCTAGTTCTCTTTTAATCATTCCTTCTAAACTGGCCATCATCTCTAACATATCTTGTTTTGTAGGGGGTGCCAGAAGTTTATCCATTTCTTCCTTCATGTTTTTGGGTGTTGATCTCGTTGCTGGGTTCTTTCGGCCTGATCCATTGTTTCTCCCTGTTCTACCTGCTGGTCTATTCCTTCTGTATTTTCTATATTTTCTACTATTTGTTCTGAGCTCTGCTCCCCCTTATCTGCTTTTCCTTGTATCATGTATGCTTTTATTGAGTTACTGTTTTCACTATTTTCACTATCTGCTTTTTTGATCTTAGTACCTCTTCTCCTCATCTTCTCACCTCTCTACTTTATCGTTACCCCCTTCTATCTTCCCTTCCTCCCAGTCCTGTAGACCCCAAGAAAGAAAAAAAAAAATCCACACCTCTATGAACAGAAGTATATTTGACCCTTGATAATACGTGAAGTGCTTCAGCCACTCTATACTTAAGTACTCAAACAATTATGTATATAAAAAGGAAGAAATTGTATGTTTTTTGAGTAAATGCCGTAGGGGCAATATATATATACAATACAATATACAATAAGGGCAATAAGTGCTAATCAATCCAATCAGTCAATCAATCAATCAATCAATCAATCCAATTAATCCAACCTCTTATATGTTAAATACCCACATTTTCCAACATATTCTTTTTTTCTTTTCTCTTTCCTTTTCTTTCCCTTTTTCCCCCACTTCCTCCTTCCTTCTAAACTCCAAAAAAAAAAAAATGTTTTTGACCCGAATCTGGACACACAGCCTATTTCCTTCCGGTCAGAAGGAAAATATTTGAGAATTGTTAAACAAAAACTGTACGAGCAACATCTTGTGGAGGCATGGAGAGTGTTGCACCCTAAGGTGCTATTCTCAAGTGCACTTCTCTTATTCAAGGATTGACTATGTCTTCTTGGATCACAAGCTCTTGGAAGGCCTGGTAAGTGCAGAGATGAAGTCGAACACCCTCTCGGATCATGCCCCGGTTGTGGTCAGCTTGGAACGCAAGGATATATCGGAGAGACATGGAGGCTGGACGAATCACTTCTGCATGATCAGGCTATAGTGAAAAATCTGGAGGAGGATTTATCTCTCTTCTTTATAGAGAATACCGCACCAACTGTCCTATGGGAAGCCCATAAAGTCTTTTTAAGGGGAAGGCTGTTTGCAGAAGGTGCCAAGAGGAAAAAGATCTGGATAGCAAAAAAGCAATCATTGCTACAGGAGATCCAAGAGTTGGAGAAGATACATAAAAGAGTAAATGATAAAGAGATATTGATAGAACTAACGAAAAAGCGAGAAGATTTAAGAGATACATTGGAACAAGAAACTAAGCAAGTTTTTATAAGAAGGGCCAGAAAGCAATATAGATTTGGCAACAAATCAGGGAAAATGCTGGCGGAACAAATAAAAACGAAAAGGAGTCTGAATTATATAGCAAAAATAAAAAATGGAGCTGGAGAGATGAGATATTCTACTAGTGATATTATTAAAATATTTATGAAGTATTACCAGGCATTATACAGGGTAAACGACCTGCAGGATCCCAAAGAATTAAAAACAGAAAGAGTTGCGCTTAGAGGCACAATGTAATATAGTGAAGGGAATTAGATGAGTCTATATAAATAAATAAAAAACAGACATATGCAGTATAATCATAAAAATGAATAAATTAAATTATATCAAGGTGAATATATATTTAAATATATATAGATAAAGTCCATGTGGGCTGAAATAAAAAACATGAAAAATTCTCTGAAGTCCTTCTGATAGGGTAATGAGAAAAAATATAAATATATATAGCAGCTTTCCGAGTTGAATCACAAAGGTAATAACTGTAGATTGTAGAGGTCCTGTGTAAGTCCACCACCAGTTACACAATATTACTTCCAATATGGTGAGGTAAATAAGGATGTACTCTTACCAGATATAAGAGGGATTCAGGCATATCACTCCCAATACGTCTGGAGTAGGACGCTTCCGGATCTTCCACTCTGGATCAATGCGATCTCCACTGGACCAGCAAAAGTATTCAGCAACTGCAGCAAGCTCAGCATCCCGTTCGGATCAAAGAAAAAAGAAGAAACCGGGGACTCGCCATAGTGAAAGTATTTCCAGGAAGTTTAATTCAAATTGTGCAGCATATACACAAATAATTTAAAATTGCCGGCTAAAAACATGCAAGATAACAAAAGGAAAGAAAATACAAACGTGCGCCCGTGCTTCCGGGGTCACGTGACAAAACGCGGTGACGTAGTGCGTGGCTCCGCCCTGACCGGTTTCGTCAGAAAATGACGTTGTCAAAGGGCACGGGCGACGCACTGAACGTTCACCTCTTAAGTAGATAGAGACGCAACCAAGCCTCTCTTTCGATTCATCACCTTCATTGAAGAATAGTGAAGAAGGCGGAAGTGGGAGTAGACCGGGAGAAACAGGAAGCGCGCTACCAGCGAGATCTGTGTGATGCAGATAGGCATATCCTGCGTCACTCAAGGTCCGATCCGGCCTGAAAGGGCACAATCACTGGTTCCCGGTCCTCCGACGAATGAATAAGTAAATACAAAAAACTAGTTACCTAAGAACATTGTCTGTCACCAATATCCATATGTCCAGAGGTAGACAGTTAAAAGACATATACTTATCTCTAATGGACATACTATAATTTAATTTTAGTCGTCACTAACAATCTAGCTAAAAGTGCGCGACCCATTAATTAATAGGCCTATGCGCACAACATGTCTTTATACATATATACACATTAATTACCATTACTAAAAATGGAAAAAACGCGCAAGATGCATATACACATTAAATGTCAAGGTAAGCATATAAACTTGCATAAAAAAATATAAATAAAAATCTAATTTGTTTAAAAACAAACTTTCTTTCTTATACAAAACCAATAGTCAAGAAAAAAACGACCAATGGCTATATAAAAGGCAAAATCTCCACCTGATAGGACATCTGCACATATATTAAGATATATATTAACAAGAAAAAACTTAATTACCAATAAAGTAAATATAAATAGAAGGTAAATAGAGTTAATTAGCCAAATAAATCTAGCTAACCAAATTACATAACCAAGAATATTTCTATGAGTTATCCAGGAAAGCATTTACTTCTATATCCACATTTAGGCCCTGCGGCTTAAGACATTTTAACCGATAAATCCAACTCATCTCTAGTTTGGATATAGCTATCCTCTTTGATCCTCCTCTCCAATGGGATTTGAGGATGTCGATAGCAACTATAGAGGTACCGCTTGGATTCCTAGCGTGTACTTCTCTATAATGTCTAGAGACCGAGTGTTTTTTATATCCTCTTCTTATATTCCCTATGTGTTCATTAACTCTGACCTGGAAGGTTCTTATTGTACGTCCCACATATTGTAGCCCACATGGGCAGGTCAACAAATAAACCACATGGGTCATAGAACATGTGATGAAAGATCGTATGTTATAGGTCTGAGAAGTACTGTTTGAGACAAAGCTCAAAGTCTTAAGTTCATTCACTGCATTGACCTTACATACAGCACATTTATTGCACTTGTGGTAACCAATTATATTCTGAAAAAACATTGGTTTATTGCTTGGAGGATCAACCACTCCTGGGGCAAGGGAATCTCTCAATGAGGGGACCCCTCTAAAAACCACTTGAGGCTGTTCCGGGAGTGCTGGACCAAGAACTGGATCTTCTTTGAGAAGATGCCAGTGTTTCCTGACCAGTTTCTTAATTGCATAATGTTGGTTTGAGTAGTTGGTGATAAAGGGAGAAATGAATCGGTTGTTTACCTCTGCTAGGGGGGCAACTTTGTCCTGTAATAACACAACTCTATCAACTACTTCAATTTCTCGAATAGATTTTTCAAGGTCTTCTGTTAAGTAGCCCTTATCCACAAATCTTGTTGTTAGCATTTTTGCCTGTTCCTCAAAGTCTTCTATTTTGCTACAATTGCGCCTAAGGCGTAAAAATTGGCTCTTGGGTACTGAATCCAACCAGGCTTTATGATGACAGCTATCGTGGGGGATGAATGAGTTGCGATCTGTGGACTTGAAAAAAGTGGAGGTCACAAATTGACCTTCCTCCACTCGTATTACAAGGTCCAAGAAGTTGATCTTACTCTGATCCGCCTCATATTTGAACTCAATCCCCCTATCATTGATATTGAGGGAACCCATAAAGGAATCCAAAGATTCCCTAGATCCCCTCCATAGGAGGAGGACGTCATCTATATATCTGACCCACAAGGCCAACTCTGGCCTGCGGTCAGCATAGATGACGTCCTCCTCCCATTTCCCCATAAAGAGGTTGGCCAGGCTGGGGGCAAATTTGGCCCCCATCGCGACCCCCCTCTTTTGAAGGAAAAATCCACCACTAAACCAAAAGAAATTGTGTGTGGTTGCAAATTGTAAAAGATCTAAAATAAATCTTTGTTGAACTGTAGATAAATCAGAATCCCTTTCCAAAAAGTGTTTGACGGAGGAAATCCCCCATACATGTGGTATAATGGTATATAGGGACGTGACGTCCGCAGTAACCAACCATAAGCCCTCCTCGTATGAAACCTCGTTGATGATATTGATAACATGTTTACTATCTCGGATAAAAGCTGGCAGAGCTCTAACAAGTGGTTGTAAATATCCATCTATATATTTTCCTGCCCTAGACGAAATAGAATTAATTCCACTTATAATAGGTCTCCCTGGTGGATGAATCGGGTCTTTATGGATCTTAGGCAGGTAATAGATCACTGGGATCCTAGATGATGCTGGAATGAGAAAAGCTTTCTCCTTTTTATTCAGCACACCTGATTTAAATCCTTCCTTCACTATTTTAGACAGAACTTTTCTATATGAAGACCGGGGATCTCTAGAGAGGGGCAAATAGGTATCCCTGTCCCCAACTAAAAGACCGAGTTCATTTAGATAGTCAGTCTTGTTAAGTATCACTATTCCGCCCCCTTTGTCAGCGGGGCGGATAACGATACGTTTCTCTTCACAAAGTTGGTCAAAACCTTTTTTCAAAGAGTTATTAAGTTTAGTCTTTTTAATATTAACCTTCTCAAGGTCTCTCAGGAGTACATCTCTGAAGACCTTGATATTAGGTGCCAGACCTCCCGGAGGATTGAACAGGGAAGCATTGGAAAGGTTAGAGTGTTGAACCTCAGTACCTGCACTCGTAACAATACTCATAGGTTCTCTAATCGGTTTAGAGAGAAAAAATCTTTTCATACTCAATTTTCTAGAGAATTTATGTATATCCATGTGAGTATCAAATTTGTTTAAAGACTGGGGGGGTGCAAACTTCAATCCTTTGTCAAGAAGACTGATCTCCTCTGGAGTCAGCGTGACAGTGCTGAGATTGAAGATCCCCTGTCCTGTTATACTCTTTTCCTTTTTGGTCTTTGATTTCCTCCCCCCTCTAGTTCCTCTCTTTTGTCGCCCATTCTTTGATGGTTTTGGTTGGACCCGGGAAAATCCTTATATTGATTAGTTTCCCTGTCCCTCCATTGGTCCTGTTGGTAAGGAAGATCATATGAATTAGAGGGCCTAGGAGGGTAGAAAGGGGAAGGGGGAGGGGGAAAAGGGTAATAGTATGGCAGCCTTTCATCTCTATTCCATCCATTATGGGTCGCCAGCTGTTGATACGGTCCCCCAAATGGGCGGAATTCCTGAAGGGGTTGGAAACGGTTGGTCACCGGGATGGAATAATTATATCGCATGTCATCTTGGGACCTCCAAGGTAATCTCTCAGAGACATTGGTTTCACGATGAGAGGAATCATTTTTGCGATTTTTAGATTTATTTCTCCAACTTGGAGATTTAGTAGATGGACCTGTATTATGGTTATCCCTAGATTTTGGAGGGTGGAAAGGTTGAGACTGTCTCTCTCTTACGGGAGATTTATACGAGACTTTCCTTGGACGTAGGATTGGTCTACTGGGCACATGAGAAGGTGGTATGGGGTTAATCGGATTCCCCAAATTTCCCATAAGAGAGAGACAGTCTCAACCTTTCCACCCTCCAAAATCTAGGGATAACCATAATACAGGTCCATCTACTAAATCTCCAAGTTGGAGAAATAAATCTAAAAATCGCAAAAATGATTCCTCTCATCGTGAAACCAATGTCTCTGAGAGATTACCTTGGAGGTCCCAAGATGACATGCGATATAATTATTCCATCCCGGTGACCAACCGTTTCCAACCCCTTCAGGAATTCCGCCCATTTGGGGGACCGTATCAACAGCTGGCGACCCATAATGGATGGAATAGAGATGAAAGGCTGCCATACTATTACCCTTTTCCCCCTCCCCCTTCCCCTTTCTACCCTCCTAGGCCCTCTAATTCATATGATCTTCCTTACCAACAGGACCAATGGAGGGACAGGGAAACTAATCAATATAAGGATTTTCCCGGGTCCAACCAAAACCATCAAAGAATGGGCGACAAAAGAGAGGAACTAGAGGGGGGAGGAAATCAAAGACCAAAAAGGAAAAGAGTATAACAGGACAGGGGATCTTCAATCTCAGCACTGTCACGCTGACTCCAGAGGAGATCAGTCTTCTTGACAAAGGATTGAAGTTTGCACCCCCCCAGTCTTTAAACAAATTTGATACTCACATGGATATACATAAATTCTCTAGAAAATTGAGTATGAAAAGATTTTTTCTCTCTAAACCGATTAGAGAACCTATGAGTATTGTTACGAGTGCAGGTACTGAGGTTCAACACTCTAACCTTTCCAATGCTTCCCTGTTCAATCCTCCGGGAGGTCTGGCACCTAATATCAAGGTCTTCAGAGATGTACTCCTGAGAGACCTTGAGAAGGTTAATATTAAAAAGACTAAACTTAATAACTCTTTGAAAAAAGGTTTTGACCAACTTTGTGAAGAGAAACGTATCGTTATCCGCCCCGCTGACAAAGGGGGCGGAATAGTGATACTTAACAAGACTGACTATCTAAATGAACTCGGTCTTTTAGTTGGGGACAGGGATACCTATTTGCCCCTCTCTAGAGATCCCCGGTCTTCATATAGAAAAGTTCTGTCTAAAATAGTGAAGGAAGGATTTAAATCAGGTGTGCTGAATAAAAAGGAGAAAGCTTTTCTCATTCCAGCATCATCTAGGATCCCAGTGATCTATTACCTGCCTAAGATCCATAAAGACCCGATTCATCCACCAGGGAGACCTATTATAAGTGGAATTAATTCTATTTCGTCTAGGGCAGGAAAATATATAGATGGATATTTACAACCACTTGTTAGAGCTCTGCCAGCTTTTATCCGAGATAGTAAACATGTTATCAATATCATCAACGAGGTTTCATATGAGGAGGGCTTATGGTTGGTTACTGCGGACGTCACGTCCCTATATACCATTATACCACATGTATGGGGGATTTCCTCCGTCAAACACTTTTTGGAAAGGGATTCTGATTTATCTACAGTTCAACAAAGATTTATTTTAGATCTTTTACAATTTGCAACCACACACAATTTCTTTTGGTTTAGTGGTGGATTTTTCCTTCAAAAGAGGGGGGTCGCGATGGGGGCCAAATTTGCCCCCAGCCTGGCCAACCTCTTTATGGGGAAATGGGAGGAGGACGTCATCTATGCTGACCGCAGGCCAGAGTTGGCCTTGTGGGTCAGATATATAGATGACGTCCTCCTCCTATGGAGGGGATCTAGGGAATCTTTGGATTCCTTTATGGGTTCCCTCAATATCAATGATAGGGGGATTGAGTTCAAATATGAGGCGGATCAGAGTAAGATCAACTTCTTGGACCTTGTAATACGAGTGGAGAAAGGTCAATTTGTGACCTCCACTTTTTTCAAGTCCACAGATCGCAACTCATTCATCCCCCGCGATAGCTGTCATCATAAAGCCTGGTTGGATTCAGTACCCAAGAGCCAATTTTTACGCCTTAGGCGCAATTGTAGCAAAATAGAAGACTTTGAGGAACAGGCAAAAATGCTAACAACAAGATTTGTGGATAAGGGCTACTTAACAGAAGACCTTGAAAAATCTATTCGAGAAATTGAAGTAGTTGATAGAGTTGTGTTATTACAGGACAAAGTTGCCCCCCTAGCAGAGGTAAACAACCGATTCATTTCTCCCTTTATCACCAACTACTCAAACCAACATTATGCAATTAAGAAACTGGTCAGGAAACACTGGCATCTTCTCAAAGAAGATCCAGTTCTTGGTCCAGCACTCCCGGAACAGCCTCAAGTGGTTTTTAGAGGGGTCCCCTCATTGAGAGATTCCCTTGCCCCAGGAGTGGTTGATCCTCCAAGCAATAAACCAATGTTTTTTCAGAATATAATTGGTTACCACAAGTGCAATAAATGTGCTGTATGTAAGGTCAATGCAGTGAATGAACTTAAGACTTTGAGCTTTGTCTCAAACAGTACTTCTCAGACCTATAACATACGATCTTTCATCACATGTTCTATGACCCATGTGGTTTATTTGTTGATCTGCCCATGTGGGCTACAATATGTGGGACGTACAATAAGAACCTTCCAGGTCAGAGTTAATGAACACATAGGGAATATAAGAAGAGGATATAAAAAACACTCGGTCTCTAGACATTATAGAGAAGTACACGCTAGGAATCCAAGCGGTACCTCTATAGTTGCTATCGACATCCTCAAATCCCATTGGAGAGGAGGATCAAAGAGGATAGCTATATCCAAACTAGAGATGAGTTGGATTTATCGGTTAAAATGTCTTAAGCCGCAGGGCCTAAATGTGGATATAGAAGTAAATGCTTTCCTGGATAACTCATAGAAATATTCTTGGTTATGTAATTTGGTTAGCTAGATTTATTTGGCTAATTAACTCTATTTACCTTCTATTTATATTTACTTTATTGGTAATTAAGTTTTTTCTTGTTAATATATATCTTAATATATGTGCAGATGTCCTATCAGGTGGAGATTTTGCCTTTTATATAGCCATTGGTCGTTTTTTTCTTGACTATTGGTTTTGTATAAGAAAGAAAGTTTGTTTTTAAACAAATTAGATTTTTATTTATATTTTTTTATGCAAGTTTATATGCTTACCTTGACATTTAATGTGTATATGCATCTTGCGCGTTTTTTCCATTTTTAGTAATGGTAATTAATGTGTATATATGTATAAAGACATGTTGTGCGCATAGGCCTATTAATTAATGGGTCGCGCACTTTTAGCTAGATTGTTAGTGACGACTAAAATTAAAATATAGTATGTCCATTAGAGATAAGTATATGTCTTTTAACTGTCTACCTCTGGACATATGGATATTGGTGACAGACAATGTTCTTAGGTAACTAGTTTTTTGTATTTACTTATTCATTCGTCGGAGGACCGGGAACCAGTGATTGTGCCCTTTCAGGCCGGATCGGACCTTGAGTGACGCAGGATATGCCTATCTGCATCACACAGATCTCGCTGGTAGCGCGCTTCCTGTTTCTCCCGGTCTACTCCCACTTCCGCCTTCTTCACTATTCTTCAATGAAGGTGATGAATCGAAAGAGAGGCTTGGTTGCGTCTCTATCTACTTAAGAGGTGAACGTTCAGTGCGTCGCCCGTGCCCTTTGACAACGTCATTTTCTGACGAAACCGGTCAGGGCGGAGCCACGCACTACGTCACCGTGTTTTGTCACGTGACCCCGGAAGCACGGGCGCACGTTTGTATTTTCTTTCCTTTTGTTATCTTGCATGTTTTTAGCCGGCAATTTTAAATTATTTGTGTATATGCTGCACAATTTGAATTAAACTTCCTGGAAATACTTTCACTATGGCGAGTCCCCGGTTTCTTCTTTTTTCTTTGATCCGAACGGGATGCTGAGCTTGCTGCAGTTGCTGAATACTTTTGCTGGTCCAGTGGAGATCGCATTGATCCAGAGTGGAAGATCCGGAAGCGTCCTACTCCAGACGTATTGGGAGTGATATGCCTGAATCCCTCTTATATCTGGTAAGAGTACATCCTTATTTACCTCACCATATTGGAAGTAATATTGTGTAACTGGTGGTGGACTTACACAGGACCTCTACAATCTACAGTTATTACCTTTGTGATTCAACTCGGAAAGCTGCTATATATATTTATATTTTTTCTCATTACCCTATCAGAAGCACTTCAGAGAATTTTTCATGTTTTTTATTTCAGCCCACATGGACTTTATCTATATATATTTAAATATATATTCACCTTGATATAATTTAATTTATTCATTTTTATGATTATACTGCATATGTCTGTTTTTTATTTATTTATATAGACTCATCTAATTCCCTTCACTATATCACATTGTGCCTCTAAGCGCAACTCTTTCTGTTTTTAATTTTTGCTTTTTATGTATATCACATATTTTTGTGTTGCTGCTGGACACCATCAAATTTATTTATTTCACTATATTATCTAATTTTATTTATTCAATTAGTAATTTAATTCAATTTATTTTTGTTAGCGCGAGGAATTTTTCCCCTTTGGATTGAACTCCCAAAGAATTGCAAGATAGAAAAAATAAGATAAGAGGATATCTGGAACGAATAAAATTACCTGTAATGTCAGAAGATGACTCAAGAAGACTAGACAAGGAAATCACTAAAGAGGAGATAGAGCAGGCCGTTAAAAACAGCAAATCTGGGAAAAGTCCCGGCCCAGATGGCTATACTTCTTTATATTTTAAGAAATTTATAGAAATTTTGTTGCCTTATTATCATTTATACATGAATTCAATAGGTAAGGGCTTTGAGTTACGAGGAGAAGCCTTAGGTGCCTATATATCTCTCCTAGCAAAAGAGGGAAAAGACCCTACCGTATGCTCTAGTTTCAGGCCAATATCCTTAATCAATGAAGACATGAAAATTTATGCAAGGATACTGGCAGAGAGACTAAAGCTCCTTATGCCAGAGCTTATAGGCGAAGATCAAGCCGGCTTTGTTCCCGGAAGAGAAACGAGAGATAATATCTTATAAACAGTCCTGTTAATTCATGAAGCAAAGAAAAGTAAAAGCCCAGCCCTGTTTCTATCTGTCAATGCCGAAAAGGCATTCGACAGGCTGGATTGGGACTTTATGGTCCAGACACTATATAAATTTGGTATAGGACCCCGTATGATTAAATGGATAGAAGCCCTATATTCCATACCCACAGCCCAAATCATGGTTAATGGGACTCTCTCAGAAAAATTTAGGCTATTAAATGGAACTCGCCAGGGATGCCCACTTTCCCCTTTGCTCTTTGTGCTCTCCTTGGAGCCTCTTTTAATATCCATTAGAGCAAACCAGGAAATTATGGGTATAGAAGCAGGAGGACAAGAACACAAAATATCCACCTTTGCGGATGACATCATGATACATATAACAAACCCTATACAAAGTCTCCCAAAAATTATGGAAGAACTGGGAAAATATGGTCAGGTCTCAAATTTAAAAATAAATATGTAAAAGATTGAAATTTTGAATATTTCGGTCCCAATGAATGAAAGTAAAGACCTCCAAAAATTATATCCTTTCGGATGGAAACAAAAAGGCTTAAAGTACTTGGGAGTATTTTTGTCAAGATCTAATGCAGATTTATATCAGGATAATTATATGCCACTGTTAAATAAAATTAAAAATGAACTAAAGAGATATCCTGCCAATAGACTGTCATGGTTTGGTAGGATACGTGTGGTTAAAATGATGATCCTCCCTAAGGCTCTATACATATTTCAAAGTTTACTGATACACATCCCTAGAGCTTACTTTAAAACTTTGAGATTAGTGTTACAGAAATTTATATGGAATAATAAAAATAACCGCATCGCCTTCCGTAGATTAACTAGATCAAAAGAAAAGGGAGGAATTTTTCTCTCAGATTTAGAGAAATATCACGAAGCAGCTATAATACGGAGGGTTATGGATTGGACTGTAGGTCCCCAGCAAAAAAATAAAAAAATGGGTAGAATTGGAAGCAAAAATGTGCAACTCTGAGCTATTGCAGATCATTTGGATCCCAAAACAGTTTAGAGGTTTCCCAGGAGATGTAGCTCAGATTACGGTCGAAGCTTTAAGTACATGGGATAAGTTAATTAAAAGTATACAAGGTAAACATAACAGCCCGTTCATCCCTCTCACTAGAAATAATTATTTCCCCCCAGGGAAAAATAATAAATTGTATTTAAAATGGACTAAAGCGCCACATTTGAGACTAAGAGATGTCATGAAGGGAAATGCCCTATGTACATTAAATGAACTGCGGGAAAGATATGGAACCACCCCCTGGGAAGTGTGGAGATACAATCAGCTTAAACACTTTGTAGACACCCTCCCAAAACCTCTTAGGGGGGTAGGCAGGCTAAATGTATGGGAAAAACTGGTAGAAGAAGCACGGATAGATAGACATGGAATCTCCACCATCTACAAAATGTTAATGATGCATATGGAGCAGGGTGCTGTTTTCCCAACAGAGAGCTGGGGATTAGAACTAAATCAACCACCACCAGATTGTATGAGAAACAGAATTTTGGACTATGTCCATTCCACCTCTGTACAGTAGATACACGGATAAAAGAAATGAACTTCAAACTTTTGAATAAATGGTACTATGTACCGGTGAAATTAAATAAGATAAACCCCCAGGAGACACCTTTATGCTGGAGGGACTGTGGGGAGGTGGGATTGCACGCCCATATTTGGTGGCATTGCACGAAGATCCAGCCATATTGGATCCAAATACTACAACTTATTAAAGAGATCAGCGGAACCGAGATTAGCTTGGACCCATGGCAATGTCTATTCCATGCTGTGACTATACCCGGAAATAAATATAAAACAACAATCATCCCAATACTGTTAAATGCAGCAAAGACCTTGATCCCAAAAAAATGGAGAGATAAACTAGCACCCCCGATCCAAGAATGGTTAAGGGAAGTAGAAAGGATAAGAAGTATGGAGGAGGTAATATCCCAATATAAGGAATTAAATAATTACGATACTGGAAAAATTTAAAAAAATCTATGGTTTATATAGGCTATATGAGAAACGAGGAAAGTACTTAGGTAGTTCTTGCAGGTATACATAGGAGATAAGAGTTCGGGACCTCCTTTCTCCCCCCCTCCCCTTCCCCTGGGGAGAAATTAGAGGGGGATCTAAGCATAACTGCACTTTAACACAATGGGTGTGTGGTCTTTGTCCCCCATTTTTTTTTCTCCTCTCACCTAACAAGAGAGGTATATGGGTAGTGGAGGACAAGAGTTGCTCTTGTCCCCTCATAATATGGAGCAGGGAGGGCACATGAAATATGTTAAAAACAGCACCTTTTGAACCAGGGGTTATATATTTTTTTTCTCTCCTTCCTCTCATTTATCGAGAGAGGAATATGGGTAGTGGAGGACGAGATTTGCTCTTGTCCCCTCATAATACAGAGCAGTGAGGGCACAGGAATATGTTTTAAAATGAGGCGGCACCTTTTTGAATCAGGGTGTTTTTTTTTTTCTTCTTCTTCTCCTCTCACTTAACAAGAGAGGTATATGGGTAGTGGAGGACGAGAGATGCTCTTGTCCCCTCATAATATGGAGCAGGGAGGGCACAGGAAATATGTTTTAAATGAGGCACTTTTTGAATCAGGGGTTATAAATTTTTTATTTTTTTTTCCTTTCTCCTTCCTCTCATCTACCGAGAGAGGAATATGGGTAGTGGAGGACGAGATTGGCTCTTGTCCCCTCATAATACAGAGTAGGGAGGGCACAGGAATATGTTTAAAATGAGGTGACACCTTTTTTTTTCTCTTTCTTTCTTTTCTCGCCATTGGGGAAGGGGTAGGGGGGGAGGAGAGAGTAGGAGATAAGGAGGAGGTTGGACTGTCCTATAATTGTGGTTTAGGAAACTGTTTATATGTTTAACGTTTAATGTTGTAATTTATGTGTATGTATTTAACTGAAGAAAACATTTTTGTATGCTTATTGAAAATGTGGTGTTACCACAGTTGGATAAAGGTGACAAGGAAATCCCCTCAGGATTGCTCAAACAATTTGAAAAGATGCTTCACAGAGCACTTAAACAGACATCTAAACAAATCACCTCAAGTCTCACAAGAGAAATAAGGGAGATAGGGAACCGCACAGATGCCCTGGAAACAAAGGTAGATGAAATAGAAATCTTTACTCAGGAATGCATGTCTGATATAGATACCCTCAAGGAAGAAAACCTAACCCTGCTAAATAGACTGGAGGATTTTGAGAATCGGGCAAAAAGGTCAAACCTGAGATTTAGGGGCATACCAGAGTCTGTAGTAGACCTTCAATACACCATTCTTGCCCTATGCCAAGAACTGCTCCCAGGCATCCCTGTAGAGCGCCTAGAAATGGACAGGATTCATAGGGCTCTCACCCCTAAAAAGGCTGAAGGTCCCCCCAGGGACATAATAACCAAATTTCATTACTATAGGTCCAAAGAGCAAATACTGCAGGCAGCAAGAGAAAAAAACATCTTGACTTTTCAAAACGACAACTACCAAATTTTTGCGGACATCTCACAACAGACAATTAACAAGAGAAGAGCCATGAAGCCCCTCCTGATTGAGTTACAGCAACGTAACATTAAATACCAATGGGGTTTCCCTTTTTCCCTCCGTTTTACACTGCAAGGGACAAAGATAGTCTGCAGGTCACCTGACCAGTTACACCAAGCCCTTGTGGACTTCAAATTAATTGGGCAATCCTCTGCCACATCATCCACACGCAGAAGATCGCCATCATCCTCAGCCAACAACCATGCTACGCAGCAGGACCAAAATGAAGACTTCCATCAGTCAAGCAAACGAGGCAGATTCGTGTCACAACCTCCTGAACGAGAAGACTCAATGGACTGATCATCTTACATTATTAACCATTTTTCCCTTTCTTTCTAGGTTGGAACTCTGGTCACTTGCATCTGAGCTGCTTGTACCACCCTTAGGGTGACCCCCCCTCTTCTGGTAATGACCCCAAATCCATTCACTAGGTAATAATATTGTAACCACCACCCTACCCTTTTATCACACATTCCCCATAGTAGCCTACCCAACTATACCCTTCCCTCCTTTTCTGGAACCACATCCATGGCTCTGTACTCTGAAACTTTGGTAAAATCCAGAGAAAGCAAGAATAGTTTATCACGCCAATCCCTCCTACCCGGCACAAATTCATGACCACCTTCCTCTAATTGTTAAATTCACTCTCTTTAAGTGAACGGTTGCCTACTGCACCCCCTCTCTCTCAAGTCATTCTGGCTATCGCAATAGATGACCGCAATATGGATTTAATCCTATTGTTCTAATCTATCCCTAATAATCCAGACTCCACTCTACTCCCACTCCCAAACTAACCTCCCGGTATATCTCCTGGGTGATCCCGCCTGTCCCAAGACCCCCTATACCCCATTAGGCAGTACCATTCACCTCAGGGACAATAGGGTTCCCCCTCCCTTGCTCAGCTAATATTCTAATATTCCACATAACCAAGCGCATCCTCTCATCTCTTATAATTGCTCTTCTCTCCCCTTTTTGTACACTACGGAACGCGGCACTCTGACCCTTGGAAAAACATGTGCCCCATTTGGTCTAACTCGGACCCCCAACTTAATATGTGGGGGTCTGACGGAGACCCCCTTTTCCCTGGTGGGGATCCTTTTCCCCAACCACGGACTTATGCTAAATATGTCTGTTACAATTTGTTAACTGTTGTTGCACTAACCTTTGTTGTCTTTTATTTTTCCCCTGAAACCTCCTTTCCTGCCCTACCCCCCATCCAGTCTGCACGGAGTGGTCCGGGTAATTGCTACACGTGGAAGCACGGTAAGATTGAGTTGTCGGTTTGGCTACCATGGCACCATTGAACTTATTGTCACTCAATGTGCAAGGCTTAAACATACCACAGAAGCGATCAAAAGCTTTCAGGCTTTTCCAGTCAAAAAAGGCCCACATAGTCTGCCTTCAGGAAACTCATTTCACCCCAAGCACAACCCCTAAGTACTTTCACACAGCTTATCCACAAGTTTACAATGCATCCGCCACAGTAAAGAAAAGAGGCACCCTTATAGCCTTCCACCGCTCGACCCCTTTCACATTGAAGACAGAAATCAGAGACCCAGAGGGGAGATACCTGATCTTAACAGGCTATATTTTATACACGGCAATTACGATTGTCTCATACTATGCCCCTAACCTCAATCCTATGCCATTCATGTCTCACCTTCTTCAAACCATAAATGCTCATAAACTTGGCTCCCTTCTGATTTGCGGAGACTCAATCCAGGTTCTTCTCCCTTTCTTAGACAAGTCCCCCTATATTCAACACAAACACCATCCTAAATGGAATCTTCCCAATCTCCTCTCAAAATACAACCTGGTGAACTCATGGAGGGAGATGAACCCAACAAAACGCAACTTCACCTATTTTTCAAATCCGCACCAATCATTTAGTAGAATAGATCACATATTCCTAACAACCGGAATGATGCCTGAAGTCCTCCACTCCAATATAGTCCCTATTCCGTGGTCAGACCACAACGCAGTTCTTACAACTATAGCCTCAACCATTCCAAAAAAACACGACCGGTCTTGGTATATGCCTGAGCTATTACTTAACCACCCCACTCACTGTCTAGAAATAGAACAATCTTTAAGAGACTATCTAACCCACAATGAGAGCCCTGAAATGTACGCCCTCACACTCTGGGAAGCCCACAAGCCAGTTCTAAGAGGGACTATTCAGAGACAATTAGGGATCCTCAAAAAACAAAGGAAACAAATGGCGATGAAATTGGAAAAATAATTTAATCTAGCATTTTTAGACTTCCAAGACAATTATTCACCCAGAACTAAGGACCGCCTAGACAAAGCTCGCTTAGAGTACGACCTATTCCTTACAGAATCAGCCAATAAAAGTTTAAACAGGTCCAAACACACCTTTTACAAACAA
Organism: Rana kukunoris; assembly: GCA_029574335.1. NCBI lineage: Eukaryota > Metazoa > Chordata > Amphibia > Anura > Ranidae > Rana > Rana kukunoris. Next base: position 361,923,555 of record CM056050.1, on the reverse strand, counting down.
GCCAACAAGCCGTGGACTTATTTAGCAAGATCATTAAATTTCTTTAAGAAATCCTATACCCCCATTAAACTGAATTTGGCTAACAACATCATTTCTAGCAACCCCCTTAAAATCGTACACAAATTTAGCTCCCACCTGAAAAAACTGTATTCGAAAACAAATGTATTCAATGAAAAGGAGGCGGACTCCTTTTATTCGCAACTCCATCTACCCCAAATGTCGGACTCCCAAAGATTGCAATTAGAATCACCTGTATCACATAATGAAGTAAGCAATGCGATAAAGGACCTTAAACTAAATAAAAGACCTGGACCCGACGGATTCACTGCTAAATATTACAAAACATTCACTGAACTCCTCTCACCAAGGCTAGCAGAGGCCTTTAATGACTTGCTAAACCGAAAATCCTTCCGACAGGAATCATTCATGGCCACAATCTGGATGATACCAAAACCACAAACCGATAACACCACATGCGAAAACTTTCGTCCCATTTCAATGCTGAATATGGACATTAAACTTCTTGGTAAGATCTTGGCGGTGCGCCTAAACAGAATAATAGGCTCACTGGTCTATCGTGACCAGGTTGGCTTTATACCGAACCGACAAGCAGGTGACAATATTAGAAGGGCGTACTTGCTAGCTCATATCGCTAAGAAAAGGGGCATCCCACTGTCACTGGATATAAAACAAGCTTTCGACTCTATATCCTGGTCTTATCTAAAATATGCATTACAAAAATGGGGCTTCGGACCCAACTTCATGACATGGATAATGGAATTGTACAATAATCCGAAGGCATGCGTCAAATACGCAGGCTACAAGTCAGACCCATTTTCCATTGGCAGAGGCACAAGACAGGGATGCCCGCTTTCCCCTCTTTTGTTCGCCCTCCTCATAGAACCACTCGCGCATAAGATTAGGTCAGACCCCAAGATCTTAGGTATAGAGGTAGGGGGCCATAAGCATAAACTATGTATGTTCGCCGATGACATCCTCCTTTTTCTCGCGACCCCTCAGGTAACAGGCCCAAACCTAATGTCCCTACTAAAACATTATGCGTCTTTCTCAGGACTAGTTATAAACCCCAAAAAGAGCTTGGCTCTCAATATATCACTCTCAGCTTCGGACCTTAATGCAGCTAAATCTGGTCTACCCTTTCAATGGTCAGATAAAAACATTCCATACCTAGGAATCCGCCTTACGGCTTCTTTCACAGAGATATCGAATCTTTTAAAATCCTGGTCTCATTTACCTTTATCTTGGCTTGGAAGAATTAACGCAATCAAGATGTCAATTCTGCCTAAACTCCTTTACCTCTTTAGAGTTCTCCCAGCCCCAATCCCATCATACTACTTAAGGATTGTACAAAAAAGAGTTTCCAACTTTGTGTGGGGCTCCTCCAAACCAAGATTAAAACATCAAATCTTGCATCTCCCCAAAGTTAAAGGAGGACTGGGGCTACCCAACTTTTTGAACTATTATAGAGCTGCACAATTAGCCACGTTAGTAAAGTACCACACAACAAAGGAACCTCCCCTCTGGGTTTCGATTGAAGTGGTGGAATGCGACCCCATCCCGATTTCCAACATTAAGTGGATCCCATCCAAATCATGCAGACATATCCATAACCCCATTCTTAAGCACTCTCTTTCCTTATGGGACAATTTAAAGATAAAGAACTCCCTTTTATCCTCCCGTGTTCCACTCTTATCATTCTATATAAAATCCATCGTTCTACCCTGCCTGGATCTACCCCAACACCTTTAAAGTATGGGTGAAAAAGGACTGTACATGCCTGTATAAATTCTTGGATTCCTCTACATTTAGGTCCTTTCCGGATATATGCAAAATCTATAACATACCACAATCTAAAATATTTAGGTACCTCCAAATTAAAAACTTTTTCAAACCTTATGCAGACTCCATCCCCAGCCCTCCCCGACTATCTGCCTTTGAAAAGCTCTGCAAAAGCACCCCTCCCTCCAGAGGTTTGATCTCATCAATATACTCCCAGCTGTTGACTAACTCTATTACAGGGAAACTCCCCTATGTAAACAAATGGGAACTAGACCTGGATATTGAACTAGATCCAGAAGACTGGAATCAAATATGGACCAACACCAAATCTGCTTCAATAAATGTACTAGCTTGTGAAACTAATTACAAAGTTCTTACTAGATGGTACCTAGTTCCTACTAGGATAGCGAAATTTGTGCCAAACTACCCTGAGCATTGTTTCAGGGGCTGCTCCAGGAACATTCTTTCATATCTGGTGGTCGTGCCCTAAAGCACAGTTATTCTGGTCAGAAATTTTCACAATAATCAGTCAACTATCGGGTAAGGGGATCCCATTGGACCCCAAAAGCGCATTATTAAACCTCAAACCCAAAAATGTCTCACATAAACAATTTAAACTATTAACACAGCTCTTTACAGCTGCGAAACAAACATTGGCAAAAGCATGGAAAACCCCTAATCTATCAATTAACGAAGTAACGAACAGAATGAACCTAGCTATGACTCACGCCAAAATGATGGCAATCGACATGGACGCGACCGCTGGATTTGAAAGAACCTGGAAACCGTGGTATGAATATGCAGTACCCAATGAAATCAATGATATTGTATTATTACCATGGTAGCCCAGCCTGTTTAACAGTCTACCGCTTAGCGTATATTTGAAATTGACAGCCAATTCCGGACCACTCCTGCAGACACCCCTTTCTCCCCTCCCCGCTTTCCTCCCCACCCTCCTCCCCCTGCCTAGGGCTCTGACTATGAACCTCGTTATTATACATGTTCTTAGCATTGTTATAAGGTTGATTTTGGTTGAAACACTTACGTTGACGCATCAGGACTCTTGCCTAAACCACAGCCCTAAAACCATCTGGGCTGGTTGGAAGAAACGAAGCATCTTAAAATAAACTCCAGAAAATTGGTCTCTTATTTATAACCTTATCTGTACTATTAATATGTCCATTGAAGCCACCAGACTCACCTGTTGTGAACTTACCACTTATGTAAACCAAGAAGTTATTCTGTGTCTGTAATTAACTTATTTTATTTTGTTGAATTGTACATTTCTTTATCACCTCAATAAAGATATATTGACAAAGAAAAAAAAAAAAAGAAAATGTGGTGTTAATGTATAAATGTTTTGAAAAACTCAATAAAAATAAATTTAAAACAAAAGTAGCCCAGAGAGCCTGCTTTAATACTTCATTCAGCTTTAGTGGAAGCAAAGTGTATGAGGCATGGATTGGACCCACCTGCTGCAGCTCCTCTGTGGGTGCGTCTTCTCCGGCTAGATAATTTTCTCCTTATCCAGCATATGAGGGGTACATGTGGGGGTTTCCGACGTATGCTATGACTTCTCTTCTAACTTAAAGTGGTTGAAATCCTCAGTCATGAAATCTGAACAAAGCACATATATCTGTTGTGTTTACTTGTCTATCTCTAAGTGTCATTTTTCTCTGGTGCATTGTTCTCTTGTTATCAGCATGAGTCACTTCTGACAAGTGTATATACTCTCACACAGTGTATAAGTACTGTAACTGCAGCTCCCCACCCCCTCCCCTGTGCTCCTGACAGATGCAGAAGATTTTTTTCACAATTGTGCACTTTTGAAGGGATGTAGAGAAGAGATGGCTTCAGATAAACAAGTAAAACTTATGTAGGAGGATTTGTTTCATTGCTGTGTGTCAACTGAGGCTATTCATTTTATTGGGTATATAAGAGGGTTTAGAACCACTTTAAGATTTGACAATGCTATATATGGATCATAAAAAATGCTGTGACTGGTCCTTTCTAAATACATTGGCCCAGATTCTCAAAGAAGTTTCGTTGGCATATCTCGAGATATGCTGCGTAACTTCTAGGATGTGCCGGCGTATCTTTTTTCTGTATTCAGAAAGCAAGATACGCCGGAATTTTGCTAAGATCCAACCGGCGTAAGTCTCTTACGCCAGGGGTCATCAACCTTCGGGCCGCGGACCACTACCGGTCCGTGGCCTGTTGTCGAGTGGGCCGCCATCAGAGCAGAAGGTGAGCCCTGTCATGGACCGCAGTATCTAGCAGCCTGTTTGTCTTTTGCCATTTCTCCCGAGTGACCGACAATGTTAGCCTATTAGCAAGGCGGGGGGCAGGACGGCTGCAGATCGTGACAGAGAGCGAGAGCTGCCAAACTTATATTAACAAGCAGGAGATTTCCCATTTGTTATTATGAAGAGTCTATGGCTCTCTGTCACGATCTGCAGCTGTCCCGCCCCCTGCCTTGCTAATAGGCTAACATTGTCGGCCGCTCGGGAGAAATGACAGAATACATACAGGACATGCAGGCTGTTAACTATACCGCGGTCCGTGACAGGGCTCACCTCCTGCTAAAGCATGAGAAAATAGACTTAGGCTGCAGGGAAGGCAGCGATTAAAATGGGCACTATGCAGGTACTGTGATTGGGGGGAGGGGGTGCATAACTACAGGGAGGACTGTGATTGGAGGGGGAAAGGGGGTGCATGACTGCAGGGAGGACTATGATTGGGGAAGGGAGGTTGCATTAATGCAGGGCGGATTGTGATGGGGGTGGGGGTCATAACCGCAGGGAGGACTGTGATTGGAGGGGGAAAGGGGGTGCATGACTGCAGGGAGGACTATGATTGGGGAAGGGGGGGTGCATTAATGCAGGGCGGATTGTGATGGGGGTGGGGGTCATAACTGCAGGGAGGACTGTGATTGAAGGGGGAACAGGGTGCATGACTGCAGGGAGGACTATGATTGGGGAAGGGGGGGTGCATTAATGCAGGGCAGATTGTGATGGGGTGGGGGTCATAACCGCAGGGAGGACTGTGATGGTGGGGCCATGACTGCAAAAGGGCACTGTGATATAAAGGGGAGTGTAATCCTTACAGTGCAGGCCCCTTTATATTACAGTGCTCCTTTACAGTGCATGGTGGGTTGTAACACTCTGCAAACCACTTGCCTTCCTTATATGACGCCCCCGCCACCGGGCCCTGAAAAAAATTGTGGTTACACCAAAAGCGGTCCCTGGTGCCACAAAGGTTGGGGACTACTGTCTTACGCCATCGTATCTTAGTGGCATATTTACGCTGGCCGCTAGGTGGCACTTCCGTCGATTTACGCGTCGAATATGGTAATGAGCTAGATACGCCGATTCACAAACATATGTGCGCCCGGCGCTTTTTTTACGTTGTTTACGTAAAGGCTTTTTTGGGCGTAAAGTTACCCCTGCTCTATGAGGCGTAGCCAATGTTAGGTATGGACGTCGGAACAGCGTAGAATTTTTCACGTTTTACGTCGTTTGCGTAAGTCGTCCATGAATAGGGCTGTGCGTAAGTTATGCTCACGTCGAAAGCATTGAGTAGTTGCGGCGTAATTTGGAGCATGCGCACTGGGATACGTCCACGGTTGGCGCATGCGCCATTCGTTAAAAGCGTCAATTACGTGGGGTCACGATTAATTTCCATAAAACACACCCACATCTTCCACATTTGACGCAAGTGCTTTGTGAATACTGCACTTGCCTCACTAAGTTGCGGCGACGTAGCGTAAATACAATACGCTGCGCCCGCTCAAAGTTACGCCGCCCTACGTGAATCTGGGCCATTGTCTCCGCCTTTTTTTTTTGTTGCTTTTATTATATTTTTTGTTATTTTGATTTAATATACAGTTTTTGTAAAATGCTGATGTGATGTTAGGATCTACTACAGTTAGTACTGTGATAACGGCTATATTCACTGATCAATTAATTAGTTATCTCCAGCTGTGTGCCTCTTTGTGGGCTGGAGGGAGTATATATTGGAATAATTTGATCTATGCTGTTATGATTAAGCGATAAGCTAGCGCAAAACGTGTGACCCTTTTGTCCTCCACTATGTCATATTGTGTTTTTATGCTGCTTCATTTCTTTGTGTTCAATAATTCAGAGTTTAGTGCGGCCGTCCGGATCCTTTTTGATTGATACAAAACCTAGAAGCTGATTGCTTTCTATGCAGAGCTGCACTAGATTTTGCACGCTCCTGTTTTAGTAAATCCCCCCCCCCCCCATTGTTTTCTACATCTGTCTACAATTCTTTTTTATTGTGCTTCCTATGAGAGTTTTATTATGTACCCCTGTTAAATGCAGATAGTAAATGAACATTCCTTTTCAATTGTAATAGAGTTTCGTAGTGATCAGTATTGATATTGTCTTTGACTTTAGGCACAGACGGGCTAACTCTGGATTGATGCAATCATGACTCAGCTGTGGGAAGAAGGCTGGATCCATCACTTGGCAAGACATGCTGTAGCTTGTTTTCTAATACGTGGGGACCTCTGGATCAGTTGGGAAGAAGGAATGAAGGTTAGTGTAGTAAAGAATTCCAACAACAATATGATGAGGTTTTTTTTGTCGGTCAACCTGCTGGTTGACTGTCAGCTCCGACCAGAGCTGCTGTACTAACTATGCAATATTTCCAGCTGAGCTGTGTTCTGACAGAGGGGCCCCTCCGACACTCCAATCCGTGCTCTCCACCATTGACATAAAGCGCTAATCGAGAGTCGGTCGGCTGATGGCTTTCCAGCATGCTCGTCTGAATGAAGCCAGCCAAACTGGTTTCTGTCGGTCAGGGTGGCATACACACGGCCCAAATGACAGACTTTTTTTGAACAAATCTGTCTGCTGGGATTTTGGTTTGCTCGCGTGTACACACGAGCAAACCAAAATCCCCGCCAGCAGAGAGCGCGCTGACGTGTCGATGACGTGACGTTGACGCCGCCACGTCACCGCACCAGGAAGTAAAACACTTCCGCGCATGCGCCAAATACATTCAGCGGCGGTGCGGCGGCGGTGCGGGACGACATGTCTGCTGGTAAGTGTACTAACCAGCAGACATGTCGGGCGGACGGATTCCCACCCGATAGATTTCAAAGCATGCTTTGAAATCTGTCGGGTGGCCAAATCCGTCGGCTCGGCCGTACACACGATCGAATCTGTCTGCTGAAAAGGTCCAGCGGACCGTTTCCAGCGGACAGATTTGATCGTGTGTACGAGGCCTTAGAGTTAGAAGAACAATGAAACCTGATTTGTGTGTTTTTTCTATGTATGGTTTGTTATACTATACAAATTACTCATTGACTTTTTAATAGAGGAAATCTGCAAAATGCAAAAAGCACTAAAAATGCATAGGTGGGAATCCAGCCTTATATCCACATTTTGTGTTCTGTTCACTTTGGAAGGAGAACAAATCCGGAAGGAAACTATATAAGGTATGTCCAGAAGCAATGTAAGTAATCTCAAAGGTTAAAGTGGAACTCGAGTCAATCTTTAAGTTTTAGAAAAGGATTAGAATCGGTGTCAGGTTTTTATTGCTGTCTATGTGCTCTTTGGGGCAAAAAACAACTGTAGTAAAAACATTTGATTTAGTAGATTGGTAGAAGATTTAAACCTTTTGCCATCTGTGGTTTTTGCCACGGCCTAATAAATGTTCCTTTATTGGTTGTCCAAAGAGGCATTGTTGTCACTAGGATAGAAAGTAATAAACTATAATGTCACTTAGAATGCCACAGATATCAACAAAAGGTTACAGAGGCTGCAGATGTTTGTGTAAAAAATTTAAATAACAAAATCTGGCTTTTGTAGGCTTAATGATATAAAACTATTTGAAATATTCTTAAATTCTTTTCGAAAACCTCCTCTGGGAAGATGCTGGCAAGAATCCATCTCAGACTTAATGCATATTCATCATACATGCTTTAGCTTGCTACTCTTAAAGCGGAACTAAACACTACTTTTGTTAATAGACAAGGAAGCTGCCATCTCAGCCTCTGTTTGATCTGCAGTTGCCATGGTGCGGCACATGTAAACAATTATGACACCAGTCGTTTTTTCGCTTAAGGGTTCAGTTAAGAGCAAAGGCAACTGTGACATTTATCATTCACAGCATGCCCTATTTTGGGAAACAGTTAAATTAATGGGTTTAGTTCCACTTTAAACAGAGCCGGCTCAGGCTGAGTCTCAAAGGTTATGTCTATGACATTTTGATCACATTAGGCTCAGTTCACAAAGTTAACACACCAGGGTGGGTATTATTATTCTAAAAGTGACACTTGCTTTAAATTGAGTCCATTGAGATTTAAAAATTAGAGTCACATGGCTGAAGATTAAGATATTTATCCTTTTTGTTAAAGCTAAGGTACAAATATTGCTGGCAGGTCTTTAAAGCAGAATATAGTTTCTATATCTCTTCTGCAAACAAAAAAAAAGCTCCCTATTTTCCGTCTGCAAATTTCTTGAGCTGAACAGCTCAGTCCACATTCTCAGCATTCTTTGGGTACTAGGAAAAAGTACCTCCCATGTACCTCCCATGTGCATACATGGGGCTTATATCATCCTGGACTGGTCAATCAAGATGCTCAAAAATTGTACCTAGAAGAAGGCTGCTAAGATTTCATCGACCGATTGTGACACAGCGGTGAAGAATATTGCAGCTTTTCCATAGTGTGAAAAGATGCTGTGCATTCTGGAGCATTATGGCAAAAGCCCTGGGGTTTCACAGCGGGCCACCTTAAGTTCTACCTTAATTCATGAGTCACTGAATGTTCCATTGTAGCACATTCATGGTAAAGGGTCCTTGCCCTTTTCTACATATATTTTTATTATCATGAGTACTTTTGTAGCACTAATCTTGACTCTTGAATATTGCAGGCACACTGGTGTTCCACTTTAACCACTTCCATACTGGGCACTTAAACACCCTCCTGACCAGACCAATTTTCAGCTTTCAGCGCTCTTATACTTTGAATGACAATTACTCAGTCATGCAACACTGTGCCCAAATGATTTTTTTGTCCTTTTTTCCCCACAAACAGAGCTTTCTTTTGGTGCTTTTGATCACCTCTGCGTTTTTAATTTTTTGCGCTATTAATGAAAAAAGACCGAAAATTTGGGAAAAAAAATATTTTTTCTTAGTTTCTGTGATAAAATTTTGCAAATTATTAATTTTTCTTCATACATTTTGGCCACAATTTATACTGCTACATGTCTTTGATAAAAACAACCCAAGGTTTTTGGAAATTATTTGGTCTGTGTAAAAGTTTTAGAGTCTACAAGCTATAGTGCAAATCATAAAAAATATCACATCTGATCACACCTGATGTACTGAAGGCCTCTCTCAATTCTTGAGACCTTAACAAGCCAGGAAAGTACAAATGCCCACAGATAGCACTGATGAGGCGGCACAGATAGCACTGAGGCGGCACAGATAGCACTGAGGCGGCACAGATGGCACTGAGATGGGTAATAATGAGATGGGTACTGATGTGCACCGATGAGGCCTGTGTACTGGTGGACACAGGTGGGCACTGATGAGGCGGAACAGATGGCACTAATGAGGCGGCACAGATGGCACTGAGAAGGGTACTGATGAGATGGGTACTGATGTGCACTGATTGACTGCGGCACAGATGGGCACTGATAAGGTGGCACAGGTGGGCACTGATGGGGTGGCACAGGTGGGCACTGATGAGGTGGCACAGGTGGGCACTGATAAGGTGGCACAGGTGGGCACTGATTGCAGATGTGCACTGAGGTGGCAGATGGGCACTGGGCACAGGTGGTACTGGTGGCACAGGTGGGCACGGTGGTACTGATGGGCACAGTGGTACTGGTGGGCACGGTGGCACTGGTGGGCACAGGTGGACACGGTGGCACTGGTGGGCACAGGTGGGCACGGTGGTACTGGTGGGTGCACGGTGGGCACGGTGGTACTGGTGGGCACGGTGGTACTGGTGGGCACAGGTGGGCACGGTGGTACTGGTGGGGGCACGGTGGTACTGGTGGGCACACGGTGGTACTGGTGGGCACATGGTGATACTGGTGGGTACTGGTGCTACTGGTGGTACTGGTGGGCACGGTGGTACTGGTGGGCACTGTGGTACTGGGGGGCACAGGTGGTCCTAGGGGCACTGATTGGTCTCACTGGTTACTCATAGTTTGCTCTCCCTCCTCACACGCGGTGTCTGTGTGAGGAGGGGAGAGCCGGCAATGAGAGATGATCTCATATGTTTACATATGAGATCATCTCTCATTGGCCGCACAGATCGCGCTGTAAATAGCCGCTGTGATTGGATATTTAGCGCGATCTGTGTTTGGCTGTGTCCAAACTTTGTAAACAGTCTCGTTCTCTGGTGCTTACATAGATATTTAAAGTATCACATAAAAATGATGCTTGTTGTAATGGTGGAACTGTATACTCAGTGGGCTAGCTAGATTCTGAATTTCTAATCCCAACACTCCAATTTCTAGTGCAAGTTTAGTTCTGAATGGCAGGTCATTTGCAAAGTGCTAAATACATGAATACTACTATTCCTGGTGTCAGTCTAAACACTGGTTGTCGGCTATCAAAATGATCCTGTTGCTTGAACATTTTGAGTAAAGGGCATGAAAGACGTATTTCAGAAGCTCTGACTACACTTAAGCCCCATACACACCATCAGATTATCTGCAGATTTTTGTCTTCAGATTTACCAAAACCATGTAGTACAAAGGCCTGCCCGATTGCATACAAGTTGAAACTCTTAAGGTTTGACCTCATATTAAATGGTTTTGGTAAATCTGAAGACAAAAATCTGCAGATAATCTGATGGTGTGTATGGGGCTTTAAAGTGGAAGTAAACCCTTCACTTTGATAGTTACAAAAACAGTTAACATTCCCGGCATGCCGTAAATGCTAGCTGTCACATTTGTTTGTGCTCTCAACCAAACTGCCAAACCATCCAATGGCTGGTTTCACAACAGGTCACATGTACAGCATCATGGCAGTTGCAGATTAAACAGAAATCAAGATGGCCGCTTCCTTGGCTGCAAACAATAGGAGTGTTTACTTCCACTTTAACTGATACTTGCTCCAGTTTAGTGACTTAAGCCATAGGATCAGCATGACAACATTTTCAAAAGGAGGTCAGTAATTGATGCCTACATATTACTGTCAATGCAGATTACCTTCAGGGGTTCTAAAAGTTCTACAATCAGCAGATATACACTGCCTATGATCATGTCCATTTATCATGCTGTAAAAAAATAATCACCTAAAGTAAAAACTAAAGATAATTTGTCCTGATCATCAGTGTCACATGGGAATAAAAATGAGGGTAAAACTTAAACTTTTGAGTTGCCTCTAGAACTGGAGAAGAGGGGAACTCTTCCAATGGCTGTTACAGCTGTCTAAGAGGGTATTTCCCTGACATTGTAGAGCTATCCGCTCACTTCCTCTTCCTCTACAGGAAAGACACAGATGATGAAATGAAAACTGAAGGCAGTATTAAGCCTCCCATATCCAAAATTAGAAAGAAGAACATTTTTGGATTTAACTGAACTTAACTCTGCTGTGGTCTTTTATTTTACATTTGTCCCTTACTTGATAACTTATTGGTTTGTTTTAGACTTGCTGTTCTTTCGCGCTGCATTATTAGTCTATATTTAACATGTCCCATTTGTCTTCAACTTTTAGCTTTTATGGTTTTAAAGATATTGATGTGTAGACCACTTTGCTCCATTTGTGGCATTGCACACTAATCTAAACCACTTAACATTCCCCTTGTTTTGCAAAAAATGTAGTCCTGTAATCCAGACAAGAGTATAGAGAAGATGGTGTCTAGGATCCCATTGCTGTGGACTCTAAGGCCGCGTGCACACGGTGAGACATGTCCGCTGAAACATGTCCGACGGACCATTTCCAGCGGACATGTCTCCTCGGATTTTAGTCCAATAGCGTGTACACACCATTGGACGAAATTCCCCTCGGACTGAGGACGCGGTGACGTGGCAGTGACGTTGACGCCGCCACGTCACCACTCCAGGAAGTAAAATACTTCCACGCATGCGTCAAATCCATTCGACACATGCAGGAGATTAATGTCCGCTGGTTAGGCGTACTAACCAGTGGACATTTGTCCGACGGACAGGTTTTCAGCGGACAAATTTCAAAGCATGCTTTGAAATTTGTCCGCTGGAAAAACCTGTCCGCTAGGTCGTACACACGATCGGATATGTCCGCTGAAACTGGTCGGCCTTATGTTCATGGTAGGTTCCCATCTAGTGTTCGCAAAAATAATAATAATATGCATTATCATATTTATTCCATGCAGTGGTGAAAAACTATAGCAGCAAACAGTTCGCCCGCCTGCCTGTCACCCTCTACAATCAATGACTGCATCCTCCAGCAGTGTGTAGAAAAAACTTTAGGGAACATCCAACAAACGATTTAAGCCACTGTGATAAACTAGACCAAACATGTAGTGGTTTGTCTGGAAGTCCTCCTTGGCTCTCAGTGCTTGCTCCTGTTCGATATAGTTCTTGTTGTACACATGCTTTAGTGAAGTTTAAGCAACTATAAAAAATAACTCTGTCTTTGTAATGATGTGCAGCATGTAATATGGAATTTAATATGATTACAGTGAAGATAGGTGATTTCTAAGCTGATGGTTCAATGATGAAGGTAGCAAAGTGGGCATACAAGAGGGAGTAGGTGGACACTACCACTGTTCACAAATAGTCCAAATATATAAGGTCATCATTTAGGCACAGGTCGAAGAATTTCACACTGTGCTTTGCAACCTTATAGAACTTTATAGGTGTTGGATCATAAATATATGGACCAGTTCACCTTTCTACAGGCATAATGGAGGAAGATATGTAGTAAGATTTATGCAAAAGATTGATGATTTACAAACCTTTTCAATGCCCACTGATCTGATAAAACTTCTCACTGCTTTATTATCACTATTCCATATGAACAAAGTTAAGTTTATAGAAAGCTTTATCAAACCACTGAGAGAGAAGTTAAAAGCTAATGCTAATAATTAACCACCTTGAGGTTATCTCAATAACTGCAAAGTTAGCCAAGAAATGTTTGAGTTGAGAGATATTGTCATTAAAATTCACTGTCATGATTTTAGATAATGCTGAAAGTGTGCCAGGTCAGCAAAAAAGAAGATAATGCTTCTTTAGATCTTATGTCCAAGGGCACAAATGCATCCTGTGGGGCTATTGTGGCTATAAGCCAGATTTCTGTATATGTTCTCTAGTGGAATATCTGTTGGCTTTTCCTGTCCTGGAGCATTTTTGTTTCCCCGTTGACATAATTTGCCAGCTGCTGATGTCATCATATTATAATTGTTATAATTGATTTCTGTGGGAAAAAATAGCGCTGAGGATGGGCCTTAGGCAAAGTATAAAGGGAAGGATGTGAAATTAAAAATAAAACTGCAAGAAAGTTAACACTTTACTAGACTGTAATTGTCAAAACAGCCCCTATGTATTCCTGTTGCAGTGAAAGTGAGTGAAAATCTAAAATTTGGAGTTGTTGCATGAACAGGAAAACCAGCACACCTCAAACAGCATGTGAACTCTATTAAAGTCTATGGCACACAAACATGAAAAATCAATGCTTTATTTCTTTGGGTCCAACACGACCAACATCAACAGGAGGTAGATAGGACAGGTTGATGAAATAAAGAAAACCTTGCAGTATCAGGCTTGGATTTGGATGAACAGGAAAGCAAGCCTGCTTTTAGTAACTGTATATTGTGTCGCCACTCTAGCCAGAGTGGGTAAAGTGCCTCTGGACAGACTTCTGCCACAAGCCTGGCAGCCGGAATGTCACTTAAGGTTGCTTGGAGGAACAAGTCTCTCCCACTGACTTGGCTCTAGTAGAATTTAGCGTTCTAGATGAAGACCTCTGCCACAGGCCCAATGTTGGACTGTAGAGCGAATCCTCCCAGAAAGTTCTCTTTTAGTAGGGGTCACCAGTTGACAGTCTATGGTTATCTGTCAGTTCCTGGTAACCAGAGCCCCGATGGTTCGTTCAAGCCCTTTTGGATCACCTGCCTCCTGGTTCTCCTCAAGCCGATCCCCTACCGAACAACATACAGCTTAGGATCTCTTCTATTGGAATAGGTCCCCAGCAAGTCGCTAGGGCCCCTAACTCTGCACAGCATGCGCCCCCGGCCTGGTAGGCCATGTCGCCGGGGTCCGTTGGGTGCGCACACCCTGAAGGTGGGTGCCGCACCTGGAACCCGCGAAGAACCCCGGAAAATGGCATCTGCCACAGATATACCCCTCCCCAGCATACTCCGCGCGGGAAAACTCCTCCAATTGGCTGCTGGGGAAAAGTGGCTCTGCCAGAACCCCTCTGACGCCATCTGTCTGTGGGATCGCACCCCCGGAGCGCAGACTGACCCACAGGACAGTTCCAGAAATGGCAGCAGCCCAAATTTAGCAAAATTAAGAGTGGAAGCAACATAACTCTGCCACTCCCCCACTAACTTTAGTGTAGTGCCCATACTGAAAGTAAGGGGGCGCTACAGATGTTTCAGATGATCATATGAAAATGAACATCAGAGATTTTAGAAATGAAGCACATTTATTGGAAAATAGCTGCAAAAGGTGCAGATGTCCTAACAATTTGTCAGAAAAGCAAGTAAATGTGCTACAAATCTGCTGACCAATCAATGTACATGAACAGCAAAGTAGCTAAGCCAAATATGATTTTCGGTATTGATTTTTTTAGAACCATGTCAGGAGCCAGCTCTAACATTCCTATCATAAACCACATAAATAAGTATACAAAGCTAAATACTTAGAAACAAATTAATTTGTTGATGAACAATCAATTGTACTTTCATTTTGGATAACACTAAAATGAAAAATTATCCATTCATATAAAGTAGGTTTGACAATCCTGGGTAGAATGGGTCATATCCTGCCTCTGGAATGTTTTTTTTTTTTTCTTTTAAAAAGGCCTTGCATATCACAAAAATGCAGAGCTTTTTTTTTCTCAGACAATAGGTGCAGGAACTCCCTCTACCCACCTTCCCAGTATCGCCCATTTTAGACAATATAGAACCAAGTCTCATTTTGTGACGCTAAGTAATTTGTATGAATTTTGGTAATGAGATCAAGAAAAACAGAAAAATAGATCCCCTGCAGCCAGAAACAATCGATCCTCCCTATCAACAATGGACCACCCACAACAAAATTTCCCCTTTTAGCAACAATAGACTGCTGGCAGCATCAACAGATCTCCGCACAGCCAGCATTAATAGACTCTCTGGCTACCATCAACAATAGACCCCTCTCCCAACAGTACATCTCTTTCAGCAACAACTGACCCCCCAGCAACATAAGACCCCCCCCCAGCAACAACAGACCTCCCATCAACAATACACCCCCTGTAAAAATAGATCCCCAGCAGTGAGCATCAACACCCTGCAGCACACCCCAGCACCCCTTTCCATTACATACAGTCAGTCCAGGAGGTGCCAGAACTGCATTCCACTGAAAAAAAATCCCTGCAAAAATGTATAAATGTAAGTACTGACCCATTAAAAATGTAGGTCAGTCAAAACTAAGGTTATACTCTAAAATGCAAAAAGGGTGCAATTTCTGCCAAATATGCCTTAGTGCCCTCCTACAGATCCCATGTGAAGTGTGTTCATTCTGCAGGGGATTATTGATGGCTCAGATTAAAATAAAATTTTGATTTATGCACATTTACGCACTTTTTTTTTTTTTTTAGATTTTATCAGGTAGCCAAATGCTTTAACTTGGTGCCTTTAAATGGGAATTGGAGCTCCAGGTTTCTGTATCATCTGATCAATGGGCAACCATATTCAGAAGAATACATAAAGGCTCATTAAATATCCTAACACAGGAAAACGGCTACAAAATTTACTCAAGATGGTACAGAACCCCTTCTCGTATTCACAAATTCAACCCCGACGCCTCTCCCTTATGTTGGAGATGTAATAATACACCTGGTACTCTTCTACATATATGGTGGGAATGCTCTGTGATAATTGATTTCTGGAAAGAGGTTCATAGACTGATAACTCAAATTACCACCTTCGCTCCAGATTTCACTCCTGGTCAATACTTGCTACACCTCTCTAGCCTCTCCCACTCCACTTATAATTCCACCATACTCATACATTTAATTAATGCGGCGAGACTATGTATTCCCATCAAGTGGAGACAGTCGGTCCCGCCAACCATTGTAGATTGGATTCGCAGAGTCAATCACATTGCCAGCATGGAGGAATTAATACACCAATCTAGAGACTCGACTGGAGTCTACCTTGATAAATGGGCTTGTTGGTAAAAAAAAAAAAAAAAGCATGTTGTATTGAGAACTGTTGCAATTTTGCCCATATGCATACTCTAATTTGTGGATAGAAAAGAACATTTCTGTTTAGAGCTCTGTCACATGTAAAGATTGCTGTGCATGACTCAGAACGTGGCAGGGAGACTTACTTACTGTATTTACCTGATCCTAAATAGCTTTGGGCCATAGACACTATCCCTGGAATTCAAAAACAGATTTTATGAAGGTGTCTCATGTTCTGAAAGTGGTGTAGAATGCGCCAAATTCACTTACCTGTCTGGAACTTATACTTGAATTTGGTGCATGATGTGCCACTTTAAAATTTTTGGAGACACTTTCGCAAAATCTGCAAAAATACAGTTAGTCTTGATCAACTCTACTTTCCTAAGATACAAACTGTCCGTATTTTATTTTGAATTTGGCACAATGTAAAAGTAATTCATTTTAGGACTACCTCACCGTCAGAGCCAATAGTGTCGCAAATTCTTTATGAATTCTGTGCAATACATTAACAAAATAGATTAACCCAGAACTGTGGCGCAGCAGCTTTAAGCCCTGTACAGACTGATGGACTGTTTTCATCGGACAAACCGGTCGTGTGTGGGCCCCATCGGTTTGTTTTCCATCGGTGAAAAAAAATAGAACATGTTTTACATTTTTCCTATGGATAAAAAAAACAATAGAAAAAAAATGATCGTCTGTGTGGAAGTCCATCGGTCAAAAATCCACGCATGCTCAGAATCAACTTGACGCATGCTCGAAAGCATTGAACTTAATTTTTCTCAGCTCGTCGTAGTGTTTTACGCCACCGCGTTTTGGCACGGTCGGGTTTTTGACTGATGGTGTTTAGGCAAGACTGATGAAAGTCAGCTTCATTGGATATCCAACGAAAAAATCCATCGGATTAGAGTCCATCAGATATCCAATCGTGTGTACAAGGCTTTACAATATTCCCCCCATATTAGTAAACCTAGGTAGAAAATGTCAGGCAGACAGACACATGAGAACATCAGGTTAAGATATATCAAGATATGTCAACAAGCTACAATCAATACAGGCCCTGATTTTGTATACCCACTTAGGGCTTTTTAACCACTTGACCACTAAGCACTTAAACCCCCTTCCTAACCAGACCAATTTTCAGCTTTCGGTGCTCTCACAATTTGAATGACAATTACTCAGTCATACAAC
This sequence comes from Rana kukunoris, assembly GCA_029574335.1. Taxonomy (NCBI): domain Eukaryota; kingdom Metazoa; phylum Chordata; class Amphibia; order Anura; family Ranidae; genus Rana; species Rana kukunoris. Next base: position 361,906,206 of record CM056050.1, on the reverse strand, counting down.
ATTGTACCCATTTGAAATTTTTGTTCTTTTTTTCACACAAATAGAGCTTTCTTTTGGTGGTATTTGATCACTTCTGGGTTTTTTATTTTTTGCGCTATAATAGAAAAACGACTGAAAATTGGGTAAAAAAAAAAACTTGTTTCTGTCATATTAGCAGGTTATTTCTCACACACAGCATATGCATACCACAAATTACACCCCAAAACACATTCTGCTATTCCTCCCGAGTATGGCGATACCCCATGTGTGAGACTTTTACACAACGTGGCCACATACAGAGGCCCAACATGCAGGGAACGCCATCAGGCGTTCTGGAGCACCCAGACCAATTCTGACATTTCTCTCCTACATGGAAAAATCATCATTTATTTGCTAGAAAATTACATAGAACCCCAAAACATTATATATGTTTTTTTAGCAAAGACCCTAGAGAATACAATGGCAGCCGTTACAACTTTTTATCTCGCATGGTATTTTCGCAGAAATTTATTGAACACGTGTTTTTAAAAAAAAAACTGTTTTGTGCTTAAAACAAAACAAAACAGTAAAGTTAGCCCAATTTTTTTTCATAATGTGAAAGATGAAGTTACGCCGAGTAAATAGATACCCAACATGTCACACTTCAAAATTGCGCACACTCGTGGAATGGCGCCAAACTTCGCTACTTAAAAATCCCCATAGGCGGTATTGCAGAGTATTGGGGTATTGCAAAGTATCATGCAGGGTATTGGGGTATTGCAGAGTATCGTGTGGGGTATTGCAGAGTATTGGGGTATTGCAGAGTATCGCGCCGGGTATTGCAGAGTATCGCGTGGGGTATTGCAGAGTATTGGGGTATTGCAGAGTATTGGGGTATTGCAGATTATCGGGGTATTGCAGAGTATCGGGGTATTGCAGAGTATCGGGCGGGGTATTGCAGAGTATTGGGCAGGGTATTGCAGAGTATTGGGCAGGGTATTGCAGAGTATTGGGCAGGGTATTGCTGAGTATTGGGGTATTGCTGAGTATTGGGGTATTGCCGAGTATTGGGGTATTGCCGAGTACTGGGGTATTGCCGAGTACTGGGGTATTGCCGAGTACTGGGGTATTGCCGAGTACTGGGGTATTGTTGAGTATTGGGGTATTGTTGGGTACTGGGGTATTGTTGGATACTGGGGTATTGCAGGGTACTGGGGTACTGCAGGGTACTGGGGGTATTGCAGGGTACTGGGGTATTGCAGAGCTGGGATGGATGGAGGGATGGCTGGATCTGTGACTGCATTTGTCACAGATCCAGCCACAGCGCTGCTGCTGACACCCCGCCCCCCCCTCTCCTCGCACACTGTACCAAACGGTACAGAGAGGAGAGGGAGGAGAGGGAGGAACCGGCGTCATTTGATGACGCCGGTTTGTTTACAAGTGATCGCGTCATTATTCGAAGGCACGATCACGTGGTAAACGGCCGCTATCAGCGGCAATTTACCGTGATCCGTGATGCGCCGGGTCTTCTAGACCCGGCGAGCACGGACACTTCCGCGAGCGCGTCCCAGGGAGTCAAGTGGAGGACGACGTCCCAGGGACGTCGTGTCACAGTAGCTCGACCGCGCTGCAGCAGTATTTTTGCTATAGCGCGGTCGGCAAGTGGTTAACGTTTCTACTGGAAGGCCAGGATCCATAAAATGCATGGCAAGGGTGTGGCTTCTTGCTCTAGCAAGCTGGTGTTGTACTTAAAAAAACAAGGAAGAATTTTATATTGTAATTAGTTCATATTCATCAGATTTATTCTAGTAATTACATAGCTTGATTAAGCTTTTACCTAATACCATAATCGCACAAGTTATTAGCACAGCTTACTTTTCTATATGTATAAAACTTTGTGCTTGTAACAATTAGATCATGTTGTAAGGTCTATTTAGTATTTTATATATTTTTTTTCTTTTCTTTAATTCATAAAGCCTGTTGCCTTAACTGACTACTTAGACAAGCTTTCTCGCTTTCATAAGAACTTGTAAAGTTATTCGTTTAGCAATTATGAAATTTAAATTTAAGTCTAATGTCCCATAAAAACCACCAATGAATTTTTGTTATAACTCGCATGTGTTTTTGTTAAATTTCAGTGTTTCACCACAATATCACAGAATATTTCCTCCCTATTAATTTTAATGGATTTAGCTTGTTTAAAAGCTGTTTTTTTAGTAAAACTTTTTTTGGGTTTACTTTTGACGTTAAAGTGAAACTGTGAAAACATAAAAACTGGACTGGTATTGTTTTATTTTTTTGTAAAGATACAAAATACAGCCTCTCTCAATTTCAATCTTGCTATCAAATTTCAATTTTACTATCATAACCTGAGGAGTCACAGATCTGGAACAAGCAACTTTCCATGAGTCTGAAAGCCGTGCGTGCTCAGAAGGTAGTGAAGCCAGAAAGGAGACTGTAATGAAGCTTGCACCTTTAGGCTGGGTTCACACTTGAAAATTGCAAATTGGACTGTGACTGGCTCCCAATGGTGCCAGTTCAGACAGCTCTGGGACAGCTCCAGAACGAATTGCACAGGAGTCTTGTGTGTCTTCTGGACCATTTCAGGTCCGAATATAGCCAAAAATGCCACCAAAGCACCATGTTGATGGGAACAAGGGCCTCTTCCCGACAACCCTGGCTGGTGGTTGTCGGGATCTGAGGGGTCCCCAGATTCCACCCCCCTATGGGTATCGGGTACACCATACCCCTACGAATTCACTAAAAAAGTGTCAAAAAATATAACACACAGACTGATTTTGACAAATCCTTTATTTTAAAAAAAACATAGTGTCCCACAATGTACATCCATCGTCAATCACGACGCCCGACGGACCCAAAAAATAAAAAAAAATTAAAACGCTTTGCCTGTCTGTGCACTTTTATAGGCACTTTTATAGGCAAGGGCCACCCGGGTATGTCACCTGGACGCCGCACCCCCTCTGACATCACGTGATGTCAGAAGGAGCAGGGTCACCCGGTTAGGTCACTGGACGACTCCGCTCTTGCCAATATAACACCTGTCAAAGCGAAGAGACAGCAATCGACAAGGCCCTCCCATCGAGGTGGAGTTATTTTTTATTTTTTTTAGATCCATAGGGCACGATGATTTACGATAGATGTACAACACAGGACACTTTTTTATATTTTTTTTTATATAAAGGTTTTGACAAAAACTGTGATTTGTGGTTTGTATTTTTTTTTACACTTTTTGGGTGAATAGGAAGGGCTATAATGTCCCCGATACCCATTTGCATGGGGGTCTGGGTTCTGCGGGGCCCCTTAAAAAAAGGGGGCTTATAGATAAGCCCCCCGCCCACAGACCCTGAAACCCCCAGCCAGGGTTGTCAGGAATAGTCACCCCAAATCACCCTCCCCTTGTTAAAGGGCATGTGGCCTGGTATGGTTCAGGAGGGGTGGTGCTCGCTTGCCCCCCCCCCCCCCCCGGGTGGTGGCTTGATAACTGCTTGAACCTTGGGGAAACTGGATCCTTCTGCAGTGATAAGTCTCTGGAACAAATGCCACAAAACAGGACTATACAAAGTGAACAACTTTATACTGGAATCTGTTTTATTAAAAGAATTGTGTGTACCACACATTTTGAAGATGTTGCATTCCAGTACAACTGTATGGCATATAGTCATACATTTCAGCCAGCCTGTTTAGTGAAACCTGCACAGCAGCTGTTAAAAATAAAACTCCAATACTGGCTGAACTTTGGAATGTTTTAGCAACTAGTGTGTTGGCTTTTTCTTTGTGATTGGTGCCTGTTAAGATCTGAGTGCTGCAGCCCATTTTCACCAAATCCAAAGCTTTTCAAGCACAAGTGTCTGAAATGTACAACCTGTACAAAGGCATATGGGTACTAAAGTCAGATAGGCTGTACACTTTGCAAGGGAGTTTTCCCTAGAGGTTGGGTAATGAGGTGAAAATTCACTTTGCAAAGAATAGCCAATCGTGTGCAAGGAAAACAAAAACTGAATTTTGTTTGTACACGATTGGATGATGGAAGTCAGAACGCCACCTCATTCAATGAGCTGTAAGAAAAATTCACTTGCAAAGTATAATACAGGGTAATATTGGTGTCTTATTATAGTTGAGCTTCTCTTGCTATGCTGTGTTCTTTGTAAGTGCTATATTAAAATTATGCATTTAATTCCTTGGAAATAATGTACAACTAGAACAAGTAGTAAGCACAGTTTAATAAATATTAAGTACAAAAAAGGTCAGTAGAGAAAGTAATATCAATTTATACGCATACATACATTTTGGTTACACCACTATAATTTTATAAACGTACAGCCAAAAATGCAATACATTCCCATTATTATTATTATTATTTACAAAAAAAATTGCCCTGTATATATATAGTTTTGTAAGTGATTTTTGATATCACAGCCCGAAATGCAATGAATTAAAAGTGAACCCGTCACAAACTCTCTGGATTTAAAATATATATTTTTTTTTCTGTAAGCACAGACTATAATTATGGGCAGGATTATTTAAGTAAGTGTAAAATTATTTGATTTTCTTTAAAAGATTCAAACTTTATTAAATAAAAAATCATTAAAACCAGGGGAATACAATTAACTTTTAACATATAGTAAATAATAGGGTTGTCCCGATACCACTTTAAGACCGAGTACAAGTACCGATACTTTTTTTTTCAAGTACTCGCCGATACCGAATACCGATACTTTTTTTTAATCTCATGTGACAGCGGCACATGTGTCAGTATGTTTTTTTTTTATTTTTATCTTTAACAATCTTTTTTTTACAGTTTTTTTATTTATAATGCTTTCTTTTTTTTTTTTTTAAGGGGGGGGGGGGGTGGACCGTGTCAGGGTGTTTTTTCTTGAATTTTTTTATTTTCTACAATCATTTTTTTTATTCTTTTGTTTTTTTATTCTTTCTTTATTTATTTATTTTTTCAGCCCTGTTGGGGGGGCTTTGGTGAGATATCAGGGGTCTTAACAGACCTCTGACATCTTCCCTTTGAGACAAAGAAAGAGACTAGGGACATATGTTCCCCTGTCCCTTTCTCCGCAGCATTAGCTGCACTGAAAATGAATGAAGTGAAGACAGCGTCTTCTCTTCATTCATAAACTGAAACATTTGTAATCACAGATTACAATGTTTCAGTTATGTGAATGGACAGTCAGTGATCACTGTCTCTGTCCATTCGGAGCAGTAAGGAGCCGGATTTACCGGCTCCAACCCCACTCTCCATCCTGACAATTCCAGGGGGTGGAGGAGAGGCACGGAAGGGGAGAGATACACTGCGGGATGCACGGGATACACGGCGGCATACACGGGATACACGGCGGCATACACGGGATACACGGCGGCATACACGGGATACATGACGGGATACACGGCAGCATACACGGGATACACGGCGGCATACACGGCAGCTTTCAGCTGCTTTAAAATCAGCGGTGATCGGTGCTTGGAACTTACCCATGCACTGATCACCGCCAACAGTACAAGTATCGGGTGAAGCATCGGGAGCATTTGCCCGAGTACAAGTACTCGGGCAAATGCTTGGTATCGGTCCCGATACCGATGCTAATATCGGTATCGGGACAACCCTAGTAAATAAAAATATTGTTCTAATTTAAAAATTAAAAGTGAGAGAAGGTAAATCCATACAAGTGTATGAGAAGGTAAATCCATACAAGTGTATGAGACAATTCTCTAGGGTCATTTGCAACTAACCGGGGCTACAATAAACTTTGGGCTAGCGATTTGAAATGAGTTGCAATGGGCATGGCCTATGAAATATACATAGTGTTTACTCCTATAATATATTTATGTTTGTTCTCTGTTTGAGATGCTGATACACGTGGACCAATATAATTAACAACCAGCAGCCTATGGACAGAACAGAACCCTTGAAAGTTGTAATGCAAAAGTTTATTTTTTTCCTTCAGAGGACTTGTATGGTAAGCTTTAGGCATGGTGAAGTATGTTTGGAACCCAGATGTAGGCTGTTGATAGCATATAAAAAAAGTACATATTTTTAAAATCAGTTTTGAGATGCAGTCTTGGTTTTGAAAAAAATAATTATTGCGATGGAAGAAAAAAAAATATACATATATATCTGATCACTTTGCATTCATTGAGCCGCTGCTTTTGGAAATATGGCAATACAAAGTCAGTGCAAAAGACATTCCTAATACCTGAAAAACACAAGAAATACATCCCGTCATTCTCAAAAGCTTATTTTTCATAACTGAAAATGATTACACTTTATCATTTACATCTGTATATTCCTAAAAACATTTAAAGGGGTTGTAAAGGAATTTTTTTCCCCCTAAATAGCTTCCTTTTACCTTGCAGTTCTCTTTCACTTACCTCATCCTTAGATTTTGCTTTTACATGTCCTTATTTCTTCTGAGAAATCCTCACTTCCTGTTCTTCTATCTGTAACTACACACAGTAATGCAAGGCTTTCTCCCTGGTGTGGTGAAAGCCTCTTGACGGGGGAGAGGGTGAGCAGGCAAGTCAGGACACTTTCTACTTTGCAGATAGAGAAAGGAGCTGTGTGTTAGTGGGCGTCCTGACACTCCTACTCGCCCCCTTCCCCCTCAAGAGGCTTTCTCCACACCAGGAAGAAAGCCTCGCATTACGGTGTTGAGTTACAGACAGATGAACAGGAAGTGAGGATTTCTCAGAAGAAATAAGGACATTTAAAAGCAAAATCGAAGGATGAGGTAAGTGAATGAGGACTGCACTAAGGTAAAGGAAGCTATTTAGGGAAAAAAATGTTTTCCTCTACAACCCCTTTAACGCTTGTATATAGACTGTATGAAAAATATCCCCCAAAATCTACTGAATATTAATGTGTTTAAAAAAATAAAGAAAAATTATACATTATGGCATATACTGTAGAGGTTAAGTTTAATGTGCAAAAGCGGTATCTAAAAATCAGATTGCAACTCAAGAATAAGGCCTTGTTCACACAGGTGTACCACAGAGTACATCCGTGCGAGGGTTGTGTTTTCCCACACAGGAATGCAGTGTTTCCACTCTCTCTATTTCCTATGTATCTCTATTGTTTCTCAAGCCTCGTACACACAATCAGTTTTCCCAATGGTTTTGGCCAGGAATCCCAGCTGTGTGTATGCTCCTCACAGTTTTTCTGATGGGAAAACTGCCCAAAATCTGGCGGTTTTTGTCAGTTTTCCCATGGAAAAAAACTGCAATGGAGCATACACACGGCCGGGATTCCTGCAGTTTTCCTGTCTGGAAAACCAGCCGTGTGTAGAGGAAAGGCTGCTTTCCCCTTGGGATTTCCGACAGGAACTTTTCCCATTGGAAATCCTGTACATGTGTACGAGGCATAAAAATCTGCAGAAAGGGCTATCGCACTAGAATCCATGCAACTACTTATATACAGAAGTGTTTACAAGCTGGAGACGTGTGTGCAGCAGTAAGTACTGTACAGCAATCTCCTGAATAAATTAAACCTGTCATGAAAAAACATAAGTTTCCATTGCTAATCTTTCGTTCTAATAATAATCTTCCGACTCACATATTGACGCTTTTTTCTTTTGAGTTAGTTTCCAGGAACAAGTATGCGGGAAAGGAGTTTTAAATTTGATTTCTCAGACGAAGTGGACCTCCCAGGACATTCCCCTCGTGGAGGCTGGCTGGTCTGAATTTAGTGAAATTTATAGGTCCTCAGTTATATCCTCTTGGGAGCGTGTTATACAAGTTCATTCACCACTCCCATCTTACTCCTGGCAAGCCACATAAAAAAGGGTTATCACCCTCAGCTGAGTGTTTTAGAGACTGTGGCCAAACTCCCAATTTCCTACATTGCTTCTGGACTTGCCCCAAGGACTTCTGGATAGCTATATGTTCCTTTATTTCCTCCGCACTAGGCCTGACAAACATTGTGAATCCCAAGAAACTGCCTTTTGGGAATTTTTGGTGACCTACCTATCCCCTCTCATGCTAATGCTTGAAAAAAACGTAATTTTTGAAAAAACGTCATTTAAAATGATTGTGTGTGGGCTACACATCATTTTTCAGGTTCTGAAAAACGACAAAAAAAATAAATTCGAACATGCTGCATTTTTTAACGTAGTTTTTCGGGTTGTAAAAAATGATCGTGTGTGGGCTAAAACGATGTTTTAAACCCGCACATGCTCAGAAGCAAGTTATGAGACGGGAGCGCTCGTTCTGGTAAAACTACCGTTCATAATGGAGTAAGCACATTCATCACGCTGTAACAGACAGAAAAGCGCGAATCGTCTTTTACTAACACAGAATCAGCTAAAGCAGCCCAAAGGCGAACAGAACTTCCCCTTTAGAGTGCCGTCGTACGTGTTGTACGTCACCGCGCTTTGTTCATAATTTTTTTTAAACGATGGTGTGTGGGCAACGTCGTTTTTAATGATGAATTTGGAAAAACTTTGTTTTTTGGACGTGCTGAAAAATCGTGTGTACGCGGCATTAGAGAGAGTCTACTTATATTTCTATGCAAAGAAGTTCATTTTACCATCATGGAAGGGATCACAGTACCCAACAAAATCCCAGTGGCTGAAACTAATACAATGACTGTTTACCATTGAATAAACTCACATTTGAGACTAGAAAAATACATTTAATAAAATTTGGGGCAGATTGATAGCTAGCCCTCTGACTCTTACCCCAATGTCAATATGATAGCTATATCGCTCTTTGGTTGTGATGGCTACTCCATTCATTCTGACTAGTATTTACTTGACTTGAACATCTGTTACCTGTACAATTCCTTGTGACTATGCATGTAATAATCATGTCAGAAGTGTGTGCCGATAATTGACTATTGTCCTATGTTTGTTTCAGTGCACAGCCCTTTTCTGTCCAATTTGATTGTCAAATAATTTTTTTTGATGTATGTATGTCTTTAAACTCAATAAACATATCTTAAAAAAAAAAACTAACAGTGCCCCGTTGTGGATATTTATCCCCCACATAGACACTCTGGTCAGCGGGACCAATTAGACAGGATACCCCGCGACCATTAACAAAATTACACATTGAGCCTTTTTTAATTATATTTGTATCCTTATTCTCATTCTTATCTCTGTCACGTCAAGAAAATGGTGGCTTGTTTACATCCGGTTTGGAGTCTATTTAAACAGTGGCCCGACAGCCAATAGGGTTCCCCTGATGAAGTCACAAGGCACGTGACGTAACGCCGTAGGGAGTCGAGACCACGTGACACCCGTACAAGCCGGAGGCCAATAGACGCTAGGCGGTAATACGATCGCTCCGTCTCCGCAGTTTGCTTGACTTTTTACCTTCGTGTACAAACTATTTTTATGCAATAACCTATCCCCGTTTTTCAAACCTACTTCACTATTGGAGGCATATGCTCTTTTTTCTTTATCCTCACTGCACCCCCCTTTTTGGATTGCTGAGACCAGATCATCCCAGCGGCGCATAGCAGTGAGAGTGAATACGTTTGGAAAAACCCTGTACCTTGGAGGAACCATACTATATGCTCATATATAGCACCCTTAAGGTAACGGAACTACAAAACTATTGTGGATATTTAGATGCTTATCAACTGTTAGAGTGAAGACACCTACCATTCCACCATCCAACATATCATCTTAATACCCCACAGAGACTGTTTTGCTCATCCTTGCTCACAACCTAGCACCCAGATGCACTTGTTGAATAGGACTTTATTCACTGCAGTATTGTTTGAGTTTGGACTCCCCTTTAGCTACAACTGTAGCCATTACATTATTATTTGTGTATCACTTGGTTTATTACCTGTGTAGTGCTATTACATCATCTATCTGAAGCGCTTATTATATCATTACTTTTCATCATTATTTGTGTATTGTGGACACTCAGACAATTTGATGTTATCCAATCACTTTATCTGTATACTCACAGTAGCGCATTAGATTTCATTTATTTAATATATCTTAAAAAAAAAAAAGGAGTTTTAAATTTTCCCCATAGAAACCAATCGGCTTCCATTTTTTTTTTTTTTTTTTGTCAAAGCTTTACTGAACAAGATGAAGTTTGAAGCTGATTGGCTACCATGCACAGCTGCACCAGATTTTGCACTCTCCAGTTTTAGCAAATCAACCCCAAATTATCTCTTTAACATTTCTTACCTCAATAACCGATGTACAGATGGTCACTATCCCAACGTAAAGGAAATTACTTTCAAACCACGCTGTGAAAGCTACAGAACACCCCTAGGATTCAATGTAAAGACTTTTTTAAGACACATTTTTCTCAATATACAAATTGGGGTAAAAACAATATACATTAGGAACTCTTCTTCTGAGAAAAGTTTTGCTTTAGGTGTATATAGGCGGATCATTGTCCCCTAATCTTTGGATCCTAGATGTGGGCAGCAGACAAGGTCTTGATTTCTATCCTAATATAAATTAAGTTCCAGTTTTGCTGTTATAAAGTCCTATCTTTGTCATTTAATTGTTAAATGGTATGTATAGAACAAATCCAAATATGAATATTTGATGCATAGGTACATTGGTCCAGCATGGACCAATGTACCTATGCATGTAACATAGGGTGACCACATTTCCAAACTGGCATTCAGTGACACACCCCTCTCTTACCTTCCCCCAAAAAAGATGAGGGGGTGGGGAAAATGTAGTCTCGGGGTTGATGGGTAATTTGGCAGTGGGTTATTTGTCAGGTGAATGTGCCACTTGCCACCAGATGCAGTGCCGCTTGCCACCCATAGCCTGCCACCAGATGCAGTGCTGCTGTCGCTCCCTCTGCATGAGCCAGGTGTGTAGAAGCAAAGATGTGGCATCACTATCTGGAGAGTGAAGATCACACCAGTCCCTGCTGCTTGCCACTGGGTGCCGGAGAAGGAGGAGGTGCCAAGGTGGGTGGGGGCAGCAGTGCTGCACTAGGCGCCTCTCTCCCAGCCTCACTGTCTGAGAGTAAATTGTCACTGGTTGCAAGATGCCAGGCAGCGTTGGCACGAGCAACCAGTCCGGAAATGTAGTTATTAGTTAGTAGGGAGTGGCAGTGTTCTTTATTTCATTCCGGGACATTGTATTGTCCTGGAATGAAGGTGCCCGGGACCTGGGACAGACATGTCAATTGTGGGACAGTCCCGGGCAACCCGGGACACGCGGGAACCCTAATGTACCATACCTGGCCAATGCTCCTGGACGCTAAAAATGTCAACACTCGGTGGCCTCCCTACTGCATTGTGGTCACAGGAGGTAGGATGCCATTCAGAGAATGCTTTGTATTTTCCGAATGAATAGAAAGTGTCCTCTGTTTGAATGAAGTGCAGAGGCCAGAGCGGTGATATCACATTCTCCATCTTGCCAAATCGCAGAACACTTTGCATTAGTTTAGAAATTGCAAAGCATTTTCACGAGGCAGCTGCTTGGCATGGGAGCCAGAAGCAAGTGGAGATCACTCAATTAGACACCAGCAGCTTCTGAGGACATCGACCAGATATGGTATATGCATAGTTGAATTGTATAGGCCTGTATGAAACCTCGACCTAGAATGTGGAAGGTCCTTACTGGATTAAAAAAAAAAAACTACTAAAGACGAAACTGTTATTTTCAGACACAAATCAGTTCACAGAGTGCAACTGCACAGCCTAGTTGCCTTTAGTAAGTAAATCCTATAGTGTAGCAGATTTATTTAAAATTGCGCAGGTACATTAAATAAAAACATCCAGGGTGCTATTTTACAGTCAGTGATGCAAATGACTGTCTGTACTCAGTAAAGTGTTGTGCAATATCTAAGTGCTATACAATGTACAAAATAACATATAATTGTATAGACATTTCTAAACTGCAAATGTTTGGAAACTGAACATTTTCTATAGCTTGCACTGTTCTGTCCTTTTTATAGCAGTGGATTTATACTAATATCTCTGATCATTAATATAGCAAACTATGGCGCTGTAATAAGGTGCAAAATAGAAATATTTTATAGTCTTCTCAGGAGCAGCCAGCAGAGGGAACTATTCACTAAGTATTGCAGCTATAATGAATACATTGCTAATCTATGGACCACAGAAAGAATAATAAGAAACTCAAGGATAAATCGAGGAAGAGCATGTTGTTGTGTATAATATTTTTAAACCAGTAAGTAACATTAGACATTTTCCAAGTGCAAGAAAAGCTGCAATACAAATTGCCAATACCTGTTTAAAGGCATCACTGCTGGAACATCCTTTAGTTTCTGCAGGGCAGCAAGATTGTGGAACTGAATTACCCCAGTCTGATGAACCATTGATTCCACAGCATTTCATCTAGAAAAACAATATATTATCTGTGATAGTATTTCTAACTAAAACATCATAAATATTAATTAATAATAATTAATTATTTGTGTCCCCCTCACCCCCTCCAAATTGGGTGCATGCTCAAGTGTACTTCAAGACCAGACAGAGCCCTGTGGCATGGGTGGCTTTTCCCACGCATGAGTAAAAGACCACTGTTATGAAAGTTCTAAAATGTTTGCATGTTTGTGCATGCGTGGGGAAAAAAACTGTACTTGTGTAGATGTACTGAAGGGGTCTGCCAGGAAATGAAAGCAGGACAAAGCTCTTCAGCACATCTGCGCACATGCCATAATAATGCAAATGAGAACTTTGGAGGGGGCAGTCACAAATCAAAGGACACTGAGGATCCTCATTAACGTATGATTTTTTCCAATTTTAATGATTATCCCACTGTCCACAGAACACATTCAATAGATTCAGGGATATTTAGGGCTGTATTACCATATAGGCATGCTTGAACATTATCTGAGTTGTTTTTAATGCTAAATGTATAAATTCATTATACTAATGATATGTTAAAATCTGAACTCCAGGCAGGTATAAGAAAAACATAATTTAAACCAGTTACATTACATTAAAAAAATTTAAGTAGAAATTCTATTTTACCGTACTTTGCTTTTAAATAGTTTGTTTGGGCCAAGCTGGCCCAAATAAGCTATTTCCATTACTAACCGATGCGGCCGTTGTGTGCACCATACTGCACTGTAGTAGCATTAGCTACATACAGTATGCAGTGCTGCGTTCTACAGCGGTACTGTCGGCTTTGTATTTTTAAGAATATGAGGGTTCACACAGCAGACACATAAGTTAGTAATAGAAATAGTATTGGAATTGTTTGGGCCAGCTTGGCCTAAACAAATTATTTAAAGTCAAAGTTAACCTGGAATTCTACTTTAAATACATAAGTAGCTGATCCTGTCCTGCGATCTCATGCACAACTCAAATGCTTTGCACAGTGCACATTTAAAGCCGGTCATAGATGGTGCAATTATCTTCCCTGTAACCACAGGTCGATACTCCCATCAACACAGTCAGTGTTAATAGGGAATCCCCCCGCAGAGCAATTGTGTTCTCCTGGCGGGGGGGGGGGGGGGGGCAGGAGGGGGCTGTCCCGACTGGGAAAACACCCAGTGATTATGAAAGAGAGAAAACGCATAGTTGGAGTCCATGGGCTGCACACCCCGAGTGCAAAAACCCAGTGATTATGGCTAGCGGCTCTAGCTACTTGCAATAATTGCAGAAAAAATCCAATAGGCTGGTTGTACCCAAGGCTGGTTGTATCCAAGATCGATCAACTTGGGTACAATCAACCTGCTTGCTGAACCGGCCAAGATTTGGCAAAGGCTGGCTTAAACCTGTGTAAAGGAGGGGAGCGCACCCAATCGATGTGCTACTGCTTCATTATTCAATCAAAGGTTGTGATGAGTCCTGGACCAGACTTTATAGCTTAGCGATCATGCAAGCTGTGAAAAGGACTATACAGATTGTCAGGTAAAACCGTTCAAATATATGTATTTAATTTATGTATTGTGTTTTTTGCCTGAAGTTCAGCTTCAAAAACAATATATATTTTTTTAATATACAAAGATAACTGCACATTAGCCTTTGCATTATTAGGACTTTATTATTAATTTTATTATCAGCTCCCATAATAGAAGCCACACTTACATTCTTCTGTATTTCGTCCCAAATAGTTTGATTTTTGTTGTTTTCCTTGTGCTCCTCAAAACTTGTTCTCAACTGCTTTGTGATATGTGGGCCAATCTAACAGAAAAAAAAAGAATATATATATATATATATATATATATACACACAGGGAAACAATGTATTCCAATATACATAATATTAATAACATAAAATTGCTTTTATACCACAGTGTACAATAAGTGAAATGTGTGCCCTATTTAAAATATTTGTTTTTCCAGTGACATTCTTCTAGCTTGCAATGCATTGATGTTTGCATGTTGTATATATGCATAAGGTTTTATTCAAATTAAGTAGTTTGCATGATACTCAAGTACAACATTACTTTTCAAAGTTTACAGATATGAGTGCAATTGCAAATAATGACCTAACCTGAGACTATGGAAGGGGACACATCAGTTTAGCAGAACAGTTTATAGGCTATTTCATTGGTAATGTGACTGTTTCTCCAGATCTTACATGGAGTAAATCTATTAAAGGAACCCCCTGACAATCTCATGTATATGAGACTTGAGAAGGATTTTAAACATAAAGGGCCAGATTCAGGTAGATCAGAGCATCTTTGCTCTGGAGTAACGCATCTCATTTGCGTTACGCTGCAGAAATTTTAGGAGCAAGTGCTGTTATTCATGAAGCACTTGCTCCTAAAGTTGCGGCAGCACATCGCAAATGAGCCAGCGGAATTCAAATTGGGCGGGTACGGGGCGTGTAGTATTCTAACTATGCGCGATCCCGCGGCGAACGTACTGCGCATGCGTCGAGTGTCAATGCATCCCAGTGCGCATGCTCCAAGTTCTGTCAGTGAACGTCAATGACGTCACGTCCCCATTCATGATTGTTTTACGCAAACGACGCGATTTGTTTTTTTTCCGATGCGATGACGACGGCTATACCTAACATAGGATACTCCACTAGGGGGCTGCTTTATCTATACGCCGCGTATCGCTTCCGGAAACGTCGTAAAGTCACTGCGTCGCGCCCGAAAAAGATCGTGAATTGCCGATTTCCGCTCATTAACATATTTTTTGAGCGTAAATCGGCGGGAACGCCCCCGGCGCCATTTTTAAGTTGAAGTAACGATGCGATGGCGAAATTCAATTACGCCGATCGCATCGGAACTCCAACCCGGCGTTTCTTGTTTTCTGGTTATAGAAAACAGAAACGCCGGCTTAAAGTGACAGTTAGGCTGGCGGATCACTGGATCCGCCAGCCTAACTCTTCATGAATCTGGCCCAAAGGGTGTAAACATAAATGGTGTTAGCACAGGGCTCACAGTGTATTAGCAAGAGGCAAAAAAATTAAAGTGCGATAATTAAGCGCTTCAATACAGGGTATTTTCACCCCCTTCCTGCCCAGACCAATTTTTAGTTTTCACTCAGCGCTGTCGCAATTTGAATGGCAATTGCTACCCAAATTAAATCCCTCTGTGTTTTTCCCCCACAAATAGAGCTTTCATTTGGTGGTTTTCATCACCTCTGCAGTTTTATTTTTTTGCGCTATAAGCAAAAGAAGAACAACAATTTGAAAAAAAAAAAAAACACAATATTTTTTACTTTAATAAATATCACAATTTAAAAAAAAAAAAATGTTTTTCCTCCATTTAGACAATAGCAATAAGCGTTTATTAATTGGTTTACGTAAAAGTTATAGCATCTACAAAATAAGGGATAGATTTATGGAATTTTTATTTATTTTTATTTTTATGTTTTTACTAGTAATGGCAGCGATCTGCGTTTTTTTATTGTGACCGTGACATTGCGACGGACACATCGGACACTTTTGAGAAGTTTTTGGGACCATTAACATTTATACAGTGATTACTGTGTAAATTTGACTGGCAGGGAAGGGGTTAACACTAGGGTTAACACTAGGGGGCGATCACGGGGTTAATATGTTCCCTAGTGAGTGATTATAACTGTAGGGGGAGGGGGCTCAGAAGGTGAAGAGACCGATGTGTGTTCCTCTGTACTGGGAACACGCATTGGTCTCCTCTCCTCTGACAGGACATGGATATGGATTTGTGTGTTTACACACACAGATCCATGGTCCTGCCGTGATTGCGGTCAATCGCGGGTGCCCGGTGGACATCATGGCTGACAGGCACGCGCACCAGGTCCTGAGAGATGCGCCCCCTAGCCATCAGGGAAGCCCAGGACGTCATATGATGTCCACCCGGAGGGAGGGAGTGTTCCCGCCAACGTAATTTTACAATGACTCGGTAAAGAAGGGGTTAAAGTGGAACTTTAGGCTCCACAATGAAAATGGGCAGATTCAGTTCTCAAGAAGGATATGCTGGAAATAGAGACACCAGAGAAGGGCAACAAAGCTAATAAAGGGACTAGAGGATCTCAGTCATGGGGAAATACTACAAGTATTACATTTATTCTCTCTGGAGAGGAGACACTTGAGAGGGGATATGATAGCAATCTACAAATACCTTACTGGTGATACTAGCACAGGGAAAAAACTTTTTGGATAAAGGGAGTTTAAAAAGACATGTGGCCATTCACTGAAATTCAAAGAGAAGTGGTTTAATCTTAAACTGCATAGAGAGTTCTTTACTGTCAGAGCAGTATGGATGTAGAATTCTCTTCCAAAAGCAGTAGTATCGGCAGGGAGTGTAAATAGTTAAAAAGAAATGGATGGACTAGTGTCTTTTTTGAGCCTTACCAACTATGCATTAAAGCTACTTGTCTGTTGGCCCCTTTACTGTGAGCTGCAATGCCAAATCTGACGGATTTCCCGCACATGCACAGGAGTGATGTCATCTTGGTCCAGCCAATGACAGAGGCCGGCGATCGAGACCCAGAAGCTGGCCTCCCAAAGATGTCAGCAGCCGGTGGTGAGTTTTGGGAATGGTGCATCACTGCATTCTAGGTGAGCATAGTTCCGCTTTAGCATATGACTAACATAAGGCATCACTTATGGGCACTGACTGGCATCACTGATAGGCACTGTTGGGGCTGCACTTGGGCTCCTTATTACTTATTACTATAATGTCCTTATACATACAGTAGATATTAGTTATAATCCTCTGTCTAGAAGCATTTTTTCAGTGCAGAGTCAAAATAGCACCCAATAGCTTGTTTTCATAGAATATTTGGCAATCCTTTTCTTCCACAGGGTAACGCAATTCTAAGCGATCTTTCTTAATTACAAATTTTGCTAATTTCCTAATTCAGAAAAATGTACTTGCGTTTATGCATGCCAAGCGTTTGAATGTTAATGGACTCCATTGGCCAGTATATATATATATATGAATTGTTTTGGGCTTTAAAATGCATTAACGTTCAAACTCTCCTAAACACATCTAATGCATAGGTGGGTTTAGAGCCGTTGAACCTCCCTGGCGGTATGATTATGTCAGATTTTTGATGCTGAAAGCGGTACAATTGTTTTGCATGGAAATTTGGCGTTTTATATTGTAGGCCTGTAATTCTTAGTAATAAATCACTTAAATCTGTCCAAACAAAAGTCTAGTAGACATCTCGGGTATGATAAAGTTTGAAACACAAAATCATAAATAATAATATAATACATAACTATAAATAATTATAACAAATAATAATATAATAATAATAAAAATTCAGATGTGTGTGACTGTTAATGCACACTTAGCATTTTTTCTGCTCTTCAGCTACTCTCCTAAGTATTCTTTTGATGAAGTTTATATAAAGCTTATAAAGTTATAACATAATATACATTTACCAAGCATTTAATGCAGTTGAACCCATCACAGTCATTTAAAAGACATGCACCAGGAAGATAGACCTGCAGCAAATGTTTGTTGAATGCCACCTTTACTGCTTTAGAAGGCTTTCTTAGGCCTCGTACACACGAGGCAATCTATTTGTTCAAATCGGTCGGACCGACCGATTTGAACAAATCTGTCTGATAGGATTTTGGTTTGCTCGCGTGTACACACGAGCAAACCAAAATCCCCGCCAGCAGACGGCGCGCTGACTTGGCGGTGACGTTGACGCCGCCACGTCACCGCACCAGGAAGTAAAACACTTCCGCGCATGCGCCGAATCCATTCGGCGGCGGTGCAGGACGACATGTCTGCTGGTAAGTGTACTAACCAGCAGACATGTCGGGCGGACGGATTCCCACCCGATAGATTTCAAAGCATGCTTTGAAATCTGTCGGGTGGCCAAATCCGTCGGCTCGGCCGTACACACGATCGAATCTGTCTGCTGGGATGGTCTAGCACAGGAGTCTCCAAACTATGGCCCTCCAGGTGTTCAGGAACTACAATTCCCATCATGCCTAGTCATGTCTATGAATGTCAGAGTTTTACAATGCCTCATGGGAAGTGTAGTTCCACAGCAGCTGGAGGGCCATAGTTTGGAGATCCCTGGTCTAGCAGACCGTTTCCAGCAGACAGATTTGATCGTGTGTACGAGGCCTTACAGACATGATTCAATTAACAATATAAATGATGCACTTACCTCTTTTTCATAGACAAACAGGACAATAGCCAGAATAACTTCGGTCAATAGAATCAGAAGGAGCAAAATAAAGAACTAAAAGGAGCAAAAAGAGAATTCACTTAAAGCAGACCTTCACTGCACCTGAGCACCGCAAACCAAAAATACTATTTAATACATTTTTTATATTATATTTGCATTTTTTTTGTTGAGAAATCACTTCGCTGAAAAACAACCCCCTAGCATTTCTGGGTGTGGCCATCTTAAGTAAGGGCAAATGATTAATATAACATTTACTTCTTGAAATATTTATGACCTTAGCTCAAGCATGCAGGCAGGAGGGTGTGCTTAGCTGATAAAACACCTCCTGAAGACTCCTGGGATGTATGAAATTTGCCTAGGCAAGAAGCCAGGAAGTAACTGAAGAAATGTAGCAAAAAAAGTAAAACAAGTAAATATGATATACTTTTTTATCTATTTTTACTAATGCTAGCAGCATGAGGATTACACATATTCAATGTTGATTGAGAGAGTGAAGTCCCACTTTAAATGATTACCTTTGTAAGGGTAAGGACATGGGCTAAAATATATGTTCTCTCTTGATTATAAATTGCACTAGTGTTGTAAAATTACAGTGGTCTTCATATTACCAATATGGTAAAGGTACCTAGTGAAAGAAGGTAGACATTTTGACCAACAGTTGTTCAAAGTAATATTTAGAATGCATAGAAGCAAAAAATATGGTTTCCTTAATATTCATTAACCCAAATGGTCAGTGTAATATTTGTTGTAGTTTTGGATAGAGCGTAGAAGAGTTAACATTTCTGTCAGCTTTTTATTTCTGTATATGGTCACATGAGGAGTTTTCTTCCTCCCTTGTTATCCATGGGATATCCATAGAAGACATAGATAGTATGGCAGACACCAGGATAGGGCAGCAATGGAAACATTTTCCAACATTTTTTGTCTGTGAGCCCCTACCGGAGAGATTTCCCATCACTTCCTGTCCTTACAGAAGAAAGCTACCCAACAGGGACAGATATAATAAAGAAAACTGATAGAGGCTGTGATCGTCTCCAAAATTAAATTAAATAACTACATTAATCAAATGTTTAGGTTTCTTATAGATTCTGTGTAGAAGACAAGCCATCTATCTCCAACCAAGGGCGGATCCAGTCTAGTCTCGGGAGGGGCACTGCCAGAAAATAAGGTGTTGCCTACAGAACTCAATTAGGTGTCAGATGTGTCTGCTGTAATGTTGCAGTACCGCTAAAAAATCAATGATCGCCACCAGTACTAGTAAAAAATATTTAAATATAAATGCCATAAATCTATCCCATAGTTTGTAGACGATTGTCAGGGACTGCAGACATGGTACAAGAGATGGTCAGAGACTGCAGACATGGTACAAGAAATGGTCAGAGAATGCAGACATGGTACAAGAGATGGTCAGAGACTGCAGACATGGTACAAGAGATGGTCAGAGACTGCAGACATGGTACAGGAGATGGTCAGAGACTGCAGACGTGGTACAAGGGATGGTCAGAGACTGCAGACGTGGTACAAGAGATGGTCAGAGACTGCAGACGTGGTACAAGGGATGGTCAGAGACTGCAGACGTGGTACAAGAGATGGTCAGAGACTGCAGACGTGGTACAAGGGATGGTCAGAGACTGCAGACGTGGTACAAGAGATGGTCAGAGACTGCAGGCATGGTACAAGGGATGGTTAGAGACTGAAGACATGGTACAAGAGATGGTCAGAGACTGCAGGCATGGCACAAGAGATCAATGCAGCCTCATCAGTGCCCGTCAACGCAGCCCCACCTTTGTATATAAATTCAGTCCCACTTTTGTATATCAATGCAGTCCCACTTTTTTTATATCAATGCATCCCCACTTTTGTATATCAATGCAGTCCCACTTTTGTATATTAATGCAGTCCCACTTTTTTTTATAAATGCAGTCCCACTTTTGTATGTAAATGCAGCCCCACTTTTGTATATTAATGCAGGCCTACTTTTGTATATAAATGCAGTCCCACTTTTGTCTATGAATGGAGTCCCACTTTTGTCTATAAATGCAGTCCCACTTTTGTATATAAATGCAGTCCCACTTTTGCATATAAATGCAGTCCCACTTTTGTATATTAATGCAGTCCCACTTTTGCATATTAATGCAGCCCCTCTTTTGTCTATGAATGCAGCCCCTCTTTTGTCTATGAATGCAGGCCCACTTTTGTCTATGAATGCAGTCCCACTTTTGTCTATGAATGCATCCCCACTTTTGTCTATTAATGCAGCCACACTGTGCATGGCACTCACCATGGCATTGCCTCGATCCCCCCCCCCTAGACGGGCTTGTGTGATAGATAAAACACTGATTCAATCAATGTTCCATCTCCATCTACTATCACACAAGCAGGTCTAGCACAGCCGAACACAGATCCAGTTCTCACACACAGCCAGAGGTGCCTGATGTCATACATGCAGGAGAGAGGGGAGTACTGCAGTCAGCTACAGCTCAAAGCAGCCTCAGGAAAGGCAGCCTACTGGCCCTGGTGATGAGAGAGAGAGTGAGAGACTCGGCAGTGGCAGCTGCAGGCACTGCAAAGCAGTTTAAAAAAAATAATGATGAAAAAAATTAATATATATATATATATATATATATTTTAAAGCCAATGTGACATGATTGCCTGGGGGGGAGGGGCAATTGCCCTGTTGTCCCCCCTGGATCTGCCGTTGCTCCAACTCCCTGAATATTACTTCCCATCTGATAATGAATAGTTCTGTTCAATGCTTGTCTTCTAAAAAAATACAACTTTAATTACGGGAATATGATCTATAAGGCACTGTTAATTTTGACATAAAATTTTGATTTAGTTTTAATCAGTCTTTTGACTTAAATGTCAGTTTAGTTTTAGTCATATTTTAGTTAACTAAAATCTCAGTACCTACCCAAACTTCTGCTTTCCCTCGAAGCTCCTCCTGTCTGTTAAAGCCCTAGCCCCCTGACTCAGAAAGCTGTATTGGCTGAGAGACACAGGCTCCCTCTGCCTGCCTGCTGCCTGGGAGTTCTGGAACAATGCCCTGCAAATCACAGAAGAGGAACTCCTTGGTCGGATTTGTATCTGCCTGGTTATGATGTGTTCATTATGATGAGTGTTTTCCCTCCCAGCAAGGTAGCAGTGCTTAGAACTGCGTAAAATTATAGCCTCCCCGGATCATCCAGTTCTCCGGCCTCTGCACTTCTTCACTCCCTTTACTTCCCCATCCCCATCCCCACTTGCAGGTCACCTCCCCACCCCCAAAGTATAATGCACCCTGCCCTGTGCATTCCCTCACTCCCTTTACTTCCCAATCCCCACTTGCAGGTCACCTCCCCATCCCCAAAGTATAATGCACCCTGCCCTGTGCACTCCCTCACTCCCATTTACTTCCCCATCCTCACTTGCAGGTCACCTCCACATCCCCAAAGTATAATGCACCCTGCCCTGTGCATTCCCTCACTCCCTTTACTTCCCCACCTCCCCATCCCTATCCCCAAAGTATAATGCACCCTGCCCTGTGCACTCCCTCACCCCCTTTACTTCCCTGTCCCTACTTGCAGGTCACCTCCCCATCCCCAAAGTATAATGCACCCTGCCCTGTGCACTTCCTCACTCCCTTTACTTCCCCATCCCCACTTTCAGGTCCACTTTCCCATTCCCAAAGTATAATGCACACTGCCCTGTGCACTCCCTCACTCCCTTTATTTCACCATTACCATCCCTAAAGTATAATGCAGCTTGTTATGGGGGCACCGAGCCAAGTCACGGCTCTGTTTGTCCATTTAGACATGAAGCCCTGAGCTGGCCTGCCCCCTCTCTCTTCTGATTGACAGCCGGGGGAGCCATTGGTGCCGCTGCTGTGTCTCAGTCAATCAGGAGGAGAGTTCCAGATGGCTTAGACACTCGTGGACATCACTGGAGAAAGATGGGGCTCAGTTAAATAATTATAGGGTGCAGCGAAAGGCTGCTACACACAGAAAGTTTTTTTTTTTATCTTAAAGGGGTTGTAAAGACAAAAATATTTTCCTCTTAAATTAAAGTCTGACAGTAGCTAATAAAGTAAAAAGTAATGTTTTGCATTATAACTAGTTTGGTACCTGTTGAAATTGAGCTGTTTTATTCGCCTCCGTCACTCCTGAATCATTATTCTCACTGACTTCCTGGTTTGCGGTGCGCATTCATTCTTGCTACATCACGGCCTAATGGGAACTACAGTTCCCAATAGGCTTAGCCTCCATGCCTGTGAGGGCTAAGAGAGCATCTTCACGCAGGCCTGTAGTCATAGGGAGAGGGTGAGCACATTTTGCTTTCCACCATGCAAAACGGCTCAGATGCTGGTAGAAAGCAAGAAGAGGAGAGACAGGAAATGGCATTTTCAAATCCGGATTACTGTATTTTGGAGGTCAAAAGGAAAAACGAGGTAAGTGATATTTAAATGCTCTAGCTTACAGCAATCAATTGATCTAATAAAAAACAAACCTTTAGGCCGCGTACACACGATCGAATTTGTCCGCTGAAACTGGTCCATCGGACCGTTTCAGCAGACATCTCCGATCGTGTGTACGGGCTAGCGGACATATTTGGCCAGCGGACAAATTTTAAAACATGCTTTAAAATTTGTCCGCCGGAGACATGTCCGTCGGATATGTCCACTGGTTAGTACACTCACCAGCGGACATATCTTCCTGCACATGCGTCGAATGGATTGCGTATGCGCGGAAGTATTTTTCTTCCTGGTTCGGTGACGTGGTGGCGTCAACGTCACCGCCACGTCACCGCGCTGTCTGCCGGCGGGGATTTTGATGTGGTGTGTACACACCGCCGGACGAAAATCCAGAGGAGACATGTCCGGTGAAAACGGTCTGCGGACCGTTTCCATCGGACATGTCCCTCCATGTGTACGCGGCCTCAGTGTTCCTTTAATGTATAGAATACATTAAGATAAAAAAACCTTCTGCCTTTACAACTCCTTTAAACAATGCATTACAATTTAACTAAACCCATTCGATTTTAGTCAACTAAAATGTACTGGAGATTGAAATGGAGATGAAAATTGGTATTGATTTTGACCTAATTTTATTTTTGTTTGGTTTTCATTACTGAAAACATGCAGCTGACGAAAACGATGACAAAAATATTTTTGTCAACAAAATGAACACTGCTTCTATCATTGTGCCCAAGAGGGGGTTTACACAGGGGCGACTCATCAGTCGCTCTCTGCTCTATACAATGGAACCGTTCTAAGAGGAGCAACTCAAGTCTCTCCGACTTAGAAAAAGGTTCTTGTACGACTTTGGGGGTGACTTGCATTGACTTTAATATAGAAGTAATTTTGCAAGTCGCCTCTGAAGTCGTCTTGAGATCGCCTTGCCAAGTCACCCTCAAAGTCATGCCGCCCCTGTGTGAATCGGCTCTAAGGGGTTCCCAAAATTCTCTGCTAGCAAAACAACTCCTTCCCCCTGCAGATAACGATGCTCTCTTTGCCATTTTGGGATAACCTCCAGAAAGAAAATTCAATACTCACAGTGAGAAGTAGGCACTTATTCTCCTTAATTGCTCCCATGCATCCTACAAATCCAAATACCATTATAACACATCCAAAAATAATTAAGATATTGCCAGTTGTGAGAGATGGAATGTTTGGAAATAGGCTCCCATAGATGTTATGAATGACAAAATAGATGCCAATAGATATGACAGAGCATCCAATTGCCTGTAAAAAAATAAAAAACGATATATTGTAAGACCATTAAAGTATTGTTTGTAATACGTTAAAACTGCAATCATAAAAATAACAAGCTGTTATTAGAAAGTTGTCAGACATGCATTTTGTAGTAGGGCTGTGCAAATTAACTTTTAATTAATCTATTAATCTTTAATTTTTTTGATCGATCAAAATCTTTTTGATCGATTAAAATTCTTTTGATTGGTAATCACCTCTCCGCCACCTTCTGGGCCTTCGGGGAGTTCCGTCAGAGATCCGGTAACGTCACGGACACCGACGGGGCTTGCCGAGTCTATCTGAAGGACTCCTTTGCTGTGATTTCATATCTGCATGCAGACGGGACCTTACTATCTGCCACACGCAAGGGTTGTTACACTTCCCTCTATCACTGTCCTCTATCAAACTGGGATTCTACAACCATCCACTGGGAGTTGTGATAGTTCCCTTGACGGGACATCTACATACCGACGGACTGATGTCAACCCCTCCTCATCTGGATTCAGCAGTGGTATTGTTGTACACATTTTTATACCAGTATCATACTTAGCTACATGCTTTTATGACTGCTTTTGGTACCGTTTGGTATTACTCACACCATTTTTACAGTTTATGTAGCTACATCGATTTTATCTCCAGTGCAATATTTATTTTGTTACCTACTTGAAGACTATAAAAGTTTTAATGCTTTTCCCATCGAGCGCTGCCTTTGTGTGTTTTTTGTATCCTGCTATCCATTTTTCCAGTTGTTGGTAGCTGCACTGGGAATCAGCCTGCAAAGTAGTTGGATCTGTATGTGCGTTATAATTAATCGAAATTAGTCGATTAATCGATTAAAAAAATAAAACGATTAATCGAACACCAAAATTTTGATCAGTAACAGCCCTATTTTGTAGATGTAAACATATATATCAATGCAATGCACAGGTTTCCTTTACAACACAAATCAACACTTATTTGCTTTAGTGAAAACTACAAGTGCAAAGTGCACTTGGAAGTGCAGTCGCTGTAGATCCGAGGGGGACATGCAAGGAAAATAAAAAACAGCATTTTAGCTTGCACATGATTGGATGATAAAGTCAGCAGAGCTTCCCCTCATTGAAGATCTACCCCTCAGATTTACAGTGACTACATTTCAAAGTGCACTTTCAGTACAATTTCAAGTGCACTTTGCACTTGTAGTTTGCACTTGTAATGTAAACTGGATTTGCCTTTTTCGAAAATAACCCCCATGGCAGAGGCGTCGTTAGACCCTGGCTAAGGAGGCTGGAGCCCCGAATGGGTCCCTGTAAAGCCCCGAGTCATGGGCATTTAGCTCTGCATTGTTAGCCCCGAGCCTTTTCTGGTCCTGAGTGCCGCTGATGGGAGGCAGATCGGTGCGCTGTGACATTCACAGAAATGATGCCGACAGGAGGGAGAGGGAGAGATACATAGCGATGGTTCTGTAATTTTCAAAGCGCACCGATCTGCCTCCCTGTTCTAGCCACGTGTGATCTCCTATAGGTGCCTGGTCTCCCCTAGCGCTGACTGTTTTTCTCTTCCCGAAAGCTGGGGGATTGATCACACTGAGAGCGGGAGAGGGCTTGCCTGTCTTAATGCACAGGCACTTCTGCAAACTGCCCAGGGGTCCTTCTAGGTGCATGGGGGACCTTTGAAGTTTCCTCCCAGCAGATTCGGGCAGCAGTGGTAACAGGTCTCCTCATGTTGGCTGTACAGGTCAGTTGTGTTATCTGTCTGTGCCTGCACTAATCTCTCTCCCTCCCTGACATCTTCCTCCCCTCCTCAGACACTATGTTGCCGTCCTGCTCCCTGTCCTCCTCACACAGATCCATTCCTCTGCCTGTCACACTGCTCCTCTGGTTGTTATCTCTCCCCTCCCTTCCCTGATTTTTCCCTGCAGACACTTCACTTCACACATGTGAGTGTCCCAGGATCTACAAACATTACAAATGTCTGGAACCCCCCCCCACCTTGCACACCCCCAACACTGTCTCTTTACTAGGAAATGGAGATCTCTCCCCTCCCTGTCAGACAGCCCATTTACTTTTTTATAATATGGCTATCTATTACCAGCTGAGAGTATGCCCCATGCCCATCTCTGATTATCCCTCTCCAGTCCCCCTGACAGCCATCTATCTGACCCCCCCACCAGCACAAATTCTCCTTTTTAATCCCTATACAGACCAGGATTTCCCCAGTCTCATTCCAATTCTTCTCCACCCATACCCCATCTCATACCCCCCCCTCCTCCTCTTTCTCCCCTACTACCCCATGGTTCTCATTCCCACCCCATTTTTTCAGTGCTTAAAGATGAACCCCAAGGTGGAGCATATTACTACTGCTGCTTGTGTGGGTGAGAGATGTGTACTGTGTACTGCGCCAATCCCTGCTGACCCTCTTCTCCTTTTCATCCCACGTGATTGGCGCTGTGCACATCCCACATGCACAAGCAGAAGTAGTAAGATGCTCCACCTCGGGATCCTTCTTTAATCCTGCAAAGCACCAGAAGAGAGACAAAAACTCAGATGGGGAACGAAGATAGGAATTGTCATTCCTGTTGTATATTTAGCCCAGTGACAGCCTTCCAGAATAGATAGGATCTGTGACATCAGCTACCCTGCTTCAAGAGACCATATCTGTATTCTACATTGCTGCCCCTATACTGTACCCTCTAGCCCCCTGTACTATGTCCACTTACCCTTCCCCTGTACCGTATCTGCCTAATTCCACCATATGTGTCAGGTAGGTGGGTTTAGTGTTCAAAATTAATGGGCAATGGTAAGCCAGGCAGCAACCAGCAAGTGAACTTACCCCCCCCCCCCCACCACACAACCCCACCGCCCAGCCAAAAGACCCAGTGCCATGACCATCCCGGATCCAAAGCCGCCGACGCCCCCCCCCTGCCGCCGGCCTTGGGCTGAAGCCCCTGGTCTTCTTGCCACCTAGCAACGCCCCTGCCCCATGGTGTGAATATACATTAAAAAAATTGTAGTCTTATAATTAAAAATACATTCAAGATATTGTAGTTTTATATTGTATACTTGCTCGAGATCTGTGCTTATGAGAACTTCAGATAAGCAAATGCAGACTAAAAATTATCATTAATATTTAGCCAACATTTATCAATAACAGAAACAGTACTGGGAGGAATTACTTACCCAAAACAATAAATTGAAGACAAACAGCAAATACTTGAGCACTTTGATACACTTGCTCATTTTTGTAATTTTTAGGTCTGAAAATATATAGAACATAATGTTTTAGGGCTTAGCATTCATTTGATATAAAGCATATAACAATGTATTAATAGAGTATAACATAATATCCATTTGACTTTGTTTTCACATATTAACTTATGATAGATTGCGCAAAAGGGTCTTCATTGTCCTTAAAGGGAAAATACATAATTCTTTATAATCAGAAAAACAGGACTTGTTGCTAACATGTCAAACATGACTAGATTCCCTAGTACTGTGTGTGTGTATGTATGTATATATATATATTATGTACAGGACACCATCGAAATATTTCAACCGGATTAGAAAACAAATAGTCTCTTTTCGAATAGAATTTTTTTCGAATTAAATTCGAATAGAATTTTTTTTTTTCGAATTCCGATCGAATTTAGTCCGCGGGTTTTCGATTCGGAATCTAAAACGTTCGTTCTGATTCGGTAAATTCGCTAATATTGCAATTCGGGATTTCGTATGCATCCGAATGTCCGAATAATGGAAAATTCGTCCGAATTTCGATTCGGAACGAAACAAAATGCACATGCCTAGCTGGAGGTGGTGAGGGAGTGTGGAGTGTGCACCTGTGAGGACAAGATGGGAGTCTGCTAGCTGCACAGTGAGGACTTTTTGGAGTGCAGGGGATGAAGACTTGTCTTTCAACAAACCGTATGTCATTTGCTTTCACTGTTTTGTGCTGAAAATAGCAGACTTTTGGTTTTGGTTTAGTTATAGTTTTCTGGTATGCTGAGAAAGCCTTATTTTGCTTTTCTGTGAATAAAAGCCTTTTTCTTCAAAACAACGGTTTAAGCACTGAATCCCTGCTGAGCTATAGCCCCCAAACGTTACAATATATATATATATATATATATATTACAGGGGTCAAGTCCTGGGGAAACAAGTGTGGGAACTCTCACCCAAGATCCAGCCCCCACCAAAAGAAAAAATGTTTAATCGCTGGTTTGGCGCTAAAGAAATCGCACAGCGACCGGAGAGAGCGAGCGCAGACTGTACTGGGGTGGAGAGGTGAGCAGTGTGTACATGGAGGTCCTCCTCCATGTACACACTACTCACCTCTCCCCCCGGTACAGTCTGCACTCTCCGGTCCGGTCGCTGTGCGATTATTATGTAGGCTACATTGCCTTTTTATGTGGCTTTTAAAAGTTGGACCTTGTGCAAGTGACCTAAGTCGCCGTATGTAAAACAACCATGCCCTAGCGCAGCAAAGTAACTTATTTTTATATGATGGATCAAAAACAAAATATACAATAAAGAAGACATAAATTTACCTCAGGTCACCATTTAAATTTGCGTCTCCCTTATTGTATATTTTGTTTTTGATTTATCATATGAAAATAAGTTACTTTGCTGTGCTAGGACACGGTTGTTTGTATCGGGGCAGCATGTAGTATGGGAAAGGATGCCAAGTGCAGCAATGATTATGCATGCAGCCCTTTTTCATTCAGTGTCAGTGAGTGAGTGTAGTTACTCGGTGCACCTTACTTCCTCGATGCGGCCCAGCCTTCACTAAGCAGTGATGTCGCAATGTCTCCTGAGAGCTTTTGTCATTGTTCCCAGGAGTCATTGCGGACGCCTGCCGCAAGTTATCGCGGGATTCAGAAAGAACTTTATAAATCCTATAAGTTCCTATATCCTATATAAGTTCTTTATAAATCCCGCGATAACTCGTGGCAGGCCTTTGCAATGTCTCCTAGGAACAATGACAAAAGCTCCCAGGAGACATTGCGGCATCGCCATCGCCGTTTAGTGAAGGCTGGGCGGCTCGAGTCCTGCAACTGGAATGGTGTTCCTGCTTTGGAAAAAGTGCAGTTCCCACGCATTCCCGCAGGACTCGAGCCCTATATATACACACACACACATACACATAAAGAGCTGTTTTACCTGCCAACCTATTTACAGAACTGCCACACAGCACGGCTAGGCTGATAATATATATATATATTTTCTAAATGACAGTTTTAGGCTGTAGAGGGAATACATCGGTATCTTATCTCTACCCACAGCTTACTGATTGGACAACAAAAGGGCAGCAGCAGACTGATGAGGTCATCTCTTGAGCTTTCCCATCTCCTGAACTTTCCCAGTATTTTGGTCTAATCTCTACAGTATTGAGGCTTACCGTAGGCTAATACCAAGACAAATTTGGGTATTTACACTAGCTTCAATAAAAAATTACATTTAATTATGTATTAACAAGTACCCAGCTGCACTAATTCACATTTTTTATATCTGCCTGGAGTTCAGATTTAATATTCTTTCTATGCTCAATGCTGACAATTTCTTCCATTTGCTTTTATTCATGAAGTAGAGTTGAGCGAACACCTGGATGTTTGGGTTCGGCGGGTTCGGCCAAATTTCGGAAAAAAGTCCGGGTTCGGGACCCGAACTTGACCCGAACCTGAACCCGAACCCAATTGAAGTCAACGGGGACCCAAATTTTTGACTACTAAAATGTCTCTAAAAAACTAAGGGAAAGGGCTAGAGGGCCGCAAATGGCAGCAACGTGTTGGTAAGAGCATGGCAAGTACTCTGCGATCAAATGTGGATAGGGAAATAACTTAAAATAACATAAAATACATAAAAATAAATAATCTAGACAAGCAGGGACCTTCCCCAATGATGGGACACTATTCCTGCCAATGATACCAATGATGGGGCACCATTTCTCCCACTGATACCAATGATGCCGCACTATTTCTCCCACTGACACAAATGATGGGACGCTATTCCTCCCAATGATACCAATGATGGGACACTATTCTGGTGCAATTAGATTTGTGAAGTAGGACTGACTCCTAACTAATTCTCTCCCTAAAGGCACAATCAGGAACCTTTCCCTACAGTAGCTAATGCAGAGTATGTTACAGGAACATATGCAGTGCTGGTGCAATATGCAGAGTATCTGACAGGAACATATGCAGTGCTGGTGCAATATGCGGAGTATCTGACAGGAACATATGCAGTGCTGGTGTAATATGCAGAGTATCTCACAGGAACATATGCATTGCTGGTGCAATATGCAGAGTATCTCACAGGAACTAATGCAGTGCTGCTGTTATTAGATTTGTGAAGTAGGACTGACTCCTAACTAATTCTCTCCCTATAAGCGCAATTGGGAACCTTTCCCTAATGTAGCTAATGCTATGTAGATCGATCGCTGAGTATTGTAATTCGATTTCTGAAGCAGGACAATCCTATCTAAATCTGTCCCTGAGAGCAACGGCAGCCTTTCCCTACCCTAGCTAAAGCAAAGTGATAAGCTGTGCTGTGTGCCTCTAGCTTATATAGAGGCTGGGTCACATGCTCGGTCACATGCTGCACTGGCCAATCACAGCCATGCCATTAGTAGGCATGCCTGTGATGGCTTCCAAGTCACACAAGTAAAAGAAATGCTGATTGGCTGCCCTGCATAACCGAACCCGAACTTTCAGAAAATTGTCCAGGTCAAAAAAATATGAAGTTCGGTACGAACCCAAACTTTACAGTTCGGGTTCGCTCAACCCTATTCATGAGGAGAAAAGAGGATGAGAAAAAAAGAGAGGAGTTTGGACTCACTGTTCATTTCCTTCTCAATTGATCATGGTAAGCAACTTCAACTTGCAGCAAAGATATCGTTTTATTTTTTGGGGCTTTTATCTCTTTATTTTTACCTAGTAATCAAGCCAGTAACACATTTCCTCTAGTAGGGTGTCTCCACTCCACTGGAGGAGCAATGGAGACACCTTGGGACAGCATTATGGTCAATCTTGGAATGCACTTGTAGATTAAAATGGACTTGACTAACAAATTAAAGTCAAATTAAAGTCAAATTCCAGCTAACACTTTAACCACTTGCTGACCGCCTCCTGCACATATACGTCGACAGAATGGCACGGCTGCACAAAGTAACACATATTTACGGTACTTTGAATTTTTGGACTCGTCAGCCGGTGTCCCGCGATTGAATCATGGAGCGGCAGAACGGGGAGAGGCCAGTGTAAACAAGGTCTCTCCCCATTCTGCCTAGTGACAGGACACTGATCATCTGCTCCCACTCATCGGGAGCAGCGATTAGTTTTGTGTCACAGTAAGCCCTGTCCCCCCACAGTTAGAATCACTCTCTAGGACACACTTAACCACTTCCTAGCCCCCTAGTGGTTAACCCTGTCCCTGCCAGTCACATTTACACAGTAATCAGTGCATTTTTATAGCACTGATCGATGTATAAATGTGAATGGTCCCAAAATAGCGACAAAAGTGTCCGCCATAATGTTGCAGTCACAATAAAAATCGCTGATCACCGCCATTACTAGTAAAAAAATATTAATAAAAATGCCATAAAACTATTCCCTATTTTATATATATTTTTCAGAGATATTTATTATAGCAAAAATGTAAAAATAATGCTTTTTTTCAAAAAAAATATTTTTGTTTATAGCGCAAAAAATTAAACCGCAGAGGTGATCAAATACCACCAAAAGAAAGCTCTATTTGTGGGGAAAAAAGGGTGTCAATATTGTTTGGGAGCCACATTGCACGACCGCGCAATTGTCAGTTAAAGTGATGCAGTTGTCAGGAAAGGTTCCATCCGCTGGTGCTATTTATGTTCTGTCTTGCAGTGCTGCGTCCCACCAGCAGGGGTCTGCTGGCAGTTCGGAGCTGTCAGGGGAACTTCCCCCTGCTGGTATATCACCTTTGGGACGCAGTACTGGCCTCCACCAGCGGATGGATCCTGACAGTTTGGAGCACACAACCTTTCTTGCGCTCAGCTGTAACATGAACTTAATCAGCAGCTCTATTTATACCCGGCGAGCTCAAGCAGAGCTCGCCCTGGTATCTTCATTCCTTCCTGACCTGAGCCTGTATCCTGACCCTGTCTTTTGGATCCTGATTCTGAGCCTTGACCCTGTTCCGTGATCCTTGATCCTGATCCCTGCCTGGACTCTTCCGCCCTGTATCCTGGTTCCTGTCTTCCCTGGAGTCTTACCCCGCAGCTTGTCCATCCATCCTCTCCCTGCTCTGTTCCGTCCCCATCCTCACCTATCTGCTGACATCTCATGTGTATGACCTCGGCCTGGCTTGATTTATGAATACGGTATCCCCTTTTGTTTGTATATACTGTTTGCTGTTTCTCACTGGTTGTCCCCACTTATTTTGTAAATAAACACCTCTTCACTTCACTATCTCTTTGTTTGGTCTCCTCTGTGCAGTCACTCAGTACTGATCTATAACCTCTCATGACAGTATACCAGGGCCATCCCTTGATCAGACGTGACTGCATTTAGGAACCATACTGGTGTAGTGCATTGCTCTAAACATGAATTGCGATGTCATCCTTTATTATTCTCTGCTGGCTGAAGAGGATAAGGGGTATTGTCGCCAGGTTTTGGAGGGTTGGACTAGTGACCAGCTAATGGAAACTATCCGATTAGCTCATTTCTGTGTGGATCAGGGTTTCATGACTTTTAATGATGTTCAGCCATTAATTCGGTTGTGTGTAAAGCCATCCCTGTCATCTATTCCTGCCGGTAGGGACGATTTCTCTCCCCCCTTCAGTCATGACCAAGTTGAATCCCTGGTGTGGTTATTAGAGGATGATCCGGCGTCCTTTGATGAGTATTATTTTTCTTGTCCCCAGCAAAAGTTATCTGAGTGTATTAGTTCTGTGCAGTCTCTGATTAGACAAGGTGTGTGTGAACCTGCTTTTGTTCGACCTGTGCTACAGGCATGGTCAGATCTCCTGATTCCAGCCAAACCAGTCTGTTCCAGCCCTGCTAATAACCCCCTACCTTCCCAAGGATCTAGCCGTCCATTGCCAATGACAACCTCAGCTATAGCCCAGTTAATTCCGCTTCCTACCAAGTATTACTACCCAGTTTCTACTAATTGTACCTACCCTGCCTTTAATCCACCTGTCCGTTCTAGCCCTGCTATTAACCACCTGCCTTCCCAAGGATCCATCTGTCCATCACCAATGGCAACTCCAGCCCAGATAATTCCGCATCCTACCAAATATTACTACCCAATTTCTACTAATTGTACCTACCCTGCCTATAATCCACCTGTAACAACTCCACAAAAACCTCCTTCAGTCACCATCCCTGTGTCTCTGCCATATTCCAACCCCTCCTCCTACTTAATTCCATCTTCTTCATACATCGCCTCTGTTAACAAACCCGCAGTGTCTAAGTCTAAAAAGAAACGGAAGTACTTCCCAACCCATACCATCGTGCCAGTTACCCAGCCGGTCCCAGTGCCCTCTGCTCAACCTGTCCCAGTGCCACCTGCTCAGCTTGTTCCTGTGCCAGCTGCTATGCCTGTTCCTGTGCCAGCTACTCTACCTGTTCCAGTGCCAGCCGACCAACCTGTTCCAGTGCCAGCTGCCCAGCTTGTGCCAGCCTCCCAGCTTGTTCTAGTGCCAGCCTCCCAGCTTGTTCTAGTGCCAGCCTGCCACCCTGATGTTCCTGTGCCAGCCTGCTACCCTGATGTTCCTGTGCCAGCCTGCCAACCTGATTTTCCTGTGCCAGCTTGCCAGTCCGATGACTTCCAGTCCGCTGCCCCGTTTGATGACTTCCAGTCCGCTGCCCAAGTTGATGACTTCCAGTCCGCTGCCCAGCTTGATGACTTCCAGTCCGCTGCCCAGCTTGATGACTTCCAGTCCGCTGCCCAGCTTGATGATTTCCAGTCTGCTGCCCAGGTTGATGATTTCCAGTCTGCTGCCCAGGTTGATGATTTCCAGTCTGCTGCCCAGGTTGATGATTTCCAGTCTGCTGCCCAGGTTGATGACTTCCTGTCTGCTGCCCAGCTCGATGACCCGGAGCCTCTGTCTGCTGCCCAGCTCGATGACCCGGAGCCTCTGTCTGCTGCCCAGCTCGATGACCCGGAGCCTCTGTCTGCTGCCCAGCTCGATGACCCGGAGCCTCTGTCTGCTGCCCAGCTCGATGACCCGGAGCCTCTGTCTGCTGCCCAGTTCGATGACCCGGAGCCTCTGTCTGCTGCCCCTCTCGAATACCCAGAGCCTCTGTCTGCTGCCCCTCTCGATGACCCAGAGCCTCTGTCTGCTGCCCCTCTCGATGACCCAGAGCCTCTCTCCGCTGC
This sequence comes from Rana kukunoris, assembly GCA_029574335.1. Classification (NCBI taxonomy): domain Eukaryota; kingdom Metazoa; phylum Chordata; class Amphibia; order Anura; family Ranidae; genus Rana; species Rana kukunoris. The sequence continues at coordinate 361,871,670 of CM056050.1, read as the reverse complement.
CCAGCTCGATGACCCGGAGCCTTCTTCTGCTGCCCAGTTCGATGACCCAGAGCCTCTGTCTGCTGCCCAGCTCGATGACCCGGAGCCTCTGTCTGCTGCCCAGCTCGATGACCCGGAGCCTCTGTCTGCTGCCCAGTTCGATGACCCGGAGCCTCTGTCTGCTGCCCCTCTCGAATACCCGGAGCCCCTGTCTGCTGCCCAGCTCGATGACCCAGAGCCTCTCTCCGCTGCCCAGCTCGATGACCCGGAGCCTTCGTCTGCTGCCCAGTTCGATGACCCGGAGCCTCTGTCTGCTGCCCAGCTCGATGACCCGGAGCCTCTGTCTGCTGCCCAGCTCGATGACCCGGAGCCTCTGTCTGCTGCCCAGCTCGATGACCCGGAGCCTCTGTCTGCTGCCCAGCTCGATGACCCGGAGCCTCTGTCTGCTGCCCAGTTCGATGACCCGGAGCCTCTGTCTGCTGCCCAGTTCGATGACCCGGAGCCTCTGTCTGCTGCCCAGTTCGATGACCCGGAGCCTCTGTCTGCTGCCCACTTCGATGACCCGGAGCCTCTGTCTGCTGCCCCTCTCGAATACCCGGAGCCTCTGTCTGCTGCCCAGCTCGATGACCCAGAGTCTCTCTCCGCTGCCCAGCTCGATGACCCGGAGCCTTCGTCTGCTGCCCAGCTCGATGACCCGGGGACTTTATCCACTGCCCGGCTTGACACCATGAGCCTTCCCCAGCAACAGCTGGTTGGAGCGTCCGGAGGCCGCTCCTTTGAGGGGGGGTACTGTCAGGAAAGTTTCCATCCGCTGGTGCTATTTATGTTCTGTCTTGCAGTGCTGCGTCCCACCAGCAGGGGTCTCCTGGCAGTTCGGAGCTGTCAGAGGAACTTCCCCCTGCTGGTATATCACCTTTGGGACGCAGTACTGGCCTCCACCAGTGGATGGATCCTGACAGTTTGGAGCACACAACCTTTCTTGCGCTCAGCTGTAACATGAACTTAATCAGCAGCTCTATTTATACCCGGCGAGCTCAAGCAGAGCTCGCCCTGGTATCTTCATTCCTTCCTGACCTGAGCCTGTATCCTGACCCTGTCTTTTGGATCCTGATTCTGAGCCTTGACCCTGTTCCGTGATCCTTGATCCTGATCCCTGCCTGATCCCTGCCTGGACTCTTCCGCCCTGTATCCTGGTTACGGTTAAGGTATTAATGTTGGTGTAAATGATCCGATTCCTGGGCAAGCAGCTTCTACACCACTGCTTGGCTTGTTGTGTAATGTATTGAGAATTTAAATTGAAGCCACACCACTGCTAAGAGGTCCAGATTTAAAGGATCACTAAAGGAATTTTAACCACAGTGCTGGGAGCTTTCTCACGATGGTTTAAGCTGTCATTACTGTGTGTCTAAAACTTCCCAGAACCAATCAGATTCATTTTAAAAACAAAACACTGCCCTGGATTTGTTTGTTTTTGTTCTGTGTGTCTATTTCTACTTTGCAGAAACATGAAGCCAGTTCAAAAGTGAAACTAACCTGCGGGCACATTATATGTTTTATTTTTATCTATTTTTAATCATTTTGAAAAGGAATCTGTTAACTTTTATGTCTCTATACCCTGTAAAACAGTAATTTCAGCAAAAACAAAAAAAATGTTTCCTTTAGTGACCCTTTAACTTTATTCCATTAAGTCAGGGGTAAAATCCCAAAAATTAGACAATGCATTTTAGGGGTTCAAGCGGCCCCTTCATCAGGGCCTAACTGGACCTACAATGGTATTTGGTGTGAAAAATAAGCACAGGCCTTAGCAGCAGTTTGTTTGGCTACTTTTTTTTATGTTTGTATCCCTGACTTTTAATGGAATAAATTTGTATCTGGACCTCCTAGCATATGCTACTTTCCATGGACAGCTTCGTTTATTAAAGGAAGTTGAAAGATAAACGACTTACTGTCAAGATCACCAGGTAAACATAAAGGTAAAAAACAGAATACAGCCACCACATCTACCAACGTAAGCTGAAATATAATATTTTTTGTTTTTTGCATAAATGCTTTATACGAACAAGGAAGTACAGTTGGAAAATTCCAAGTATAGTATACAATCAAAAAAGAATTCATGTTGTAACATCAACAATTCCTATAAGGAAGTGGAGGGTGATTAAACGTAGTCACCAAAGAAGACGAAGAACCAAACAATAATCTGCATCTAGTAACAGCATATAAATTGTAAATATGTACTTAAAGGGTTTGTAAAGGTCATTCCCCCCTAAATAGCTTCCTTTACCTTAGTGCAGTCCTCCTTCACTTACCTCATCCTTCCATTTTGCTTTTAAATGTCCTTATTTCTTCTGAGAAATTCTCACGTCCTGTTCTTCTGTCTGTAACTACACACCATAATGAAAGGCTTTCTCCCTGGTGTGGAGTGTCGTGCTCGCCCCCTCGAGGACGCTCTTCACGTTGCAGATAAAGTAACTGTGTGTTAGTGGGCGTTCTGGCTCTCCTGCTCGCCCCTCCCCCCTCAAGGGAGGGGCGAGCATGACACTCCACACCAGGGAGAAAGCCTTGCATTACTGTGTGGAGTTACAGACAGAAGAATAGGAAGTTAGGATTTCTCAGAAGAAATAAGGACATTTAAAAGAAAAATTGAAGGAAGCTATTTAGTTTTTTTTTACCTTTACAACCCCTTTAAGTACCCAGTATAATAGCAGACCTATAGGTTTTAAAATCACATAAACAACGTACAAAGGAGCTAATATTTAGGTCTCCAATTATCCTAGGAACGTAAATCAGCTCTCTTAATCCACCCCTTCCCTTCCATGTGTAGGGTTGGAGGTTGAGGGCACAGAGGGATGGGAGAGCCATCTCCAACAATTACATTTTTCAAAAGGTTAGCCTGTGGTAAAGATCCTAATTAATTTTCAAAAGAAAGGTGAAAGTAGGAAAACAAAAAACGAAAAGATAGTGGAAAAAATAAATAGATAAGATTGGGGAGGGTATAGAAAGTGGGAGGGGGAGTGTAGATTCTGCCAACTCCCCCCTCTGTTGCCGCCTGAAAAAACGTATCTAAGAGCATCATGCCCGCGGCGTGACGTGAAGATAGGAAAGGGAAAAAGAGTATCCAACAGCACTTTATGAACCCAAATACATGTTTGATTTTATGTTTAATATCACTTTAAATGTGTGACCATTGTGGCAATGTCAACCAAACAAAAAGGAAAATAAAATGTTTGAAAGCCAGTAGCCACCATTTCTCTTTCATTACAGTATAATATATTTTATTAAAGTGTATCTAAAGCCATTTTTCAATTTTGAATATCACAATTAGGGGTTAGAAAACCCATCAGGTTTTTATTACCATTGTTTTTTCCAATGGCGTGATTTATTCTCTCGTTGTCCTGTCAACCATTGTCATTGGTGGTCAGATCTATTGTTACTGGCTACAGGGAATCTATTTTACTGTTTTTTTTTCTTGTTATCATTAACATTTTCTTTACAAATTTGTTATCACCACAAAAATGATACTTGGTTCTGTATTCTCTAAAAGAGCAGTTAATGGGAGATGGGTAAGGGGCGGTACCAAGGAATGGTGATTGAGTTAAGTAGGGGGGCGGAGAAAAGGGGGAGTTCCTGCACCTGTTCTCTGAGAAAAAAAGCCCCGATTGTTAATTAAAATGTTTTTTTAAACCATTTTTTTAAGATTAATTATTTTTTATTTATTCATTTATTATTACATTTTATTTATTTATGATGATTTTTAGTTATTTGTGTATTGATTAATATATTATTAAACCTTTTATTTTTTAAAACATTTTTATTTAAGCAGAAAATCGCACAAAAACGTGTGACTAAATAGATCTACATACCAGACCAGACATATTGAACTAAATTTAGGAAGAAATTATTTAAATATTGAACTCTAGTTTCCACTGCTTTTTTCTGTTACAGACACCTTCAGGGATATCAACCCTACTGCACACCTTACCCAACACCCCTTTAGCTATATCACTTACATATAGATTAAATATAACATGACCCAGTACAGAGCCACTAGCATCGATAAGATACAAAAACTATAATTTAAAATATAAAAGAAAAGATCCATACCAGACCCTTATCTGAGCATGCTGCCTGGCCGGTCAGAAAAGGTGGTGGGGACGAGCATGCGTCCCCCCTCCTGCGCCCCCCCCCCACCCCAAAGCACCTTGTCCCTATGTTGATGAGGACAAGGGCCTCTTCCCAACAACCCTGGTCGTTGGTTGTCGGTAGGGTTGCCACCTCATCCCTTTAAAAAGGAACACATCTGAATTACACAGGTTCTGTGGCCAATTAAGGTGGTAATTGAACTCATTTGGTGCCTTATCTGTATTAAATTAGCCTCAGAATCTGTGTAATTCAGATGTGTTCCTTTTTAAAGGGATGAGGTGGCAACCCTAGTTGTCGGGGTCTGCAGGCGGGGGGCTTATTGGAGTCCGGGAGCCCCGTTAAAAAGGGGGCCCCCAGATCCCAGCCCCCCACCCTATGTGAATGAGTACCCCTACCCATTCACCTGGGGGGAAAAAGTGTCAAGAAAAAACAAACACACTACACAGGTTTTTAAAGTCATAAAGTCGGATCCCCGTTCATTGAAAGCCAGACGTTTGTCTCTTCAAGTCGCAGGGCAAAGTTGGTTCCAAAGATGGATGACTGTCGTGTCCCATCAGTGTGAACCCAGCCTTAAACCCAAACAGATAATAATTACACACAGGTTCTGTGGCTGATTAAGGTGGTATTTAACCACTTAAGACCCGGACCAAAATGCAGGTAAATGACCTTGCCCCTTTTTGCGATTCGGCACTGCGTCGCTTTAACTGACAATTGCGCGGTCGTGCGACGTGGCTCCCAAACAAAATTTGCGTTCTTTTCTTCCCACAAATATAGCTTTCTTTTGGTGGTATTTGATCGCCTCTACGATTTTTATTTTTTGCGCTATATACAAAAATAGAGCGACATTTTTGAAAAAAAATCAATATTTTTTACTTTTTGTTATAAGAAAAATCAAATAAACTAAATTTTAGTCAATCATTTAGGCCAAAATGTATTTAGCCATATGTCTTAAGTAAAAAAAAAAACAATAAAAAAAAAAATAGCTACCTAGCGGGAACAGCGACACTAATACAGCGATTAGAAAAATTATCGCTTAGTGACGCTGGCAATAGGGAGTGAAAGGGTTAACTAGGGTGGTGATCAAGGGGTTAAAACTTTATTAGGGGGGGTACGGGGCTACCCTGAACCTAACACTAACTCACTGTCACACTGCCTGTCACACTGACACTAAATACAGTAATCATACATGTATGATTACTGCATTTAGTGACACTGTGTCAGGGGGGAGGGGGGGGCGATCGCAAGGGGTTAATGTGACTATGTGTAGTGTGTGTCATTGTAGTGTTAGTGCAGACTTACTGTGCGATGTGATCTCTCCTCAGCGGTGGTTGAAAAAAACGCTGAAGGCGAGATCACATCGCTTTCTCCTTCCTGTGTTTACACAGGAGGAGGAAGTGACAGGGTGGGGGGGGGGCGCGCGGATTGGCTGAGAGCGATCCGGAGGGGGCGGACAAAAACCAATAGCCACCCCCTTATCCCGGATCGCTCGGCCAGCTACAGGGACCGCCGTATGTACGGGGGGGTCCGATCGGACCCCTGAACCCCCTCAAGGCACCAACGTATATATACGTTGATGTGCCTGTCGGTGCCATTCTGCCAACGTAAATGTACATGCGGCGGTCCTTAACCAGTTAAGCTCACTTGGTGCCTTATCTGCATTATATTAGACTCAGAACCTGTGTATTTCATATGTGTTTGGGTTTAAAGGGATAAGGTGGCAACTCTATTCAGATATCTCCACTCAAAGTCAGGATGTCATATGACGGCCTTGGGTGGGAAGTGGTTAAGAATGTACCTTTATAAACCTGTAATGATATTTATGCCTGACTAATGCATTGCTGAGTACTTTCTTTCCACATCAAATACTTATCAGGCTCAGAAAGCTAAAATGTATTTTTTATTCTACACTCACACTAGACTAGCTGTAGCATAGCTGGCCTCAGTGACATATATATATATATATATATATATATATATATATATATATATATATATATATATTTATATTATATATATATATATGAAAGTAAAGGTTTAAAATGAAAATGCACCCAAACCCAACCGGAAACTGAACGCTTTCATTGCTGTAAGCTGCAGATAGTTTCACTTCTATTCAGCATTTAACCCTAACTCCAGAAAAACATCTAAATATATCATTAAAGATGTAATGCTAAAAACCACTGTACATGGTGTTTCCTGTATGTGTTTTGTGTTGGCTACATGATTTCCTTGTTAAATTTGTAGAAAAAAATATTTTTGTAAAATAAAATCTGAAAAAAATAAATCAACAAAATAACATACATTGGGACTGTTTCACCTGCCAAAAGAAATTGCATTTCTATCCATTCATTGTTTATTGTATATTTTCTTGTTTGAAGGACCCATGTTTACCTGGATAATTATTGTCCTAATTTTTCTATGTACTCTTATGATCTGTACACCTTCCCACCCGGCCGTCATTCTGCTTCCCCATCCAGACTGGGCGTCATAAGATACAGTGTACCGGCTAGCTGTCAGAACCCTGTGAACACAGGTTACATGACAGTTCTACACAATGGATGGCTGCCTTTCATGCCAATGCCATCCATTTTGTACAATTGTGTTGCTAGCTGTAATTGGTCAGTTTGAACACGTGGTACAGACAGGAAAAAATTACAATGACCAATCACAGCTAACGACACCAAAACAAACTGAATTAACCGATTGCTGACCAGCCGCCGTCATTTTACTGCAGCAGGTTGGCACGATCCCACAATTCGCCGCAGCTGTATGTCGGCTCGTGATCTGGCAAACACAAACAGGGAACACATTTAACCCCTTGATTGCAACGATGTTAATACCTTCCCTGCCAGTGTCATTAGTACAATGTACAATGAGTGCATATTTTGAGCACTGATTATTTTAATAATGTCACTGGTTCCCAAAAAAGTGTAAAAAATGTCCAATCTGTCTGCCACAATGTCGCAGACCCGCTAAAAATCACTGATTGCTGCCATTACTAGTAAAAAATAGAAAAAAAATCTATCCCCTATTTTGTAGACACAATAACATTTACGCAAACCAATCAATATACGCTTATTGCGATTTTTTTTTTTTTACCGAAAATATGTAGCAGAATACATATCGGCCTAAACTGATAAATACATTGGCCCAGATTCACAGAGCGATTACGCAGGAGATGCGTGTGCGTAAGTCGAAATGTGCGCGTGCATTTCGATGCGCGGCATCCCCAGAACGAGATACGCAAAAAATCTACTTTTTTTTGTCCCGCGTAATTTCGTTTTTTTTGTCCCGCGCAAAAGTGCGCTAGACACACCATTGATTTGCTAGTCAAATATGCTAATGAGGGACTTACGGGGATCCACAAAACAACGTTGGGGCAGCGCAGGCGACGCAGTGTGCGCAACAGCAAAATGTCCTGTCTAAAATTAGAGCATATAAAAGCTGGTCTAAAAAGAGAAAAAAAGTCTACTTGTTAGATAAAGCAACACTGTTAGTGAGGAGCTCAGCAGTCACACGTGTTGCACAACAATCTGTATGCCAACATGCCAGGGGCATCGTCGCGCATAGCTATACTACTGACTTTAGATGAACAAAGAAGGATGAGGGCTCGGAGGATGGCACGGAGGATGGCACGGGAGAGGATATACCGCACCCGCATAGACCTGTTTGGCATGAGTGATTCTGAGGTTTTTCGCATCTTCAGATTCACCCCTCATGCCATCCTGGAATTAACCACAACCCTGCAGGAGGACATCACCAGCCCAACACACCGCTCACATGCAGTGCAGCCACTGGTCAAGGTCCTGGCAACACTCCATTTCCTTGCCAGTGGCTCTTTTCAGCGTACAAGTGGAGTGGTGGCTGGGATGTCACAATCCTCCATGAGCAGATGTGTGCACCAGGTTGTCCCTGCAATTCTCAGACGCATGGCCAACCAAATCATCAAACCCACCACTGAGGAGCTGCGGCTGAAGGCAATGACAGATTTCTACAGAATTGCCATATTCCCACGCACTGTGGGGGCCATTGATTGCACACATGTGGCACTCCAGCCCCCCCAGGAGACAGAGCACATGTACCGCAATCAGAAGCATTGGCATTCCATCAATGTACAGGTGATAGTCGATGCCCAAGGCCTCATATGGCACGTCCGTGCCAAACACCCAGGGTCCAGCCATGACAGCTACATATACAATCAATGCCACATCCGAATGGAATTCGATCAGAACGTGTATGGGGACACCTGGCTGGTTGGTGAGTGACATGGGTGTCAGGCATGACTATCCCCTCCCATGATGCACATCACAAGGGGCACATGCATGACTAACATCCTCCTGTCTTTTCCCTTACAGGTGACTCTGCATATCCACTGGGACCCCATCTCATGACTCCTATCCGGAACCCCCAAACCCCAGGAGAGGAAAGATACAATCAAGCACATGCCCAAACACGTGCAGTAGTGGAACGCACCTTTGGCCTCCTGAAGTCACGTTTACGATGCCTGGATAAGTCTGGGGGTACCCTCTTGAATTCCCCAAACTTTGTGTGCCAGATCATCGGTGCATGTTGCATGCTGCACAACTTCGCAGTAAGAAAGGGCCTGCAGATTGACCTACGTGATGACCTGACCCCCGAACCAGACAATTCCTTCCTAACCGAGGATACCCCGTCTTCTGAGGGAAGAGCAGCCAGGAGACAGCTCACATTGGGCATCTTTGCACGTTAAACACACACATTAATCATGGCACAATGAGAATGCATGCACACACAACACTGTGGTCCCTAGCAGACACACCCCACATCCACATCAAATTGGATTGGCACCAGTCCACCATGCAGGACTTGTGAGCAGCAACGCCACGCCAAGGCTCCAATTATGTCACTGTACATTCATACACCATTCACACGGACCTGGGGATCACTTCTCCCTGGTCCTGGGGAACCCTTCTCCACCAAAATTGAGGGTGACACCCCTTTTCCAGCAGGAATGTCACCCCCACATTCACACAGCATTCACAACCCAAAAAAAAAAAATTACCTGCAAAAGCAAAAAATTTCCAGCAAAAAAAAGGGGAAAAACAAATTATTGCCCTTTGCGTGAGCCACGCCTGGGGCGCCCCCGGCCACGGCCCCGGATTCTCAGGGGAGACTCATGGGGGAGGGGTAAAACCGGGGAAGGAGGAGCAGCCCCTGATCTCTGCCCACCTGGCGGCCTGCCCTCCAAGGCCACGGCTATTCTGTCCAGGGCAGCACCAAGTGTTGCCGTGTTGGCCTGGATAGCCAGGGTAAGGGCCCTCACATCCTGCCCAACGCCTGCTGATGTCGTCTGCAGTTCGTTTAGGCATGTTGTGAAAGCCCGGGAGTGGGAGTCTAGGTTCCCCAGCGTATCCTTGATGGAGGACAGGCTCTCCTCCATCCGCACCAATGTCTGGCTGACCTGTCCCAGATGGCGGGTCTGGAGGAACTGGTCCCTTCTCAGAGTGGCGGGCAGGAGATCGGCCAACCCCCTGGTGGTCTGGGATGAAATCCTGCCTCCAGCTGATGCTTGTGGCCGGGAAGAAGGGGAGGCCCTTGTGAGGGGAGCCATGTTGGGGGAGGAGGGGGGGGCTCCCCCTTAGGGAGGCCTGCCTGCTGCCAGCCAGAGGGGAAGAGTCCTCAAAAACCAAACGTCCAGTGCCTGACATGGACTCCTCCTCCTCATGATTTTCCTCCTCCTCATGATTCTCCTGCTCCTCTTGAACCTCCTCCGCGGACTCCGGCCTTGTTGGGGGGGCCTCATTAGGCTGCTGTCCTGGGGTTGGTGCGGTCAGGCCAGATGGCCCTGCACCCTCCTGCACATCTGTGGATGACACAAAACATTCACAGGTTGGAGGATCCACACACTTGCCACATATTCCCTTTCACCCCCTCCCCCACACATGCTACACACCTGATATTAAAAAAAAAAAAACTTACCTGGCACCACGGGCTCCGGACTTGAGTCAAAGCCGGGCATGCCCTCAACTTCATGCCGATGAAAGGTCAGGGCCACTGCACGCTCCTCCGCTGTCAGCCTAATACGCATGGTGGGCCCCCTCCTGTGCCCCTGGCATGGGCATGCATTCTGGCCAGCTTCTGTTTGACCAGACGCCGGAGGTCATTGATTTTTTTGTCAATCCCAGACCGGGTCCGTGTCTCCCCCTGCCCCGCTGAATTGACCTGCTCAGTGATCCTATCCAAAATCTCCCTCCTCCTGGCCGGGGTGGTGTTGGCACTCTCTGGGCCGTGGAGGTAACGCCCATACTCGCTAATGGCCCGGGCAAGAATTTGTTTTTCCACAACTGTAAAATTCAGCTTTCGTTTTCTCTCAGTCATCCTTCCAAAAAAACTCACTCCCAGTCAACAAAATTCACTCACACAAACAAGCCCAACCAATCAAGCAAAAACACACACACACACAGAGAAAACTACTCAGCAATAAACAGTCACAAAAAAACAAAACAAAAATACAGCAGGAAAACAAACAAACACAAATATATCAATCAAACAAACAGTCTCTCAAACACTTATCAAAAACCACTTTCAAAAATCTACTAACAAACACTTGATCACACAGAACACTAATCTGACAACTACAAAACACACCGCAACGAACAACAGGACAAAAGCACTTGGTTAAATGGGAAGGGACAAAGGGATGTACTTTTGCAATGCAAGTGCGTTTGTGTGTGTCTATTTATGCTGTTTGCGTAGTTCACAACGTTGCCCTAGTCCATTTCCAATTTCACTGATTGCGCCGCTCCCGAGTTGTGAGCATGCGCACAGCGGAGCTGACATGGTATGCTTCAAGCGCGCATGCGCGAGCCGGCCGGCCCTTCATTTGCATGGGGTCACGGCTCATTTCAATGTAACACGCCCACGTCATTCCCAATTTGTATTACTCCTCCTTACGCCTCTGAAAAAACGTTACGCATGCGCAATTTCCTGCGCAAAAGCTACGAGAATAGGGTGATTACGCGGCAAAATTGCGCAAGTCTAACGTAAAGGCGGTGCGCTACGCCTGTCCAATAATGCGCAGATGTACCTGAATCTGGGCCATTGGTTTTTACAAATTTGGAAGTGTTTTATAGCAGAAAGCTTTTTTTTTTTTTTAATTGTTGCTCTTTTTTGTTTATAACGCAAAAAAATTAAAAACCTCAGAGATGATCAAATACCACCAAAATAATTTTGTTTGAGTACAGCGTCGCACAAATGTGCAATTGTCAGTTAAAACAATGCAGTGTAGTATCGCAAAAAAAAAATTGCCTAGTCAGGAAGTGGGTAAATCCTTCTGGGGCTGAAGTGGTAATCGGTTTTATTTAGTTAAACACTTGCTTATAGTTATGTGATTCACTGCTATTAGCAATTTAGCAAACATAATGTGTAAAATAAATTAACAAAATCCTGATCCAGTGCAATGTTACTATGGCAACATTATATTCCTGTGGTCACAGTGTGTTAAAAAATAAATAAATCGTAAAATAAATAAATAAATAAACAAATGTAATAAAAAACTATCATATTTTTTTTCTGTACAGTCACCAGTCAGTGTCCCTGATCACTACCACAACAGTTATATGATTAGGGATGAGCTTTGCGTTCGATTCGAACGTATGTTCGACTCGAACATTGTCTGTTCGTACATTAGACGAAATTCGAACAAAAGCGATGGTTCACGCCAAATTAGAGTGACGCAAAACGGCCCATAGTTCACTGCGGCATTGCACGCTGATGATTGGCCAAGCATGCTGTATGTCCCGCATGCTTGGCCAATCACAGTTTAGCTTAATTTACAGTGTGTAGAGCATGGGTCTTCAAACTACGGCCCTCCAGTTGTTCAGGAACTACAATTCCCATCATGCCTAGTCATGTCTGTGAATGTCAGTATGTTACAATGCCTCATGGGATGTGTAGTTCTACAACAGCTGGAGGGCCGTAGTTTGAGGATCCCTGGTGTAGAGAATATATTTACATCCCTAGGAGTTGTACATATATTTATACACTGTATAGCTTAGATAGATCAGTTCTTCCTAATTTACTGGCAGGCAGGTGATTGTGCTATTTAAAGACGTTATCACAGGTATAGACACCCAGCAGGTACAATATTTAAAGATTTTTTTTTTATTTAAGCATTAATAAAATCACTGCTCCTGGAGCAGTGATTTTAATGATGCTTAACTTAAAAAAAAAAAAAAATGAAAAATTCCTTTAAATATTGTACCTGCCGGGTGTCTATAGTTTGCCTGTGAAAACGTCTTTGAGAACCTGGGTCTTGTCCGAGGGAACATGTACTGTATCAATGGAAATTTTTTTTTTAAACAGTCATTTTTCCAGGAGTCCTGCTCCTGAAAAAACAACGGTTTTTTAAACTTTTTTCCATTGATACATGTTCCCTGGGGCAAGACCCAGGTTTCCTTAAAGACGTTTTCCAACAATAACTTGAATATTGATCTTTAAAATTAGCGTTTTTGAATTTGAACGTTCGAGTCCCATAGACTTCAATGGGGTTCTAAATGTTCGCGCGAACAGTCGGTCTGTTCGACGGTTCTGCCGCGAACCGAACGCGGGGGTGTTTAGCTCATCCCTATATATTATGAGGCTGCTGTACTGCTCTGGTGACAGTATGTAAAAAAAATATGAAATTATGACAACAAATTACAACTTCAAAAAAAACTACAATGCCTCTTACTAAATACCCTGGCCTGTCTACCTTTCCAAAAATGAGTAATGTGGGGGGTATTTGTACTGTTCTGGCATGTTCAGGCTCAAATAAATGAGATTGGTCGTCAGTACATCAGGATTGATCGATTTTCAAATATATACCATAGTTTGTTGACTCTATACCATTCACACAGACTAAATATACAGTGATGTTGATTATTTTCACCAAATAAATGTAGCAAAATACATATTGGACTAAATGTAGGAAGAAAATTTAAATATTGAACTCTAGTTTCCACTGCTTTGGCCAATCTTCCAGCAATGCCAAATCATGTCCCCTGTTAGACACACCTTACCCAACACCCCTTTAGTTATATCACTTACATATAGATTAATTAGAACAGGACCCAGTACAGAGCCACTAGCATCTATAAAAAACTATAATTAAAATACATTGTAAAAAGAATTCTCCTGCATAATATTTTCTTAGAACATTTTGTAAGTGATGCTGTAGTGATTTATATACTGTATTGATTATATATCATACTAAAATATTATATGGGTTGGGAAGTTTAATAAAGCAGTCCACTGTCTCTTGTATTTTGCCTATTTTAGCAGTGACATTTTCAGAAATTCGGTCATACAGTATATAGGGGATATCCAAGCTTTGGGTTTCAAGAAGTTAAAAACGTTATTTATAAAAGGCAATTTTACAGCTGTCCTATGCACAGCTTATAATTAAGGAAGCTCGGAGATCCCCAGGGGCATTTGTGTAATTTCCCCAATAAAGAAAGACAAACATCTATTAAAAGGAGTGACGTAGACTTTAAATAAATCTGTAAGCTGTGCGGGCATGAATTCATCAGTATCAAAATATAATATGCTAATATACTGGCAAGAAAAATTCCTTCTAGGCAAATGTCATAGCTATGGTAGTGGAGAAAAAAAAAGACAGCCTTTAAAGTCTAACTTAAAGTTTATGTGAACCTCAAAATGTCTGTGTATATATATATATATATATATATATATATATATATATATATGCACACACACACACACACTGGCCACTTTATTAGGTACACCTGTTCAATTGTTTGGTTTAGGCCAAATGTATTCTGCTACATGTTTTCGGTAAAAACAACCCTTTTGTTTTTACAGCTATAATACGACACAGTGCCGTATCGCAAAAAAATGGTCTGCTCAGTATGTGGGTAAAACCTTCTGGAGCTGAAGTGGTTAATGAAGTGTTCTAACTGTAGGAAGGATGGGACTGCCTGGGGGAGGAGACTGATCGTTGTTCCTATATACTAAGAACACACGATCTGTCTCCTCTCCTCTGCCAGAACATGGATTTGTGTGTTTACACACACAGAACCTCGTTCTGGCCCTTTTAGGAGCGATCGCCCCCTATACCCCTTAAAGCGGTCGCCGTACATCTAATGCCGCGTACACACGATCATTTTTTGTGATGAAAAAAAACGACGTTTTCTGTGAAGTAAAAAACAAAGTTTTTGAAACGTCACTTTTCAAAGACGATGTTGCCTACACACCATCGTTTTTTTCACAAAAAGCGAGGTTACGTTCACCACTCTTTTCCATTGAAGCTCGCTTCATAACTAGCTTCTGGGCATGCGTGGGTTGAAAAACGTAGTTTTAAACAACGTTTTTGCTACACACGGTGACTTTTTGTGAAACAAAAAACGACGTTTTGAAAAACGACACAAAAAATTCAAGCATGTTGGAATTTTTTTTTGGTCGTTTTTTTTAAGACAAAAAACAAAGTTTTGCCCACACACGATCAATTTAAATGACGTTTTAAAAAACAACGTTTTTTTTCATCGCAAAAAACGACCGTGTGTACGCGGCATAAGGCCTCAGCTGGAATTCTGCACTCTGAGATCTAGCTGCTCCCTCCATTCCGCACACACTGACAGAGCCTGCCTTGCCCTGCAGAGTGGAGGTTTCTCTGTCCTCTGTAGCCTGTGCACTAACATGGCATACAAGAGTCAGTCAGGGAACTGTAAATCCCAGTCTGGCCTGATGGGACTGCAGTCAGACTGACAGATTTCTCTGCATTGTCGGGAAGGTTACCATGAAAAAGGGGGAACTATCAATATTGAGTATATATTGTTTAAAAACGGTAACCCAATAATCCAGCATTATTATTTTCTCTGGGTGATAGGTTGGGGACTGGTCCTTAGTTACCCCTTTTTCAATTTTAGTTGGATGATGGTACACCTTATGTCGTTTTTTCATGACATACATCATAGGCGGCGTACACACGATCGGATATATCCGATGAAAACGGTCCGCGGACCATTTCCATCGGATATGTCCGATCGGGAGTTTGATCCGATGGCGTGTACACACCATCGGATCAAATTCCCCGCCGCCGGACGGCGCGGTGACGTAGTGGTGACGCGGCGGTGACGGTGACGCCGCCGCGTCACCGCCACGTCACCGCACCAGGAAGTAAAACACTTCCGCGCATGCGCCGAATCCATTCGGCAGCGGCGCGGCGGCGGTGGGGGCCGACATGTCTGCTGGTAAGTGTACTAACCAGCAGACATGTCGGGCGGACAGATTCCCACCGGATAGATTTCAAAGCTTGCTTTGAAATCTGTCGGGTGGAGAAATCTGTCCGCTAGCCCATACACACGAGCGGAGATGTCTGCTGAAACGGTCCATCGGACCGTTTTCAGCGGACATATCCCCTCGTGTGTACGCGGCCATAGAGGCTACAACCTTTTTCAAAGGTTACCATGAAGCTGCAAAGGAACTACAAGACCCAGTGTGGCAATGCTCTCATGAGGTCAGTGACATCTTCAGCAGCCTATCTCTGCAATGTCCCTACTATGCTAAATTTGAAGGTTTAGGCTAGCACTGCTCATTGAGTTGCTTGACTACTACAAGTTCCAGTCACTCCTGCCGGTGTTTGTAGTGCTTCAGGATATCCCCTGCTTACCTAATACTTACAGACAGCAGTTATCTTCCACCTCCTCTAAAGCTGCGTAGACAAAAATTAGAATGTGGTGTTGTTACTATTAATATATGGTGTGATCACAGAAACATTTTTAAACTTTCTGCTTCCCTAATTCTTTCTTATCCGTCTTTTCTATTTTTCCATCTACTGCCTATGATTTTAACGCCCCTTCCCCTTATTTAATAAGATCTATCTATCTATATACCCTATCTGTAATGCTGGGCTATATACCCTGATCTGTAATGCTGACCTATATACCCTGATCTGTGAGGCTGAGCTTTATACTCTGTCCTGTGATTCTGGGGCTGTATACTCTGCCCTGTGAGGCTGAGCTGTATACCCTGATATGTGATGCTGAGCTGTATACCCTGAGCTGTATATCATTATCTGTGAGGCTAAGTTGTATACCCTGATCTGTGATGCTGAGCTGTATACCCTGATCTGTGATGCTGAGCTGTATACCCTGATCTGTGATGCTGAGCTGTATACCCTGATCTGTGATGCTGAGCTGTATACCCCGATCTGTGAGACTGAGCTGCATACCCTGATCTGTGAGACTGATCTATTTACTCTGTCCTGTAATGCTGAGCTGTATACTCTGTCCTGTAATGCTGGGGCTGTATATCCTGAGACTATGGGGGAAGCAAGTGGAATAACAGGGATGGAGTGGGTGGATTCTATAAGGTTGGGGATTATGAAGGGCTTATGAAAAGTGGGAGGGGTCAAAAAGGAAGGGCATCCCCCCATCCTAAAACTTCACCAGCTGCCACTGGTGACAACCCTCTGTTTATTAATCTATCTATTAATTAATGCTTTTGTGTTGTCACCCTGTTACATGGGCTACCAATGGTGAAAAAGTAGACATTACAACATACATGATCTACTGTTGTTTGTTGCAATTGTTTTTAATGCATAGTGCCATATCCACATTGGTTTGTGAGTATATTTTGTACTTGTTATTCTTTAATAAAGTGTTGGAGGTAATGCACTAGGCTTTTGCGCCGTTTTTGCTTTTGTTGTTTGTACAGATAATTTACAATGCCTAGGCCTCTTAAAGCATATCTCAACCCGTGAGCATAAATTGATAATATTGTGGCTTACTGGTCTTTAGATGTGGTGGCTGTATTTGTGTTTTTTCACAATTGTTTCCCTCCTACTTCCTGTTCTAGGGTGAAAACCGTACTGAACAGTATTGTCACCCTAGGGCAGTAGGTGTGTTAGGCCTCATTTACACATATTTACACCTGTGTACACCTACAAGAGGATGTGCAGGTGTTTCATTCATCCCTGTGCAGGCTGTCCCACTCATGGGACACAGCTGCTGCATGAACACAGCCACTGCTTCCAATTAACAGCTGTGCAGGTGCATGGCCCCAAACATAGACAGTGTGAATTTGTGGCCTCACACCCACACACCTGTTAAAGAATATGTTAACCCAACATTTCATAGTCCTGGTATGTGTATGAACAAGTACTCTGTTCTCTTTGTATTGCTTACTTTTTTTGTGAAATCCCTGGTGAAATCCCTGGTGTTTTTGCCAGTTCCTCTGCTTTCCTATCAAAAACAGACCACACTAAGCATGAGAGCACAGTGTGGTCAGTTTTCTAGCTGTGCTGGGAGCTAAGCCCGCTCCCCTCTAATGATTAGACTTATAGTGACACCCCCCATCGCACAGCCATTTACCGGGAAGTTCAGTGTTGTCTTCTTGCTCCTTATACAGCTGAGAGCAGAGGCTATGTAATAAAAAAAAAGTATTCATAATGTTTTTTATATGTATATAGACATTTGTTGCCTTACATTTCTATTTTATATAGAATGAGCTGTTTTGCAAGGTGAGGGTTCACATATACTTTAAAGTGGGAGCAGTGGCTATATCTTCATAGCTGCTGCATCCCAATTGACATGAATGGGACTGCCTGCCAAGGGCGGATCCAGAGTCTAGTCTCGGGAGGGGCACTGCCAGAAAATAAGGTGTTGCTTACAGAACTCAATTAGGTGTCCGATGTGTCCGCTGCAATGTTGCAGTACCGCTAAAAAAATCAATGATTGCCGCCATTACTAGTAAAAAATATTTAAATATAAATGCCATAAATCTATCCCATAGTTTCTAGACGATTGTCAGGGACTGCAGACATGGTACAAGAGATTGTCAGAGACTGCAGACATAGTACAAGAGAAGGTCAGAGAATGCAGACATGGTACAAGAGATGGTCAGAGAATGCAGACATGGTGCAAGAGATGGTTAGAGACTGCAGACATGGTACAAGAGATGGTCAGAGAATGCAGACATGGTACAAGAGATGGTCAGAGAATGCAGACATGGTACAAGAGATGGTCAGAGAATGCAGACATGGTACAATAGATGGCCAGAGAATGCAGACATGGTACAATAGATGGTCAGAGAATGCAGACATGGTGCAAGAGATGGTTAGAGACTGCAGACATGGTACAAGAGATGGTCAGAGACTGCAGACATGGTACAAGAGATGGTCAGAGACTGCAGACGTGGTACAACGGATGGTCAGAGACTGCAGACGTGGTACAACGGATGGTCAGAGACTGCAGACGTGGTACAACAGATGGTCAGAGACTGTAGACGTGGTACAGGAGATGGTCAGAGACTACAGGCATGGTACAAGGGATGGTCAGAGACTGCAGGCATGGTACAAGGGATGGTCAGAGACTGCAGGCATGGTACAAGGGATGGTCAGAGACTGCAGGCATGGTACAAGGGATGGTCAGAGACTGCAGGTATGGTACAAGGGATGGTCAGAGACTGCAGGCATGGTACAAGGGATGTTTAGAGACTGAAGACATGGTACAAGAGATCAATGCAGCCTCATCAGTGCCCATCATTGCATCCTCACTGTGCATATGAACGCAGCCCCACCTGTGTATAAAAATTCAGTCCCACTTTTGTATATCAATGCAGTCCCACTTTTGTATATTAATGCAGTCCCACTTTTGTATATTAATGCAGGCCCACTTTTGTATATCAATGCAGCCCCACCTTTGTATATGAATGCAGTCCCGCCTTTGTATATGAATGCAGTCCCACCTTTGTATATGAATGCAGTCCCACCTTTGTATATGAATGCAGTCCCACTTTTGTCTATTAATCCAGTCCCACTTTTGTCTATGAATCCAGTCCCACTTTTGTCTATGAATCCAGTCCCACTTTTGTACAGTATATAAATGCAGCCCCACTTTTGTCTATTAATGCAGCCACACTTTTGTCTATTAATGCAGCCACACTTTTGTCTATTAATGCAGCCACACTGTGCATGGCACTCACCGTGGCATTACCTCGATCACACACAGCAGGTATCTCCTCTCCTGACGTGTGTCATGGAACAAACAGGAGCTGTAGGTCTGTGTTCGGCAGGGCAGTGTGCTCTAGCAAGGTCCCCCCTAGACGGGCTTGTGTGATAGACAAAACACTGATTCAATCAGTGTTCCATCTCCATCTACTATCACACGAGCAGGTCTAGCACAGGCAGCATAGCCGAACACAGATCCAGCTCTCACACACAGCCAGAGATGCCCAATGTCATACACGCAGGAGAGAGGGGAGCGCTGCAGTCAGCTACAGCTCAAAGCAGCCTCAGGACAGGCAGCCTGCCGGCCCTGGTGATGAGAGAGAGAGAGTGAGAGACTCGGCAGCGGCAGCTGCAGGCAGGCCCGGACTGGGACAAAAAATAGGCCTGGGCATTTTAGACTGAGCAGCCCGGGGGGGAGAAAGAAAGATAGATAAAGATAAAAAGAAAGAAGGGAAGGAAGGAAGATAGATTGATAGATAGATAGAAAGCAATAAGGGAAGATAGATAGATATATAGATAGATAGATTAAAGCCAATGTGACATGATTGCCTCGGGGGGGGCAATTTCCCTGTTGCCCCACCCCTGGATCCGCCGTTGCTGCCTGCACAGTGATGCACAGAACACCTGCTACAGAGGCGTAACTAGAACATTCAGGCCCCCCGGTGCAAGAAGCCATTAAGGGCCCCCACTAGGGTTGTTACTGGGTCTACAAAAAATCTCGGGCTAGAGCCCATAGCAGTGAAGTCTATCTATCTATCTATCTATCTATCTATCTATCTATCTATCTATCTATCTATCTATCTATCTATCTATCTATCTATCTATCTATCTATCTCCCCAGAGATCACCCACTTGCATCAGGATCCCCAGAGATCACCCACTTGCATCAGGATCCCCAGAGATCACCCACTTGCATGCGGGGACCCTGATGTAAGTAGGGAGGCTCTTTGGTGGCCCTATTATCAGGGTCCCAAGACAGCCCCTTCCTTACACCAGGGTCCCCAGAGCCCCCTCTTACATCAGTGTCCCCAGAGGGCCCCTTCCTTACATTAGTGTCCCCAGAGGACCCCCCCTTTACATCAGAGTCCCCAGACAGCTGAATTCCCCCCCTTCCAGAGTTTCCCAGTGTACCTGGCTGGTGGAGGTGGGAGGTGGTGATCAGCTGCAGCAGCAGCTCTATGGTGTCCACAGGCAGGGTGATCTCCCTGGGGCTAGTAGTTCTTCTCCCGAGTGTATACAGAGGAGAGGGGAGGGGGCTCTGACCCGGGCATGTATCAGCAAGAGTGTACAAGCAGAGCGACTCACTTGTACACTGAAAGTAAAACTGATACCAGCCCCTCTCCACTATATTCACTGACACTCGGGAAAAGAGAACCAGTGAGATCCTGCCGCCCACAGGCAGGGGGAGATGTTGTGTCTTGGGGCCCCCTCACAGTGGCAGAATGGCAGGGCCCAGTCGCAAGTGCGACTGCAGCGACCCCTATTGTTCCGCCACTGACCTGTGCATCCCTGTCTGGTTAAACATGGCCCTCTCACAGGCGTATGCTTAAGTACACCCATGTGAATGAGACCTAAGGGCTTCAATACTCCCATAATAACTTTCTGGCTGGATTAACATCTATTTTTTTTGTCACTTGTTATATAATAAAACGATTTCAATTGTATATTTATCAGATCCAAATGGAGCAATTAATACAAAAATTGCAGCTCTAAAAACAAACAGGTCCTAAACAAGGGCAATGAAGGAAAACTTATAAAACTTGTTTAGGGTCTTAAACACATTAAACATTTTTTTAATTAGTAATAATATTCGCTCTATAAGCAAATATACATATGAATTGAATGCAAAAAATGGATGAAAATGATGATGATTAAACTTTGCTCAAGTCCATTTGTGATGACTGTAATAGCATAAGTGAAGTGATAATCCAAACGGGTGAAAGTTGATCTTCAGTTAACACAAACGTGATGATAAAAGAAAAGCCGCCACCACTGATAGGAATGAGGCTTACCAGAATGAATGGATTTGGCTAATCATACAGCAAATGAGTCTAAAAGGACTGTGTGGTGACAATACACCAAAGAAAAGTATTGTTAAGCCATATACGGTTCGAATCTCAGCCTGATTTAGAAGAAACCAGACAAGATTCAAACTAGGTGTGGGCAGGCTGAATATACCCAAGTGGTTTGACCTTTTAACTTGGGTACAACCAGCCTGCTGGATTTTACTTGAGATTATTGCCAGCGGCTATAATAGCCACTAGTAATAATCACTGTGTTCCCCACGCTGGGAAAACACAATGGCCATGCGGGATGGAGTCCCTTGTCAATTCCGTCTGTGTTGATGAGGGAATCGGGGGCAACCCATGGTTGCAGGAAAAAAAAAATTGCTTCTGCTTATGGCTGGTCTTAGAGTTTACGTACTCCTTCATCTCTTAACCACTTCCCGCCCGCACGGCGGGTTTATACGGCCGCAATGTGGCTCTCAATTCCCGGGAGGCCGTCTTTTTATGGCCTCCAGCCTCCAGGCCACCTAACATTATTTTGCATGTCGAGAGTGTAAGGCCCCGTACACACGGCAGAAAACCTCGACAGGCAGAACACATCGTTCCACCCGTCGAGGTTCTCTGCCGGCCGTCAGAATCGGCGACCCGCCCGTCGGGAAAGGCAACCAGCCATTCATCCTGACGGGCCATCGAGCAAAAAGAGAACTTGTTCTCTATTTGTTCGACAGGTTTCCCGACGGGGGGGGGCTCGCCCAGAGCGTACACACGGCCGAGGTTCTCGCTGGTTTCTGCTGAGAACCTCGGCCGTGTGTACGGGGCTTTACAGTAATACCATTGTTGACTCAACTTTAAGCCCCATACACGCTATCAGTTTTCCTGACGGTTTTCTCTTCAGGTTTACCAAAACCATGTAGTGCAAGGGCCTGCCTGATTGCATACAAATTGAAACTCATAAGGTTTGACCTCATATTAGATGGTTTTGGTAAACCTGAAGAGAAAACCGTCAGGAAAACTGATAGGGCCAGATTCAGGTAGATGCGCGCATATTTTCTCCGGCGTAGCACAGCGCATATACGTTACGCTGACGCGAACTAGTGAGTCAAGTACAGTATTCACCAAGCACTTGTTCGTTACTTTGCGACAGAGTAACGAAAATGCGATGGCGCAACCCGACGTAAGTGTAAGTGGGTGTGACCATATGTAAATGATGGGCGGAGCCCAGCGCAGAGACTTACGTTCAGCGCATCATCCACGGAGCATGCGCAGTGAGGAAGGGCTCCACTCGCTCCCCTGTGCGCATGCTCACAACTTCCGTCGGCACCACTTGGGAAACCGCAGCGCAATGTGTTGCATTGCGCGTATAAAAGCGGCCGCAGATGCGCCTTTCCGGCGCAAAAGTATATCCGGTTCCCCCCACCCCAGGGAAGTCACTTTTGCTGTGCGATGGCTGCTCCCGTTCCCCGCAAAGAAAGGAGAAACCTCAACTTTAATGCCCTTGAGCTGTCTGTAGTCATCTCGGCGATGATTTCCTCCATGGCAGGAAAAGCCGCAAGACAATCCGGGATGGGGTCAACATTTTGGGCTATTCCACCCGGACTGCTGCGATTTGATTTGATTTGAGGCGCAAAGTCCGGGGCAAGGTAGCCACTATCAGGAGGCATGAGAGGGGCACGGGGGGTGGACCCCCATGTGCAGTCAGCCTGACCACGGAGGAGGAGGCGATCGCTCGCTGCCTGGAGAGGGAGCAGTTGGAGGGGGTACCGGGATATGATTCCATGGAGGAAGGCTCCAGGACAGGTAAGTGTTTTTTATCCCCTATTTGGTGTGTTGCATGTGGGGGGGGGAGGGTACATGTGCCAAGTGTGTGGGACCACCAACATGTGTCTGCTTTGTGTCATCCACAGATGACGGAGCTGGGCCATCATCTGCCGGTGGCCAGTCCACCCCATCCCCACAACTGCATCCTGAGCCCGACCCCCTGGGTGGTGAAGACACCGAGGTGGAGGGGAGTGCCCACACCTCACCTGCTGAGGTAGTTGAGGAGGAGCCTGTTGTTCCCGAGCAGGAGTTTGTTCTATTTTTTGAGGAGTCCTCCCCTTTAGCAGGGCCCTCTCAAATCCCCTCCCCCATCCTAGGAAGCCCCTCAAGGGCGACTCCATCCCCCCGGGGACTACCATCTCCTGGCCCCAGGAAGGCGACCCGGAAGACCAGGGGGATGTCTGATGTAGTCCATGACCAGATGGCGAGGGACCAGGCCAGGCAGACCCAGCAGATGGGGGAGATAGCTGGGCACCTGGACCGGGTAGCTGACAGCCTGGGCTCTGTGTCCCAGATGACCAACGCAGTGCAGGATGTCAGCTGCAACTGCGCTGCAGTGGTGACCACCCTGGGGGAGGTACAGGCTGATCTTAGGCACCTCACTGCAGCCATCCAGGCCAACACTGCTGCCATCCGGGACCAGGGGAGGCAGAGGCAGCGGGCCCATCATTATCAAGTCACCCGGCAGCTGAGGAAGCAGGCCCACACCAATTCCTACCTCGGTCGCATAGCCATGGCCTTGGAGGGCATGCAGGCCACACCTGCCAGGAGTGGCCCACCCGGGGATCAGCCACCTCCAGATGCCCCACCCACTCCCTCCAGGCAGCTGAGGAGCCAGAGAGGGCCCACAAGAGAGAGCCCCCGTCAGCCCAGATGAGGGCTTTTTGGGGTGTTTTTTTTTCTGTTGCTCAGGTTATGAGCTTTTTATTTTCTGTTGCTCAGGTTATGAGCTTTTTATTTTCTGTTGCTCAGGTTATGAGCTTTTTTTTAATTTAAACTGCACACAGTCAGTAGTGCAGGGGACAGTGTGAATGGTGTGTGAATGTGAGGGGGTGGCACTCCTGCCAGTAAGGGGTGTCACCCTCGGCCGTTGGGGAGAAGTTATCCCCACTGCTGTGTGAATGACATGTGAATGGTGTATGAATGGACAGCGACACCATTGAGGCCTTGACGTGGCGTTGCTGCTCCCAAGTCCTGCATGTTGGACTTGGGCTAATCCAAGAGATGTGGATGTGGTGTGTGTGATCTAGGGACCTCAGTGGTGTGCATGCGTGCATTGTCCGTGTGATCAATGTTTTGGTTTATTGTCCAAAGATGCCTACGGCGAGGAGCCTCCTGACTGCTCTTCCATCAGCTGACTGGGTCTCCTCTGGCAAGGGGGGGCTGTCTGGTTGGGGGGTCAGGTCATCACGTATGTCAATCTGCAGGCCCTTTCTCATGGCAAAGTTGTGCAGAATGCAACATGCACCGATGATCTGACACACGAAGGTAGGGGAATACAATAGGGCCCCCCCAGACTTATCCAGGCATCGGAAACGGGACTTCAGGAGCCCAAATGTTTGCTCCACCACTGCACAAGTTTTGATATGTGCCGCATTGTATCTTCTCTCTCCTCTGTTTTGGGGGTTCCGGAAAGGAGTCATTAGATGGGGTCCCAGTGCATATGCAGAGTCACCTGTAAGGGAAAAGACAGGAGGATGTTAGTCATGCATGTGCCCCTTGTGATGTGTGCATTATGGGGGGGGACAGTCATGCCTGCCACCCATGTCACTCACCAACCAGCCAGCTGTCCCCATACACGTTCTGTTCGAATTCCATTGGGATGGGGCTCTGATTGTAGATGTAGCTGTCATGGCTGGACCCGGGGTGTTTGGCACGGACGTGCCATATGAGGCGTTGGGCATCGGCAATATCACCTGTACGTTGATGGAATGCCAATGCTTCCGATTGCGGTATATGTGCTCTGTGGCACTGGGGGGCTGTAGGGCCACATGTGTGCAAGTAATGGCCCCCACAGTGCGTGGGAATCTGGCAATTCTGTAGAAATCTGTCATTGCCTTCAGCCGCAGGTCCTCAGTGGTGGGTCTGATGATGTGGTGGGACATGCGTCTGAGGATTGGGGGGACAACCTGGTGCACACATCTGCTCATGGTGGACTGTGACATCCCAGCCACCACTCCACTTGTACGCTGGAATGATCCACTTGCAAGGAAATTAAGTGTTGCCAGTACCTTCACCAGTGGCTGCACTGCTTGTGAGCTGTGTGTCTTGCTGGTGATGTCATCCTGCAGGGTTGTGGTTAGTTCAAGGATTGCATCTGGGCTGAATCTGAAGAGGCGATACACCTCCTCATCACCCATGCCAAAGAGGCTCATGCGCGTGTGGTATATCCTCTCACATGCCCGCCTCCTCCGTTCCGGGGGACCCATTAGTAGTGCTAGGACCACGGCTGCCCCTGGCATGTTAAAAATATATTTTCTGATGGCGCAAGGGGAGATGGATAA
Source organism: Rana kukunoris (assembly GCA_029574335.1). NCBI lineage: Eukaryota > Metazoa > Chordata > Amphibia > Anura > Ranidae > Rana > Rana kukunoris. The sequence continues at coordinate 361,846,237 of CM056050.1, read as the reverse complement.
TAGAACTACCTTGGCAAGTGATCTAAATATCAGAATAAATGTTCGTGAAAAAGAAAATATATAATGAAATTATATAATGAGTTCATGAGTCCATAAGAAATCCAAGTTAGCACTTTAGCGGCAGCAATCCCAGAAGAGCAGAAGCATACTCTGTACAAAGGTAGACAAAAAGAAACAAGGATGCGCCCAATCTAAGTGCAATAACGCATTTAATCGATATAATGAAATACAATAGGAGAACGGCCAAATGGCTACTCACACATTAAAAGTGGATATTGGGCATGTATAAGACCATGGATGTAGTCATCATCCGGTGTATGAGGGGTGTCCGCTCCTGGTGGTGAGGTGCTGTAGATGGGAACCAGCGAGTGGGACAGCCTGGAGGAACTTGTTGGGAGCGCCGTGTACGACGGCGTGCGTCTCACGATGGAGCGCAAACACAAGCCAGTCTCACCGGAAGTGACGTGACGTGACGTGGCGGGCTCAAAACGAGGGAACCAATAGGATAACGCGTTTCACAGTCCAGCTGCTTCTTCAGATCCATAGACGTCCAATCGGGGAGGACGTCTTATATATCGGTGCCTATCTAGTTCAGAGGTTAACCATTGCATACACAGCATATGAAAAGAATCCAAACAATACAGAACTAAGAGGGATTTTAGCCTAATGTCATGTCATCATGTAAAACTATAAACAATGTAAAGAATATCTGGCATGTTGTCACACAGAGGTGTTGTCCTTGCAAGTGTGGTTGTTCAGCTTGCTAGTTTCGTCGGTAACGCTGCTGCTGTAGCTGCTCTCCTGCTGACCTGTGGCCGTCTGGAGTAAAGATAAAGCAGCTATTTGTAGGAATAACTTTGCGACAGGCGGACGACATACGCGCGGCGCATGTAGCCAGCGTCTGGTGCTAATCCGTTCGCGAATCAGCATATCTCCCTCATTTGCATATTTGAATGGGAATTCAATTGGCGCGACGGATGCGCCAAGCGAAAATATGCGCTTATGATAGCAAAAAAACAGGATGCGCTAGAACTTATTATTAACAGATAAACAAACTTAGTGTCCATGGATAGTAATCATAAACTACTGAACAAAAATAGTGTCCATAGGTGATAAAACAGAGGATTAGTGTCCAACTGATCCTATTTGGACCAGTAAAAAATATATTAATGTATTTAAAAAAAACACCAGTGAGAAAATTGTGATGTTGACAATAAACGTGGTGACATTCAAAGTAGTGCTGATAGTAGATCCTCCACCATGCAGAAAGTACTAACTGCTTACCGGAACACCGGTGGTCTCTTAACAAAAAGAAGACCCCAGAAAGCATATATGTACCCAATGGAGGAAGGTGGTAGACCAGGTGAGTTGTCGATCCCCGTCAGGTTGGAAACTCGGAACCAAATGCCAGGGAAAAGCAAAAAAGGCCACAATAGTGTAACAACGTCTTAAAAATGTATTTTAAAAAAAGCCAAAAACACACTTACATAAAATAAAAGCAAACAGGCATGTCAGTGGTATGCTGGGACTCCGGCCGGAAGCGATCCATGCAAATACTTGACCCGTCCAAACGAGGTATGGGAAGAGGTAAACAGCGGGGGATGAACCGATGAGAAACACTATCCCGCCCGACCGGTTTCGCGACAAATCGCTTAATCATGGGGCACGGGTAACACACCGGGTCATCCCCCTTTATAGGTCTCGGTACAAACATCAAATAACGTCAGTGGCGACGTCAGTCGCGATGAGCGCGCTCGCAACCGAAATCGCGTGCGCGCGTCGCGTTGAACAAATACAAAACTTTAACAACAAAGCCGGACACATACACATCCAGCTGAGATGGAGGAAGTGCCCGGCCAATCAATGCGAGCCCGCCTTGCGCCGTCTCCCAATCAGCAACGGCGCGGGGCGGGTAGTGGGAGGTCACGTGATCATAACACAGCGTCGCACATCTGTAGATGCGCCGAGTGAAGATGACGTCGGGTCACGTGACAGGGGCCACCGTATCGCAAGCAGGAAAACATCACAGGAACCGCCACGTCACACATCCGCGTGCACCCCCAACAGATCAACAGCATCGCGCACCTGCAGATGCGCCGAGAGTGCGTGACAGCGGGTCACATGACAAAGGCATATGACACCGCGTCACGTATCTACGTACAAACCCGGCGCCGCCTATACAGATCGCAGGGCAAAATCAAAACGGGCGGACCGGGGAGTCACATGACCCAGCAGATAGCGTCACGGGGCCGCGCGAATCGACAGCACCGCTAAACTGAGATAGTGCTATCAATCCGCAGTGCACACCAGCTCATTGGTGTGACCAATCAGTTAAAAAATAATAAACAAAACCGCATCTCATTTGCAAGGATCGCCAGGCCAGGAGTGGTCCCACTCTTACAGGGCTAACAAATAAATTAACTCATGAGATTAACAGTACATGTATAAAAACTGCTGAGTAATTACAAGACAGCAGCATATAAAATAAATAAAAACAAAGTACACTGAGATCCCATGGAAATGTAGCAAAAATGATGCGGAAGTCATAATAGAGGACCACAGCAGTCAAGATACAAGAAATTCCAACAGATTACAAACATACGCAAATAGATATACTTACAGTTCAAAACCCCCCCCTTGATGTATGGCATACAGACACAGGCCAAAGCATGGTCAATGTGTATATGCCAACCCAAAGAAAGGAGCAATATTCAAATTACTATATGTGGGAACACCCAGCTGTCATTCATCCCCCGCTGTTTACCTCTTCCCATACCTCGTTTGGACGGGTCAAGTATTTGCATGGATCGCTTCCGGCCGGAGTCCCAGCATACCACTGACATGCCTGTTTGCTTTTATTTTATGTAAGTGTGTTTTTGGCTTTTTTTAAAATAAATTTTTAAGACGTTGTTACACTATTGTGGCCTTTTTTGCTTTTCCCTGGCATTTGGTTCCGAGTTTCCAACCTGACGGGGATCGGCAACTCACCTGGTCTACCACCTTCCTCCATTGGGTACATATATGCTTTCTGGGGTCTTCTTTTTGTTAAGAGACCACCGGTGTTCCGGTAAGCAGTTAGTACTTTCTGCATGGTGGAGGATCTACTATCAGCACTACTTTGAATGTCACCACGTTTATTGTCAACATCACAATTTTCTCACTGGTGTTTTTTTTTAAATACATTAATATATTTTTTACTGGTCCAAATAGGATCAGTTGGACACTAATCCTCTGTTTTATCACCTATGGACACTATTTTTGTTCAGTAGTTTATGATTACTATCCATGGGCACTAAGTTTGTTTATCTGTTAATAATAAGTTCTAGCGCATCCTGTTTTTTTGCTATTTGTATATCTGTGTTTGTAACTACAGTCAGGTGCAGCTTCTTTTGAGTTTCTAATTTCACTTTAGATCACCAGCACTCTGGTGCTTTGTTTTTTTGTTTCTTTGCTTGCCTTAGCGCAGTTGACCTTCCCCTTTTTCACATGCGCTTATGATACTCTGGCGAAGGAAGGTTAAGTCGGTCGGAGAAAGACCGTTTTCTGTTGCATCTAGTTTGGTGGGTACGGCCACATAGATACTACGGCGCATCTTGACAGTTACGCGGCGCATAGTGATATACTCCAGCGCAAGTCTTTCTGAATCTGGCCCATAGTGTGTATGGGGCTTTATGCTTGCTTTGTTGCCAGTTTTGCTTAGCGACAATATATTACGTTTGTTTTTTTGATGTGCTTAATGCCTATTCTTTTGACAATGTGTTATTATTGCCACTTCCAGTGGATTTCTTTTTCTTTTGTGTCCATGTTTTGTTTCTATATACATTCAACCCATCATGTCAATGGGGCTGAGGTCTTTGAGAAGGCAAGCAAAATGACAAGGGGTCCACTTTATCCAGTGGCTCCTACGGAGGTCGCACTACACATACATGTAAACCATAGCTGCACATATTTTTTAAAAGCTGTCATTATCTGCATTAATATTTCATCATAATGAAATAGGCTGTTTTTATACTGTATATTGTAGTTATCCTGTCCGTTAGTTTGAAAAAAAATAACATATGTAATACATCATTATCATCATTATCATTATTAGCAGCCAAAATCTGCTTTATCACTCTTATGCAGATGACACGCAACTGTATTTCCGCATCTGCAATAGACAGGATCACCACCTCAATCTAGAGACATGTCTCTCTTTGATAGAGGACTGGATGACAAAGAGTTATCTTAAACTCAATGGAGCGAAAACAGAACTTCTTCTGTTTCACGCCAAGCGAAGGAATCAACCCTCAACAGCGTGGTCTCCCCCACCTATTTTGGGCAAGCTCATCACCCCTAGCGCCAAAGTCAAAAGCCTAGGGGTCATTTTTGACTCCTTTATGACAATGGACGCACAAATAGGGTCAGTGGTCAGCGGATCTCACCATCTACTGCGCCTACTACGCAGACTCACTCCGTTCATCCCTAAAGAAGATCTAGCGGTCGTGGTGGGAGCTATTGTAAACTCCAGGTTGGATTATGCAAATGCCCTTTACCTCGGTCTCCCCAAATACCAAATCGCTCGTCTGCAAGTCGTTCAGAATACGGCCGCCAGACTTGTGACTGGGAAAAAACCCTGGGAATCCATCTCACCTTCACTGAGAGCCCTTCATTGGCTGCCAGTTAAAGACAGAATCGCTTTTAAAGCTCTCTGTCTTACGCATAGATGTGTCCATGAGAATGCCCCCCTTTATTTATGCGAATTAATAAAAGCGCATAATCCAAATCGCGTTTTGCGATCCACGAATCAGAACCTGCTCCAGGTTCCGAAAGCCAACTTCAAGTCCAAAGGAGAAAGAAGATTTGCGATCCAAGGTCCCAGACTATGGAACGCTTTACCAACCAGCATTCGGTTGGAGGAGAACCACCTAGCATTTAGGAAAAAGGTCAAGACTTTTCTCTTTTGATATCAAAGGAGACAGGAACAACAAGCGCCCAGAGGCGATTCAGTTCGCATGTGCCGCGCTATATAAGTTCTCATTCATTCATTCATTCATTCATTCCTAAAAATCAACATCTCTCATTGCTAAGAGTAAATTTATTTAAAACGACTTGTCATTGAGTAACATACCAGCTAAAAACATAGGAATTAATATCTCACACCACCTATCACAGCAGTCGGACATGTGTCACTTAAAGCCTAATTCCAATTATGCCGCGTACACACGATCGGTTTGTCTGATGAGAATGGTCTGATGGACCGTTTTTACCAGACCAAACCGATCGTGTGTGGGCCCCATCGGTTATTTATCCATTGGTTAAAAAAATTAAAACTGGTTTTAAAAATCCATGCATGCTCAGAATCAAGTCGACGCATGCTTGGAAGCATTGAACTTCATTTTTTTCAGCACGTCATTGTGTTTGAGGTCACCGGGTTCTGACACGATCATTTTTTTAACCGATTGTGTGTAGGCACGACTGACCATCAGTCAGCTTCATCGGTTAACTGATGGAAAAATCCATCAGACCGTTCTCATCGGATTGACCTATCGTGTGTACAGGGCATTAGACTTTTTAAAATAAATAACCTAAGCAAGTTTAAAGAGGAACTGCAGTCTGCTCACATAATTTGTAATAAAAACATCTTTGCCATTATGAAGCTTCCCTCCAACAACTTTGCACATTATTTTGAATAACCACTTCCTGACTACCGCATGTACATATACGTCCACAAAAGGGCACGTACAGGCAGATGGACGTATATTTACGTCCCTGCCTTTGCGCGGGTCGGGGGTCCGATTGGGACCCCCCCACTACATGCGGCGGTCGGAAACCCGCAGGGAGCGATCTGGGACGAGGGCGCGGCTATTCGTTTCTAGCCGCCCGCTCGCGATCGCTGAAGAACGGGGAGAGCCGTATGTAAACACGGCTTCCCCGTGCTTCACTGTGGCGGCTGCATCGATCGTGTGATCCCTTTTATAGGGAGACTCGATCAATGACGTCAGACCTACAGCCACACCCCCCTACAGTTGCTAACACACACAAATCCTACAGCGCCCCCTGTGGTTAACTCCCAAACTGCAACTGTCATTTTCACAATAAACAATGCAATTTAAATGCATTTTTTGCTGTGAAAATGACAATGATCCCAAAAATGTGTCAAAATTGTCCTAAGTGTCCGCCATAATGTCGCAGTCATGAAAAAAATCGCTGATCGGTGCCATTAGTAGTAAAAGAAAAAAAAAAAAAAAAATGCAATAAAACTATCCCCTATTTTGTAAACGCTATAAATTTTGCACAAACCAATCGATAAACGCTTATTGCGATTTTTTTTTACCAAAAATAGGTAGAAGAATACGTATCGGCCTTAACTGAGGAAAATGTTTTTTTATATATGTTATATATTTATTATAGCAAAAAGTAAAATATATTGCATTTTTTTCAAAATTATCGCTCTATTTTTGATTATAGCGCAAAAAATAAAAACCGCAGAGGTGATCAAATACCACCAAAAGAAAGCTCTATTTGTGGGGAAAAGAGGACGCCAATTTTGTTTGGAAGCCACGTTGCACGACCGCACAATTGTCTGTTAAAACGACGCAGTGCCGAATTGTAAAAACGCCTTTGGGCATTTAGCAGCATATTGGTCCAGGGCTTAAGTGGATATATTTTGATTCTGTACTTGCCAAATATGCTGCAAAAATCTCCCTCCACTGAGTCTGACTGCAACCATTTTAACTGTGGGCAGCTGAAGCTGCTGCCTGTTCACTTCTTGGATTTACACAGAAATACAGAGGTACACCTCCAGCTCTGCAGCTTTCATTGGCTCTCGTATGACTCATCGCCCTCCCTTCCTGGCAAACTCTTATGAGAGTGAGAGAGATCTGTGGATGATGTTATAAGCCTAGACTTTTTACCAGACAAGAAACAGGAAGTGGGCTGTATAAGGTATTTACTGTCAGAAAAAACTGTTTTACTATCCAAAGTTAAAACAACAAGGGAAGAGGATTTAATAGATGGAAAGATGAAAAAATGACTGAAGTTCCGATTTAAAATAAAAAACAGAGCTTCCGTCCAGCTCTTTTCCCCATACACTCAACCCTAATGGTCCTTCATCCTCTTCTAGGTTCAATAACACCAAACACTGTGACCACCAAAGCCCAGACAAGAAGAGAAGAAGACTCTTTTTATGTCATATGACCAGCTAGGGGATAGCTGCAAAAAGTAGATATGCTAAAACATTTAATTGTGGGGGGACATGCTCTAAAGAGGGACTGTCTTCTCAAACTGAAGTTAGGCTTTTATTAACTTTCACAAATGAAAACCACAATTTTTTTAATAACAGAAAAATATATACTTCACAGAGGAACAAAGGAGAATAACACAGGCATTGGTAAGGGCAAGTAGTAGAGACCCGAAGCATCCAATCACAAAATACTTTCCATACAAATGTAATAAAAAGTGGCCATCATAAAAGGCTAGTAATTTTGATTTGGCTAAACATGATAATTGCTATGATTTCATGTATAAATATATAGCAACATGAACATTAATGAAACTATTGTTTAATGTAATTTGTTACAATTAACAGTCTAGTTAGGCATTCTAAATGAGTATAAAGGAAATGAAATACTACAAATAGATCCCTGAAATTGTTAATATAAATGTATATCAAGTCAAATAGTTTCAGGTAGAGTGGAGGATTAGAACACCTGTTGGGTTTTTACTGCTATGCGGGACTCTGTTAAAAAAATGTACCCTCACTTTAGTCCTGCTTGTCCTGGGGAAATCTGCAAAAGGGACAGGGGTCCTAGCTTTCTCCTACTCTACTAATGAAAAGCTATGTTTCTGTTGGAGTGTGCAAAATGAGTCTCACTATTGCACAAAAACCAATCAGCTTCCAGGGTTTATTGCCAAAGTTCAATTGAACATTGTGAGGTTAGAAACTGATTGGTTTCTCTGCAGAAGTGAGCCTAATTTTTCACTCTCCGGCTTTAGTAAATAAACCCCTATATCTTTCTAGTTGAGCTTAGACAGCAGTGAAAAAACAGCACAAAACTCACTTCTTCACTTTATCCAAAACAAAAAAACTTTTAGCACACATGCGTTAACATGCCACGTGTTAGTGTTCATTGCATTAAGGCAGTCCGTTCATATGGAAAGGTACACTGGAAGCCATTCAGAATGGAAGTACCATGACAAAGTTGCCAGTATCTAATATTGTCAATTAAAAATATAGCAGAGGTTCAATGAAAATTACTTTAATTTTAATATATAGGAAATTAATTTAAAAAAAATGAAATACATTTGAGATGCTGATGTTTTTTTTAATTATCTGACACAATTCTAATCCTAGAAAAAAAGGCAACTTTTTTTTACAATTTCAAAAATGTATTTAAACATTAAGATACTAATAAAAATATTATAAATTCCTGGTATGGTTACTTATATGCAGACTTTTGACTTGGAGACAGCAAACCATGCCAGTGGCTGCTGAGCCAGACCTGAGTTAATTTGTATATAGGTATATACACATTTACAACATAAAGTCTATTTTAAGTAAATATTAAAAAAGTTTTTTTGCAATAGCCAGTTTAGAGAGTGTTGGACTCATGCCTATCAGAGGCATAGGAAACCTTATACATACATACAATTATATACAGGAATTTACAGTAGTTTACAAAATCTGTAAGTCCTACTGGCTGTAGAGTGTACACTAATTGGACTTAAATCTCCATTTTCCCACCTTACTTTTCATCTTATTATGTCTATTGTGAGCCTTCCAAAGTCTCTTGGCTGTACTTATACATTATATTTACATAGCAAGTCCATAGCATCTTCCCCATCAATTTACACATTTGTCAAATAAAAGGACCAATAGAGATATCTATTATTTTGAATGACTCGCGTTGTAAAGTTAGTTTATATTAAATAATTGCAATCTTACCTTCTCTCAAAGCTTTCACAAAAACTTTCTTTACTGCTAGCCTTGCCTGTGTGAATTTCAGAAGAAAAATAAGTTCTTGCCTTAAGAGGAAGTATATAACTGAATATTTCCGTAGTAGAAGCAGAAGAGTTTTGTAGCTTGCTCTGAGTATCCGAGGGTGTAACACTTCTTACACAACTGAAAAAATTCTCAGTGACAGATAACAGATGTAGTATGTGACCGCTAGTAAAAATATTCTGAAATTGTGGCCATACCTCTGACAGTTTTAAATGGTGTTTCTCATGGTAACAAGGTTTCAAAGGCCAAGGCCAAACAAGTTGTCTTAAACTATATTAGTAAACCCTAACAATTAACTTATTTTATTTGCTTCGTTACGGTCTGTTAATTGTTAAAATTACAAAAATGATTAGCTTTTAGTTTGTGGAGGGTTTAGCAAAGGAAAACGGGTCTTTTGCCCCGTACACAGGTTCTCGGCTTTCCCCTCGGTTTTCCCGGCTGACTTTTTACCGCCGGGAAAACAGGGGGGAAAGCAGAGAATCTGCTCATCAGCTTTTTCCCCCTACACACGGCTGGTTTTCCTGCCAGGAAAACTGCCATGAGAGCTTTGGCCAGGAATCCCGGCCTTGTGTATGTTCCACCGCATGAAAACTGCAGGGAAAAAAAAACACCATGAATCCCGGCAGGAAAAAAGAAAACATGTTCTAATTTTTCCCACCAGGATTCCCAGTGGTTTTCCTGTCTGGAAAACTGCCATGGAGCATACACACGGCCAGTTTTCTAGGCCAAAAGCTGTCATGGCAGTTTTCCCAACCGGAAAACTGGTTGTGTGTACGAGTCATGCGTATACAAAAATGCTGCGTGTTGTTGGTCCACAACAGGTCTTATGAGCTGCAATTTGATTTATTTTTTGAATTGTTTTAAATATTTTATATACATCTTTAATGGATTTTCAGTGGTCTTAACACTCAACAAATTCATTATAATTCTTTTTTGATTAATCGGCTATTTAGCCATATTGGATAAATCTTTAGGTATAATAAATCAAAACCCCAGACCACACAAACAATGACCACATATACAAGTATGTTTTAAAAGCTTGTACTTATTGATATACATTTTTTTTAATGGCAAACAATAAAACCATGATAATAACGGTAGCGCAATACAATACCTTTTTAATTAATGGGTCTGTTACATCAAAATACTTCAATACATAGTTAAAAACAAATCTGAACCAATAGATCCCCCTACAAGAGTTTTGATTTTTAGACTGACCCAGATTAGCCACATATCCTACAGAAAAACTATCACTGATAGCAGTGCACTTCCTTGTATGTGAGTGTACAATAGGAGAGGTAACTGTCAGCGCAGATACAAAGTACGTTTGTGTCACGGACTTACCTCCTTCCTGGCTTCTTATCACTGACATGTGCTGGCAGCCATCTTGCTTCCTGAGCTTCTTGTAACTTCCTACTCCCTGCGGCTCCTCCTTCCCATTGGGAGGAGCTGGATGCTCAGCACATATATAGCAAGGCTGTTGCAGTACTCCCTTGCTTTGTCCTTGTCTTACAGCCTCCTGTGATCGTGCTGCTGTTTGGATCACCGACCCGGCTCCTACGGACGTTCCTTCTGGTTCCTGATCCCCGGCTTCGTCGCACCACCCTTTGGCTACTGACTCCGGCTTGGCTGACTTCCATCCCTGGCTATCGACCCTGGCTTCGGCGGAGGACCCTTCTGGCTGTTGATCATTTGTTTGGACTTTACCTTGCTGTTTGGTTTTTTAATAAAGACGTTCTTCTTCATTTACATCTGTGTACGTTTGATTCATGCTTCCTGACAGTATGGTAGGGGTATGGTGATTAGTCCATTAGAAGTAATAGTAACAGGCAGTTCAATGGTTAAAAATGCAGGTGATTTGGCTGTTCAATGGCGGCTGCTGTCCTCAGAGAGCTGACTCTGTGGTAAACAAAAGAGGGGTAGAGAAAAGCGCCACCTAAGTGCAGTATTAAAGAGGTTCTTTTAATGACACATTGTACAAAACACACTTACAAGAAGGTAAGGAAAGAAGGCTCATCTGTAACATCCTGTAGTCTTCGTCCCGGATACATGGGCTGCTTAGAAGTGAAGATAGCAGAAAGTGTGGACTCCACACATAAGGAGGATGTCTGTTGACTCCACAGCATTCTTGTTTGTCCTTCCCTCAGCACTGGGGTGACATTAGCAGACTGATACTGAACTGAGGGAGAAGAGAAACATTGAAATACTAGTCAATACCAGTGTGAAAAAGTGTATTTGCCTAATAAATCACCTCTAACTTTGGGTGTCCTACGTGTGGATGTTGCTGTATTGTGTAAAGCTATTAGAATCGTTTTTTACATTTTAGAAAGGGGTGCCTCGAGACTGTCTATAATTTTAAAGGGTGCCTTGAATGAAAAAAGGTTGAGAAACACTGCTCTAATGCGCTAAGGCAAACTCAAAGAATCCCCCTGTCTCTTGATTCTCTGAACATATCTGTCTGTGAGGACAGTGCATGTACAGTAATTTATTTTAAAAACATAATTGTATTGCTAATCTTGTGAAAGTTTCCGACTCTTTTGGTAAAAGTTGGTGGTGGCAGTTTAAAGGGTTAGTTGCTTAATTAACTTAGCCCAGTGACAATTGCTCTCATCCTGCCGGCACTTAGATTTGTGCAGGGTGAGGCTTAGAGTGTAGTTGTGTAATCAGTGACAGCATAGAGTGAGGTCAACCAGTCCTTTGTCACGAGTTTGTGGAATGGGCAGTAGTCTGACACCACGTTCGTCACAAGAACTTTTTTGGCCCAAGAGTTTTTTTTCACCCTAGCATACAAAATAATTATATTTCAACTTCTGATTGTAAGAATCATAATTCTTATGCTCTAACAGAAAAGGAGAATATATGAAGAGAACAAAATAGATTACACTTTAAACTTTAATAATTCCTGGAATATATTGTTTTGAAATCCAGGAAGACGTCAAAAGCATTACAAAACTCCAACAGCATACTTAGTTATTCTTAGCACCAGTCTCTAGTATTTCCCCTTTAGATCTAAATAGAAATGTGGGCTAAAGTTTTGAAAAGATTCAACCACTTCAGTCTGACTGAACAAGTCTTCAATAATGGCCCTATCACATGGGCTTTCTGATCATATCCGTCGGTTTTTCAGACAGGCTTAATGAGAACCTCCATGCGAGTCTATGGGTAGGTGTATGTAAATGAACCGCTGTCTGTTTCAATCAGCCTGCCTACAAATCTAGCTCCAGAAAAAAAAGGACTGCATCCTTTTCTATTATTCCAAACCTAAACATGATGGATTAGAGGTAGCCTGATCTAAATAGATGCAAGTAAAATTTTACCTAGCAGCATGAAGATCCAACACAAGTTCGCTAAAGTCTGCTGTCAAAATGAAGACAAAAACTGATCAGCATGGATGTCACAGAACTGACATCTGTCTCCTGTTCAGATCTGATTGAGCAAGGGACCTGTTCAATGAACCCTGCTGAGCACAAGTCCATCTGTATTTTTGATTGGACCCTGGGCAAATGTTTTTTGGAATTTTTCTCTCTACCCCAACGTCCCAAAAGACAAACACGCAAACACATAGGCTTATCTAAAACAAAACCTTTAATAATGTTAACATAAAGTAGTGGCCCTAACTCACTGATTGGTCCAGGCACACTAATTGTTTGCTAGAGGTTACTGAACATTATTATAACTCACTAATTGGTTGCTCGAGGTAATTGCACAGAGGTTAGAGGTTACTTCACATTATTAGCACTCACTGATTGGTTGCCAAAGGTTACTGCAGATTATTACAACTCGCTGATTAGTTGCTAGAGGTTCCTGCACATTCTTACTGCTCGCTGAGTGGTTTCTAGAGGTTACTGCACATTATTACTGCTCACTGATTGGTTGCTAGAGGTTACTGCACATCAATAACACTCACCCATTGGTTGCTAGAGGTTACTGCACATCATTACCACTCACTGATTGGTTGCTAGAGGTTACTGCACATCATCTCCTCATGTCACAAACTACGGTGAACGGGAGTGAACCATAACTGTGGTTAAGGGAAGAATTCAATGCACCTCCCTATGTTATGTGAGATTTCAGTACTGGGCCCCAGGCATCACTCCAATCAGAGAACAGGAGTTTGGGGTGTCACTGCATCATCTCTCTCACATATAGGAATGTGTTGAGCTACTAAGGGCAAGGTATTACAATATGCCTCCAACCGCTAATGTAGAAATGTTACAATAAAGATCAACAAGCACAATCGCATTAAATATTCCAATGCAGGTACTCTATGTATAGTGATTATCAGTACGGGACCCCAGGCGTCACTCCAATCAGAGAACAGGAGTTTGGGGGTTCTCTACATCATATCACTTTAACATAAAGGAATGCATTGGGCTACTAAGGGAGCAGGTATAAGAAACCGTCAAGCCTTAGCATGAAAATGTTAGCGCAAACATGTTCAGCATTTTAGGGACAAAGCATATATACATTTAAGAACGTATGTAAGGCACGTAGCAATTAATATTTGCGTAGGAGAGGCAAGTATAGCTGAGCTGAGTTGAGAGTGTATGTCTCTTTAAATATTCTACAGCGAATCACTAAAGTAATTTTAAGTAATCCCAAGCAGTAGATTAGTATTCAGTAATCCAATTTTAAATACAGTACTTGATAGAAGCAATATATGAAGCAAGTAATTCTAGAGGACTACAAGTGAAGTAATTGCTACTTATCCATTTGTAGAGGATGAGTGTTCTCCAGAGTATTGCAGCAGCAATCATCTTCTTTTATGGAGGGTCTGCTAGTGGGGGATAGCTTGAGGTGTCCGCAGCAACTCAAGGAAGGTTTGCAGTGCAGCTTCAGCCGTGGGATGGCCTCCAGTTTTGGGACGAATGGTAGCTGTAGTTTGAATAGCAGCCAAGCCGGCTACGGCCGACAATAATAGAACAGTGTGCAGTCTGCACACTGTTCTGTTTATAGGTCCCCGACAGGTGTAGTGCATAAGCACTAATAAGAGGTAGGTAGCAGGTAGCTGAAGGGATCCACCAATAGATAGAAAACTCCTAGAACTTGCTATTAGCAATGAGCGGAGCAGAGCACCCACAGCTATGAATGTTAACTGAGGGCAGGAAGGACAGAGCCTCATGTAAGCAACATCCCTGAGGATGGGCTGCCAGGAATAAATGACTAGTCAAGCCACCTGCAGGAGAAAGACCGGCAAGGAATAGAAAAGCCATATAGAACAAGTGAGACTTACACATAGTCAGTCCTCCCGTTACAGCTTGTTGTTGGGAGTCTAGAGGCAGCCAGGACCCCTCTCTCTTCTGCCATCACCTTCCTTCCCACAACCAGCTAAACCCACACCAGCCAACTCAGCCCTGATAAAGTGTAAATATACTGGATCAATTAGGAATGTATTTCATTGCAGAAACACATTACATGCTTGCTCTGGATGTCACGTTCCAATCATGTGTTCTACCAGCATATTTTCTATTGTATCAATCGTTTCTAGTGTAAAGACACTGGGTTCCATTATTCATCATGTGTTTGCCTATTTTCATGTAATCCATGTAAAATTAAGTCTTTATTTTTATTTTAGTATATTTTCTCATCTAGTCATTGTTAGGGATTAGAGCAATTTCCAACTCTGCAGGTACTTATTTATTTGTATATACGGGTATATATATGTATGAATTTTGTAACATTTTTAAATGAAACATGGTTACTAATGAATTAATAATGTGCCATAAAATAAAATAATATGTATTATAGATATGTTCACTACAATATTTTAATACTGTAAATAAACCTGCCCCTCATGTACTTCATGTAAAGTCCTGTAATTATTAAGCACAAGATGTTTGTATTAAACGCGTCTATGTGACCTTGTGTTGGTGTCTTTGGTGTTAGTACTTTGAACAATAAAAGGCAATCTGAACTCCTGGATGTGCAGCCATTTATTTTCTTGCAAATTTCCCTTGGAGGCAGGCCAGGGTTGGCACTCTACGAGATATTCCACCTCAGGTTTTCATCATACACCTGGAGCAGCGGCTCTTTTTCTTTGTATCATGTAAAGTCCTGCTTTCCTTGTTTTTTTGTACATAATATAGGAATGGAGGCTAATGACTGCGTATTTGCCTCATATAAAGTCCCACCAACCCCCCCCCCCCCTTCCCTGTTAGTATGTGATGGTAATGTTTCTTTGTCATTTGTGGTGAAAAATTGTATATTTCTTTTTACCATTTTGGCCAAATGCATTGGAGTCAATTGGCAAGAATAAATTAAGCTGGTATTCAGTGATTTTAATAGGGTGAATGGGCCTTAAAGGGTTGGTCCACCTTTTCCAATAAATTGCTTATGCAGGTAAGGGATGCCTGTAGATGAAAAACAACTGTGTAGCTTTGATTAAAGTTGAATAATGCCCCTGCTGTAGGTGTAGGCCATATACATACCTTTCAAAGCCTGGCTGAAAAACTGTGAGAGATGGTGACTCTTTCTCCTTCATTCTTGTTAGGACATTGCTAAGAAGATCCCATTACTGCTTTTTGCCACTATTATAAGAGACTATTATAAGAGACAAAAAAACATAAAATTCATGAGGAAAATCTACTGCCCTCTGCCAGAAAGTTGTCAATGGGAAGAAGGTTTACCTTCCAACATGACAATGACCCATATCACAGAGCAAAATTTACCACACAGTGGTCGAAGGAGTAAATGGGGGAATGTCCTTGCATGGCTTAGTCAGAGCCCAAACTTATGCCGCGTACACACGATCACTTTTTGCGATGAAAAAACGTCATTTAAATTTTTTGTGTCGTTTTTCAAAACGTCGTTTTTTGTGTCATAAAAAGTGATGGTGTGTGGGCAAAACGATGTAGAAAACGACGTTTTTAAACCCGCTCAGAAGCAAGTTATGAGACGGAGCTTCAATGGAAAAGAGTGCCGTCGAACGTGGTGTACGTCACCATGCTTTGCTAGAGCTTTGTAGAAAAACGATGGTGTGTACGCAACGTCATTTTGGAAAATGAAGTTTGAAAAACGTCGTTTTTTTTCATGATTGAAAACGTCGTTTTTTTTCATCACAAAAATTGATCGTGTGTACGCGGCATTAAACCGCATTGAAAATCTGTGGAATGACTTGAAGACTGCAGTTCACAAATGGTCATCATCAAATTTAATTGAACTTGAGCAGTTATGCAAAGAAGAGTGGGCAAATATTACAGTCTAGATATGCAGTTAGTAGAGACATATCCCAACAGACGAAATGCTGTAATTAATGCAAAAGGTGGTCCAACAAAATGCTGACATAGGGAAAGGGTGGGGGGGGTGCTGGGTGATCCCTTTATCAACTCAGTGATTCATTTTTTTTTTTTTTCTGACATGGATGTTATAAGTTGCACTAGTAAATACAGCTGGCTAAAACATAAATTATGGATTGGATTAAGCACATGAATCTACTGGATTGTCATCCATCTGCTCCTTAAGGGTTACAGCACCAATATGATTTAGCAGATCAAACTATATGGCATGTATATCTCTGAGAATTATTATGGTTATTGCTGAAATAATGAAAACTGCATTCTTTGAGTTTTGTACCATTGTTATTTGCAAGAAGTTGCAAATAATACCTGTGTGGGGTCTTAGGCCACGTACACACGATCAGTCAAAACCAATGAAAACGGACTAAAGGTCCATTTCATTGGTCCAAACCGATCGTGTGTGGGCCCCATCGGTCAGTTATCCTTCGGTCAAAAAAACAGAGAACTTGTTTTAAAATTTAACAGATGGACGCCTAACCGATAGGTCAAAACCGATCGTTAGTATGCAAAAGCATCAAGTTAAAAAGCTGCGCATGCTCAGAATCAAGTCGACGCATGCTTGGAAGCATTGAACTTTTTTCAGCACGTCGTTGTGTTTTACGTCACCGCGTTCTGACACGTTTTTTTAACCGATGGTATGTAGGCACATCAGACCTTCGGACCGTTCTCATCGGATGGACTGATCATGTGTACGCGGCCTAATGCCGCGTATACACGATAATTTTTCGGCATGAAAAAAAACGTTTTTAAAAAATGTAATTTAAAATGATTGTGTGTGGGCTTCACATCATTTTTCGGGTTCTGAAAAACAACAATTTTTTTTTCAAACATGCTACATTTTTTAACGACGTTTTAAACAATGTCGTTTTTCGGGTTGTAAAAAATGATCGTGTGTGGGCTAAAACGACGTTAAAAACCTGCGGATGCTCAGAAGCAAGTTATGAGATGGGAGCGCTCGTTCTGGTAAAACTACCATTCGTAATGGAGTAAGCATATTCATCACGCTATAACAGACAGAAAATCGCAAATCGTCTTTTACTAACAGGAAATCAGCTAAAGCAGCCCCAAGGGTGGCGTCATCCGCATGGAACTTCCCCTTTATAGTGCCGTCATACGTGTTGTACGTCACCGCGCTTTGCTAGTGCATTTTTTTAAACGATCGTGTGTGGGCAATGTTGTTTTAATGATGAACTTGGAAAAAAAAAGTTTTTTTCTACCTGCCGAAAAACTTTGCTTTTTTCAATCTATATGTATACTGTTTATTTATACAGTGCTCAACATAAATTAGTATACCCCTTTTGAAAAGTAAGGTTTTTATCAATATCTCAATGAACACAACAGCAATTTCCCAAATTTTTATAAAACTGAGCTTTATAGAACATTTGTTCCATTACATGAAAATAAGGTTAATAATATAACTTATGTAGCACCCTCTAGGTAGGTAGGTGCTAGAGGTAGGATTTTTGTGGACAGGTAAATTAAGGCAGGCCTGGCTGGCAGTCAGGCCTGTTTGCTTGTTTTCATTCTAGGCTAGGAGGGGCTCAGGGTAGTAGCTGGTGACTCATAGGTAGCATCAGTAAGAACTCCCTCTTTTCTCAGAAGATTCTGGAATGAGAGGAGGAGAGGAGAAGTGGAGCTGCCTGGGGTAATTTAAGGAGCCTTGACCCATCTCCAACTTGGGTTGGCAGAGGGCGGGCCTCCTTAACAACTTAAGACCCGGACCAAAATGCAGGTAAAGGACCAGGCCCCTTTTTGCGATTCGGCACTGCGTCGCTTTAACTGACAATTGCGCGGTCGTGCGACGTGGCTCCCAAACAAAATGTGTGTCCTTTTCTTCCCACAAATAGAGCTTTCTTTTGGTGGTATTTGATCGCCTCTGCGATTTTTATTTTTTGTGCTATATACAAAAATAGAGTAACATTTTTGAAAAAAATCTATATTTTTTACTTTTTGTTATAAGAAAAATCAAATAAACTAAATTTTAGTCAAACATTTAGGCCACAATTTATTTAGCCACATGTCTTTAGTAAAAAAAAATCACAATAAAAAAAATAGCTACCTAGCGGGAACAGCGACACTAATACAGCGATCAGAAAAATGATCGCTTAGTGACACTGGCAATAGGGAGTGAAAGGGTTAACTAGGGCAGTGATCAAGGGTTTAAAACTTTATTGGGGGGGGTTACGGGGGCTACCCTAGACCTAACACTAACTGACTGTCACACTGCCTGTCACACTGACACTAACTGCAGTGATCAGTACATATGATCACTGCATTCAGTGACACTGTGACAGGGGGAGATGGGGGGTGATCGCAAGGGGTTAATGTGCCTGCGTGTACTGGTGTCAGTGTAGTGTTGTGCAGACTTACTATGTGATGTGATCTCTCCTCAGTGGCGGTTGAAAAACCGCCGAGACCAGAGATCACATCACTTCCTCCTCCTGTGTTTACACAGGAGGAGGAAATGACACTGCAGGGGAGCGCTCGGATTGGCTGGGAGCGATCCGGAGGGGGCTGACAAAAACAAACCATCGCCCCCTCAGCACGGATCGCTCCTACAGCCACCGGGACCGTCAGATGTACCGGGGGGTCCCGATCGGACCCCGACCCACGTCAAGGCAGCCACGTACAGGTACGTTGATGTGCCTTTCCGTGCCATTCTGCTGATGTAAATGTACATGCGGCGGTCCTTAAGTGGTTAAATACCCAGGGTCGGCCCAGATGGGGGGGAGGTGTTGGGTGGGAGAGAGCTGGAGTGAGAGAGTGTGGGTAATGTCGGGTCCTTTGAGGGAGCTCCCCAGTCTGGGGTGGTGACCTTGGGCCTGGGTTCGGGTGCAGTCGGGACCACCTTCAAGAACACATGAAGAGGTCCTGCACCAGGGACACAAGAGAGAGCAAAGAGAGGAAAATTGGAGAGAGCACTGCAAACAGACTCCAGGAAGGACAACTGGTCTCGGCCAAGAGGGCTGGTGAGAGAGGCACATTTGAGAGGACTGGGGAGGCACGTCTGAGAGGACTGGGAGCATGCAGTCTGAGATGGGTGCAGAACCAGAAAGGTGAACTGTGGTAAATGGGGCAGTGGAGAGAGGGTGCTGCAGCCAGGAATGCTGGCAGGGCCTTAAGATGGCTTACTGGGCTCAGCAGCCGTGTTTAGGACAGCTAGTACCAGAGACTCTCTATTTGCTACACCATAGGGACCCTGCGGTTCCTGCCTGCAAAGGGCAATTGCTAAAGGCATGTGTCAGGCCTAATTACATTGTGCTAGCTGTGCCTGGAAGATTAGAGAGAAAGCGTTTGTCAGGGCTGGGCTCAGCCCTTCCTTCTCTGATCTGGCCACTCAGCTTGTCGGCTAATTTCCAGCTCCTATCTCTCCACAGTAACTCACCCGTTGATGATCCGGCTCGTCAGTCCTGCCTACTTAAGCCTTCCAATTCACTTGCTCTCTGCCTTCACCTTGGTCAACATCACAGGGACTATCTCCTGCATTCCTGTTTAAGACTTGCTTGGTTGACATCATCCCTTCTGGCCCCTCATCCGGCTTGCTGTTCTACTACGTTCTTCTCTGGCTCTATGACATTTGGCTCAGCTGACTATAATATCTGATTCCTGAACTCCAGTTATGTTTTGACTATGCTTACTCTGTTTATCTTTATATTATTGTTTTTTTATTGTTTATTATTAAACAAGTGTGATTTAACTGTACTTCTGTCTTGGTCTGATTCATGGTTTCTGACAGTAGGCGAAGGCCATGAATTAAGAAGATGCAGTCAATCCACTTGTTGCTAATATTTTTTCCAGATTGGATGACCTGGATCACTGCATGGATCAGTTTGCCATGGTGTTAACATGCTCCTGAGTCACATGGCTCATCTGGAATCTCCCACTGTGGCCGCTTTGGTAGAACCTGTGTTGCAGGCCGACCCTGCTGTTGCCCCCTGCCTCGAGTATTACCTCTGTAAGAGGCATGTCTGGTTCCGCTCCACTTCCCCAGCTATTTTGGGGTGATCGACGTTCAATACAGAGTGTTTCTCAACCAGGTTGAGATATACTTTGAGATGCTGCCCCAGGCATTTCCCACAGACAGAAGTAAAGTAGGTTTCATGATATATTTTTTTGAGAGGGCCTTGGCTTTGGCCTGGGCAAACCCTCTATGGGAGACACAAAAAACTGTGCTCCTGAGTTACCCAGAATTTATGGCTTCCTTCAAAAGGGTATTTGACATTCCTGCACGCTCTGCTTATGCTGCCAAGAGCCTCTTGTCCATCAAACAGAGTACGAGAACTGTTGCCGATTACGCCACTGAGCTGAAAAAGTTGATCACATTTGCCATCCTCATTGACTTCAGACTCAGAGAAAGACTCTCTTTTAAGGAGCGCTTGTGAAAGCCTACTGAACATTTGTCTCTAAACTTTGCAGTCCCACCCTTGCCTCCCTCAACTCCCATGCCTCATGGTACCGAGTCGGTACATGAAAGTGAACCCATGCACTTGGGCTTCACTCGTCTCTCTGCAGATAAGACAGCCCTTAGGAGGAGGGAGAGATTGTGCCTTTATTGTGGCCAGGCTGGTCACTTTTTCAAGTTTTGTCCTACCAGTCCTGGGAATGGCCAAACCTTGAGGTCCTGTCAAGGTCAGACCTTAGGTGGCGTTGTTTCATCTCCAGTTATCCAGATGGATAAGCCCCTGGTTTCGGTTACCCTTTCTTGGGTTGAGTTATCCGTCAAGATACAGGCTCTACTCAACTCTGAGGCTGCAGGCTGTGTGACAGTTCACTTGCCATTGAGGCTGTCAGGGTCATTACCGTGCCAAACAGACAGCGAGGCGTGGTCACGCCTCAAGTGGCCCTGGGTGGAATTGAACTCAGGACCTCGCCGTTGCTATTCCAACTCCTTACCTCTGAGCCACTTCTCAGTTTAGATTCTGTTTGCTCTCCATTGAAGCCTGGTGCTGAACTATGTGCTGATTGCCTGATCTTCCTACTATCTGCACTTGTCTATCCTGGTCCAGCTGAGGCAGGTTGCCTAATCAACCTGGATATAAATCCCTGCCTCACTATGAGGGAGGTGTCAGTTCATTCTGATCTGATCATTCTGTCTGTGCCAAACAGTTCCTGTAGTGACCTTCAGCTACAAGACTGACCCCGGCTTTTGACTCTTGGCTTTGTTTTTGGACTGCTGCTTGCCTGAACCCTTGACCCCGGCTTGGACTTTGGATACCCGATCTTCACCTGCCCTTTGACCCCGGCCTGTACTTTTGGACTTTCCCTGTCTTCTCCAGCCCCTGACCACGGCTTGTCTCCTGGACCTGTTTTCAGCCCTGCCCTGATCGGTGAAGTACTTGGTTCCTGTGAAATACTTTTGTGCCTGGACTGTCTTCTGTTTCGTCTGCTGCAGCCTTCCAGTCGGTGATCCGCCTGTACCTGCTCCATGCACCTGACCATCATCTTCCCACTGGTACCAGTGCCTCCCGGTGCGTCCGTCCCTCTGTCCCAATCTCAGGGGGCGGATCGCATCAGGTCGCAAAGGTAAGCTCACAAGTCTGCAAATGGACTCCACTCAAGGTAAGCCCTCACATAATGAACTGACCAATAACATAGAGTCCGCAGACTTGTACAAGATGCTCACCTCCCTGGCTCTGCAAGTCTCCAGCCTGGGCCATACCATTCTGGAACTACAGCAAGAAATTCAAGTACTTAAAGGGACAGCATGCCCAGCCCCGGAACCAGCATGTCCTGAGCCATTTGTTGTTATGCCAGAGAAATTTGATGGTAGCCGTGCATCCTTTTCATGTTTTAAAATGGATTGTGAGCTGTTGTTTTCCCTTAAACCTAGGACCTATGCCACGGACTATGTTAAGGTTCGTGCTACCATCAACCTGCTTATAGGACAAATTAAATCATGGGCTCATCAGTTGTTGCAGGAAAAGAGTCTAGTCTTGGGCAGCTGGGAAACTTTCATGTCTGCTCTGGACTCATACATTCCTGTCTCCAAGAGGATCAGTGCTCCCAGGTCTGCTCTCAATTCACGTGGCCTACGGGTATCCAGGGAAAGAAATATTCCGTACAGACACAACATCAAGCCAGCCCAGTATGTGCCAAGCTATGAACCTCTGTATGTGCCCAACCATGAAGTCCCAACACCACAAAGCCTTGACGCTCCTGTGGATGCACCCACGACTACCTTGGAGGATAAGGAACCCATGCAGATCGGGGCCATCCGGTCCGGGCTATCTTGGGTAGAAAAAGAGCGAAGGAGAGGCTATGGACTTTGTTTTTACTGTGGTGTAAGTGGGCACTTTATATCTCTTTGCCCAACCCGCCCACCTCGGCCAAAGGCTCTTCAAGTGGGTACTATTGGGAGTTTTTTTGCTACCCTGGAATCTTTGCCTGCTATGCAGCTTGAAGTTCCTTTGCCCCAGTCTGACATTCCGGTGACTACTGACCAGTCCAATGCACCTGTTCCTCAGCTTGCTGTACCTACCTTCCCAGTTGAAATCCCGGCTCCAGTGTCCCCGATTCCGGCTCCAGTGTCCCTGATTCCGGCTCCAGTGTCCCTGATTCCGGCTCCAGTGTCCCCGGCTCCAGTGTCCCCGGCTCCTGTGTCCCCGGTTCCAGTTCCTGTGTCCCCGGTTCCAGTTCCTTTGTCACCGGTTCCAGTTCCTGTGTCTCCAGTTCCAGTTCCTGTGTATCCAGTTCCTGTGTCTCCAGTTCCTGTGTCTCCAGCTCCTGTGTCTCCAGCTCCTGTGTCTCCAGCTCCTGTGTCTCCAGCTCCGGTGT
Source organism: Rana kukunoris (assembly GCA_029574335.1). Lineage (NCBI taxonomy): Eukaryota > Metazoa > Chordata > Amphibia > Anura > Ranidae > Rana > Rana kukunoris. The sequence continues at coordinate 361,823,185 of CM056050.1, read as the reverse complement.
CTCCAGTTCCGGTGTCTCCAGTTCCGGTGTCCACAGTGTCTCCCGTGTCCCCAGTTCCTGTGTCTCCCGTGTCCCCAGTTCCTGTGTCTCCAGTGTCCCCAGTTGAAATTCCAGCTCTGTTGTCCCCAAGTGAAGTTCTTCCACCTGACTGTATCTATGCCTCAAATGGTACCATGGTCCGTAAACAAGATCTAGTAATGTTTGAACGAGCTTTACAAGCGGTGAGTGCACCCCCTACCAGAACTTCAAGATCAACGAGGTCCAAAAAGAAAAAGTAAAAATCTGCTTTGTTTCCCCATGGTTTGGACCTTAAAGCCTGTGCCTATGAGGACGCTCCTTTAAACGCCCGGAGGGCGTTTTTAAGGGGGGGAAACTGTCAGGGTCATTACCGTGCCAAACAGACAGCGAGGCGTGGTCACGCCTCAAGTTGCCCTGGGTGGAATTGAACCCAGGACCTCTCCGTTGCTATTCCAACACCTTACCTCTGAGCCACTTCTCAGTTTAGATTATGTTTGCTGTCCATTGAAGCCTGGTGCTGAACTATGTGCTGATTGCCTGATCTCCCTACTATCTGCACTTGTCTATCCTGGTCCAGCTGAGGCAGGTTGCCTAATCAACCTGGATATAAAGCCCTGCCTCACTATGAGGGAGGTGTCAGTTCATTCTGATCTGATCATCCTGTCTGTGCCAAACAGTTCCTGTAGTGACCTTCAGCTACAAGACTGACCCCGGCTTTTGACCCTTGGCTTCGTTTTTGGACTGCTGCTTGCCTGAACCCTTGACCCCGGCTTGGACTTTGGATACCCGATCTTCACCTGCCCTTTGACCCCGGCCTGTACTTTTGGACTTTCCCTGTCTTCTCCAGCCCCTGACCACGGCTTGTCTCCTGGACCTGTTTTCAGCCCTGCCCTGATCGGTGAAGTACTTGGTTCCTGTGAAATACTTTTGTGCCTGGACTGTCTTCTGTTTCGTCTGCTGCAGCCTTCCAGTCGGTGATCCGCCTGTACCTGCTCCATGCACCTGACCATCATCTTCCCACTGGTACCGGTGCCTCCCGGTGCGTCCGTCCCTCTGTCCCAATCTCAGGGGGCGGATCGCATCAGGTCGCAAAGGTAAGCTCACAAGTCTGCAAATGGACTCCACTCAAGGTAAGCCCTCACATAATGAACTGACCAATAACATGGAGTCCGCAGACTTGTACAAGATGCTCACCTCCCTGGCTCTGCAAGTCTCCAGCCTGGGCCATACCATTCTGGAACTACAGCAAGAAATTCAAGTACTTAAAGGGACAGCATGCCCAGCCCCGGAACCAGCATGTCCTGAGCCATTTGTTGTTATGCCAGAGAAATTTGATGGTAGCCGTGCATCCTTTTCATGTTTTAAAATGGATTGTGAGCTGTTGTTTTCCCTTAAACCTAGGACCTATACCACGGACTATGTTAAGGTTCGTGCTACCATCAACCTGCTTATAGGACAAATTAAATCATGGGCTCATCAGTTGTTGCAGGAAAAGAGTCTAGTCTTGGGCAGCTGGGAAACTTTCATGTCTGCTCTGGACTCATACATTCCTGTCTCCAAGAGGATCAGCGCTCCCAGGTCTGCTCTCAATTCACGTGGCCTACGGGTATCCAGGGAAAGAAATATTCCGTACAGACACAACATCAAGCCAGCCCAGTATGTGCCAAGCTATGAACCTCTGTATGTGCCCAACCATAAAGTCCCAACACCACAAAGCCTTGACGCTCCTGTGGATGCACCCACGACTACCTTGGAGGATAAGGAACCCATGCAGATCGGGGCCATCCGGTCCGGGCTATCATGGGTAGAAAAAGAGCGAAGGAGAGACTATGGACTTTGTTTTTACTGTGGTGTAAGTGGGCACTTTATATCTCTTTGCCCAACCCGCCCACCTCGGCCAAAGGCTCTTCAAGTGGGTACTATTGGGAGTTTTTTTGCTACCCCGGAATCTTTGCCTGCTATGCAGCTTGAAGTTCCTTTGCCCCAGTCTGACATTCCGGTGACTACTGTCCAGTCCAATGCACCTGTTCCTCAGCTTGCTGTACCTACCTTCCCAGTTGAAATCCCGGCTCCAGTGTCCCCGATTCCGGCTCCAGTGTCCCTGATTCCGGCTCCAGTGTCCCTGATTCCGGCTCCAGTGTCCCTGATTCCGGCTCCAGTGTCCCCGGCTCCAGTGTCCCCGGCTCCTGTGTCCCCGGTTCCAGTTCCTGTGTCCCCGGTTCCAGTTCCTGTGTCTCCAGTTCCTGTGTATCCAGTTCCTGTGTCTCCAGTTCCTGTGTCTCCAGTTCCTGTGTCTCCAGCTCCGGTGTCTCCAGCTCCGGTGTCTCCAGCTCTGGTGTCTCCAGCTCCGGTGTCTCCAGCTCTGGTGTCTCCAGCTCCGGTGTCTCCAGCTCCGGTGTCTCCAGCTCCGGTGTCTCCAGTTCCGGTGTCTCCAGTTCCGTTGTCCACAGTGTCTCCCGTGTCCCCAGTTCCTGTGTCTCCCGTGTCCCCAGTTCCTGTGTCTCCAGTGTCCCCAGTTGAAATTCCAGCTCTGTTGTCCCCAAGTGAAGTAGTTCCACCTGACTGTATCTATGCCTCAAATGGTACCATGGTCCGTAAACAAGATCTAGTAATGTTTGAACAAGCTTTACAAGCGGTGAGTGCACCCCCTACCAGAACTTCAAGATCAACGAGGTCCAAAAAGAAAAAGTAAAAATCTGCTTTGTTTCCCCATGGTTTGGACCTTAAAGCCTGTGCCTATGAGGAAGCTCCTTTAAACGCCCGGAGGGCGTTTTTAAGGGGGGGAAACTGTCAGGGTCATTACCGTGCCAAACAGACAGCGAGGCGTGGTCACGCCTCAAGTTGCCCTGGGTGGAATTGAACCCAGGACCTCTCCGTTGCTATTCCAACACCTTACCTCTGAGCCACTTCTCAGTTTAGATTCTGTTTGCTGTCCATTGAAGCCTGGTGCTGAACTATGTGCTGATTGCCTGATCTCCCTACTATCTGCACTTGTCTATCCTGGTCCAGCTGAGGCAGGTTGCCTAATCAACCTGGATATAAAGCCCTGCCTCACTATGAGGGAGGTGTCAGTTCATTCTGATCTGATCATCCTGTCTGTGCCAAACAGTTCCTGAGGTGACCTTCAGCTGCAAGACTGACCCCGGCTTTTGACCCTTGGCTTCGTTTTTGGACTGCTGCTTGCCTGAACCCTTGACCCCGGCTTGGACTTTGGATACCCGATCTTCACCTGCCCTTTGACCCCGGCCTGTACTTTTGGACTTTCCCTGTCTTCTCCAGCCCCTGACCACGGCTTGTCTCCTGGACCTGTTTTAAGCCCTGCCCTGATCGGTGAAGTACTTGGTTCCTGTGAAATACTTTTGTGCCTGGACTGTCTTCTGTTTCGTCTGCTGCAGCCTTCCAGTCGGTGATCCGCCTGTACCTGCTCCACGCACCTGACCATCATCTTCCCGCTGGTACCGGTGCCTCCCGGTGCGTCCGTCCCTCTGTCCCAATCTCAGGGGGCGGATCGCATCAGGTCGCAAAGGTAAGCTCACAAGTCTGCAAATGGACTCCACTCAAGGTAAGCCCTCACAGAGGCTCTTGATGGGAGACCTCTACAGCCTGCCCATTTGACTCATTAGATTGTTGCATTGTCCATGGCCATAGGGGCTAGACATGTGCAATTTTTTTCGTTATAAACACGTTTTCCGTCATTATTCGTTATTTTCGTTGATTCGTTACCCTACAAATAAACGAATGGTTTAGCGCAAATAATAACGAATAACGATATTTCCAAAAATAACGAATATGGAAAACTACGAAGATACGAAACTACTAAATGTAAAAGAACAACACAACGAAAGAAAAAAGAAACGAAAACATAGAAATAACGAAAATACCGAACACAAAAAAAAATCATAATTACGAAAAATAAACGAAAATGCAAACTTACTAATATTCGAAGAACGAAAAGAAAACAACCGAAATGCCGAACAAAGAATAATAAATGAAAAGCAAAACTAACGAAAAATAAATTACGAATCTTCGGAAAACGGAAATGAAATAACGTAAATTCACTTTCATTAGTACTGCCCCAATGAGCTTCTTTCTTATTACCTAGTGGCTCCTTGACCTTGTGTCTTTATCTGTGTTAGACTGCAGTGCATTCCATCCAGAGTCCAGGGTGTGTTTGGGTAGGTTGCACCGGTTTTGTGGATCTGTCAAGTCAATCGCAGTAAATTACGATGTTTTACAAAATTACGACGAGTAGTGTGTCGAATAAACGAATTACGAATGCAAAAAATCGACAAAAGAACGTTTTACAATCAAATCAAGTTGTTACAATCAAATAAAGTTAGACACGAAAATACGAATGATCATAAAGCAACGAAGATTTATTTCTTACGAAAATACAAACGTGGCATGATGGAAAATATAATGTAAATACGAATATCAAAACAACGAAAAATAAACCAACGTAAAAACGAATGAACGAATAAATTCATTGTAAAAATACGAACGAGGCAGAATACAACATTTAATGAAAATACTAATCTCGAATCAACGAAATCTAAACTAACATAAAAAAACGGAAAAAAAAAGTGTTACGAAAATACTAAAAAGCATGAATACGATAACTAACGTCTTACGAAATTACGACTCGTTACGAATCACGATAAACGGACAGAAACGAAACAGAAATAAACGAAAATTTTTGTTGTGCACATGTCTAATAGGGGCTCTTCACCATGGGATAATCCAATTCCAAGTTATTTCCTCACCTAAGTTTCCACTGGTTATTTGTTATCCTTGGTTACAGAGGCACAACCCTTCTTTTGATTGGCTTTGTGCTGAGGTTCTGTCCTGGTCGCCACAATCCAGTAAGAGATGCTTTCAGAAGTTAGCCAAGGACCTGTGCACCTCTTCACTCTCCTCCCTGCCGGAGGAGTACCGCGATTTTAGCAATGTCTTTGACAAAGGTCAAGCTGGTTCTTTGCCTCCACACTGGTCATGCAATTGACCTTCAACCTGGTGCTATACCCCCTCGTAGCCAGGTTTACCCTTTGTCGGTCTTGGAGGATAAGGCCATGGACGAGTATGTTGCAGATGCACTTTCTCTAGGTTTCATCCGCAAATCCTCGTCTCCTACTGGTCCTCGTTTCTTCTTTGTAAAGAAGAAGAAGAAGAGTGGTGAACTGAGACCTTGTATTGATTATAGGGGTCTCATTGTGTCACGATTAAGAATGCCTATCCAATTCCCTTGATTACAGAGTTATTTGCCCGCCTCAAGGGAGTAACAATTTTCACAAAGCTTGATTTGAGAGGGGCATACAATCTCGTCAGGATGAAGGAGGGTCGATGAGTGGAAAACTGCATTCAATGCCAAAACAGGTCATTATGAGTATCTCGTAATGCCTTTTGGCCTTTGTAACGCTCCGCCAGTTTTCCAGCAGTTTATTAACAATGTCCTTCAAGATTTGTTGTGGTGTACCTTGAAAAAGTATTAATACCCATTGAAATTTTCTGCATTTTGTCATGTTACAACCAAAAACATTAATAGATTTTATGTGATAGACCAACACAAAGTGGCATTTAATTGTCAAGTGGAAGAAAAATTATAATTTTTTACAAAATATGTTAAAAGTGTGGCGTGCATTTGTATCCCCCCCCCCCCCCCCGAGTCATTACTTTGTAGAACCACCTTTTGCTGCAATTACAGCTGAAAGTCTTTTTGGGAATGTCTCTACCAGCTTTGCCCATCTAGAGAGACATTTTTGCCCATCATTCTTTGCAAAGTAGCTCAAGCTCTGTCAGATTGGATGGAGAACATCTGTGAACAGAATACTAGGAACAAGTTGGGACTTTATGTGGAGTGCGCAGTTTGGGGAGAAACGACCATCAGTATAATTGTACATATAAATATTTTAACCACTTCCCGCCCGGTCTATGACAAATATACGTCCGGGAAGTGGTTACAGATTTGTGACTTGCCGTTTAGGAACGGCTTTTGCAAGATTGCCCAGCGCGTGTCCGCAGGTGCGCGCAGCGCGGCGATCGAGGACGGCGTGTGTCCCTCGAACACAGCGCTTCCCCGATCACGGTAAACAGCCAATTTCATTGGCTGTTTACCACGTGATCGGCTGTGTCAAAGACACAGCTGATCACATTTCAAAACAAATTCGGCGGCGCGCTCCGTGCGCGCCGCCAGAGGCTTGCAGAGCGGGGATCGTTGCAGGCGCGTGTCCCTTGGACACAGCGCTTCCCCGATCAGGGTAAACAGCCAATGAAATTGGCTGTTTGCCACGTGACCGGCTGTGTCCAATCACAGCCGGTCACAAGTGTAAACAAAGCAGGCAGTTACTATCTGATCCCTGCTCTCTCCTCACACACCGATTTGTGAGGAGAGAGCAGGGATCAGTAAGTGAGATCAGTGTAGTTTGTCTGCAGTAGTTTGTCTGCATATATACTGTATACAACACAGCCACCCTACCCCCCCCCACCAATAAAGAGGACCTGTCACACAGCCCTATAAATCAGCCCATCTGTAAATCAGCCCATCTGTAAATCATCTGTAACACCGCCACCCGTACCGCCATCGGTACCGCCGCTACCCGTACCACCATCGGTACCACTGCCACCCGTACCGCCACCACCCATACCACCATCAGTACCGCCACCACCTGTACCGCCATCGGTACCGCTGCCACCCGTACCGCCACCACCACCCATACCGCAATCGGTACCACCACCACCTGTACCGCTATTGGTACCGCTGCCACCCGTACCGTCATCGGTACCGCCGCCACCCGTACCGCCACCACCACCCATACCGCAATCGGTACCACCACCACCTGTACCGCCATCACCCGTACCGTCATCGCTACTACCACCACCCTTACCGCCATCGGTACCACCATCACCCGTACCGCCATCGGTACCACCACCACCCGTACCGCCACCGGTACCACCACCACCTGTACCGCCACCGGTACCACCACCACAGGTACCACCACACATTCCTGCCACTAATACCTCCATCAGTACCGCCACACAGGCTACTAGTACTGCCATCAGTACCACTGCCATCGGTACCACCACCCATACCGCCATCGGTATCACCACCCATACCGCCATCGGTACTACCACCACCGTACCACCACCGCTATCGGTACCACCACCACCACACATTCCTGACACCAATACCTTCATCGGTACCACCACATAGGCCGCCACCACCACCACCAGCAGTACTATTACGCAGGCCCACCAATAAGTACTGACATACTGCCATAATGTCCCAAAAGCTTTTCACACTCGAGGAGGCATATGTCATTATGTCCACCATGTCCGATTATGAGCACAGCGAGGAGCCCCCATTATCCGATTCTGATTCGGAATATGAGCCAGTGGAGGATAGTGGCTCAGAGTCCGAGTCCCCGGAGGAAACCGTCCCTCCCAAAAGAATGCGATTGGGACCGAGATCAGGACCAAGATCAGGAGATCTGGCCAGCACCAGCAGCGCCATACGCCAGGAAGAGGAGCCCAGTACTAGTAATGGAAATCCACGCCCAACCCGAAGAATCCTGCCCCAGTCCTACCTTCCCGATGCCCTGGCAAACCCCTTATGGTTGCCTGCTAACTCAGGATCCGCTATCATCCCCCCTTTCACCGCACAGCCAGGTGTGCAGCCTGACACTACGAATTTTTCTCAATTTGATTATTTTTGTTTATTTTTCCCAGAAGATTTTATGCAGAATATAGTGGATCAAACCAATCTATATGCATCCCAATATATTGCCGCCAACCCCAATTCTTCCTACGCCCGCATGTTCCACTGGCGGCGTCTAACATTGGAAGAATTTAAAATTTTTTTGGGTCTTATGTTCAATATGGGGATTACAAAGAAGAACGAAGTCCATTCATATTGGTCTACACGCCCCATCCAACACATGCCTATATTTTCCTCTGTCATGTCTAGGACAAGATACGACATGATAATGCGTTTTATCCACTTCAATGACAATTCACAGTGCCCTCCCCAAAATCATCCCCACTACGACAAATTATACAAAATACGCCCCCTAATCGATGCCTTTTCCCAGCGATTTGCAGAAGTTTTCATCCCAGACCAAAACATTTGTGTTGACGAGTCCCTTATACATTTCACTGGCCGACTGCACTTCAAGCAGTACATCCCAAACAAGAGAGCCAGGTATGGGTTAAAATTAAATAAATTATGCGATCGAGCCACTGGATATGTGTTCACATTCAGGATCTATGAAGGCAAAGACTCCCAGCTCCAGCCCCGTGATTGCCCAACATATCTTGGAACCAGTGGAAAAATTGTCTGGGAGTTGGCATACCCCCTGTTCGGAAAAGGCTACCATTTATATGTTGATAATTATTATACCAGCCTGCCCCTTTTTCGTCAACTTTACAGCAAGCAAACCCTGGCCTGCGGTACCTTCAAAAAAAAACCGGAAGGGATTCCCACAAAATTTGTTGACCAAAAACTTGAAATCTGGAGAGTCGTCATTCATGAGGAACGAGGAGGTGTTGGCCATGAAGTGGAGGGACAAGAAAGATGTCCACATCCTCTCTACCATCCACAATGACACCATGGTGGAGATCCAAAAAAGAGGCAGACATATTGCCAAGCCTGAATGTGTTAACGATTACAATTTGTACATGGGGGGGGGGTGGATTTAAATGACCAAATGCTACAGCCCTACTTATCAACAAGAAAGTCCTATTTTTGGCACAAGAAGGTTGCGTTTCATCTGTTTCACATGGCCCTTTTTAATTCGTTTGTATGCTACCAAAAAGACAATCCGCCAACTGAAAACCCACAAATCTCCTACCTCAAGTATATCGAAGATATCATTGAAGCCCTCATTTATCAACAAGATCCCATCCCAGGAAGCATTCGCTCTGATTGTGTGAGTCGTCTTCACGAGCGACACTTTCCCTTTAGCATCCCCCCCTCAGAATCTGGAAAAAGACGCCAAAAAAGATGCCGTGTATGCAGCAAAGCAGGAGTAAGAAGAGACACCACCTGTTACTGTCCCGATTGTCCCTCCCAACCTGGCCTGTGCATGGGACAGTGCTTCAAAAAGTATCATACATCCATCCAATATTAGTTCCCCTTGTTAACAGACTGCCATTTCCCCATTTGCCTGCTACCATGTTAATTAACTAACCCTGGCCTGTTTACCGACAATGTCTTTGCTTGCCAATTTAAACTACATTTCTGACCTCCATGTGTACCAACCTCAGCCTGTTTACCGACAATGTCTTTGCTTGCCGATTCAAACTACGTTTCTGACCTCCATGTGTACCAACCTCAGCCTGTTTACCAACGATGCCTCTGCCTGCCGATTTAAACCACATTTCTGACTTCCATGTGCACCGACCTTGGCCTGTTAATCTACCATGTTTTTGCCTCCCACTTGGACTGATCTTTTGGCCATTTACTTTTAGTACACAGGGGTCTCACATATGTGAGGGGCTTCAGAAAAGCGTTCTGTGTAGAGAAAACCAGTTTTTCGTTTTCTGTTCTCCCAGAACAGGGTCTGGTTGCCCAGAGGCTTCAAAGCGATTTGGGTGGGAGAAGCCTCTACCCCTGTCCCCCTGGCCCTAAGCTTAATGGTCCTTCCTGCTGCCTGGACCAATACTTTGGCTGTGCTGACCATATTACTGCCTGTATTGACCCATGACATTATGGACCATGTTTCTTCCTGCTGCTTGGACCAATACTTTGGCTGTGTTGATCATATATCTGCCTGCTACCTCTACTGACTTTTCACAATATTTCTGCTAAGACACCTCTGCCTGCTACCTGGACCTGTGCTTTGGCTGTACTCTGGCTGTGCTGACAGTATCTCTGCCTGTACGAACTATGGACAGTATTCCTGCCTGCTGCCTGAATGATTGCTTTTGTTGTCGCTGACCTCATCCCTGCCTGCTGCCTGGACCGATGCTCTCCTCTGTGGACCACTGCACTACTAAAACAAACAGGTAATCTTTTGTTATTTGGTATGTGTATGCTATGTGTTAGATATATGAAGGGCCTTCAAAAATGTGATCGGTTTTAGAAAATGATATGTGCAATTTATGCTTGAAGAACACCTGAAAGTGCTACTTCAATGTTAGACCTCTGTATGTGGCCAGGCTGTGTAAAAGTCCCACACATTTGGTATCGCCATACTCAGGAGAAGTAGCGGAATGCATTTTGGGGTGTCATGTTTGCTATATATATGCTATGTGTTAGAAATATCTTATAAATGGACAACTTTGTGTAAAAAAAATGCATTTTCATTTTTTTTCCACATTTTCCAAAACCTTCTGGAAAAAAATGACCCGCTAAAAAGACTCATAATGCTTCATAGATTATACGTTGGGGTGTGTGCTTTCCAAAATGGGGTCATTTTGTGGACAATTCCATTGTCCTGGTGCTCCAGGGCCTTCAAAAGTGTAATAGGTGGTTGAGAAAGGATTTGTGCAATTTATGCTTGTAGAACGCCTGAAAGTGCTACTTCAATGTTAGGCCTCTGTATGGGTCCAGGCAGTGTAAAAGTCCCACACATTTGGTATTGCCATACTCAGGAGGAGTAGCGGAATGCATTTTGGGGTGTCATGTTTGCTATGTATATGCTATGTGTTAGAAATATCTTATAAATGGACAACTTTGTGTAAAAAAAATGCATTTTCATTTTTTTTCCACATTTTCCAAAACCTTCTGGAAAAAAATGAACCGCTCAAAAGACTCATAATGCTTCATAGATTATACGTTGGGGTGTGTGCTTTCCAAAATGGGGTCATTTTGTGGACAATTCCATTGTCCTGGTGCTCCAGGGCCTTCAAAAGTGTAATAGGTGGTTGAGAAAGGATTTGTGCAATTTATGCTTGTAGAACGCCTGAAAGTGCTACTTCAATGTTAGGCCTCTGTATGGGGCCAGGCAGTGTAAAAGTCCCACACATTTGGTATTGCCATACTCAGGAGGAGTAGCGGAATTGATTTTGGGGTGTCATGTTTGCTATGTATATGATATGTGTTAGAAATATCTTATAAATGGACAACTTTGTGTAAAAAAAATGCATTTTCATTTTTTTTCCACATTTTCCAAAACCTTCTGGAAAAAAATGAACCGCTCAAAAGACTCATAATGCTTCATAGATTATACATTGGGGTGTGTGCTTTCCAAAATGGGGTCATTTTGTGGACAATTCCATTGTCCTGGTGCTCCAGGGCCTTCAAAAGTGTAATAGGTGGTTGAGAAAGGATTTGTGCAATTTATGCTTGTAGAACGCCTGAAAGTGCTACTTCAATGTTGGGCCTCTGTATGGGGCCAGGCTGTGTAAAAGTCCCACACATTTGGTATTGCCATACTCGGGAGGAGTAGCGAAATGCATTTTGGGGTGTCATGTTTGCTATGTATATGCTATGTGTTAGAAATATCTTATAAATGGACAACTTTGTGTAAAAAAAAAGCATTTTCATTTTTTTTCCACATTTTCCAAAACCTTTTGGAAAAAAATGAACCATTCAAAAGACTCATAATGCTTCATAGATTATACGTTGGGGTGTGTGCTTTCCAAAATGGGGTCATTTTGTGGACAATTCCATTGTCCTAATGCTCCAGGGCCTTCAAAAGTGTAATAGGTGGTTGAGAAAGGATTTGTGCAATTTTTGCTTGTAGAACGCCTGAAAGAGTTACTTCAATGTTGGGCCTCTGTATGTGGCCAGGCTGTGTAAAAGTCCCACACATTTGGTATTGCCATACTCAGGAGGAGTAGCAGAATGTATTTTGGGGTGTAGTTGCAATTATGCATATGCTGTGTGAGAGAAATAACCTGTTAATATGACCAGTTTATGTAAAAAAAAAAAAAAAAAAAATAATCTTAATTTTCCTAAGAATTGTGGGTAAAAAAATACAACTTCAAAAAACTCACCATGCCTCTTAATAAATACCTTGGACTGTCTACTTTCCAAAAAGGGGTAATGTGGGGGGTATTTGTACTTTCCTGGCTTGTTATTGTCTCAAGAAATGAGATTGGCCTTCAGTACATTAGGTGTGATCAGATGTGATCAATTTTCAGTGATTGGCACCATAGTTTGTAGACTCTATAACTTTCACAAAGACCAAATAATATACACTAATTTGGGTTATTTTTACAAAAGATATGTAGCAGTATTAATTGTGGCACAAATTTATGAAGAAAAATCACTAATTTGCAAAATTTGACAATATAAACTAAAAAAAAGTGTGTTTTTTTTCAAATTTTCGCTGTTTTTTTGCTTATAGCGCAAAAAATAAAAAACCCAGTGGCGATTAAATACCACCAAAAGAAAGCTCTATTTGTGAGAATAAAAGGATACAAATTTGGTTTGGATATAGTGTAGCATGACTGAATAATTGTCATTCAAAGTGTGAGAGCACTGAAAGTTGAAAATTGGTCTGGGCGGGAAGGTGCATAAGTGCCTAGTATGGAAGTGGTTAATTAGGTATAGGTCAGCAGTAATTACATTAAATTAATAATGTTTGGTAATATTAAAGACCATAAATATATAAAAAGACAAAATTTGATGATGTTTGTTAAACTCCCATAAAATAAAATTAATCAACACATACACCCCATAGCATCTCAATTCATGCTAACAAACGAAGGGAGTATGATTGGGCAAAGAAATTAAGTTAAACCAATGTGTCAATTAGATTTAGGCCTGGACTTTGACTGGGCCATTTTTACACATGAATATGTTTTGATCTAAACAATTCCATTGTAGCTCTGGCTGTACGTTTAGGGTCGTTGTCCTGCTGGAAGGTGAATCTCTGCCACAGCCTCAAGTCTTTTGCAGACTCTAACAGAAAACCAGGACTTCCAAGATTGCCCTATATTTGGCTCTATTCATCTCCCATCAACTCTGGCCAGCTTCCCTGTACTTGCTGAAGAAAAGCATCCCCCACAACATAATGCTGCCACCACCATGTTTAACAGTGGGGATGGTGTGTTCAAGGTGATGTGCAATGTTAGTTTTCCGCCACACATAGCTTTTTTGCCAAAAAAGTTCAATTTGGTCTCATCTGACCAGAGCACCTTCTTCATGTTTCCTGTGTCCCCCATGAGGCTTCTCACAGACTGCAAACGGGACTTCTTATGGCTTTCTTTCACCAATGGCTTTTTTCTTGCCACTTTTCCATGAAGGCCAGATTTGTGGAGTACATTACTAATAATTGGCTGAGGGACCAACCAACGTCTCTGCTATGTAATGAGCTCTACAGTTAGTATATGCTGTAAGCATTTAAACATTATGCAAGACATTTATGAAAAAGCATGCTCAGATCAGCCAGCATTGTTTTACAAATGTTTAAGTATTGTTAAAGTTAGTTGACATGGTGATAAATATACTTTTGTATGACCAGCACTGTAAAAAAAGTTAAAAAGGTTACATTTTTATGTATGATATAGAACATTTCACCATAAAAAAAATCGGGTTACTTCAAAACCCTCTAATTGGCTGGGGAAAATGGTAGGAAAGGCCTGAATATTATAAAGGGCAACTTTATCTTAAACAGCTAAATCATTTTGACAGACACCACCAAATATTTGGGAGCTATTGGAATGATTAGGAGACAACGAAAAGGCGTACAGGGCATGTAGAGAAGTGTGTGAGAGACAAACAAGCAAAGACAGATTATATTTTTTGCCACTGCTTAAAATGTATACAATTCTTCCACATGGTAAGGTTCAAACTAATTTAGTTGGGATTAACTTATGTTCTTTTTTTTAGTATGTCTGCATTTGAAAAACATCCACTGAACCTGCAGATACTTTTTGTCATTTTACAAATACTGATACAATTCAGAGCATAATAAAGGTATATCACTGACATAATTCTTCCAAAGAAATTCAGAACATGAAAGCTATTTTATCTAACCTTTGGGACACAAAACTGCTATTTAAGATTAAAATAGGCTTTGTGTAAGAACATCTACATTTGTAAAAGGAAACAGAAAATAATGTTTTTTGTTTTTTTTTAATATATATATTATGTTAGATGTTAACTACTTGCTGATCAGCTGCCGGTGGGAACAGTAATTTCTGTCAAGTTCCTTGTAGCCCATCCCCCCTACAGTTAGATCACGCTGAAGGAACACAATTAAACCCTTCATCACATTTTTATAGCACTGATCAATGTAATACTGTTACTGGACCCCAAAAAGTGTAATTTGGGGTCAGATTTGTCAGATTGTCAGATTTCTAATGTCGCAGCCCCACTAAAGATCGCCTAGTAAAAAAAAAACTTCCCTAAATCTATTCCACGATAGATATGACACCATAACATTTGCGTAAACCAATCAATATACTCCTATTGCAATTTTTTTTCCAAAAAGTAAAAAAAAAAAGTTTTTTTTTCTAAATTGACGCTCTTTGTTAATAGCGCAGAAAATAAAATCTGCAGAGGTGATCAAATACTACCAAAATAAAGCGCTATTTGTGGGGGAAGAAAAGAGCCCGCGCAATTGTCAGTTAAAATGATGCAGAGCCCTATAACAAAAAATGGCCTGGTCAATAAGGGGGCAAATCCTTCTGGTCCTTAATTAGTTAAATGTATTTACTGAATGTACTATACATACATACATACATACAGATATATAGAAAATAAAATAATTCAGCTTGATTATTATATCATTAGCTGTATTGCTTTTTATGCCCGATAAACACGACAAGTTGTTGCAGTGGGTTGTTGCAGCGATCTCGCCCAATGTGCTATTGTATTCTGACAGTGGGACTGTCCCCCCTACCCCCGACATAATACACTTATTAGTAATTTCAGCCATTGAACTTGGCTTCAAGGGCTTAAATCTGGCTGTACAGTACAGTCCAGCCCAGACTGAGAGGGTCAGTTCATGGAGCCAATCAGTTGTGCTGTAGCACTCATGTGCTAACAAAGGACATGCTGAAAGGAAGATTCTCCAAAACTCTGCCCAATGAATGTGTTGTTGCTTTTTCTTTTACCTGGTGATCAACATTTTACAACACATAGTAAAATCCTCTAATTCTGAGACAACTGCTTGATGTTATTCTGTAAATAAATTAGTTGGGAAAAAAACAAGCTGTGCAAAAAACATGAATATCGACCACCAAGTGGACAATCATAAAAAAACAAGATCTCCGAAGAGAATGTGAACCCAATCGAAGTACAAAAAAATGAATTGAATGAAAAATTAATCCTCCAACATAAATCAAGTCTCTGTGACCAAATATTGAAAAAATAAAGAGAAGGTGATTAGAAGAGTGAACGTCTCTCTCAAGATGTGCTGCTGCTCTAGAAGAAACAAATGGCATCCAAAACACCCCGAAACGGTGACCAAATAAGAAAGAGGATCCTCCACCACAATGATTAGCAACTTCTTACCAGATGGGAAGATCCCAATTCGAGATCTTCTGTGAGTCTGTAGCCGCGTACACACAGATTCGGCGACCCGCCCGTCGGGAATGGCAACCAGCCATTCATCCAGGCGGGCCGTCGAGCAAATAGAGAACATGCTCTCTATTTCTGCTCGACGGCATTCCCGACGGGATGCTCGCCGAGAGCGTACACACGGCCGAGGTTCTCGCTGGAATGCAGCTTCCAGCGAGGTTCTCGCTGGTTTCCAGCGAGAACCTCGGTCGTGTGTACGCCGCCTGAGACTATGAACCCAGCCTATTGGTTAGTCTGGCAAGGATGTCTTCACCCCAAGTTTCTGGAATCCTCTACCGCTCAGGAAGATGATGAACATGCCCCAATAGGAGGAAAGGAAAAAAGGGCGCACATAGTGTAATCCAATATAAGATTTAATTAAAAAAATAAAATAAAAACACACTTACATTTGAGTAGATATAAAATTGCGTATAAAAGTTCTGTAGCCGGCCGGCTAACACAGCCCGTTCGCTCCGGGACTTAGTGGAACGCAGTTCTAAACCCTACGTCGTTGCGTCTTCTAAAACTTCGTCCTGGGGTACGAGTGGCGTGCAGTCTCATGGCTATTTATATCTGCATTGTACAAAAGGGACTGGCCCCTTCTGAGCTCCCAGCTATCCTGTTACCAAAACGGCCATTTTGGGTGAGGGAAAAAAACTTTTATTGGTTCCAGGTAAGTGAAAGCAATAGTTTTATCTCTCAAAGAATGGTCTGGATCTGTAATGTTAAAATTATAAGATTATAGAAATAATATGTGAAAACTTTATTTCCTCACTCAGGGCAAGTATGGGCAAATCGGTCTTCCTTTAAACACACTATGCAAATTTTTTGAAGTTATAAAGTTTTCACATATTATTTCTATAATCTTATCATTTTAACATTACAGATCCAGTCCATTCTTTGAGAGATAAAACTATTGCTTTCACTTACCTAGAACCAATACAAGTTTTTTCCCTCACCCAAAACGGCCGTTTTGGTAACAGGATAGCTGGGAGCTCAAAAGGGTCAGTCCCTTTTTGTACAATGCAGATATAAATAGCGGTGAGTCAGAACGCCGCTCTTACCCCAAGACAAAGTCTAAGAAGATGAAACGACGTAGGGTTTAGCAGCGTGCTGATGCCACTGCGTTCCACTAAGTCCCAGAGCGAACGGGCTGTGTTAGCCGGCTTTTATATGCAATTTTATATCTACTCAAATGTGAGTGTGTTAGATTTTAAATTTTTTAGATTTTATGTGATAAACATTTCTGAATCATTGGTTTAAACATGGTAGCTTTGAGGACAGACGAAGGTCAGTTGCTGTGTAGGTTACATGTATTTTTGGAGTTCCACGTCAAGACAATGGGTGGAGATGTGTTGCTTAATATACACAAGTGGGTGTTATGTTTATCACCAACCTTCTTTGGAGCTAGTCTAATTGTGAATTATGCTTAGCTTGGTTTTTAAAACAGTATAAGAACACATGTGATGTGCGTAGTTAGCTAGGAAGCTCTGGGGTCACGACCCTACAGAGAAGATGGAGGAAGGAAGCCCCAACCTGCTGGAAGGGACCTTTCCCAGGAGACAGATCGTACCATCTTAACATCTATTTCCTCCTTCTGTAACTTTCTGAACTATCATCCTGCCATGTTTTACCAGCTGCCAATATGTAAGCATTGACTGTTTGCTGTCCTGTCTTGAAGAATAAACATCGTAATAATGAAGAAAACCTAAGTCTGTATATTGGGAACGAAGCGCCTGGGAGAAAGAGACTATTTGACATAACACATGACACGTGTCAAAAATGTGCCCCCTCTCCCACATTCAACAGAGTGTGTTTTTATTTTATATTTTTTTATTAAATCTTTTATTGGATTACACTATGTGCGCCCTTTTTTCCTTTCCTCCAGAAACTTGGGGTGAAGACATCCTTGCCAGACTAACCTATAGGCTTGGGTTCATAGCCACAGACTCACAGAAAATCTCTAATTGGGATCTTCCCAACTGTTAAGAAGCTGCTAATCATTGTGATGGAGGATCCTCTTTATTATTTAGTCAATGTTTCGGGGTGTTTTTGATGCCCTTTGTTTCTTCTAGAGCAGCAGCACATCTTGAGAGAGACGTTCACTCTTCTAATCACCTTCTCTTTATTTTTTCAATATTTGGTCACAGAGACTTGATTTATGTTGGAGGATTAATTTTTCATTCAATTAATTTTTTTTGTACTTCGATTGGGTTCACATTCTCTTCGGAGATCTTGTTTTTTTATGATTGTCCACTTGGTGGTCGATATTCACGTTTTTTGCGCAGCTTTTTTTTTTGTGTGTATCTCACATTTTAAGTTGCAGCATCAGTGTTAGTTTGAATTTATTTGTCAGCGCAGTATTTCCCTTTTTTTCTAAATAAATTAGTTGGACACAACACAGGCCCTACAAAAGAAAAAAAATAAGTGAGTTAATCACACGTGTTAAGGAGAAATTACACGTTTCACTTAAATTTACTAAATGTACCTCTGTGGCTGCCAGAAATCCAGGTTCAAAACAGATTAGACAAACTGAATGTGATAAATCACAAGGACTGGATGGCTTATACCCACAAGTCCTCAGAGAGTGTAGGTATGTTACAGCCATACCATTGTTTTGAATTCTAATTTGTAAGGACACCTTACTGATTGGAATATTACCAGATGACTGGCGGTGCCATTTAAAAAAATAAAATAAAATGTACACCAGGAAATTACAGACTAGTAAGCCTAACAGCCTAGTAGTATGTAAAATATTTGAGGGTCTGGTAAGGAACTATATTCAAGACTTTTTATCGATAATAGTATCTTGTGGTAGTGAGAAAAAAGCTAAAGCGCTAGCTCAAATCTAGTATGTGCTAACGACAAAGAAATGGATATAAATAAAAAGTGATGAGCGCAAAAATATACTAAACTAGAAAGGGAGCGGGCAACGCTCCTAATGTGAAAACTGTAAACATGTGCAATCACAACCAGAAGAAATGAATAAACAAAGTCCAGTGATGGTAGCCAATCACAACTAAAGTGAAATAATAAATTATAAAGTCCAAAAAGAGTTGATTATAAGTGCAGTGATGATAATCAACATATGGAGAAATAGCCAAACATTACAGTGCAATTACTACTATGCTTCTATAGTGGCAGACCATAGACTGTAAAAATTGCGGGCTTCGCAAAAACCATATGATTAATGCCCAAAAGTCATAAAACTGAAATAAAATTGACTCATGATATGGATGTTATAGGGATGGGAGAGGGGGTGATCAACCAGAAATGAGTGCCACCCCTTCCGCTTACATCAAATTTTCTTCCAATCTTCCTAGTCATATAAGTCAAGAAGCACATCTAGATCTAAATCTTAATGAACAAATACATAAAAAATTGGATAAAATGTGTAAAATTAAAAATTACTAAGAAAACAATTTAGGTCGAACTCCACGTGACGGTTCCTACCTCCACTTATTCAACACCTGAAAAAGATATTGATATAGGAAATCAGAACTTAAACAAATCGATTAAAACACTAGGATGGCAAGACCAACCCCTCTTACCTATGAAAGAGTGTCAAGAATCGAAAGATGGCGAAGCACAATGCCACCAAACACCGCAAAACACACGTCCAAAAAAACTTTTAAGAAACCTTTTAAGAAAACTAACTGGACACGTCGGAATTCGGATCATCGAGACCAGTATAATACGGCTTATTATCCCCCTTCCCCACCCAATCATAATCCTCATTATCCTCAGTACTACAATTATTCAAAACGGAGTCCTATTCCAACATACAATCGTTTTGAACCTCTGCGTCAATATCAAGATCACCACCATACATCTTACTATCGACCTGATACTCAGAGTTCTTTTTTAGACAGAGATCGGAGGGATTACTCTCCGAGGAGATACCCTCAGGCTCGTTATCCATCCCCAAGGAGACGGACTCAGGAAGATCCATCCCCAAGGAAGCACAAGGAACCTGTGAGATCTCGAAAGGAAAGAGATCCCAAAAGAAAAAGATTGGAAAAGGGGAGGGAGTCTTCAACTTAAGTGGGAAGCCCCTTACCCCAGAAGAATTACTGGTGTTGGATGGTGGCCTTAAGCATGCACCTGTAAAGAATTTAAACAAATTCGACACCTATATAGGCATACAAAAGTATATTAGAAAAATGAACATTAAAAAATATTTCCTAGGAAACCCTGTCAAACACGGATCTGCTACATCCATATCCACTAATCCCATTCAATATAGTACACTGCGCAACAATTCGATGTTTAACCCACAAGTCAGCAACAACTCCCATATTGAGGTTTTTAAAAAATTTGTGTTGCAGGATCTTAACTGTTTGAAGGTCAAAAAGGTGAGGGATCCGATAAACATCAAAAAAGGGATCCAATCATTGAAAAAGCGCAAAGACATCGTTATTCGACCTGCGGACAAAGGAGGGGCGGTAGTTGTTCAATCTAAAGAACAATACGACGCAGAACTCCGAAGACAACTTGAAGAGGTGGAGACCTATACTAAATTGCTAAGTAACCCCACCACAATGTATAAACAACAATTGAAACAACTAATTCAGTTGGGAGTGAAAAGAGATATCTTGAGCAAGAAAGAATCAGTGTTTTTTATTGCCGGAGACTTGTAGAATTTTGGTAATACACACTATTCCGAAAGTACATAAGGATAAGGTTAACCCACCTCGGAGACCCATCGTAAATGGGATTGATTCCCTGACAGCCAGGATGGGTCAGTACCTCGATTTTTTTTCTACAACCAGCTATTCAAGAGACCAAAGCTTATTTGAGAGACACAAAACATGTTTTACATCTGCTAGAAGAGGTTCCTGTAGTGCAGGGGTGTCAAACTGGCGGCCCTCCAGCTGTTTCGAAACTACAAGTCCCAACATGCCTCTGCCTGCGGGAGTCATGCTTGTAACTGTTAGCCTTGCAATGCCTCATGGGACTTGTAGTTTTGCAACAGCTGGAGGGCCACCAGTTTGACACCCCTGCTGTAGTGGAAGGCCAGACTTGGATTGCTACTGCGGATGTATCGTCTTTGTATACGATCGTGCAACATCACCAAGCTTGCAGTGCAACCAAATGGTTACTAGTGTTGCTCACGAATATTCGCATTGCGAATATTCGCTACGAATATTGCATATTCGAGTATTCGCGAATAACGCGAATATCGCGGCGAATATTCGCTATTTCGAATATTCGTATTTTTTCAAATTTTTTTTTTAGAACAGATCACATCCTAGAGATCCCCATCGACGTCTAAAAGCATTGCTGGTATGATTAGAGACCTTGGGCCGAGTAGCTGCAGCGCTCATTTTATATTGCCGAAAAATCGCAATGCGATTATTCGGCAATAGCGATATCGCGCGATTATTTTGTATTGTAATATATCACGAATATTCTGAGCCAATCAGAGTGCTCCATTCCGCATTTCTCGAAATTTCGCAATTATTTTATATTGTAATATACCACGAATATTCTGAGCCAATCAGAGTGCTCCATTCCGCATTTCTCGAAATTTCGCAATTATTTTATATTGTAATATATCACGAATATTCTGAGCCAATCAGAGTGCTCCTTCCGCATTTCTCGAATATTCGCAATTATTTTATATTGTAATATATCACGAATATTCTGAGCCAATCAGAGTGCTCCTTCCGCATTTCTCGAATATTCGCAATTATTTTATATTGTAATATATCACGAATATTCTGAGCCAATCAGAGTGCTCCTTCCGCATTTCTCGAATATTCGCAATTATTTTATATTGTAATATATCACGAATATTCTGAGCCAATCAGAGTGCTCCTTCCGCATTTCTCGAATATTCGCAATTATTTTATATTGTAATATATCACGAATATTCTGAGCCAATCAGAGTGCTCCTTCCGCATTTCTCGAATATTCGCAATTATTGTGTATTGTAATATATCACGAATATTCTGAGCCAATCAGAGTGCTCCATTCCGCATTTCTCCAATATTCGCATTCGCAATTCGCAATTCGCATTCGCGATAGCGAAAATTCGCAATCATTTCATTTCCAAAAAATATCACGAATATTCGTATTTAGCGAATATATCTCGAATATTCGACTATATATTCGAGATATATCGCGAAATCGAATATGGCATATTCTGCTCAACACTAATGGTTACTCAAGAATTATACCTTGCTTTTTGTTTAAAATCAAATTATTTCTGGTACAACCAGTCTTACTATAACCAGAGTACTGGAATAGCTATGGGTGCGAAATTTGCACCCTCAGTGGCCAACGCCTTTATGGCGCAATGGGAGGAGGATGCGATATATTTGGATACCCCCATTGAATTGATCTTTTACAAAAGATACATAGACGACGTGCTGATGGTGTGGAGGGGCACCAAAGAATCACTGGAGAAATTTTGTGCAGATCTAAACACTAATGATAAGAATATTAATCTGGTTTTTCATATTAGTGATAAAACAGTCATTTTTTTGGACTTGGATATCACCATATCACTAAACAAGCTAGTTACAAAAACCCACTTCAAGAGTGTTGACTCAAATAGCTATTTATCACTTAATAGTTGCCATTATAAATCTTGGCTGTTGAACATATCGAAAGGACAACTGGTTCGGATTAAACGCAATTGCACAAATGATATCAATTTTATAGCTCAAGCAGAATTTATAGGAGATAGATTTAAAGCGAAAGGCTATTCCCACGAGTTTATTCAAAAACAAATTCAAGAAGTCGCTGGCCTTGACAGAAACACGATGTTACAGGCAAATGTGAAAAAACAGCGTGATGTGTTGGCTCCGGCCAAAATTTTGGATTATAACACCCAATACAAGGATGTAGCAAAACTTATAAAAAAAACATTGGCATGTCTTGAAGGGGATAGGCATTTGAAACTTATCCTACCGGAAATACCTAATATTGTGTATAAAAGAGCCCCTACCATTAGGGACTTGTTGGTGAAAAATGTAGTTGACCCCCCAACAAGGAGTGGTTATACGTTTTTCAACACAAAAGGCTTTGTTCCTTGCAAATATTGTTATGCCTGGAAACGGTCTAAGGGTCCTCAACAGAAGAGGACACAGTTTGTTGGCACTCATACCCAAGAGTGCCACCAAATTAAGAATTTCATTAGCTGCCATACAGAAGGTGTCGTGTATGTGTTACAATGCAGCTGTAACCTACAATATGTAGGAAGGACGAAAAGAGCTTTAATGGTCCGGATAAAAGAGCACGTTGTGAACATTGAAAATGGTTTTTCCAAGCACAATGTCAGCCGACATTTTGCTGAAAAACACAACAAAGACCCCAAACATCTGTCCTTTTGGGGTATAGAGAAATTTAATAAGCCCTGGAGAAGAGCCCATCTGGTGAGAACCATCAGCCAGATGGAATCCCAGTGGATTCACTCCTTGAATACTATGGTCCCCAATGGGTTGAAAGTAGAGTTCGACCTAAATTGTTTTCTTAGTAATTTTTAATTTCACACATTTTATCCAATTTTTAATGTATTTGTTCAATAAAGCGTTTTTTTTTTTAGACTTGCAAGGGAAAAGCCATAATGAGCTCATTATGAAATACTTACCTCGGAACGAGGTGTAGGGAACGTACCTGGTGCACGCCGAGCGAGATCTCATCTTGACTCGGCGTGTCTTTCGGGTATCGCCGTTCCAGCACTGTGATTGGCTGGAGCGGCGATGACATCACTCCCACGCGGAGATTTAAATCCGGCCAGGGTCCGGCTGATGCCGGTCTTTTCGCCGTGGATTCCCCCTGCGCATGCGCCGCTGCAATCAGCGGCGCATTGCGGGGGTAATATCTCCTAAACCGTACACGTTTAGGAGATATTCTTTATACCTACAGGTAAGCCTTATTATAGGCTTACCTGTAGGTAAAAGTCAAAAAAGTGGGTTTACAACCACTTTAAGATTTAGATCTAGATGTGCTTCTTGACTTATATGACTAGGAAGATTGGAAGAAAATTTGATGTAAGCGGAATGGGTGGCACTCTTTTCTGGTTGATCACCCCCTCTCCCATCCCTATAACATCCATATCATGAGTCAATTGTATTTCAGTTTTATGACTTTTGGGCATTAATCATATGGTTTTTGCGAAGACCGCAATTTTTACAGTCTATGGTCTGCCACTAAAGAAGCATAGTAATAATTGCACTGTAATGTTTGGCTATTTCTCCATACGCAGCGTCTGCGCGAGTTTGCCCTGGCAAATCCAATGCAGACATTAATTGTTTCCCTTTTCGAAAATGGCTGCAACGATATTTCCGTTTCGACGGCTGATCGAAAATGGCCGCAAGTTCGTTCTTTATGCAAGCATAAGAGCCAATACTGTAATACCCTGCTATTTATTTCTAGGTGTTGTTGGCCTGAAGTTACAGTTGTGAATTCATGCTGATACCACTAATTTTCCTGTTCGAAAATGACTGCAGCGATACATACGTTTCGACGCTAGATCGAAAATGGCCGCGAGTTCATTTCCGCTACACATATTTAAAAGACAGTATCCGATAGGCCCTTGGTAACCTCTGATGAAGTGACGTGACGCAACGCGTAAGGTTAACCGGAAGTCACGTGGCACCCCGACTGTCCGACCGGAAGTGCCGTTGTTTTGGCGTTTTTTATTCGTTTTCTTGTAAGTGAATTTTATCTATTAAACTGACCCCAGTTTTTACTTAATTCACGATGAGAGCTTCATTTTCTTTAAATCCATCTATGTTCTAAACCTACGGTGAGCTGACTTTGAATACGGCTGGACTTGGACATCATATCCATCCAAGACGGAGATCTGTAATTCATTGAGGATTGTGTTGAGGCCCCTTTCTTCCAGTTGGAAGGTAAGCGCTCTGTAAGCATATCTATCACTGAAGACTCGTCTGGATTGTTCGATTGCCTAAATGGATAGAAGCTACTGTATTTGTTGATACACACAGGTTGATTATCATCACTGCACTTATAATCAACTCTTTTTGGACTTTATAATTTATTATTTCACTTTAGTTGTGATTGGCTACCATCACTGGACTTTGTTTATTCATTTCTTCTGGTTGTGATTGCACATGTTTACAGTTTTCACATTAGGAGCGTTGCCCGCTCCCTTTCTAGTTTAGTATATTTTTGCGCTCATCACTTTTTATTTATATTATGATAATAGTATCATATTTAACAACCAACATGAATTTAGAATATGGGCCAGATTCTCAAAAGAGATACGACGGTGTATCGCAGTAAACACCGTCATATCTGTTTTTTTTACTGGGTATCTATGCGTGTGATTCCTAGAATCACTTACGCATAGATACAGTGAAGATCCGACAGGTGTAAAACACTTACACCGTCGATTCGTAGATGTAATTACTTTTCTGGCCGCTAGGTGGCCTTTACGATGTTTTCTCATTTGCCTATGCAAATGAGCCTAATACGCCGATTCCCGTACATTTTTTTTCGCCGCCCCGTCGTCATTTACGTCATTTCCATAAGCGTAAACCTACCCCTGCTATATGAGGGGTAAGTTTACGAAGTTCCGTCATTGCCATGGTAAGTATGGCGTTGGGTCAGCGTTGTCTTTCTCCGTTGGTTCCGTCGTTTTACTAAGTCGTTCGCGAATAGGGCATTGCGTAAGTGACGATCATGTAGTTTTGACGTCGGTTTCAACGACGCTTTCCGACGTGAGCTGGAGCATGTGCACTGGCTCTTTTTCCCGGCAGGCGCATGCGCAGTTCGATCGACGTGGGGGCGCGCTTAATTTAAATACAAGCCGCCCCCTTTGAATTACGCGGGGATACGCAGGGCCATTTACACTACGCCGCCGCAAACTACGGAGCAAGTGCTTTGGGAATACGGCACTTGCTCCATTAAGTTGCGGCAGCGTAGTGTAAATGGCTTACGCTACGCCGCCGCAGATTGTATGTGAATCTGGCCCTATGTGTCAGACCAACCTGTTATCCTTCCATGAGAAAGGGAGTGCAAAATGTTTTTGTGTCTATTGGTGTAGATGGTGTAGATGAAATAGTGTTTTAACGGATAGAAAACCAGTTATAAGTACATGTCCAGAAAGTAGCCTTAAATTTTCTAATGTTCTGAGGTAGTCTGCCCCAGGGCTCTGTTTTAGGGCCAGATGTTTAATCTTAAACTGAGAAAGGGGTTATTTACTGTTAGAGCAGTGAAAATGCAGACCTCTCTTTTCCAGGAAGTAGTATTAGCTAAAAGTGGGGATTAAAAAAAAATGGAGATATCTTCTTTAGTCAATAGAATATACAACATTATGAAAATTTGACAGAAGCTTGATCCAGGTATGTATCTTATCGCCTCTTACAGCAAATTGGCCTATGCTTGTAGGGGTTGTTTTTCAAATACACAAAAGTTAAACTTAATGGACCTGTGTCGTTTTTTTTAACTTTCTCTACTATGCAACTATTTTTACTATATATATACATATATCTATATATATTACATGTTGCATACAGCATTGGGGCAAGGTGAAGAACAGGGGCAAAGTGTGCATTGTCTCATCCATGAGCTGAATTTCCTCATCTTAAAAAGTCTAGTAGCCAGCCATTTTTAAACCAAACAGGAATTGGGGTAGCATTGAAGTGTAGCGAGATTAAAGCACAAAATGCTATATTTTGCTGTTTAGGACACCAAAATGGAACAAAAAAGCAACGTTCATTGTTAGGGTTTGCATACTAACTAATGGAATTCAGTGTTTTGCTCACAGGGAAACAGAAACATGTTTTAATTAGCATTATTGCATACTAAAGTAAGTCTATATTATTTAATAAAGTGGGAAACATAAGATATAAAAGAAACAATATATTCCCTTTAATAAAGAAAATAAAAGGACAAGTTCATCCAATATTGTAATTCATGTATTTATTTAAACTTTGCAAACAAGTAACCACAAGATGCTGAGATATTTTTTGAAACTTTTACAGCCTTTAAGGCGAAACCATTTAGGAAGTAAATTTCTTGAATATTAAAATACCATAGACTTAAAAACAGTAATTTACAACTATATTAGCCAAAAGAAGAATAGTTTACTGCACTGTTGCCTTAGAATCTGCTTTGTTTTTTTTTTTATTTCACTGTATATTTGGTTGTCTTTATACACAACAGCGTGTTTCCTTCTGGCATACGGGTCTTTTTATTTTTACCACATTATTTTTCATATTGTCTTCATGCTCTTTCAAGGACCTGCAAAACAAATAAATCTTAATTAAAGCCCAATTTATTTATTATATCACAGACGTCTGGGTGACACAGATACCACCAAGTGTATAGTATAAATTAGATTTTTGTATTTTTGATTTTAATAGGAAAGAAAATTAACTAAACAGAAAACATACTTGAATATACACTGAAGGTATAAACAGTAAAAACGACTATATTGACCAAAAAGGTCTTACAAACTAGGGCAAATAACTGACAATAAGAGCCGGTTCACACTGAGGCGACTCGTCAGACGACTCAGCCACTTGACAAGTCGCGTCCTGTTCTGTTCAATAGAACCGTTCTAATAGGAGCGATGCAAGTCTCTCCGACTTAGAAAAAGGTTCTTGTACGACTTTCGGGGCGACTCTGGGCCACTTGCATTGACTTCTATACAGGATTTGCCCATACTTATTTTTTAAATACTTTCTGGATCTTATGCCTTGGTCTTGGAGTCTTGGTGCTTTTCTCAGTACATTTTAAAGTATATTTCCACTTTTGGAGTCAAAATTAAGAAACCCTATTAAATGTCAGTGAGTCTCTCCTAAATCTGCCCCAAGCATAGCTTCTAAACATTTAACCCCTAGCTAGAACATACAGTGTTCAAATCTATTTTCAAACTTATAATAAAGAGCTGCCTGAACACTACAGTACATAAAGCATTAATCAGCTTCACAGCCCCTCATAAACGAAGACTAAGGCGGCGTACACACGACCAAGGTTCTCGCTAGGAACCAGCGAGAACCTCGCTGGAAGCTGCATTCCAGCGAGAACCTCGGCCGTGTGTACGCTCTCGGCGAGCATCCCGTCGGGAATGCCGTCGAGCAGAAATAGAGAGCATGTTCTCTATTTGCTCGACGGCCTGCCTGGATGAATGGCTGGTTGCCATTCCCGACGGGCGGGTCACCGAATCTGACGGCCG
Organism: Rana kukunoris; assembly: GCA_029574335.1. Taxonomy (NCBI): domain Eukaryota; kingdom Metazoa; phylum Chordata; class Amphibia; order Anura; family Ranidae; genus Rana; species Rana kukunoris. Next base: position 361,795,562 of record CM056050.1, on the reverse strand, counting down.
GCAGAGAACCTTGACGGGCGGAACGATGTGTTCTGCCCGTCGAGGTTCTCTGCCGTGTGTACGCGGCTTCACAGAGCTAAGCAGCATTTTTCCTTGCTGGAAGTTCCAGAAACGAGCCTTTAAAAAGATAAGCTGCAATTTTTTTATTTGCTATGTGAATGGGGACAAATGTAACAAATATAAAGTAGATGTTATTCCAATTGGGCTGCAAAGATGGAAGTACACCTAACCACTTAAGACCCGGACCAAAATTCAGGTAAAGGACCAGGCCCCTTTTTGCGATTCGGCACTGCGTTTCGCTTTAACTGACAATTGCGTGGTCGTGCGACGTGGTCCCCAAACAAAATTTGCGTCCTTTTCTTCCCACAAATAGAGATTTCTTTTGGTGGTATTTGATCGCCTCTGCGATTTTTATTTTTTGCGCTATATACAAAAATAGAGCGACATTTTTGAAAAAAAATCTATATTTTTTACTTTTTTGTTATAAGACAAATCAAATAAACTAATTTTTAGTCAAACATTTAGGCCAAAATTTATTTAGCCACATGTCTTTAGTAAAAAAAAAAAATCGCAATAAAAAAAAAAAATAGCTACCTAGCGGGAACAGCAACACTAATACAGCGATCAGAAAAATGATCGCTTAGTGACGCTGGCAATAGGGAGTGAAAGGGTTAACTAGGGCGGTGATCAAGGGGTTAAAACTTTATCAGGGGGGGTTACGGGGGCTACCCTGAACCTAACACTAACTGACTGTCACACTGACACTAAATACAGTAATCATACATATATGATTACTGCATTCAGTGACACTGTGACAGGGGGGGGGGGGGGTGATCGGAAGGGGTTAAGTGTGCCTGTGTGTCCTGGTGTCAGTGTAGTGTTGTGCAGACTTACTATGTGATGTGATCTCTCCTCAGCGGTGGTTGAAAAAACTGCCGAGAGCAGAGATCACATCACTTCCCTCTTCCTGTGTTTACACAGAAGGAGGAAGTGCACTGCAGGGGAGCACTCGGATTGGCTGGGAGCAATCCGGTGGGGGCGGACAAAAAACGAACCACCGCACGGATAGCTCCTTCAGCAAACTAGACCGTCGCATGTACCGGGGGGTTCCCGATCGGACCCCCGACCCACGTCAAGGCAGCAACGTATATATACGTTGATGTGCCTGTCTGTGCCATTCTGCCGACGTAAATGTACATGCGGAGGTCCTTAAGGGGTTAAAAAAAAAAAACATGACAGAGCTTCTAACCTTTCCACGCTCCATTAAAAACAAATAAAAAATACTTTGGGTTTAGATACACATTACTGATTTTTAAAGTAAACCTTGTGCTTTGTCTCTCTCCCTAGCAAGCTCGCAATGTCTTTTCATTGTTTCCCCTCTAATCTGTTCAGAGGAACGGTATGTTTGTTGGTAAATGCAATTGGGTATACTAAAGCCATCCTCTCCAGGGCTTTAGAATGGTAGTCATTCTGTATACTGTTTGTTTTTAGGAGGTCGTGAACAAACCCACTCTCTACAGTCATTTAAGGTTAAAACAGGCAGTGGGTTATTAATCATGAGCAGCTGTCACTACCTGTGACAGAGATCAGGAACACATTAAGATGTGGAAGCTAGATTCTAGTTGCCTTTTAAGTATGTGCCTCACAATTATAAAAAAAGACCCTCCAGATCTTGTGAAGTGAAAACAAATCTCTAATGCCGCGTACACGATTATTTTTCGTCATGAAAAAAAAAAACGTAGTTTTTCAGCATGTCCAAAAAAACAAAGATTTTCCAACTTCATCATTAACCACTTCCCGACGGCAGTACGACTATGTACGGCCGCAAGGTGGTTGTGAATCTCTGGGACGCCGTCTTTTTACGGCCGCCCCTTACCTCGTTCCCCATGCGCGCTCCCAAGCACGCATCAGGGAACTTCTGTGCTGGCCGTGTCCCTTGGACACAGCCAATCACAGTTCGCGTTAAATAGCCAATCACAGCAGCTATTTACAGCGCGATCGTTATGGCCAATTAGAGATGATCTCAAATGTAAACATATGAGATCATCTCTCATTGCCGGCTCTCCCTCCTCACACAGACACCGCGTGTGAGGAGGGAGAGCATCTGTGAGTTAGCTACATGAGTGAAAAAGTAATATAACTTTACAAAGAGCCCAATCAGTGCCCAGTGCCTGGGAAACACTTGGTGCCCACCTGTGCCACCAGTACCACCTGTGCCCACCTTTGCCCACATGTGATCAGTGCCCATCTGCCACTTCAGTGCACATCTGCAATCAGTGTGCGTATCAGTGCCCACCTGTGCCACCTCATCAGTGCCCACCTGTGCCACCTCATCAGTGCCCACTTGTGCCGCAGACAATCAGTGCACATCTGTGCCGCCTCATCGTTGCACATCAGTACCCATCTCATCAGTACCCATCTCAGTGCTCTCTGTGCCGCCTCAATGCACATCTGTGCCACCTGTACCATTTGTACTTTCCTGGCTTGTTAGGGTCTCAAGGAATGAGATAGGCCTTCAGTAGTGATGAGCGGAATACGCCATATTCGATTTCGCGATATTTCGCGAATAGTTCGAAGAATATTCGTGAATATTCGTTAATATTGAATATTCGTGATATTTTATAAAAAAAAAAAAAATTGCGAACTTTCGCTAATGCGAAATTTCGCGATTTTTTTATTTTTTTTTATAAAATATCACGAATATTCGATATTTACGAATATTCGGCATATTTTATAAAAAAATAAAAAGCGAAATTTCACATATGCGGTCGCGAATATTCGTTAATATCCAATATTCGTGATATTTTATAAAAAAAAAAATTTGCTAATGCAAAATTTCGCGATTTTTTTTTTTTATAAAATATCACGAATATTCGATATTTACGAATATTCGCTATATTTAAAAAAAAAATTGCGAAATGTCGCTATTGCGAAATTTCGCTATTGCGAAATTCGCGAATGCGAAATTGATTGCGAAATTTATTGCGAAATTTGAAAAATACGAATATTCGAAATAGCGAATATTCGAAATAGCGAATATTCGCCGCGATATTCGAGATATTCGCGAATACTCGAATATGCAATATTCGTAGCGAATATTCGCAAAACGAATATTTGTGAGCAACACTAGCCTTCAGTACATCAGGTGTGATCAGATGTGATAATTTTTTATGATTTGCACTATAGCTTGTAGACTCTAAAACTTTCACACAGACCAAATAGTTTCCCAAAATTTGGGGTTATTTTTATCAAAAACATGTAGCAGTATAAATTGTGGCCAAAATTTATGAAGAATAAAATAATAATTTGCAAAATTTTATCACAGATACTAAGAAAATTTTTTTTTTTTCAAATATTTTGGTCTTTTTTAATTAATAGAGCAAAAAATAAAAAACCCAGAGGTGATAAAATACCACCAAAAGAAAGCTCTATTTGTATGAAAAAAAGGTTAAAAAAATCATTTGGGTACAGTGTTGCATGACTGAGTAATTGTCATTCAAAGTGTGAGAGCGCTGAAAGTTGAAAATTGGTCTGGGCAGGAGGGGTGTTTAAGTGCCCAGTAAGGAAGTGGTTAAAAACGATGTTGCCCACACACCATCGTTTTTGAAAAATTATGAACAAAGTGCGGTGACGTACAACACGTACGACGGCACTCTAAAGGGGAAGTTCTATTCGCCTTTGGGCTGCTTTTAGCTAATTCCTTGTTAGTAAAAGACCTTTCCCGCTTTTTTTGTCTGTAAGGCCTCGTACACACGAGGCAATCTATTTGTTCAAATCGGTCGGACCGACTGATTTGAACAAATCTGTTTGCTAGGATTTTGGTTTGCTCGCGTGTACACACGAGCAAACCAAAATCCCTGCCAGCAGACGGCACGCTGACGTGTCGGTGACGTGGCGGTGACGTTGACGCCGCCACGTCACCGCACCAGGAAGTAAAACACTTCCGCGCATGCTCCGAATCCATTCGGCGCCGGTGCGAGACGACATGTCTGCTGGTAAGTGTACTAACCAGCAGACATGTCGGGCGGACAGATTCCCACCCGATAGATTTCAAAGCATGCTTTGAAATCTGTCGGGTGGCCAAATCCGTCGGCTCGCCCGTACAAACGATCAAATCTGTCTGCTGGGACGGTCTAGCAGACCGTTTCCAGCAGACAGATTTGATCGTGTGTACGAGGCCTTACAGCGTGATGAATGTGCTTACTCCATTATGAATGGTAGTTTTACTAGAACGAGCGCTCCGTCTCATAACTTGCTTCTGAGCATGCACGGTTTAAAATGTCATTTTAGCCCACACACGATAATTTTTTACAACCCGAAAAACATTTTTTTAAAACGACGTGAAAAAATGCAGCATGTTCGAGTTTTTCAGAACATGAAAAACGATGTGAAGCCCACACACGATCATTTTAAATAACATTTTTAAAAATGTTTTTTTTTTTTATTTCATGCCGAAAAATGATCTGGTGTACGCGACATTACATTGAAACTGGTGGGGTATGCAGCCAGGATCTTCTATGGGGGACAGAAATAGAATAAATTTAAGTTTTAGGCCTCGTACACACGAGCAGACAGATTTGTTCAAATCTGTCCGTCCGACAGATTTGAACAAATCTGTCTGCTGGGATTTTGGTTTGCTCGCGTGTACACACGAGCAAACCAAAATCCCCGCCAGCAGACGGCGCGCTGACGTGTCGGTGACGTTGACGCCGCCACGTCACCGCACCAGGAAGTAAAACACTTCCGCGCATGCGCCAAATCCATTCGGCGGCGGTGCGGCGGCAGTGCGGGACGACATGTCTGCTGGTAAGTGTACTAACCAGCAGACATGTCGGGCGGACGGATTCCCACCCGATAGATTTCAAAGCATGCTTTGAAATCTGTCGGGTGGCCAAATCCGTCGGTTCGGCCGTACACATGATCAAATCTGTCTGCTGAAACGGTCCAGCAGACCGTTTCCAGCGGACAGATTTGATCGTGTGTACGAGGCCTTAGAGACAAGGACATTCAATGCAACTGATGCTCCCAGTCCAAGAGTTTTGCGGTCCTTCCAAGACTCCAAACCTATTTCAGGGATTATAAACTGGTATGTGTTTGCCTATTTGTTAGCAATATATAGAGAAGAAGTGGGAATCTACAATTTTTGCAATTTGCCATCAAAGGTACTCAACAGAGAGTTCCCAACTTCTAAATAATAAGATGTGAGTGTATAATGACAATACATTGTATGAATCCTTTGAATTATATCCTTAAAGGCAAAGGATGGACATTTGTATTCCATTTTTAAGGTAGAAAACTTCAGATAGATGTTGAAAAAAGAAGAAAGGTATAGTGAAAAGAGAAGAAAACATATAGTAGGTAAAGGGGGAAGTTTACAAATATAATCCAGCAGACCTGAGATCTGATTTAATTGTGCCCTATTGATTTTAACATATTTCACCAACATGGTAAAAGTACAGGGAAATTAAAACTCTTATGCCGCGTACACACGATCACTTTTTGCGATGAAAAAAAACGACGTTTTTTAAAACGTCATTTAAATTGATCGTGTGTGGGCAAAACGTCGTTTTTTGTGTCATAAAAAACGACCAAAAAAAAATTCCAACATGCTTGAATTTTTTGTGTCGTTTTTCAAAACGTCGTTTTTTTTTACAAAAAGTCACCGTGTGTAGCAAAGACGTCGTTTAAAACGACGTTTTTCAACCCGCGCATGCCCAGAAGCTAGTTATGAAGCGAGCTTCAATGGAAAAGAGTGGTGAACGTAACCTCGCTTTTTGTGAAAAAACTATGGTGTGTATGCAAAATCGTCTTTGAAAAGTGACGTTTCAAAAACGTCGTTTTTTACTTCACAGAAAACGTCGTTTTTTTTCATCACAAAAAATGATCGTGTGTACGCGGCATTATGCCTCATACACACGACCGGTTTTCCCATCGGGAAAACTGCCATGAGAGCTTTTGGTCAGGAAAACTGGCCGTGTGTATGCTCCATCGCAGTTTTCCCGACAAGAAAACTGCTGGAAAAAAAAAAAGAGAACCAGCTGTCTTTTCCCGCCGGGATACCGGCGGCCTTTTTCCCAGCAGTTTTCCTATGTGAAAAACTGTGATGGAGCATACACACGGCCGGGATTCCCGACCATCGCAGTTTTCCTGTCGGGAAAACCTCTTGTGTGTAGGGAGAAAAACTTACCGAGCAGGTTCTTAGTTTACCGCTCGGGATTCTTGGCTGATTTTTTACCGCCGGAATCCCGTATGTGTGTACTACCACTCAGTTTCATTTAACAATTAAAATATTGGAAGTAATACAAAGAAACTGTCATGTGAACACTGCTGAGATCAGAATTATGTCACTCATTAAAGGATTTCAAGATTTCACTTAGCCTGTTGGAACAGTAGTGCTGTCGATAAGCATGAAGGGAGGCGTGATTACTTCACGCCTCCCTTCATGCTTATCGACAGCACTACTGCAACTACAGCAACATTTATATCATATGCTGGCAGATAACAGAAAAGTCTTCCAGAAAATTTAATTTTAACACTCTTGCAAAGAGGGAGCCTTTCTGCATGCCAGTTGAAGGTGATTTTCCATACTAATGATATAGTACAAAATATTGTACAAAAAAGAAAATCTACAGTACTGTGCAAAAGTTTAAGGCAGGTGTAAAACAATTGGTAATATAAGAATGCTTTCAGAAATAGAAGTATAAATAGTTTACTTTTTATCAGTTAAAGTAAAAAGTATATGAACTGAAGAGAAATACGAATCAAATCAGTATTTGGTGTGACCCCCCCCCCCCCCTTTGCCTGCAAAACAGCATTAGTCCTTCTAGGTACACTTGCATACAGTTTTTTAAGGAACTTGGCAGGAAGTTTGTTCCAAATATCTTGGAGCACTAACCAAAGATCTCCTGTGGATGTATTCTGCCTCAGATCCTTTTGTCTCTTCACGTAACCCCAGGCAAACCTAATGACATTGAGATTAGGGCTCTGTGGGGGCCAAACCATTACTTCCAGGATTCACTGTCCTTCTTTACATTGAAGATAGTTCTTAATGACATTGGCTATGTACAGTGCTGTGAAAAATTATTTCCCCCTTCCTGATTTTAATATTTGTTGTATATTGTTCACATTTAAATGATGCGGATCATCAAAAAAAAAAAAAATATTACACAAAGATAACCCAAGTAAATCCAAGATGCAGTTTTTAAATTATTATTTAATTTATTAAGGGAAAAAAGCTGTTCAAATCTGCCTGGCCTTATGCGAAAAAGTAATTGCCCCCTCCCATACTGAATCATGAATGCACTGTGATTAACCACAATTTTTTGGAAAGCCAAGTTCAATTCCACTTGCCTCACCCAGGCCTGATTACTGCCAGACCTGTTGAATCAAGAAATCACATAAATAGACACTGTCTGACAAAGTGAAGCATGCTAACAGATCACAAAAAGTCACACATTATTATGCCACAATCTAAGAAAAATCAAGAACAGATTAGAAACAAACATGTATCGGTCTAGGAAGGGTTTCAAAGCCATTTCTAAGGCTTTGGAACTCCAGCGAACCATGGGGAAAGCTATTATGCAAAAATGGAGATAACGTGGAACCTTCCCAGGAGTGGTTGGCCTACCAAAATGACTTCAAGAGCATGAGGATGACTTATCCAGGAGGTCATAAAAAAAACCCAGAACAACATCCAAAGAACTGGAGTCCTCACTTGGCTCAGTTAAGATCAGTGTTCATGATTCAACAATAAGAAAGAGACTCTGCAAAAATGGCATTCATGGGAAAATCCAAAGGCCAAAGACACTGCTGACCAAAAAGAACACAAAGGCTCATCTTACATTTACCAAAAACATCTTGATCATCCCCAAGACTTTTGGGCAAATATTCTGTGACAAAAAAATTGCTTTTTGGAAGGTATTAATCATCTGGCATAAAACTAATACATAATTTCATAACAAGAACATCATACCAACAGTCAGAGGTAGCGTGATGGTCTGGGGCTGCTTTGCAGCTTCAGGACCTGGATGACTTACCATAATTGATGAAACCATGAATCCTGAGCTCTACCAGAAAATCCTAAAGGAGAATGTCCGACCATCAGTTTGTGACCTCATGCTCAAATGCAGCAAGACAATGATCCAAAACACAACAGCAAGTCCACCTCCAAATGGTTCAAACAAAGCAAAATGTAGGTTTTGAAGTGGCCTAGTCAAAGACCGGACTTGAGATGCTATATGAATTAAAACAATTCTACAAAAGGAGAGTGGGGCAAAATTGCTCCACAACAGTGTGAAAGTCTCATTGCCAGTTATCGCAAAGGCTTGATTGCAGTTGTTGCCGCCAAGGGTGGCACCAGGGGCGGCCCGTCCATAGGGGGTGCCCGGGCGCCGCCCCCCCACCCCCAGTCAGTAAAAAAAAAAGATATATAAAAAAAAAATTAATTTTTTTTTATTAAAACATGTCCCTTTAAGGGATTTTTTTTCCAAAAATGGTCCTTATGTGCACTGTGTCCCGGCGCCGGGCACAGTGCAGTATGCATAGCGCCACGTCTGTGCAATCACGGGATTGCAGACGTGGTGCTACCATTGGCAGCCAAAAAATGGCATTGTGGCGCTCTCCATCGCGCCACTTGCTTCTGGCGCGATGGACTGTTTGTATTATTATGGCCGGGCGGGTGCACTACATGCTATAGTGATCCGACATCACTCGATGTGCAGGAAGTGACGTCGGCACTCTGCAGCTCAGCGTCCTTGCGGTCCCGACTCCAGGTAAGCATCCTCTCTCCACTCCTGTGCTCATTGCCCTTTATATTTTTCTTTCATTTTAAATAGCGGCGGTCATTCTTTTTCATGTACATCCCCTCTGCTCATTAATCTTATGTGCCGCCGAGATAGCGGCCGTCACCCCCTCCCCCCCTTATTAACTAAATGTCTTTTACTGTAAAACACATTTAGTTAATAAAGGGGGAGGAGGGGGAGTGACGGCCGCTATCTCGGTGGCACATAAGATTAATGAGCAGAGGGGGATGTACATGTTAAAGTTTAACATGTACATTCCCCTCTGCTCAGTAATCTTATGTACCGCTGAGATAGTGGCCGTCACCCCCCCTCCTCCCCCCTTATTAACCAAATGTATTTTATCTTAAATGTACATTTCTGCCACAATGATAGCAGTCACTATCATCCCCCCCACTTATGTGCATTTAAAATAAGACATTTGGTAATGACTGCTATCATTGTAGCAGAAATGTACATTTAAGATAAAAGACATTTGGTTAATAAGGGGGGGGGGTGTTGTGGGGGGGGGGGTGGTAATGACTGCTATCATTGTGGCAGAAATGTACATTTAAGATAAAAGACATTTGGTTAATAAGGGGGGGGGGTGTTGTGGGGGGGATGGTAATGACTGCTATAATTGGGGCAGAAATTTACATTTAAGATAAAAGACATTTGGTTAATAAGGGGGGGGGGGTGTTGTGGGGGGGTGGTAATGACTGCTATAATTTTGGCAGAAATGTGCATTTAAAATAAGACATTTGGTTAACGATAGCAGTCACTACCATGGACAACACCCCCTGCCCCCCCCCCCGGTTATCCGGTTATTAACCAAATGGTTTTCATTTTAAATGCACATTTCTGCCAAAATGATAGCAGTCACTACTACCATTCCCCCCCCCCCCCCCGCTTATTAACCAAATGTCTTTTATTTTAAATGTACATTTCTGCCCCAAAATGATAGCAGTCACTACCACCCCCACCCTGCTTATTAACCACATGTGTACATTTCTGCCAAAATAGATCCCGTCTACCCCCCCCCCCCACTTAATAACCACCAAATTTATTTTACACGTACATTTACATTTCTGCCAAAATAGCGGCCATCTCCACCAAACCCCCCCCAACTCCCCACGCTTATTTACCTAATTTTATTTACATGTACATTTCTGCAAAAAATACCGACCTTCACCCCTACGCAAAGTTTTTCATTAGAGCCACAATTCACGGAATTACATGTTATCTAATGCAGTTTGTCCACTGTATCTGGTAATCTAATGCAGTATGTCTGCAGTCTCTGGTAATCGAATGCAGTATGTCCGCAGTCTCTGGTAATCTAATGCAGTTTGTCCGCAGTATCTGGTAATCTAATGCAGTATGTCCACTGTCTCTGGTAATCGAATGCAGTATGTCCGCAGTCTCTGGTAATCTAATGCAGTTTGTCCGCAGTCTCTGGTAATCTAATGCAGTATGTCCACAGTCTCTGGTAATCTAATGCAGTATGTCCGCAGTCTCTGGTAATCTAATGCAGTTTGTCCACTGTATCTGGTAATCTAATGCAGTATGTCCGCAGTCTCTGGTAATCTAATGCAGTATGTCCGCAGTCTCTGGTAATCTAATGCAGTTTGTCCGCAGTATCTGGTAATCTAATGCAGTATGTCCACAGTCTCTGGTAATCTAATGCAGTATGTCCGCAGTCTCTGGTAATCTAATGCCGTTTGTCCGCAGTATCTGGTAATCTAATGCAGTATGTCCACAGTCTCTGGTCATCTAGTGCAGTATGTCTGCAGTATTTGGTAGTCTAATGCAGTATGTCCGCAGTCTCTGGTAATCGAATGCAGTACGTCTGCAGTCTCTGGTAATCTAATGCAGTATGTCCGCAGTCTCTGGTAATCTCCTGCAGTATGTCCGCAGTCTCTGGTAATCTCCTGCAGTATGTCCGCAGTCTCTGGTAATCTCCTGCAGTATGTCCGCAGTCTCTGGTAATCTCCTGCAGTATGTCCGCAGTCTCTGGTAATCTCCTGCAGTATGTCCGCAGTCTCTGGTAATCTCCTGCAGTATGTCCGCAGTCTCTGGTAATCTCCTGCAGTATGTCTGTCCGCAGTCTCTGGTAATCTCCTGCAGTATGTCCGCAGTCTCTGGTAATCTCCTGCAGTATATCCGCAGTCTCTGGTAATCTCCTGCAGTATGTCCGCAGTCTCTTGTCATCTTGTGCAGTATGTCCGCAGTCTCTGGTCATCTTGTGCAGTATGTCCACAGTCTCTGGTCATCTTGTGCAGTATGTCCGCAGTATCTGGTAATCTTGTGCCCATTTAGAGTCCTTCATTACTAACAGTGTCATTTTTTAGTTTGTTTGCACCGATCTGTAAGGCTGCGCTATATACCATGATTTGTGATGCTGAGCTGTATACTCCTGACACTATGAGTGGAAGCAAGTGGAATACAGGGGACGGAGTGGGTGGATTCTATAAGGGGTGTGGCTTGTGAGAAGTGGGAGGGGGCAAACATGGAGGGGCGGGGTCTTGCACCCCCCCCATCCAAAGACTTCACCAGCCGCCACTGGGCGGCACAACCAGTTCCTAGATTTAGGGGGCAATTACTTTTTCACATAAAGCCAGTCAGGTTTGAACACTTTTGCCTTAATAAATGACACCATCATTTAAAAACTGCATTTTGTATTTACTCGGCTTAGCTTTGTGTAAAAATAAAACACGTTTAAGTGTGACAAATATACAAAAAAAAAAAAATTGTTTGGGGCTGTTGTCCTGCTGAAGAATACATTTGGGGCCTATAACACGCCTCCCTAATCGTATGGTATGATAAGTACAGTATCTGCCTGTATTACTCAGCATTGAGGACACCATTGATCCTGACCAAATCTCTAATCCTATTTGCAGAAATGCAGCCCCAAACTTGCAAGGAACCTCCACCTTGCTTCACTGTTGCCGCAGACACTCAATTTTGTACTTTTACTTAGCATAGTTGAGTTGCTTAGCCTTGTTTCCATGTCAGAGGTATGGCTTTTTGGCTGCAATCCCTCCATGAAGACTACTTCTGGCCAGACTTCTCTGGCAGTAGATGGGTGTACCTGAGTGCCACTGGTTTTTGCCAGTCCTGTATTGATGGCACTGCTGGACATCTTCTTGATTTAGATTTTTCTTCTGTTTGCTCACTTTGCATTTTGTAAATTGATAAATAAACAATCAAAATATAGATTTTTGAAAGCACCCTTCCTTTACAGAATTTCTTCACACCTGCCTAAAATGTTTGCACAGTACTGTACACACAAACATATAATAAAACACACATACACGAATAAACACACATACATACACATGTAAACACACACACATGCACATACATACACACACAGACACACACACACACACACACACACACACACAGATAACTTTTTTTTAAATTGTACCTGAACCCACACTGAGTTTGATTCTGTTTACTCACTTTGCAATTTGTAAATTGATAAAAAAAAATTACATTTAAATATATATTTTTGAAAGCCTCCTTACTTTACAGCATTTCTTCACACCTGCCTAAAACTTTTGCACAGTACTGTAGGTATTTGGCCCTATAAATGTTAAAAATGTTCCTATATTTCTGCTGCAATCAGGGGTATAGAATGCTAAAAAAAAGAGTGACTGTGAAGATAAGGACTTTCAAGGTCATGGTTAGGCTATGGATGGAGTTCACAGCATTTGATTTTCAGTACTACATTCAGACCTACTTATAAGAAATCATTCTCCATGTTATAAGAGGAAAGGACAGTGACATTTTATTATTTAGAAACTTTATTCATATATTCTGCTTATCTTGTGAGCTTTCAGTTCTAAATTTACTCAGCACATCCTGATAGAACCCTAGTTCCTCAATTCTGGTCTGAGCAATGCTCTCACTAAACTTTCCAATATCTATGAGACCAGTGCACAGGTACTGTGAACAGATTGAGGCTGAAAGCAGCACATTATGTTATTCTCTGGCAAGCTATTCGTTGTCTTAGTGGTAGACAGGCTGGGGGTAAATGTGTTGCTTTTTGGTCAATGCTACTGTAAAGAAACTCCATAAAAAATTCTATACTAAATCATCATGGACAACAATGGTAATAACTTTTACAATTTCTTCTACATACAATCAAGGCCGAATCCTTATTATCCTACCCCCCTAATAGGCTCGATGCCTGTTCTAAAAGTTTGAAAACAGCTTGATGTCAAATAGAAGATCATCTGCTTCACAAAATTCGATATTCCTAACAATGGTCCATTTAGACTGCAAATGTTTCATCAAGGATGATGCTCCCAAAAAGGGTATATGTACAAAACCATGCCATAACTCTAGGTTTCTTATTATAGCACTAGAACTCATCTTTTGACTGTCTTAATATCAATACAGCAGAAATACAGTACATAAGGATTATCCATAAAGTGTTTACATTATTTGCAAATAAGTAGATTTGTTTTAACTTTTTAGAACACTAAAATCCCTCTGGGAAACTAGTAGAATGTTTTTGGCTGCCACTACCCATGATCTAAACAGACAAGTATACAAAATTGTAGGGAAATTAGCCTGAATACCTCCTGTACTGTTCTAGAAACACTTGTGTCCTTAATATTGAGCCCTATAATATAACTTATGATATAAGTTATATTACTAGTGAATAACATATTTTTTATTATATAGGAATTGATTGTCCATTTATATTGTACGTGTTGTTAGAGCTGAAAATGACAGATTACAATGACATGTGTGCGCAATTACGTCAATGTGTGCGCATGTGCGGTGTAATGCCAGTGTAGTGTGGTGTAGCGAAATGACAGCATTCTGTGTGAGAACGGCATAGTGACTCAAGTAGCAACTGCCATTATACATGTGTTTATTGCACTTTTTACTATGTCAGCACAGGACTACCCCTGGGCGAAAAACGTTGGGTTTTTGACAGTTCAATAGCACCTGGCACTTAATTTTTTTTATCAGAGAGTGCAGGATACTTAGGTCATTGATTCATAGAAAGATCATAAGTGTAGAATATACCAGCTGAGACTCATAGGCTTTTGAAATAATAAGTGATTTGGACATAGAGATGTATTTGCAGCCAGTATAGATAGAACACTTCCACTATCTTTCCTTTTTACTCTCTGTAGGATATAGGTTGGGGATCATTTCAATAATATTTTCATGATAGAATAAAAGTGAAATTTTAGGTCCTAGTGGTTTAAACACCTCTACTGATTATATTATTAAAATGCTGCTCTCTACAAAAAGTAACAAGGATAACAAGTTTTGATTTCAGTGCCTCAATCGTGTTTAAATTTCTCCAAAATGCATAAAGCTACAGAGGTGAATATGGGCTTGTTTTAAAGTGCATTTACTACCCATTCAGAATATGTAAATATTTTAGTGTGCATATTTTGGTAATAGGTTTATTTTAGGATATAGGATAAACTTTCAAAAAGGTGTAGGGAACACTTTATTAAATTCATAGTTTATATATTATTATAAAATGCAGAGCAGGTATCCTTACTAACATAAATCACATGAATAGTCTACTGACAGAAAAGAAAATAGTATTTTAACTTTAAAATGGATGTAAACCCCCCAAAAAATTGTTGATGTCACAATGTAGAGTATAAGATTTCCTATCATCTGTGCCCACACAGAGTTAATCCAGTGCAGAGTAATCCTCTTTTAATGTTCAGTGAGAATTAACAGAATTCCAGATAAAAACTTGCCAAATTATAAAGTCAGTTTTCTCTCTTCTTGCTTTCAGTGACAGGTTATTTACATATCTAGTTTGGACATGTTTATCATATGCTATGTTATATTTATCACAACATGAGGTGATCCAAAGCTCATTGTATATTACCAGGATGTGTTATGTGGGGGAGGGGTGGATTTCTCACTTTTTATACTGTGAATCACCTCATGTTATGATAAACATAACATAACATATGATAAACATATCCAAGCTAGATATGTAAATAACCTGTCACCCAAAGCAAGAAGAGAGAAATGGACTTTATAATTTGGCAAGTTTTTATCTGTAATTCTGTTAATTTTCACTGAACATTAAAAGAGGATTACTCAGCGCTGGATTAACTCTGTGTGGCAAGACTGGGCACAGATGATAGGAAATCTTATACTCTACATTGTGACCTAAACATTTTTTTGGGGGGTTTATATCCACTTTAAAGGTGTCCATCAGACAGGTTTTAAAGCATGTTTTAAAACTTTGGTCCGACGGACAACGGTCTGATGGGCCGTACACACCATCAAACTGATCCGATGAAACTGGTCTGCAGACCAGTTTCATCAGACCGGTCTGATCGTGTGTACAGGGTCTTAAGGTCCAACCTTATATACTGTATATATGCATATCTGGTAAAATTCATGCTCATATTACTTTTGAGTCATTTATGGGGCCAAATATTGGGGCTAGTCCTAACAAATAGGAATTGTTTACATTTAAGAAGAACTCATATATATCAATATATAAAGATATTGAAATTTTTTTTTTTTCACTTTTAGGCTGTTTAGTAAATGGCGAATTGAGCACTTTTCTGAAAATTTCCAGACTGTCTAATTGACCTGTGTGCTGAATGATTCTTAGCTTGTTGTGATGCTAAAATGTATTCAGACATTTACCTGGCTATCTGGATCAAGGATTCCATGACATTCATTCCAGATTCCGCACTGCATTCTGTAAACAACAGCTGGTATTCCTAATGAGAAAATAAGTTTGTGTACATTCATTTGATATAATAAATACTTCAAAACACACACTGTAAGGCCTCTTGCACATGATACTCCTGTTTGAGCATCTACTTTTCAGATTTTCTTTAAAATATATATTTTTCACGCATGCGCAGAAGCTTGTTCTCACATTCACAATGTCAATGGGAAAATCTGTGCGATTTGTGCGCATTCGAGCGCATGAGGCATAAATTACTGACCAAAAATGTAGATTTTTCTATTTATTTACTTTTTCTGAAGAATACACAGTGGTGGTTGAAATGCCTGTGTGCATAGGCACAATACAATTAATGTATTTTACTCTGTAAAAAAATAAGCTGTACTGAGCATTTTTTAAGCTGCAAGCTGTGCAAGAGTAAAAAAAAATACTGCACCCGCGACCCGGTCTGAAGCTCCGGGACAGGGACTGCGGGACTCGCGGACCCAACCACACTGGAGTCCAGCGATCGGTCCCGGAGCTGAGGAACGGGGAGAGCCGTGTGTAAACACGGCTTCCCCGTTCTTCACTGTAGTGGCGTCATCGATCGCATGATCCCTTTTATAGGGATACACAATCGATGATGTCACACCTACAGCCACACCCCCCTACAGTTGTAAACACACATTAGGTCACACATAACCCCTTTAGCGCCCCATTGTGGTTAACTCCCAAACTGCAAATGTAATTTTCACAATAAACAATGCATTTTAAATGCATTTTTTGCTGTGAAAATGACAATTGTCCCAAAAATGTGTCAAAATTGCCCGAAGTGTCCGCCACAATGTCGCAGTCACAAAAAAAAATCGCTGATCGCCGCCATTAGTAGTAAAACATTTTTTTTTATAAAAATGCAATAAAATTATCCCCTATTTCGTAAACGCTATAAATTTTGCGCAAACCAACCGATAAACGCTTATTGCGATTTTTTTACCAAAAATAAGTAGAAGAATACGTATCGGCCTAAACTGAGGGAAAAAAAATGTTTTTATATATTTTTGGGGGATATTTATTATAGCAAAAAGCTGACTAAAGGTCTGGGTCTTAAGTAGTTAAAAAACACTCTGGACTTCAAAAACAACTTTATGTAAAATTATTAAATAAATTGATGCAAAAAAACTACCACTAGTGCAAACATTAAAAAATTACAACGTTGTCAAACAACTCAGAGACCTGCCGGCACCACATTTCATACACCACCACACACAGACCACACTGCAATAAGTCTATGGGGATACATGGGCTCTTCCACAGACAGTGGGATAAAAATGATGAGATTATTCCAATGGTGCAGTGTGCAAGAGGCTTAAAACTGTATTCTGCCCTCTTTTTAACAGATACAAAAAAAGATAGAGAAAAAACACTACATGAAAAAATGGAAAGTTATATACTCACCTTTCCATAATTTCCTTTCCTGGTGCATCTTCATGGCAGTATATGATGGGTTATGGCTCTGCCAGTCTCAGCTCAATAGGATGTCCTCAACTTCATAGGTTTATACATTTTAGAGATCCCCTAACACCCCATTCTTTTTAACTACCACCATAACGGTGGGAATGCATATGCTGCCAAGAAGATGCACCAGGAAGAAAAATGAGTATGCAATTTTCCATTTTCCTGGAGCATGATGGCAGCATAAGGAATGGAATACATTTCCATGCATAGGATGGTCTGCAGTGAGAGAAACCAAAATTGTTATGAAATCCAGAAAAAAAGGAGACTTTGGTCATGAGAGTTTGAGTAATGCTCTACCAAATCCAGGCTGGCTAGGTCTACGCTATAATGGATCATAAAAGTATTGACAGACATGCTTGGGAACACTGCATAGAAGCTAGTTTTACCCTTTCAATTCCCTTGCCATTAGGTGGCAAGATTCAAGAGGGTAATACTGGGACAGCAAGTCCAGAGCTGCAGGAAGAGATAGAGGTTTCTCTACATCTGTGCCCAGCTGTAAAGGAAACTGCGATCTCCTGGGTCAACAGGGGATTACTGTAAGTACTGTGACCGGTTGGGTCTTCAATTTGAAGATCAGAGGAGGATGTTCGAAGGAGGATATGCACTAGGGTGAAATTCCATGGCTGGTGAAGAAATTTGTGAAAAAAAAGTGGACTATGACTCAGGGACATTTGTTAGGCTGCAAATCCACATCTTGGTTATGCATTTTTTAGACCACTTATTGTTGTCTGCAAATGATCTACTGATATGGTCTGCCAACTGGTTCTGGGTTTCTGGAATATAAATTGCCTTTAAAATATCAAGGTTGTTCTGTGCCCAATCCATGATAGGTTGAACTTCTCTAGTTGAACTCCTCATGCCTCCCTAGTGTTGGATATATGCTACAGTTTTTTTGTCTATCTGGAGCAAGACAACTTTGCCATGGATGTACTAGTCAGCCAATGGAGTGCCCTGAGCAACTGCTCTCAAATCCAAGACATTATGGGCCGGATTCAGATACATTTGATGTATCTTTCCGGCGGCGTAGCGTATGGTGTTTACGCTACGCCTCCGCAAATATTATGGGCAAGTGCCTTATTCAGAAAGCACTTGCTCCATAATATGCGGCAGCGTATTGTAAAGTGCCCATCGTAACAGCGCGTAATTCAAATTTCTGAAGTGGGGCCGTGATTCATATAAATTAATAATGACCCCACGTAATTGGTTTTTTTTTGTCACTTACACCGTCGGATCTTAGATGTAATTCTACACTGGTAAGCGTAAGGTTACCCCTGCTATATGAGGGGTAACCTTACGTCAGTCCGCCGTATGCCATGTTAAGTATGGACTCGGGACAGCGTCGTGTTTTTCCGTAGTTTACGTAACTCGTTCGCGAATAGGCCTGTACGTTAATTACGTTGCCGTCGTAATCAATGTATTTGTGACGTTTTATGGAGCATGCGCAGTGGCCTACGTTTAAGGCTGGCGCATGCGCAGTTCTTTCGGCACGGGGGCGCGCTTAATTTAAATACAAGCCGCCCCCTTTGAATTACGCGGCCTTACGCCGGGCTATTTACACTATGCCGCTGCAAATTACGGAGCAAGTGCTTGGAGAATACAGAACTTGCTCCTGTAAGTTGCGGCGGGGTAGTGTAAATAGCTTACGCTACACTATGTCGGCATCTACGAGAATCTTGCCCTTGTTTTAAAATGTGAAGTCATGCAAACATGCATAGGGAAACCAATGAAAACTGCATACAAATATAACCAGCTGGGAAGAATGCTGCAAGGCTGGTCCAGCTGGGTTGTGTGGGGCAACCACATTTGGTGGGAGATTTTTTGTTTCAATCCCATGACAGTAAAAAAGTTGGGAAAAACCCACAATTGTTCTATGCAGAGGACAAATCTTGATCTCTCCTCAAATATCGTTATTAGCAATCAATATATGAAAATCATGTGCAAAAAAGTTGGTGACACAACAAGAATTAATACTGATAACGTTGTCATTAAAACATCCACACTCAGACCACAGTAGACAAACTGTATTAAAACACATAATAATTGTTAATAGGGTCAAAGAGTCAAAGTGAGATCCTTTGTAAAAACCCTATAATTGCATTAGCCCATGCACGGCAATGCAGATCAGTGGGTAACATCCAGGTTCACTATGTCACCCATAATGTATACAGGTGTAATACAGTTAGAATTTTAAACAAATAGTTTCCCACTAGACATCCTCCAAAAAATTCTCATATACAGGCCGTGGTGAATCCACAGATATCAACACTGACCGTTCAATTGGTCACGTACATGGAATCACAGAGTACACTGAGTGGAGACAATAGTATCACTCAGGGCAGCAAGCCGGTGTTGACCAACAGAAATGGCAACTAGAGATGAGCCATTTGGGGACTTGGGTCCTGCCCCAGGGGACATGTATCGATGCAAAAAAAGTTTTAAAAAACTAGCGTTTTTTCAGGAGCAGTGATTTTAATAATGCTTAAAGTGAAACAATAAAATTTAAATATTCCTTTAAATTTCGTACCTAGGGGGGTGTATAGTATGCCTGTGAAGTAGCGCTTGTTTCCTGTGCTTAGAACTGTCTCTGCACAAAATGTCATTTCTGAAGGAAAAACGTCATTTAAAATCACTCGTAAACTATAATGAATTGTCGGATACCAGCAATACAGAGAAAAGTCGTTCATAAAAAAAGAATGCGTGGGGGTCCCTCAAATTCAATTACCAGGCCCTTCGGGTCTGGTATGGATATTAAGGGGAACCCTGCGTCAAATAAAAAAAAATGATGTGGGGTTCCCCCCAAATATCCATTCCAGACCCTTCAGGTCTGGTATGAATTTTAAGGGGAACTCCACCCCAAATTTAAAAAAAAATGCTGTGGACCCCCACACATTTTTTTTTTATGAATGACTTTTCTCTGTATTGCCGGGAGCCGACAATTCATTATAGCCACGAGTGATTTTAAATTACTTTTTTTCCTTCAGAAATGACACTTTTTGCAGGGACAGTTCTAAGCATGGGAAACAAGCGCTACTTTACAGGCATACTATACACCCCCCCCCCCTAGGTATGAAATTTAAAGGAATATTTCACTTTTATTGTTTCACTTAAAGGAATTATTAAAATCACTGCTGCCAAAAAAACTGCAGTTTTTAAATCTTTTTTTGCATTGATACACGTCCCCTGGGGCAGGATCCAGGTCCCCAAACACTTTTTATTACAATAACTTGCATATTAGCCTTTAAAATTAGCACTTTAACAGGGTTATAAAGTTCACACGAACTTGCTGCGAACACCCCAAATAGTTTGCTGTTCGGCGAACAGGCAATGTTTGAGTCGAACATGAGTTCTACTCGAACTGGAAGCTCATCCCTAATGGCAACATGAAGTCTGTACACAGTCTAGTAGTGAAAAATATCTACACCCTGAATGATACCTTAGCATGCATATACAATTGTGCAGAACCAACATGAAGATGACACACCCGTGTCAGTCACCATATAGTAGCCACATGCGATAAATCCCCATAGACTGTGGAAGACACTCAAATCAAAAAGTCTGTCCTCACAGTCACCGCACAGCTAGTTGCCTGGATCAAAGGCCTGTCAGGGCTCCCTTGGGAAGTGAACTTCCGACAGATGTCCCTGCAGGTCAGGGTGTGTTGGTGCTCAGTAGGTGTCATTTAAAGGCTGGCATGGCACTGCTCTGATGGTTTAAATAGTCACCTTGCAGTACAAGACCAAAAAAGGGATGGACTAATTGGTAGCAGAGGATGGTCATCCACATGATGCAAATGAGACCGTGGGTGTGAGGGGGTCACCCACTGAGGAAGCTTACGTGTTCGATAGGCGAAACACATCGTTGTGATGACCCTTCTCACACCCGCGGTCTCATCTGTCCACACAGCCTCGTCACTCATTCACAAAAACTACTTAGCAGCAAAAACTAAGTTTTAGCAGTTGTAGGCTTGTAGTTCTCAATGAACTACCATGGTACTGTGGAGCGCCGCAGTAGTTAACTCATGCTTCTTGTCAGAATGTATCGGTTTCCTCATACGAGATACAAGAAAGCAGATATATTGACAGGTCTGCAGGAGATCTGCATTGCATCAGCGATCTTCTATTTGCTGGTGCAATGCTTTAATGGCTCCTGCAACAAAAAATAATAAATGCAGATTTGTTTACCACCAAAAAAAATGTCATTTATTATTTTTGGGCAAAAGGTGAACTTATCCTTTAACCACTTAAGACCCGGACCAATACGCTGGTAAATGACCCAAGGTGTTTTTGCGATTCGGCACTGCGTCGCTTTAACAGACAATTGCGCGGTCGTGCGACGTGGCTCCCAAACAAAATTTGCGTCCTTTTCTTCCCACAAATAGAGCTTTCTTTTGGTGGTATTTGATCACCTCTGCGATTTTTATTTTTTGCGCTATATACAAAAATAGAGCGACATTTTTGAAAAAAAAACACTATTTTTTACTTTTTGTTAAAAAAAAATCAAATAAACTAAATTTTAGTCAAACATTTAGGCCAAAATTTATTTAGCCACATGTCTTTAGTAAAAAAAAAAAATCGCAATAAAAAAAAATAGCTACCTAGCGGGAACAGCGACACTAATACAGCGATCAGAAAAATGATCGCTTAGTGACGCTGGCAATAGGGAGTGAAAGGGTTAACTAGGGCGGTGATCAGGGGGTTAAAACTTTATTAGGGGGGGTGGGGGGGCTATCCTGAACCTAACACTAACTGTTTTTTACAGTGCCTGTCACACTGACACTAAATGCAGTGATTAAATCACTGCATTCAGTAACACTGTGACAGGGGGGTGGGGGGGGCGATCACAAGGGGTTAATATGCCTATGTGAGTGTGTGTCAGTGTTGTGTTGGTGCACACTTACTTGGCATGTCTTCTCTCATCAGCAGCGCTGGGAAACAGCGCTGCGATGAGAGAATACATCATTTCCTCCTTCCTGTGTAAACACAGGAGGAGGAAGTGACAGGCTGGGAGCGCGCTCCCATTGGCTGGGAGCGATCGCGGGGGGGGCGGAAAACACGGACATCCGCCCGCAGATCCCGGATCGCTCCCAGAGGTAGGGAGACCCCCGCACGCCGCGGAGGGGGTCCCGATGGGACCCCCGAACCGCACTCAGGCGGGGACGTAAATTTACGCCCTTGTGCCTGTACGAGCCATGTTGTGGCCGTATATGTGCGTGCGGGGGTCTTTAAGTGGTTAAGGAGATGCCTAGTCTTCATCAGGCTACCCTTCAAGAAGTAATAGGCTCCCAGTTCTCCAAGTGCAGTTTTCCTTATTTCTGTCCTAATTTTCTTGGACCACAAATTCCAGATACATTGGGCCAGATTCACATACACTTAATATTGCGCTGCGTAATCGAAATACTCTACGCTGCCGTATTTTACCAGGCTCTACACCGAATCCTGGTAGATTTTTGCCTGTACGCTACGGCGGCGTAGTCTATTTCTCGTCGCGTAATCGAAATACACGATTAGGGGGCGTGAAGCATTTAAATTAAGCGCGTCCCTGCGGCGATCGAACTGCGCATGCTCCGTTCAGAAATTTCCCGCCGTGCATTGCGCAAAATCACGTTATTACGTCATTCGTTGTTTCAGTAGCGTCGTTTACGAACATTCCTATTCCCGGACGACTTACGTAAAAAATAATAAATGAGGCACCCTACACACATCAGGGACAACGCCACCGAGTCGTGGACACTTCGAGAAAACTGTTTCGCTTCTTTGATCCAGAGGGATCATCTGAACATTATCATACAGAATTTTAGGGGGCGTTTGAAATAAACTCACCCCCCTTCCACATCGGGAGTGTGACCATTCATGTAGGAAGGGCCATAACCCTTTAGCGATCCATCCCGAACCCACTCGTGACCACTATTATCCCAACTAGGGACCTCTCTCTCTCCGCAAAAGCCAGCGAATTGAGAATTTTATGCGGTACAACTCCCTGGCCCCTGATGACGGTTCTCTTCTAAATCAAGAGACCAGAAACGCGTCGGCCATTCTCCACTTTGTCCCACGGAGATTGTGCTTTTTTATTATGTTGTATTATATACTGTGTTGTTATTTGATTTTATATTCCCTCTATTTCTGTCACCGGGTGCACTTCTTTAACCCCTGATGTTCCATACCTACTCAGTGATTGTCACAAAGAGGTAGTGGACCATCCAGTTCACCTTCCCAACAAGTATCAATTTGTATGTGATTTGGTCTATACCATAATAATCTATTAAAAATCTTTTTTCTGAACTTGGCCTTCAAAGTCCCGCTTCCTTGGGGGTATTTCCTTGTTTTCTACAGTTATCAGGGATGTGGACACTTTCAGATTGTCCGGATGTGTAAAATCCTCTCTTTCGTTTTCTAAAAAATAATAAAAGACGTCGGAAAACGTAGAAATTCGACGCGGGAACGACGGCCATACTTAACATGGGCTGTCTAATATTAGAGCAGCAAAAAGCTGGTATAGTGTTACGCAAATAAAAGATGACTAAAGGTGCCGTAAGAGATTGCGATCGTAATTTCGGGGATCGCTGGCAAAAGCTCATTTGCATACCCCGACGCGGAAAACGACGGGAAGTCCACCCAGTGGCCGCAATTTTATTGCAGCGTAGATCCGAAGGCGTACGAACACGTAATCCAGTCGAATTGAAGCCCACAGCCGTCTATTCATGGTTTGAGGTTTTCGACTAGCTAAAAAACGCGCGTAATTTGAATTTACTCCAGTCTAACACCAGTTAGACAGGCGTAATGGCTCTCTGAATCTGGCCCATTGAATTCTTTGCAAATCCATGGCAGCAGAAAACCCAAACCTCATACCGAAATTCAATATGCTCTTTTAGAATAAAGAGACAAAACCTGTATATTTGCATCAGACCTGTTTTAGCGAAGAAAAGTTTATACACACTTTACATGAAATTTGCCTACAATTCCAAAACTTAGTATGTTCAAAAATTCTATAGCAGTCAAAATGTATTCTACAAAACATACTTGAGCCAACTTCTCTGCATCTTTATATGTCACATTTCTTTCTGAATCACAGTCTGTTTTGTTGCCAATAAGTAGAATAACAAGATCATCAACAGTTTTTGCCTGTTTGGAAAAGGTGAAAAGACATTTATTAGTTCCACAAGTTTTAAGCAACTTAAAGGGTTACTAAAGGAAAAATTTGCTTTAAAATAACAAACATGTTATACTTACCTCCACTGTGCAGTTCGTTTTGCACAGTGTCCCCGATCCACGTCTTCTGGGGTCCCTCAGCATCTGTCTCTGGTCCTCCCCGCAAGAACTCACCACAGTCATGCGAGAGAGTGCTCGCATGATGGTGAGTCTTTGCGGGCGCTCTCCTGTGATACAGTGAGCGGCCATAGCCGCTCACTGTATCACTCAGCCTGGCCCGTCGGCCCTCAGCGCGCCTCGTCACTGGATATGATTGACAGCAGTGCCAGCCAATGGCTGCGCTGCTCTGAATCCATTCGCTCTAGCCAATCAGCGACCAGGCTGAGAGGCAAAGAGGATCTCGGGAGCGAGCGCGGGACTTTCGAGGGGTCAGGTAAGTAAAACGGTGGCTCGGGGGTGTCATCAGATGTTTTTTCACCTTAATGCATAGATTGCATTAAGGTGAAATTTTATTTTTCTTTACAACTCCTTTAACCACTTAACCCCTGGACCATATTGCTGGTCAAAGACCAGAGCACTTTCTGTGATTCGGCACTGCGTCGCTTTAACTGACAATTGCGCGGTCGTGCGACGTAGCTCCCAAACAAAATTGGCGTCCTTTTTTTCCCACAAATAGAGCTTTCTTTTGGTGGTATTTGATCATCTCTGCGGTTTTTATTTTTTGCGCTATAAACAAAAATAAAGCTACATATTTTTCGTTAAAAAAAATCGCAATTAGCGTTTATTGATTGGTTTGCGCAAAATTTATAGCGTTTACAAAAAAGGGTGTAGTTTTATGGCATTTTTATTAATATTTTTTTTTTTACTAGTAACGGCTGCGAACAGTGTTTTTTTTCGGTACTGCGATATTATGGCGGACACATCGGACACTTTTGACACATTTTTAGGACCATTGGCATTTTTATAGCTATCAATGCTATAAAAATGCATTGGATTACTATAAAAATGCCATTGGCAGTGAAGGGGTTAACACTAGGGGGCAGGGAAGGGGTTAAGTGTGTTCCTGCTTGTGTTCTAACTGTATGTGGGGGGTGGACTCACTAGGGGAAATCACTGATCTTCTGTTCATACATTGTATGAAAAAGAAGATCAGCGTTTCCCCCCGCTGACAGGAACGAGAGCTATGTGTTTACACACATAGCTCTCGTTCCCCGCTCTGTACCGAACGAGCGCGTGCCTGGCGGCGACAGCGCCCGCCGGGCAGGCGCACGGGATTCGGGGGACGAGCGGGGGGTGTGCGCGCGCCCCCTAGCGGCCGCTAAAGGTAGGACGTAGAGCTACGTGCTCTCGCCCAGCAGTGCCACCGTCCTGCCGTATAACTGCGGTGGGTGGCCGGCAAGCAGTTAAAGTACAAGAGCCCTCCCCACCAGTCTTTTAGTCACCTGTCTGCCAGCAGGCCACAGACAGCAAATGCAAACAGAGGCTTTAACCTTCTTGCATTCTATCCTTTATGTCTTTTTAATGCTGCATGCACTACATATGCTTTATGGTTGTTTTGTCTAGAGAGTGCTATTTTATTTGGATTTTATATGATATAGATAAACACAAAGTTGCACATAATTGTGGAGTTAAAAGAAAATGCTAAATGGTTGTAATTTTTTTTTAAATATCTGAAATGTCTGAAAAGTGTGGCGTGCATTTGTATTCAGCTCCCTGTACTCTGATACTCCTAACTAAAATCTAGTGGAACCATCTGCCTTCAGACATCACCTAAATAGTAAATAGAGTCCACCTGTGTGTGATTTAATCTCAGTATAAATACAGCTGGTCTGTGAGGTTTGTTAGAGATCCTTAGTGAACAAACAGCATCATGAAAGCCAAGGAAAACAGTTGTGGAGAAGTTTAAAGCAGGGTTATAACCCAGATAGCAGATATAACCCAATGATAACTTGCCACACATTAGTAGCAGTATTGAATTGTAAATCTTTTAACTTGCTGCACATTTTTACTGGCAAGTTGTACACTTGCAGAGCACCTGAAGCCCAAGTTCTAGTTGACACTTTTCCAATTCAAAGTACATTTGCATGTCAAGTCTCCAGAAAGAGTGAAGGTGCAGTGGTGAGTCTACAGCAAGAGCTCTGCAAGTCTAGAGCAAGAGCCCCGCAAGCCCACAGCAAGAGCCCCCATAAATCTATAGCCAGAGTTATGCAAATCTCAGTTTTTGGCAAGAAAAAAGAAGCAAGCGGTGCAAATCTATAATCTCACAATCTGGTGAGAGTGAACCCACTGCTATTACCTAATCCCTTACTGTACACATGTGAAATACATTCAATCCAACAATCATATATAATGATAAACCCTGTGTCATTGCATAAAATATTTCATCATACAAAAATTATTTGTGTAGCACTACCCCATTCAGGAGCCGCTGGTTGTTTTTGGGACCGGCGTATTAAGTTACCTTGTAGTATGTCTAGGGGTAGTAGCAGTAAGTAGTAGTGAGCGAATGTCCAGTCATCCAATGGGTTTTTTAAATGCTTTATTCCAAGGCACAACACGGCCAACATCAACATGTAGTAGGATAGGAAAGGTTGATGAAGCAGATGAACGAGTGTGTTATCAGGCCCTGGATGATGATGAAAGCATGCCTGCTTTCAGTAGCAATGTAACAAATGTCGCCACTCTAGCCAGAGTGGGTGAAGTGCCTCCGGACAGAAGGCCTGGCAGCCGAAATGTCACTTTAGGTTGCTGGGAGGAAAAGACCTCTGCCACAGGCCTGGCTTGGGCCTCTGCCACAGGCCTAGTACTTCAGTACTCAAATGAACAAGACGGATTGAGCAAATCCTCCCAGTTAATGCAATGTAAGGGTCACCGGTTGACAGCTGCCATGTACCTGTTAAGGCCTTGGTGACCGTATCCCCGATGGTTCGTTCAAGTCTCCTGGACAACCTGCTTTTGGGTTCTCCCTGAGCCGATCCCCCACCGTTCAGCCTCGGCTTAGGATCCTCTCAATAAAGTTGGGGACCCAGTAAGTCACTGGGGTCCCTCTCAACGTCAGGATGGAACGCTGCGCAGCATGCGATTCCAGCCGGATGGGCCATTCCGGCGGGGTCCGTGGATGTGCACATCCTGAAGGTGGATGCGGCACCCCGAGCTTGGACCCCGCGAAGAAGAGAGCCCATGCCACCCCGAATCATGGAGTCCATCACAAATATACCCCTCCCCAGCATGCCCTGCGAGGTCCAACTCCTCTAATTGGCTGCTGGGGAAAAGTGGCTTTGCCAGAATCCCCCTAGCATCCCTGGAACGCAGTCTGACCCACAGGAGAGTTCTGGAAGACAGCAGCCTGAAATTTGACAAATTATGAATGGGAGCCAAATAACTCTCCCATTCACCCACTAACTTTAGCGTAGTGCCCGTACTGAAAGTAAGGGGGCGCTACATTTGTTTCTATGAAACAACCCAGATAGCAAGTAATTGTGCTGTAAGATTGAAAATGACTAGCTAAGCTATTGCTAGACTTGCCAGGCTTCATGCGTTTGTTGCACAATTGCAGCAAGTCTGCATTGCATGACTCCATATCAATATTCTGCAAGTCTGCTGCAAGTTCTGGTTAAGTTATGTTGTGAATTAGTCATCCCACCACTGTGGCTTAAATGTCATCATTGCTCAGTGCTGTGTGTAAGGTTTTTCTTTAATTGGTGCTGGGGCAGCCATAGAATCACTTTGGGAGTGGTGTGCAGAGAGGTGAGAGGTGACTTTGGTAGTGGTACCCATGAGATCTGATATGGAGTTCAGGTAGGTAGAAATCAGGGACTGACTGACCGGAGTAATCCCAATATAACGGGATAAAAAAGTAAAAGAACCGTGCACTATGGAATAGCTAAATGAGCTAGTTCTAACGCATATAAGCTGCTTCCCTCAAAAGTGCAATAGTGCACGCTTTGTCGGACTTGGGGTGTGTAATGTTTGGGGGCACTATGAATAATACGACTTAATGAGTTAGACTAAATCTTGTGCATGTACAAAATAAAGTGCATAGTGCTAATTTAAATGCTATAACATTTCATGATTAATTATTAATCCAGTGCTATAATGACAGTGATTACATTTTTTTTTAAAAGGGTGGGTAGGGTTGGGACTTTGAATGAGGCATGTGATAGACACTGCCACAGGCCTCCATCCCTGTAAATGTGTAAAAAAGGGGGGAGAGTTGGGACTTTGAATGAAGTGCGTTTTTAGCAGTATGCGATTAAATATATATATGGAATATAAAAAATGTTTCCATAGTAGCCAGGCTCAAGGTTGCCAACCAAAAAAGCACTCAACCAAATTAATCTGTCTAGGAGTGGAATAGAGTGCCTCCACAGATCTACCACCAACAGTTAATCTATGCAATGTCATTCTTTGACTAGCTGACCCAATTTGATATGGTGGTATTTTGGTTTATTAGGCATGTTTTGGTTCCACTCCTGTTTTTCTTTTGTTTTTCCAGTGCTCTTTTTTGCCAGACAAACTATAGGTAGGGGCGGGTTTAGGTTACCACCTGCCCCCTGCCCAGTGTTGTAACTAACGACGTTAAAATAAACGCCGTTAGGTAACGATACCCCTTTTGAGGGTAACGCGTAATCTACCTCATTACTCTTCCCCTCTCGGCAACGTCGTTTCCATTACTGGGGCGGCGTTACCACAATTACATACCTGTGTCAGCAGCAGTCGTTGGCCATCCATTATTAAAAGACGCGCCTCCTCCTCATGCCACACTGTGCCTGCCTGTAACATGCCTCACATGCCTCACTGTGCCTGTAACATGCCTCACATGCCTCACTGTGCCTGTAACATGCCTCACATGCCTCACTGTGCCTGTAACATGCCTCACATGCCTCACTGTGCCTGTAACATGCCTCATGCCTCACTGTGCCTGTAACATGCCTCACTGTGCCTGTAACATGCCTCACATGCCTCACTGTGCCTGTAACATGCCTCATGCCTCACTGTGCCTGTAACATGCCTCATGCCTCACTGTGCCTGTAACATGCCTCACTGTGCCTGTGACATGCCTCACATGCCTCACTGTGCTTGTAACATTCCTCACTGTCAGTGAGGCATGTTACAGGTGGCACAGTGAGGCATGTTACAGAAAACCAAAACCAACATTTTAGCTGGAAAATTAGGGGGTCGTCATACGCCGGCAAAAAAAAAGTCAGTTACTTTGCTGAGTAACTAATTACTTTGCCAATGTAGTAACTGAGTCACTAACTCAATTACTTTTTTGGACAAGTAATTTGTAACTGTAACTAATTACTTTTTAAAAGGATGATGAGCAACACTGCCCCTGCCTATTGATTAGCACGCCTGTCCTCCTTATTAGGAGCCTTTAAAATCATAGCTAGGACTGCAATACACGGAGTGCCTTGACGTTGGCATTGCAGCTTAAAACAGGTATTTGCAAATGCATGTAACTAAACCTCTGTTTTTAATTGCATACAGTTAGACAGATTAATTTGGTTGAGTGCTTTTTTGGTTGGCAACCTTGAGCCTGGCTACTATGGGAAAAAAAATTATATTCCATATATATATATATAATTATATACTGCTAAAAACGCATCCTAACTCTCCCCCCTTTTTTATGTGATTAAAATTTTTATTCAAAACCAAAGTCCATAAATCTTTTGTGATGCAACTTTAATCCTTACACCATTACCAGTGGCAAAACTTCATGAAACTCACCCGGTGAATGTGAGTGAAATTCCTATTCACCAGACCACGTGACCTCTTTAACTAAAAAGAAGGTAAGATCAGGCTTGTTAGTGTGGGTCTGTAATCTTGCTGGTTTATAAGAAGAGATGTGGCTGGAATCTTGTTAATACTTCACCGCAATGTCAGTTATGAAGTGAAAAAACAGGACTATAGTGTAATACAATTTAATTAAAAATTGCTTAAAAAACATGCACCAAATGGCCGCTTACATTAGTAGGGGGTCTTTCCTCAGCACTGGAGGTATACAGCATAAATCACCAGGCTAGTGGAAGGTATGGCCGTCCTGCTCGCACTGTGTTGATCGACAAAAAACGGAAGTGGCCAGAAGTGACGTGCCCGGGAATGCACCTCCTGGTCACGTCACTTACGGCCACTTCCGGTCTTAATTATTAATTAATTATTATTAATTAATTATGGAATGTTATAGCATTTAAATTAGCACTATGCACTTTATTTTGTACATGCACAAGTTTTAGTCTAACCCGTTAAGTCACATTATTCATAGCGCCCCCTATCATTACACACCCCAATATCATGGGATACCCTATGTATTTGTGTATATGTAATAATAATAAAAAATGGTGCGCTAATTCAAAAAGCTATGCAGCAAAAATAGACGAATATGCACAAATGACTATCTCTAATTTTAACAAAAAAACAAAACAAAATGCAGTAATATGCGATAATGTAGCTTCTTGAATTAGCGCACCATTTTTTATTATTGTTATTACATATACACAAATATGCAGGGCATACCATGGTGTGAATCGTTGTGTTTTCAGATCAAGGAGCAACAGATGAATAAATACAGAGATTGCGGAGAATAGCCAGCCAGGAATAAAGCTACAGAAGACATCAACAGAATGTAAGAGGGAAATGGTAGACATTGCACACAATGTAGGAGCAAAATCTAGTCATTTATAGACCAAGCCCAATAGAGCCCAATAGAGCACAATAGAGAAACCTGTAGTGGGGGAACCGTCTGCTACTGCCAGGGATATAAGGCATGCCTAGACCAGAAAGGTCATGTGACCTGAAACCTCTGTAGAGTGAGGTGAGCCTGGTATAGATGGTGACAAATGTATCCACCTTTTCCCATTTCTCATTAAAGGGGTCTTTCTGTATACAGCACAATGAATGGATGTCCCTGTATACAGTACAGTACATAGATCTTATTACAACACAGTACAGAGCAGTCATCTCTCTATATACAATGCATGGCTCTATATATAGAGCTCCCTATAGTAGATGGTATTCTGCATTGTTACTGTATTGCTGGGATTTGTAGTCCTCTATACAGTAGTGGAACTACCAGGTTTCTTGGTCGAGGTCCACCTCTCGTTAAATGCACACATTTTCTGCAAAATCTCAGAATATAAACAAGGAAAAATAAAACATTTAAAATTGTGCTACACCAATGGGATATTAGGTTTAGTCACTCTTTGATTTCTGGAATGGAAAAATTAGTAGATGCTGGCGCCTGCCTGACAAATCCTATATGTGTAATAAGTATGTGCTATCCTCCAACATAGAACGTTTTTACATAAATACCATCAATAATAAATAGTGATACTGAATAAAAAACAAAACTGCACGTGATGTTGCTATATCATAAAATTAATAGAAAAGGTATATAAATAAATAGTCCATGTGCAACTCTTTGATTTCTACCTCCCTGAACTCCATATCAGATCTCATGGTTACTACTCACTTCTCTGCACACCACTTTCAAAGTGATTCTATGGCTGCCTCATCACCACTTAAAGAAAAACCTTACACACAGCAAGGAGCAATGATGAAAATTCAGCCACATGGTGGGATAACTATTACACAACTTAACTGAGCCAAAACTTTCAGCAGACTTGCAAAATGTTTGCAAAGAAAGTTGATCTGGAGTCTTCCTAGGCAGACTTACTGCCATTGTGCAACAAACTTGTAAAGTCTGGCAAGTTTAGTAATAGCTTAGCAAGTCATTTTCAAACTTCCAGCACAGTTACTTACTATCTGAGAAAAAAAAAATATCCCAAGCTTTAAACAACTCACGGAACACTATTTAATCCATCACTTGAAAATGAAAGTGTATGGCACAACTGCAAACCTACCAAGACATGGCCATCCACCTAAACTGACAGGCCAGGCAAGGAGAGCATTAATCAGAGAAGCAGCCAAGAGGCCCATGGTAACTCTGGAGGAGATGCAGAGATCCACAACTCAGGCAGGAGAATCTGTCCACAGGACAACTATTAGTTGTGCACTCCACAAACCTGGCCTTTATGAAAGAGTGGCAAGAAGAAAGCCATTGTTGAAAGAAAACCATAAGAAGTCCAGTTTTCTGTTTGCGAGAAGCCATGTGGGGGACACAGCAAACATGTGGAAGAAGGTGCTCTGGTCAGATGGGACCAAAAGTTTACTTTTTGGCCTAAAAGCAAAACTCCATGTGTGGTGGAAAACTAACACTGCACATCACCCTGAACACACCATTCCCACCAGGGGGGCAGATGTTTACCTTCCAGCAGGACAATGACCCTAAACATACAGCCCGAGTTACAATAGAATGGTTTAGATCAAAGCATATTCATGTGTTAGAATGGCCCAGTCAAAGTCCAGACCTAAATCCAATTGAGAATCTGTGGCAAGACTTGAAAATTACTGTTAAGAGATGCTCTCCATCCAATTTGACAGAGCTTGAGTTATTTTACAAAGAAGAATGGGCAAAAATGTCACTCTCCAGATTTTCAAAACTGGTAGAGACATACCCAAAAAGACTTGCAGCTGTAATTACAGTAAAATATGGTTCTATTGACTAAGGGTGCTAAATACAAATGCATGGCACACTTCTCAGATATTTATTTGAGAAGCATTTTCCTTCCACTTCACCTATCCCTGCTAAAAAGGAGTACCACTACTAACTAAAAATGTAAGCTATTATGTAGTGTGCTTAATGTAATTTACCTCTACTTCATGTATATTCTACTTCTTTTCCCTTAATACAAATGGCTAAAGCGTGTTAGGACAAGCTATTTCTTAGCATACTCACTTGGATACGATTCAGCCAGTAGCACACATCTGTGAACGTCTTCCTAGATGTAACATCATACATAATCACTATACCATCTGCTTTTCTGAAGAACTGTTCTGTAATACTATGAAACCTGTTAGAAATAATAATAATAATTCAGTCATTTACATTTAATAAGCAAATGTTGAAATTATTTTGGCAAACTTGAATGGCTTCTGTTTCTATAGTTCTTGGTGATGAATATAGTTACTATTATCTCCCTTGACAATTGCCACCATAGGAAGCTGGCACTCATGCATGCTTACTCCCAAGCCAGATTTCCTTGTCCATATGACACCTCTCCCTACTCACTGATTGTGATTGGCAGCAGTGGGAGCCAATGGTTCTGGTGCTGCATCTCAGCCAGTGAGGAGGGAGAGACCCGAGAGAGACGCTGCTCTTGTGCATATTGCTGGATTGAGATTGGACTCAGGTAAGTATTGGGGGGGGGGGGAAGCTGAGGAGGGAGCTGCACGCTGGAGGTTTTTACCTTTTACGCACATAATGTATAAAGGTAAAAAACCTTCAGCCTCTAGAGCCACTTTAAAGCAGCATTAAACCCAAAACCAAAAATGAATTAAATTGCAGCTTAGCAATTCTTGTGACTGTATTATTTACAGCAGGAGCTTGGTCAGGACAGTGACAAGCAGTCAGGACAGAGGGTCAGGGGTCCTACAGCCAAATAGGACATCCAGAGGAGAATGAAAACTTCTCCTATATGCTTTAATCAGACACTGATAAAAGTCACAAGACTGCTATATACTGCTGGTGAGGAAAGGAATTTAGCAGTTTATATTTACTAACATAATTGTATTTCCATGTTCTGCAAACTGTGGGAGACCAGATATAGTGAATGCATGGTCCTGGGTTTAGTTAAACTTTAAAGTAAACCTTAAGTGGTGGGTATTGAACTGAAGTGCAATATGCAGCTGTTTGTGAATACTTGGATGTAGGTTAAAAATGTATACTTTGGATATGTTCTACATGTTTTTTTTTTTTTTTTGCATTATATATACTGCCTATCTGCAATTGAACAAAGCCACAATTATTACATTACAGGACTTTATAGAGTATGGGTACACTAATTTCAAACAAAGGGACTTTAGACAATATTTAAAAAAAAAAAGCTTTACCTACCTTTCCTGTCCAGCTGTGTCCCAGAGCTGAAGTACATATTGCTTGTTGTCAATAGTTAGAGCTTTAAAATGATAGTCTATTCCTAAAAAAATAAGAACAAATTAAATACCTATACTGTATGGGCACTGCACAGACACAGCTAAAACAGAGAAGAAACAGTTCTCAAACACTATTGATTGGAAGACTATTAGTGTGTGTGGGGGTGTGCTACTGTGCAAAAAGGGCTCCAGAAATCTAAAAGTGCCTGTAACTTCAAGCAAAGATTTTCCAGACAAAATGTCAATTGTTTCTTATTCTGTGGATTAAAATAGAAGATCCTTTTTAATGTGGTACATGTTGGTTAACATGGTTGTAAATCTCAGTCATGAAATATGAACAAAGCATATTCCTCTATAGTGTGTAATAGTGTCAATTAAGAGCACTGCATGTCATCTCTGCCTGTTTCTTTGTTCCTCTGCTATCAAAATTAATCACTTCAACAAGACAAGTTTTCCTGACACCAAGAGAAAAATGGTGACGATAAGGGATATCCAGTGGATTTATAGCCTCAGCTCTGTTCCTGTATGCTGTGTGAAGGGGGGTGTGTCTGTTCCAGGGGTGTATTTAGGTTTTGTGCTGCCCTAGGTCTGACTAAACTCGTGCACCCCTAATTTAAATATGACCCACCCCTTTCTGTCAAGGCCACACCCCTTGCGGGTTAAGACCCACCCTGAAATTTCCAAGTGGGGACACTAGTTCTGATAGCCTGGGGGGGGGTAATGATTCCCTTAATTTGCATAGATTTCCTCTCACTTCCTGTTTAGCTATGGGACAGGAAGTGAAGGGAAATCTCTGCAATGGGACAGGGATGGTAAAAAATTAGAAGCGACACCCCCCGCCCACAGTTGCAGAATGCCAACCGCCCACATACTGGAAGCAGTGCAGCCGATTTATGGGGGCGATAAACTAATTTGTCTAACAGTGTAGCGCAAGCCAGTGGGGACACTGTCCGTGCTGCCCCACTGCAAAGTGCTGCCCTAGGCCTGGGCCTTGTTAGCCTAGGCCAGGATACAGCATTGGTCTGTTCCCTTCAATCAACTCTCAAAGCTCTTTTCACTGGGAGTGTAACTTCAGTAATTTTAAGACAAATTTCACAGAGCCCTGTAGACTAATATAGTATTAGACCAGTAAACAACAAGAAAAAGAAGAAGAGAAACAAAAGATAAAAAAGAAAAGAAAAGAAAAAACAAAGTTACCATGGCTTAGTATTCCCAAATAGGGGGCCTATCCCTGAAGCAGTTTATCTTTGACCAGTTGTGTGGGCACAAAGCCAGGGACCTCCAACCACGGCTGCCACACAAAGTAAAATTTACGAGAAACATTTCTATGTTGATATTTCAGATTTTCACGTATGAGCATAGCATTCACTCATTCCACCCATTGCCGTCTGGTGGATACCCAGAAGATAATCCAGTATTGGGCAATCAGTTTATGCACGGTATGCAGTAGCTAAAGAACCGCAGTATGAGCTTGTAAAGTTAGGGATTCTTCCTCCAGGGCACCCAACAGACACACAAGAGGGGTTCTTGTTATCCTAAACATATATACATGTGAGATTGTATCTAAAACCTCAGTCCAGTAACAAACTAATTTAGGGCATCCCCAGATCATGTGAATATGGTCACCATGATCACGTTCACATTTTAGACATAATGGGTTTCTTAATTTCCTCGTATCAGTGTAGTTGGACT
Source organism: Rana kukunoris (assembly GCA_029574335.1). NCBI lineage: Eukaryota > Metazoa > Chordata > Amphibia > Anura > Ranidae > Rana > Rana kukunoris. Next base: position 361,759,761 of record CM056050.1, on the reverse strand, counting down.
GGTGTCCTATAAACCCTGTGCAGTAAATATATATATGTGAGAGCTTTGGGATGCTGAGACCAAGACGATAGGGGCAGATGATAGACAGATTTCCCAGGTTTCGCCATCAATAGAGCTTATATCCTTCTCCCATGCCTTCCTACATGGCAATTCAGCCGGATTCTGAAGGGCATTGAGGAAAACAGGAGTAGCCTCTAGAGATCATGCCTTTTTTTTACCCCTCCAAGAGCACCTCCTGAATCACTGGGTGGTTACTTGGATGGAGCCAGACAGACCTTGACTGTGATTGAACGGCATGCTTTAAGCCTCGTACACACGTACGAGATTGACGGTGGTAAAAAGTCCGCCAGGAATCCCGAGGGGAAAACTTTTTCCCCTACACACGACCGGGTTTCCCGACAGGAAAACTGCAATGAGAGATTTGGTCAGGAATCCCGGCCATGTGTATACACCATCGCAGTGTTTCCTGAAGGAAAACTGCCAGAAATCCCGGCAAGAAAAAAGAGAGCTTGTTCTCTTTTTTTCCAGTAGTTTTCCTGTTGGGAAATCTGCGATGGAGCATACACACGACTGGTTTTCCCGGCCAAAAGCTCTCATGGCAGTTTTTCCGATGGGAAAAATGGTCGTGTCTATGAGGCTTTAGTTGTGTATATATATCTGTCAAATTGGCCTCTGATATATAATGGCCTCGACCCATTATATAATTGAGAAATATAGTGTATTCCTGCTTTCTCCTTGTCCTAAAAAAACCCAATTTGAGCACCTCCTGATAATTAGAGCTTCGCCATAATGGGGTATGAGGTAAGAACCCTTGTATGCCCAGCAGTTTTTTAAGATGACACCAGAGAGTGCGTAATAGGACTAAAGTCGGTACTGTAACACTGTACTATCTTAAGTGTACTTGCCCAAGTTGGCTTTACATTCATTTAGTGGGTGCCATTTTTCTGCATGTTGGTGTTTACTAGGCAAGAGTCACAAACCAAGATACGCCTAAAAATAGGCCATCCTACCCTGACGTATCTTACTTACACCGGCGTGGCGTGGGTGCAAATATGGTCTGTACGTATGTTGCTTCTCCCATTGATTAGGCATTCACATAGGCAAATGAGGGAAATACGGCAATTCGCGAATGTACTTGCACCCGGCACATGATATACGCGGTTTGCGTGAGTTTTACGGCCGGCGTAAAGTTATTCCCCATAGATGAGGCGCAACCCATGCAAAGTTATGGACCAGGGAACACAACCCTACGTATTGTACGTTGGACGTCTGTGAATATGGGCCAACGTGGGTGTGGTTGGGCGTAGGTTACGTTAACGGCGTACACAGTGATCCGGCGTATCTTAGGCAATTGTTCCGATGTGGTTGTGTGCATGCACACGGGGATACGTCCACGTCGACACATGCGCAGTTCATTTTAAGTACTTGCCTGGCGCCCGGCCCATCATTTGCATGGGGTCACGCTTCATTATCATGGATCACGCCCACTTCCAGCCCACTTCCACCTACACCAGCCTGCACCTTCAAAATGTACGCTATGCCGGCGCAGAGTTGGGAGCAATAGCTTGCTGAATTCAGTGCATGCCTCTCCACGCTGCGCCACCGTAGCGTACTATGTGTGCGCTACGCCCGCGTAAATATCTCTGTGAATCTGGGCCAATGAGTTTACAGCAAGTCCAGTTTGTTCCTGCTTTACTGGTGCAAAGGGATTCATTGTTTCTTTGTGTTTATTACATATACATATTGTCACAATCAAACAGGGACTTTTTAGCTTTCCAGAAAATATTTTTTAGTGTGACTGATTATATTCTTTAAATACCAGTCACCAAACAAATAATATCTTGTATTTCTTCAAAATTCATATACAGCATAATAATAATAATAAAATGCATGAATGAGACCATTCTATTTTTCTCATCTTTCGGTTCTCAGTAAAACAAAGAACTGAACTTAGAACTTCATCATTCTACATCTGTGATGCCAAGAAGTTTTTTATTGTAAAGCTTTGTATTTGTAGGAGTTAAAACATTTAAAAACGAACGTGCTACATGCAACAAATATTAAAATGTCAGTTGCTAAAAAGTAACTTAAATAATTGCAGTGGTGCAATGAACGTATGTACAAAAAAGGAAATGAGTGAAAATATATTGCTGTTTCCTTTTCTACATTGTTTCCACTACAAGGACATAATATATGTGTATGCCACCCAGTGCTAGGCACAGATACCTGTATTATCAGCAAAATAGTTTTGTCTGAACTTAAGCAGAAGCTTCCTTTTCTTTTACTTTATGCCAAGGCTGAGTTATCCTTGGTCATCTCCATAGCAAAGACGTAAATTCATTGCTTTCTTTATAGTCTAAACTCATGTCTAACCTTTTTTAACCCTTCCGCTGTACTGCAACAATGCATAGCAACTGATATTGTGAACTACAAACAAGAAACATATGCTTCTATATAAAACCAAATGTATACATTTATATTTGTTCATTTTTACACATACAACTTAACATGCAATTACAACTAACTGATATTGTAAAGGGCCTCTCTCATTGCTTCTGGGTTACTTGGGGGCAGGGCTGGACTGGGACAAAAATTTGGCCCTAAACTTCATCCAGACTGGCCCACTTTGACAGGTCTCTCCCATGGTGGCCGGACAACTCCCGCACCCCTCAGGCCACCCAAGCCCCCTCTCCCCCTTCACTAGCCACTAGCTGTTCTACTTTATTAGAGTAGAACGGCTGGTACTGGTACTCTTATAGGCAGTACCAGTGGGGAAGCTAGACATTATTTCACCCGGGGGAAAGAATCAGTTTGGTGCAAGATTAGGCAGAAGTGAGTAACTCCCAGGCCATAGCTGTTGAGTCAGCTATCTGTCCCTTCCCCATGCTCCTCTGTCGTCCCCCTGCTTCTTTGTTCCCCCCAGGTGAGCACTGCGGGAAGGGAGAGGAGCGGAGGGGTGGTGGTCTGCTGTCACTGAAGACGGCCCACTGAGCCATCGGCTCCCTGTAGTCCCAATGGCCAGTTCATCCCTGCTTGGGGGTGTGCTATATATCCTCCCACATTGGTAATTGATATATATTCTTTGATCACAGACTCTATCACTCTGGACTGGTGTCATAGGGGCATATATGCCCCACTAGTGTCCTTGTGAATGCACTTAATTCAATATAGTATGCCCCATTTTACTACCCTGGGGTACCACCTCACAGCTATTCTAATAAGCAGGACACAACTCAGTTTTATGTACTGTGTGATGTTGTGACAAATTTCTGTAAGTATAACAGTAGCCTTTATTTATATGTATTTAAAGTGGATGTAAACCCAATTCATGAAATTTGAGCTGGGCACATTTATCTGCAGTATTTTGATATCTCTCTTCAAAGAGCTAAGTCCCACAGCTCTCTCCTGAACAGTTCCTCTGTTATCAGCCTGATAATGCCTGCCAAATTCTCTGACACATCAGATAAAAGCAGAAAAATAAATTACCGCTCTCCAAGCCACTGAACCCTCACGTTGCTCCCGCCCGACTCAAAACCAACAGATGCTGGCTCTGCACAAATCCATTAAGTAAGAACACATCCTGGACTGCCACACTCTGTTGAATGGCTTCTTGTATGAAATCAAATGCGATCTAGATAAAAGCAGCCTGACATTTCTGTCAGGGGAGGTTGCTAAAATAGATTAGCAGGCAGCTGGTCCTGTTACAATACACCTCTGAGAGTCTCTGCCTATGTGGAGAGGGGGTGTGTGTCTTTCCTCCAATTAGCAATGTTAGCTATTTTGGCTGTATACCCAGACATCACACTCTGTGTTAACCAGGAATAAAAATTCCTAACATGATCTGAACATTCTAAACAGTATATAAATGTGAAGACAGAAGATATACATGTAAAACCTATGTAGGGAGATTTGGTTCATCTCTGTGTATCATCTGAGGCTGTTCGCTTCACTGGGTGAATGGAGGGATTACATCCACTTTAAGCTTTGACTTTGCATATGTAAAACAAAGATATTGTACATAGATATTGTAAACTACCTATTACTTCAAAAGCAAATGGTACCCCCGCCCCCAGCAGCTGGTTACCGACCCCCTCTAGCAGAAAGGATTGTGACCAATAGCATAGACATTAGGTTAGTGACTAGGTCTGCATTAAAGTTTATTTAAAACAAAGAACAAACATATAATATATTGCAGTTTACCATTCCTTATATGTGGTGGCCAAATTTGTTTTCTTTTCAGGCTTTTTTTCACTTTGTGATCCTGCCAGTAATGCAATGTTGCTGTGTTTCAATTGGCTGTGCAGGACCATGTACTGCTGCAGGAGAGACTGTCTGTTGATAGAGGACCACATACTGCATGTTCGAGTTTTACTGTGGTATCGGACCACAGAGCTACTAGGAGGAGTCTACAGTCATCGTCATTCACTGAACCAGCAGGACAGGTGAGAAGCCTCTAGCCATATTCTGCTCACTTTCTCAGGCTTTTGAGATGACAAATAACCTCACAAGAGAGGAGTGATCATTCCACCAGAAAGTATGGGTCTAATGGAGGTCTGTGTCACATGGTGAACTGTATCTATATTATGTTAAAACTGACTTACCCACCCTATTCCTTGCAAGAGTTTTCCTGTTAATAAAGCATATTTAAACTGTTTTCAGTTATGTCAGTAGTCAGTAAGCCCATCGGATCCAGTGCTGTGCATGAGCCCAGCAGCTCCAGCCACTGGCTCCCATCTCATTGGACAGATTGATAGCAACTGGAGCACAGAGCAAGTAAATATAACATGTTTGTTATTTTTATTTAAAAAAAAAAATCCAAACAGGGGCGTGGCTACCGCGCAGCTGAATGGCCGTGTGATTGCGCTGCTCCGCTCCAGACACGGGAACCGCTGACTACTGAAGCGACGGAGGCACTTAATTTTTATCAGTTTTCCTGCCTTAAGGTCTGTGGAAGCTCAGGGGATGACCCGCAAAAGGAAGGAGACGGCGAAACCTAAGAAATTAGATGATTTCTACCCGCCGAAAAATCGCGGCCTACCTCAAGATGGCGCCGGATCTGAAGCCATCTCTCCTTCCTCTTCCTGCAGCTCCCGATCGGCTGCATCTAGCCCTGAGGCGCTGGATGGCTCCACGCAGAGATCTCCAGAGGTGTCCACCCCGCTATCTCGCAGCCCTGCTAAATCCAAACCACGCTTGGATAGAGAAACAGGTCAGATGAGCACGGGGCATGAATCAATGGACGACAGGAGGGAGCTAGTGGATCCTTTCACTGCGTTCCCCACCTCAGGCAAAATGGTGTCTGACACCACACTGAAGGACATGTTGGTCTCCCTCCGTAGCTCCATGCATGCAGACATGCTGCAGTGCATGAAGAAATTTAAATCAGATCTAGGGGAGCTGGGAGGACGGGTGGCCCACATAGAGGAAAAAATGGGAGAGTTTGCGGTGTCCCACAACACTCTAATTGATGCCCATTCTGACCACTCTGATGAGATAGCGTGGCTGAGGGCAAAGGTTGCAGATTTAGAGGACAGATCAAGGAGGAACAACGTGAAGATTTGGGGGGGTTCCTGAAACTGTGCTCCCTGCACAACTTCAACAATATGCTAGAGATCTTTTATAACAGTTCCTCCCATCTGTACCAGAATCTGAGTTACAAGTGGATAGGATTCACAGATTGCCCAAACCATCTCATCTCCCAGACAATATACCCCGTGATGTTCTGATGAGAGTGCACTTTTATCGAGTAAAGGAACAACTTGTGACTACGTTCAGGAAAACCCAGCAACTTCCAGAAAAATTTGCTCATGTTCAACTGTTCGCTGACTTGTCACAGTTCACCATGCAAAAATGTAAGTCATTGCTTCCTGTAACTAAAGCTCTCTCCGTAACCACAATATCCCATATCGCTGGGGATACCCAGTGAAGATTACAGTCACCTATGACGGGAAGGATACAGTGGTTTCAGAACTGGACGAGGGACTTACATTGCTCCGCTCTCTGGACATTCTCCCGGACCAGCCAGCTGCAGGTTCATCACCTCCTATGAGGATCAAGCAACGCTACGAATGGCAGACAGTGACAAAGAAGAAAACTGTCAAGAAACGTACGTGATTGTGCTTCTGTTGCTTTACTAGTTCCATTTGCTACGGGGTTCCGCTGTGTTCTGGAGATCCTGCTTGATTGAGTTTCCCTCCTTGGTTATGGGCAGAGAATATGCCATCTGGTTCTTGTTTACACAAGATTTTTTATTGTGTTACGTTATCTCTTGCTTTTTCGCTCTTTTACTTTTATTTTTGATGACTGTGTCTTTTCTCTTTACCCCATCTTCTCCTCACCCCCCTTGGTCTGACCCGCCTTTGGAACATCTCAGCCTCTCCGCTATGGGATGGACTGTTCTCTTCACCTCGAGATGTTACTACCTGCACATAGACTCTGGTCTCATACTTCAATGGTTAATGGCCCTTAACATTGTGTCGTTTAATGTAAATGGCCTTAATCACCCAGCTAAGAGGGCCTCTGTTTGGAGAGAAGCTACAGCCCCCCGGGCAGACGTGCTCTGCATCCACTGCATCCAAGAGACACATTTTTTAGCTGATAAGTCGCCCAGGTTTCAAAATAAAAAATTCCTGCATATTTTTATGGCCTCTGCCCTTGCCAAGCGCAAAGGTGTTTTGGTAGCCATTAGTGACTCAGTTGCTTTTTTAAGATATTGCAGATTCATTCAGATCCAGGAGGGAGGTATATTATTTTAGTAGGAGAATTGAACAATAAACTTTTCACCATTGCCAACTTGTACGCACCGAACTCCCACCAACTACTTTTCTAAATAGACTATATTCTAAGATTGCCTCACTCCGTCAAGGATCTCTGGTGATATGTGGTGATCACAATCTGACAGTGGACCACGCACTGGACAATTCCTCTACAGCATGCCGCCCACCTCCTCAACTTCAACAATTTCTCCATTCTGAAGATGTTTTTGATGTGTGGAGATTCTATAATGCAAATGAGCGTGATTATACCTATCACTCTTCTAGATATAATTCGTATTCGAGGATTGATTTTATTTTTGTAGACAAAATATTGCTGCCGGCTGTGTCTTCCTCCGCCATCCATACTATCTCATGGTCAGACCATGCGCCTATGTCAATCACGGTGGCGGAGGGACACACTCCCAGTCCTGCCTATGTATGGCGAGCTAATTCTCGTATTTTCCAGATGCCTTCACATGAAGCTACCATTAATGACTCCCTATCTAAGTTTTTTGCTGAAAATGTGGGCTCTGTCTCAGCCCCTGCTACGCTATGGTGTGCCCACAAGGCATTTATACGGGGTATTATTTTACAAATATGCACAAGGGAGAAGAAGCAGAGAAACCAAAAAATTGATAGTCTTCTTGAAGATATAAAGAATTTAGAGACCCCAAACAAATCCAATGCCACTGAATTGTTAGCTCAGAAACTAGCACAATGCCGTTTTGATCTCAGACTCCTTCTCATTGAGAATAATGACAAGCACCATCATAATCTGAAATTAACTCACTATTCTTCCGCAAATTGTGCAGGTACATTTTTGGCCCAACAACTTAAATCCGCAAGGGTGAAATCAAAGATTCCATATTTGCTCCATCCGGAGGATAATCATAAGATTATTAATCCTAAAGACATTGCGGATTCTTTTGCTGAGTAATATTTAGATTTGTATAATCTGGAGAAGGACTCTAACACTCCTCAGGCTTTGGAGAGTACTATTCAAGAATTTTTGCTGAAGGTTGACCTTCCTTCTCTTTTCCAGTCACAACTTGAAACATTGAATGCACCCATTTCGGACTCTAAGATCAAGAAGACTATCAAACTACTTCCGCTAGGTAAATCTCCTGGCCCTGCCTCCCGAATGATTATTATACAATTTTTCAAAATAACTTGGTTCCGACTCTTCGAGCAGTGTTTTTGGATGCAGTGTCCTCTGCTTTGTTCCCCTTTGAGGTGCTTAACCACTTGCTTACTGGGCACATATACCCCCCTCCTGCCCAGGTGAAATCTCAGCTTCCGGCACTGCATCGCTTTAACTGACAATTGCGCGGTCGTGCGACGTGGCTCCCAAACAAGATTGACGTCCTTTTTTCCCCACAAGTAGAGCTTTCTTTTGGTGATATTTGATCGCCTGTGCGGTTTTTATTTTTTGCGCTATAAACAAAAAAGAGCGACAATTTTGAAAAAAAATACAATATTTTTTACTTGTTGCTATAATAAATATCCCAATTAAAAAAAAAAAAAAAAACTTTTTTTTTCTCAGTTTAGGGCGATACGTATTCTTCTACATATTTTTGGTTAAAAAAAAAAAATAAACGCAATAAGCGACTGGTTTGCGCAAAAGTTATAGCGCCTACAAAATAGGGGACAGAATTGTTATTATTATTTTTTTTTTTACTAGAAATGGCGGCGATCTGCGACGTTATGGCGGACACATCGGAAACTTTTTACACATTTTTGGTGCCATTCACATTTATACTGCGATCAGTGCAATAAATATGCACTAATTACTGTATAAATGTGACTGGCATTGAAGGGGTTAACACTAGGGGGTGAGGAAGGGGATAAATGTATTCCCTACATAGTGTTCTAACTGTGGGGGGAGGGGGGGTGACTGGGGGAGGTGACCGATCTGTGTCCCTATGTACAAGGGACACAGATCTGTCTCCTCTCCAGAGACAGGACGCCGTCTCTGTGTAAAACGGCAATGAGAGATGATCTCATATGTTTACATATGAGATCATCTCTCATTGGCCGCACAGATCGCATCGCAAACGGCCACTCTGATTGGCCGTTCGCGGCGATCTGTGATTGGCTGCGTCCAGTTGGCAAGACAAAGGAATTAATTTTGTTACTGAATTATTTCACAATGGGTCACTCCTTTCCTTTGAGTCTTTGCAGAACAAGTTTGCCTTAGCCCCCTCTGACCATTTCAAATATATCCGAGTATCTCACTGTTGGGTCTATTAACCACTTGCTTACTGGGCACATCGCACTCCCTTCCTGAGCAGGTGAAATTTCAGCTTCCGGCACTGCGTCGCTTTAACTGACAATTGCGCGGTCGTGTGACATGGCTCCCAAACAAAATTGACGTCCTTTTTTCCCCACAAATAGAGCTTTCTTTTGGTGGTATTTGATCATCTCTGCGGTTTTAATTTTTTGCTCTATAAACAAAAAAAGAGCAACAATTTTGAAAAAAACAAACAATATTTTTTACTTGTTGCTATAATAAAATAGCCCAATTTTTTTCTTAGTTTAGGTCGATATGCATTCTTCTACATATTTTTGGTAAAAAAAACAAAAAAATCGCAATAAGCGACTGGTTTGCGCAAAAGTTATAGCGCTTACAAAAAAGGGGACAGAATTATTATTAATTTTTATTATTTATTTTTTACTAGTAATGGCGGTGATCTGCGATTTTTATTGGGACTGCGACATTATGGCGGACACATCGGACACTTTTGACACGTTTTTGGCCCCATTCACATGTATACAGCGATCAGTGTTATTAATATGCACTAATTACTGTATAAATGTGACTGGCATTGAAGGGGTTAACACTAGGGGTGAGGAAGGGGTTAAATGTGTACCCTGCATTGTGTTCTAACTGTGGGGAGAGGGGGGTGACTGGGGGTGGTGACCGATATGTGTCCCTATGTACAAGGGACACAGATCGTTCTCCTCTCTCCCTGACAGGACGTGGATCTGTGTGTTTACACACACAGATCTACGTCCTTGTCCTGTAACCGCCGATCGCGAGTGCCTGACGGACATCGCGGCCGCCAGGCACGCGCATCGGCATCTCAGGGCCTGGAGGAACAGATGCCGACTTTATACGGTGGCCCAGAGAAGTAGAACCACCCTGGGGCCGTACAAAGTCGTACGGCCGTCGGGAAGTGGTTAAGTTACACCAGGTATTTTTACCAAAGGAAATCTGGCGTTTTTACTCTACTACTCCAGTCCCTCAAAAAGGTATCGCCTTTTTTTATAACCTCTTTCAAAACAAACTACAGTTTATAAAGTCCCTACCCTATGCAAAATGGGAGACTGATTTAGGAGAGACTTTTACAGATGCGCAGTGGACCTATGCGTTTAGATCGCTATATAAGGCCTCTGGGTGTGTTAATCACTGGCAGCTGTCTCAAAAGATAGCTCTAAGGTGGTATCTCACTCCCTATAGGATTTCTAAATTTGGCAATGCTAGTTCCCCATTGTGTTGGAGGAATTGTGGAATGACGGGCAACTTAGTCCACATGTTGTGGTCTTGCAAACATCTGACTAGTTTCTGGAATTCTACTTTCTCTTACATTTCTAGGATCACTGGCGTTCTGACGAGACCTAGCCATAGATTAGCGATTTTGCATATTGGCATTGAAACATTTCTCCCTGATTTCAGAGTTGTAGTTACCCACATTCTTTTAGCGGCTAGGACACTTTTAGCACAACACTGGAAAGTGGATAAAGCCCCTAACGTCTCGGAAATTGTCTGGATTGTCCAATCAAATTGTGTTAATGAATCTCTTCTGGCTAGCAGGCGAAGCAATAGAGATAAGTTTGACTCTAATTGGCGTATTTGGAAATCTTGGTATAGTGATAAGCCCTAGCTCCTCTCAAAGTATGACAGTTTCTGAGTATATGAGAATTGCATTTCTTTATCTAGTTATTACTTATAATGAGTAATTGATACATTTTGTGCCCTCTCAATGGTCCGACCACAGATCATTCCTTTCCTTTCCCTTCCCTTACCTTTCTCTTTCCTTTGTATTTTATGTGTTTATTCCTAAACTCATCTTCTCCCTGTTATGATGCAGTAATCTATTTTTGATGATGTTCCGAGTTAACCTACCTATTTACATTTTTTTGTCTATCTTTACTTTATATCTGTATGTACGGCGGTTATTTTTTGCTGTATCATTTGCCTTGTTACCTTTGTACTATAATGTTTTCTTCTTTTTTTTTTTCAATAAAAAACAATTAAAATAAATAAATAATTTAAAACCTTTAAAACCCCTTTAACTAATGAAGTCCAAGGTGTTGAATGTTCTCATTCAGCCTCACAATTGAGGTTCACGGTGGTAGATCGTATACTAAAGAATAGAAGAGGTGGCAGCTGAATTTATTCAATTTATATACAGTATATACAAAGTTTCTTGGACCGCAATACATGGACCATATGAGCACCAAAACACAAACTTTTTCTATAAAATTACAAGGGAGCGCTTAAATATATTACTATTATTTACAAAAATAAAAATAATATAATGAAAGAAAAAAACAATTGTGTACCACATATGACCGTGATAAAAAAAAACAGATGAAAATATCATCAGAATTTCATATAGAATATTGAACTTCATTCAATACTAGATAACTAGAAAATAAATAAAGTATATTAATATAATAATTAGCAGTTCTTCAATAAAGGAGTTAATATAAAAGTCCTAAACGACTGTGACTCTTCTTGTGTAGTAAGATGACTCTTCTCAAAGGAATTGAAAATAAACCTTCACCAGCTGAACAGTTGGTCACCCAAAGTGCTCAAATATGATTACTGCTTACCAGATGAAATTGACCACTTTAACTAAAAAGTAGGTCTGGTGCGCTTGTGTGCAAGACACTGCTTGCTGTTAATGATGGATGCTGAACAGACAAGATAGATTCCTCCTGCCGGGGATCATGAGTGGGATATATGCAGAAAATGACAGAGGAATCGAAAATAGTGTAATCTCATTTATTCAAAAAAATATAAAACTAAAAAGCCAAATGGTTTGCTTACAAGTAAAGTGCCTTAGCCCGGTGTACCATCATACTCTGCTCCCCATCACAGAATGCTGCGGAAGTGCTGTGGTGGCCAACTGTGCATGCGTTCCAAATGCATCTGCGATGCGTTCCAATGGATTTACGACAGTGCACACCAGCGAAACCTCGTTCGGCATCCAGGCTCTTTCCTTAACATCCCCGTGGATTGGAGGATGTTAAAAAAAGAACCAGGAGGCCGAGCGAGCGGAGCTGGTGTGTACTGTAGTAAATCCATTGGTACGCATCACAATTGCGTTTGGAACGCATCGCGCATGCGCAGTTGGCCACTACGGCACTTCCAGAGCATTGTGTGATAGGGAGCCGAATATGACGCGTCGCGGGCACAGATGCTGCATGCGTGTCTGGTGGCTGAATGGCGCCTCACAGCTCTCACCCGAAGCTGCCGTGCGTTTCACCTCACTAAACACACAGACCAAAGGGACCGGAAGTGACGTGACCAAGGTTCGCCTCGATGTACGTTTCGTAAGATTTTACGTTATCAGGAAGGGTTCATTGGTCACTAGGGGCATGGGAGTTATATAGCATGAGTTAACGCCTCACTCAGAGGGAAATTGATTTTGTTAACACTGTCAGTCACGGTGCCGGTTCATATCTGACATTAACAACAATGGCCTCTCTTAGTTATAATATGCATAGTTAAAACCACGTGGAATTGAGTTAAATTGGTACACGATTGTTTTTTTTTTTTAATTATATATTGGAAATTAGCTGTATGATCCTTTGTTATTTTACATATCTGGGTTGTTGGTGTTGGCCCTGTTGCAGGAGTACCAACATTGTACCTTGACTTTGCTTTTCTGCATAAATTATGATGGATACCAGGGGAATATGCATGCTAATGCTGGATAGTGGAGGGTTATGACAGCAAAGCCACTGGATGCTAATGCAACCAGAGTGCACAAATTGCTTGATGCGGCTGAAAAATTCACTTTACTCCAGGGGAGTACAAGCACAAAAAACACTAGATAGCATAGTATGAAAGGTAAAAACCAGTGAGGCTGAGAAGCCCTCCACCTAATAGAAACATAAAGCAAAGCATCTAAACCACAGGTGTCGAACACAAGGCCTGAGGGCCAAATCTGGCCCTCCATACCATTTCATGTGGCCCTCTCCACCTCTCCTGCAGCTGCAGGAGAGCTCCAGCCCTCCTCTGGTCCTCCTCCAGACCCCTTTCTGCTTTGAAAGCATAGCATCCAGCATTCCTCCCAGCAGCAGCATAAGAAAAGGGGGGAACACTGTGATGTAAGGGAGAGTGGGGGACTCAACTTCTGATGGTGGGGTGGCTTTTGACATCTAATGTAAGGGGAAGGTATGCGCTGGGCATCTAATCTTACAGATGAAACCGGTCCTTTTGAGGGTAATCGTAATTCTGATGTGGCCAGCGATGAAATAGAGTTTGACACCCCTGATCTAAACTGTGTCTCAGCATTAAGCTATATAGAAGAGAAAGAAAACACCAGGTTGACGCCATATAATCTTGCAAAGCATATTTCTTAATTATGCAAATTGTTTTGATGCATTATGCTGGGGTGAATTGTTTAAAAAAAACTAGTACTATTTTGCGTTTTATTGTGCTGTCAAACTACGGTAAAGAATATAATTTAAAAAGGCTTTGCAGCCACCCAACTTGTAATGAATAAAAGCAATATAAATGGTATATACTGTATTCCAATAACCTGTGGATACCTTATTGCATTCATGCAACAATATTGAAGTCCAATCTTGCTAGTAGAACATATGTTTTTATAAACATAGGTGTATAACAATATAATAAATCTAAATATTCATTATTAATATAGTGATTCTTCAGTGCCACACCTCCTTGGTACAATTGGGTGCTGATAAATAAATCCACACGTGTCATCTCTGTGCTTACAAAACTCTCACCTTCATAGAAAATGTGCCAAATAATCAATCAATTAGTAGCTATGGGGTGATGTCCAACCCCCCCGATACTCCTAGTATAGTAAGGTTCTGGTCCCTTTAAGGCACCAGATCACTCATGCGATTATCAGCATGTCAGGAAAAAACATATGAAAAGCCTCCAATGGTGAAGTATTTGAATATACAGTATATTGTTTTTATTTGGTTATAATTGCACTTACAAATAAAAGCTTAAAAAAGCCAAAAAAATATGTCAATAAATGGGGGTAAGCAACCTTGTACATCACTTCCGGTCTGTGACTGCCTCCAATGCATCCTACGCATTAGGTCATCATGTGACTTTATCAGGAGACTTTATTAGGGGTGTGGACATGACATAACGCGTAGGGTAAGACATTGTTCATATCGGTTCTTGACATATTTTGTGATGTTTTTAAAGCTTTTTTTTGTAAGTGCAATTTTAACCAAATAAAACCTATATATTCAAATACTGCACCATGAGAGACTTTCCATATGTTTTTCCTGAAGATCACATGAGTAATCCTGTGACTTAAATGGACCAGAACCTTATTATACTAGGGGTATCTGTAACAACATCTGAAGGGCCCCAAGTGTACAAGGGGTTTTGACAATACCCTATAACTACTAATTGGTGGATGATGAATATTTGGCACATTTTCTTATGTGAGAAGGTGAGAGTTTTGTGAGCACAGAGGTGGCACATGTGGATTTATTTATCAGCACCCATTTGTACCAAGGAGTGTGGGACTTTATTATAACTGAAGGCTCACTATATTATTGAAAAATATTTAGTTGTGTCAGGACTATTGGGGTTAAAAAGATTTCCCAAGGCCTTTTCAAATATATGCTATGAGCAAACCAAAAGCCATCTTTTTTGAAAATATTTAAAAAAAAATTCTAAAGAGGTTAACTTTAGTTAATTGTCTTTGAAACTAGGGAACCTTCACAAGGAGTTTTTTTTTTAAGTGTATTATGTTAAGTTCTCTTAAGATCGTAATTCTCTTTCTGTCAGCCTGTAAAGATAAGAAAAGAGTCCACGGTAAGGTTTAGACTAAGAGACTCATATTTCAGATGAGCTCACGGACCTAAATTTTGTTTCCAGGATTGAGCAACAAGAGAGGGCTTTTTCACAAAAGAAACATATTGTATTATGTATTGCAAAGACAATCATATCAGCTATAATACCAATACATATATTTACGTTATATCGAAGTAATTACTGTATATACATAATTAATTGAACAATGTCACATATTTTGTTTTGTGCATTTTTGTTATAATATTTTGTTATAATAATCATATATGTACTCATTATCTATTGTTGAATATTAATCATGAAAATATTAGTATACGAGAGATATATGGTTCAAATACTGCATATGAGTTGGTACGTTTAGGAGTTATATTAATGAGAATATTCATGAATAACTGTTATGCTTCTAGTAAAAACCATGACTTAATTTAATGATAAGGTAGTAAGTGTGAGTATATTTTCCTAAAGTAATAGATCTTAGGAAGGCTCCACGATGTCTTAAGTGGTTTGATACAAAAGTGGCAGCTATAGATAATTTTATATTTTTTTTTAAGCCTAAGGTGTTACATGAAGATTGATTTCTGACAAATTAATGTCAATTCTAATACAACACTGCGCCCCTGGTGGTGAAAATATTAAGAGTCCAAGATGCCCGCCAGATGTGGTTGTCATAGTAACAAGGAAACAACCTGTCATTTTACATCATCAATTACGTAGTAGTGACACACACACACACTTTTTGGGTGGGATAAAAGTGGTTACACATAGCAGAGAAAGGAATCTAAAAGAAAAGCTTGAAGGAGGCTGAAATAATCTTGGAAGGCGAGAGGGTGTTGAGATCTTAATAACGCAGAGATGTAAGGTGTGTTGGAAGAAGTCATTAGGGACACCTAACTGATACTTCTCAAAACCAACGTTTCTTAGACCACCGGTAAAGTATTAATTTTCTATTTTCTTTTGATAATTACATTTTTTGGCATATACAAAACAAAAACATTTAATATTGTGGCCTAGCAATTTGGAGTGTTATTTCTACCTGCAGCATGATATACAGTGATTATACGAATACAAAGCTCATCCCTTATCCTGAAGGATGTTGTGCATGCTGGCGCACTGCTTTCCTTCCGTGATCTTGTAGATGGGTATGGACTCCCAGAGAGGATGATCTTCAGATATTATCAGCTGAGGCATGCAGCTAGAGCCCAATTTCCCGCTCCCATAATTCTGAAAGCAGACACTATTGAGGCAATTCTGGCACAGGAGACTTTAAAAAAACGCTCTCTACACTATACCTTGCTCTCCTTAGGGTTGACTCAACCAAAAATTAATGCACTATGAAAAAAATGGCAGACTGAAATCCCAAGATTGGACCGGGAGACCTGGGAAGAATGGTTCGAGGCTGGTTCTAGGTTGGTGGTTTCCTCCAGAGGTAAGTTGATACAAATCAAGTTCATACATCGAGTTTACGCCTCAGAGACTGCACCAGATCTATCCACAGAGAATGCCCCAGATGCCAATCCTTTGATACCACCTATATGCATATAATCTGGACCTGCTCCCCCTAACGGTGTACTGGGCTGCAGTTTTTGAATGTTTCAATATCCGCCTGCAGCTAGAACTTCCGATATTGCCTGAATTGGCCTTATTAGGCATTCATGATGATGATCAGAGACCCTGATACAATAAGCTGCTTGTTTCCTTTTTTGTGTTTTATGCAAAAAAGGGAAATTCTGCTGAAATGGGTCTCCCTCTCTCCCCCACTTTGAATCCTGGGAAACCTCCATAAATGCTGTGTTACCTTTGTATAAGCTGAATTATAATAACAGAGGCTGCCTCCAGAAATATGATCGAATCTGGACCTCCTGGTTTGAACAGTTCTTATTTCCCTACTGTGTAGGACCTACTGCAGTGTCCTCGGGAACCGGGCAGGGTTGGATGGAGTTTCCCCCGCTTCCCAGGTTTAAATATGTGCCTTGATCTTCCTGCAAGTGCTCTCTACGTCTGTATGATAGCTTTGATTGGAAACACTGTACTTTCTGTCGTGCAAGTTTACCTTATGTTTTTACTGCTACTGATGGATGACATCTCTGTCTGCTAATTGTCATATTATGTTTTCTCAATAAAAACCAACCTTGCTGTTAAAAAAAAAAATCTCCTCAAACATAGATGTTTGCATAATTTCATAAATACAATATTGTTTTAATATTTCAGTATACACATTCTGACAGTTGATTATTGTTATACACCTATATTTATAAGCACACAGGTTCTACTAGCAAGATTGGACTTCATTATTGTTGCATTAATGCAATAATGTATCACAGGTTATTGCAATATATACTGTTTATATTGTTATTATTATAAGTTGGATAGCTGCGCAACACTTTTATATTATATTGTTTGTTCACTGTGGGAACACATTTGGTGTTTTCAGCGGCAACATTGTTTATAGACGCTTTCATTTTCACAAATTATTCATCACTTAATATTTTCATCATATTACTATATGTATGATACGTTTGCATATTTATCATGGGTAGTGCAGGAGTACAGCGGTTAGAAACTATAGTAAAAATTTCAAAGCCAATGTTTTCAGACAATGGGGGGAAGCCTTTCTTAGATTAACCTATGACTAATATTGACATATAACTAAAACACTGTGTTTGGCTGATACTAATGGGTTAGTTAGCACTATCACTTCAGTATTAAAATCAGGGGAGGAAACCTGGTTTTATTAGGTTGCTGGGTTTCTATGCAACTTAGGACATTTTTTCTATGAAGCAACCGTACACATAGAACATAAAGCTTTTACTGACAACCAGGTTCCAACCCTAGAGGAACAGGGCACCCATAAAGCTGGTTTGATAAATATCACATTTAGATGTATCCTGCTAAAATAACAGGTCTGCAGGTAGGATGTTGCTGTACAGTGGACAGAAAGAAGAACACTGAGCTATAATTATAACATTTAGTAAATCCTCACCTATAGTAGCAGATACATCTTTCTTGAAGGAACCGTCATAAACTCTCTGTAAAAAGGAGGTTTTCCCAACATTTGTGCTTCCAACAAATATTATCTTATAGACATGATCTGGGTTTCCATGCATCTCTTGAATTGAATTTGTCTTCTCTGATAGTGATTGACATTTATATTGTAGCGTGTCTCCTTCTGGTTTGCCTTGACTGATGTTAGTTGCTATTGACACCTTTTTTACAGCCTTACCAGTTTTTCCATTATTATGCTCTGAGTGATGCTTGATGTCTTCAGAAATATCTCCTGGTAATGTACCTTTTTTAGGGTTACTGCTTTTTGCTTGTATGCCATTTTGTTCCTCTTTTTCTAATTGACCTTTACTTTTAAGAACAGGAAATGACGAATATGGTAAAGTAGGTGAAATATCTCCAGCTGAGTTGTTAAGGAAAGAATCAGCAAATGATAGTTGTTCCTTTTGGGCTGATAACCGTGTGATAGTAAATTCCTGAGTTGCCTTCTCTTCTTCAATACTCTTTACGGGATGTCTGTAGTCTTTTAACAAATAC
Source organism: Rana kukunoris (assembly GCA_029574335.1). Lineage (NCBI taxonomy): Eukaryota > Metazoa > Chordata > Amphibia > Anura > Ranidae > Rana > Rana kukunoris. The sequence goes on along the minus strand of CM056050.1, from coordinate 361,741,428 downwards.
TCTGGCATTGGATCTTCTTCTATAGAGATTACTCTTGATCTTGAAGTTTTAAAGTCATCAGTATAGTTGGAAACTTTATGTACACTAAAAGAATATGAGAGAATATTTTCAGTTCGGCATACATTACAATTTAGAATGCTTATGACTACAACAGGTTAAAGCTGAACTCTAGGTAAACGGCTGGAATACAAATATGGAATACATACATTGGAGCTGTTAGCTCTGAGATTTACATAGCTCTGCCACATCACGCAGTTACATCTGACAGTGGAGGAGACCTTACAGACTTAAGTAAAAAAAAATGGATTCCTCCAACTACCAAGACATTGGGGTTGATTTACTAAAACTGGAAAGTGCAAAAGCTGTGTATGATAGCCAGCTAGCTTCTAACTTCAGCTTGTTCAATTAAGTTTTGAGAAAAAAAACCTGGAAGCTGTTTGATTCTTAATGCAGAGCTGCATCATATTTTCCACTCTAGTTTTCGTAAATAAACCCCTTTGTGTTCTAGCAGAGGCTCCCTTGCAGCCACTGATCATTGGAAATTTTTCCAACATATCCTTTTGAGACAAGTCAATTAAACAACTGAGATATGTCAAACATGGAGCCCACATTACGAGTCACTGTATGGCCATCTATGCTGGAAATCCAGTATAAAAAATGCTAGTTTTGGCACACATTTTTTATTTATTTGTATATGCCTTTATGTGTGCATGGAGTTTTTAGAGGTGTGTAAACTTGCTTTAATGGCTAAAATATTCATGTTTTCTAATCACTATAATAAATGTATACATGTATGCTCCTCTCTGGGTGCAAATTTGGGTTTAATTTTTTTATGCTCCTAAATGCTGCTCTAAAATAGCAATTTAATTATCACAACGCGCATATACACTTTGGATAATATAGAGCTGAATTCAGAGGCATAAAAAAAAATATTCAAAGGCATTAAAAAATAAAAATATTCAGAGGCATATAAAAAAGAAACACATTCAGAGGCATATAATAAAAAAATAAAAACTTTCAGATGTATAAAATAAAAAAATAAAAATGCCTCTAAAAGCATAATTTTATTATTATGTCCATATGCTGTACAAACTCCCATACACACAATCTGACTTTTTGACAACAAACTTCAAAAAAATCAGACTGTGTGTACGCTCCATCGGACAAACTTTTTCGGGTTTTCATCGGACAAAAGTTCGCTCTGCAAACGGGCAACAAAAGTCCTACGGTGCAAAGTCCTGTCGTGTGTACAGAAATCCATCCATTAGTCCAAAGTACAAATACGCATGCCCAAAACCAATATTAAAATCAACCAACAATAGCAGAAGTTGACCACAGGATGGCGGTAAAGAGCAGAAAAATCACGTGATTTTGGGAAAGTTTGCAGAAAAAGTCCTGCTGTGTGTATGCTACGGGTGTTCCCAGCCAACGCCCTTCAAACAAAAATCCACTGAAAAATGTGTTTGAAGTCCTACAGTGTGTATGAGGCTTTAGTCTTCTGAGATTCTAAATTGTTAAATATTTAGGGGACACAACAAGTAATAATAACAGAAACTACATCGATGGTGAGGAAGGATGAGGTAAGCAGTATTAACCACATACGCTCTTCCATGAAATGATTTACATTTTTAAAGTGTAATTTAATCTTTCAACAAGCATCTCTTTATGTGGGAGTCAAAGGAGTCTAATTTTTGATGAAAGCCTGTTTAGCATAAACAGAAGAAATGTATGATCCCGTATTATTCTATGTATACACTTTTAATACATGCTAACCCCCAGGAAAGGGAAGATCTCGTTGAAAAGTTTGTGTATTGAGTGTAATATTAATTATAGGGCATGATCAGACAGATCGCTATTACTGCTGTCATTGTATTACCTGTTCATTTAATTAAAATGCCCTAAAATAAATACAGGAGATGCCATTGCTGACCTCGTTCTTCCTACCGGCCATCTATCTCTTATGCTGACCATGCTGCCTCTTTTCTTTTAGGGCTTGTTCACATTGGATGCTTTGAGGTGCATTTTTTAGCATGTGTTTTATAACACATGCACAGTCACATCAAAATTTTCCAATCACTCTAGTTCACACCACTGAGTTCAGTTCCAGTGCTCTCCAAATGATGAAGAAGCCTGAGAAAAAAGCAGGTTGTGACCTCAAAGGAAATGCTAGCAAAAATAATCTAATCTGCGAGAATCAAACAAATTCATAATCCATACAATCATTTCTATATTGTATAATTTCTGTCCACACACACTGGAGAAATCTGTATGCATATATTAAAGAGAATTTGTCCAAACTGATTCACTCATCACCATTTCAATTGCTAGCCTGGAATTCTGTGTCAGTGACTGAGGGCTAACTTACATCAAAATCACTGCGTTCAGTGTATATTTCTGTTTCAATCGTTTTTATTATGTTTTTTTTTTTTTTTTTCAAAATATAAAAGAAATACAAAATAGAGCAACAACAGTAAATTTCTAAGGTAACATACACAGCATTATTGGTATACATAAACCATAAGGAACAAAATTGAACTGCTTGATAGTTCGGTTAAAGGTCCAGGTATTTATTATGGGCCAACTCATAGCAGTTCCATGATGTAAAGGACACTACTTGGGAGGAAAACAGTGCCCTTCTAAGTAGGAAAAGTAAAAGCCCTTTAAAACCTAGGGCATCAATAAAGCTGAACATCAATTAAAACTCTATACAACAATACTTTTCTCCTATATCCATTACCCTCCCAAAGCCAGGTCCAGGCATCTGTTTAACCATGTATTTGGGTCTATGGACCCCTCTACCAATACCAGGAGAGCCATATACATATATAAAGAAAATATGAAATCCAAGAGGGAAGTGCAGAGGGAGTATAAAAAAGGAATAGTAGGTCTAAGAAGAGAAAAAAAGGGAAGATAGTGGTTTAGCCCAGGGGATCAGGCTCTCTCTCGAGCCCTCGTGACCGGTACCTGTAAATAACTAAGCCAGGGGGACCAAATTTTTTCAAAGCGTGATTGCTTGTCCTGTAAGAAACGCACAGTCTTTTTATTCAACATGATCCAGATGAGCTTGCGTTTCATCAAGGCAAGATCTATGACTGGACTTTTCTATGCTGATGCGCTAGCGATTTTAGCTACTAAAAACATAAAATAGATTAATGTCTGTGTGTGCCTTGGGACTTTCTCAACCGGCTTATCCAACAGGGCTATGCTTGCATCCTTGGTGATATTTAACATAGTTACTAAGTGAATAAAAGAGTGTAGCCTCATCCAAATGCGGCAAACTTTAGGACAAGTCCACCATATGTGTAAAGTAGTGCCCATCTGGCCACAATCTGGCCACAACCCCTAAAGCAGGATGCCGACGAACCTGGGTACATTCATGAAAGGTGTTCTGTACCAAATATCATCCGGCCTGCATTTTGTATCCTGCTTCGATCAGAGCAGTGTTCAGTACAGCTTTGTAAATTCAGGTACTCCAGGAACGCCAGTCCTCCGCCTCAAAAGTTATACCCAAATCTCTCTCCCATGCCACCCGGTAAGAAAGTTTATCAGATGGAGTGATAAAGAGCCTACATGGGTTAGATACATATCCCCGCAATGGGGTCTCTTGCATACATTTGTTTTCAAACATAGTGCGTACTGTTAGGTCTGGGCTGTGAGTGTGTTCAAAAAATTATAAATTTGCTGTAATTGGAAGTTTTCCGATGGGGGCATCTCTAACCGCTAAAGGATTGCTCCATGTACATGTGCTGCGGCAGGGCGCGTCATCGGGGCACACGTACCTCCAGAGCCACATTTACAGTTGTGATTGGACACAGCAGGAGCCAATCAGCGGGTCCAGAGGAGAGACAGAACGGCAGTCTACCTATGTAAACAAGGCAGACCAATATTGTGTGAGGAAGGAAAATAAAGATCTTGTGTTTCTGCTAAGTGTCAGCACTCCCCCCACAGTTAGAAAGCACTCCCTAGGAACACACTTAACTCTCTGATTGCCCCTGATGTTAACCCTTTCCCTGCCAGTGTCATTTACACAGTGAAAGTGTATTTTTATAGCACTAATCACTGTATTGTTGTCACTGGTCCCCAAAAAGTGTCACTTAGTATTAGATTTGTCTGTCGCAATGTCGCATTCCCACTAAAAATCGCTGATCGCTGCCATTACTAGAAAAAAAAAAAAGTCCATAAAAATATCCCATAGTTTTAGATGCTATAACTTTTGCGCAAACCAATCAATATATGCTTATTGGGATTTTCTTTAACAAAAATACGTAGCAGAACACATATTTGCCTAAATCGATAAAGAAATTAGATTTTTTTTTAATGTTATTGGATGTGTTTTATCGTAGAAAATAAAAAATAATGGCCCAGATTCAGAGAGAATTGGATTCTCGTAGCGTATCAGAAATACACTACGCCGCCGTTTCTTACCTGGCTCTACGTGGAATCCAGGTAGATTTTGTCCAGTAAACGACGGCGGCGTAGTGTATTTCTCCCGTCGCAATCCATATAGACGAGTAGGGGGCGTGAAGGATTTAAAATAGGCGCGTTCCCGCGGCGATCGAACTGCGCATGCTCCGTTCGCAAATTTCCCGCCGTGCATTGCGCGAAATCACGTCGTTACGTCATTCATTGTTTGAGTAGCGTCGTTTACGGACATTTCTATTCCCGAACGACTTACGCAAAAAAAAAAAATTTAATTTGACGCGGGAACGACGGCCATACTTAACATGGGCTACGCACCGTTAGACCAGCAAAAAGCTGGTCTAACAGTACGTAAAAAAAAACAGACGTAAGCGATTGCGAAGACCGCTCGTATCTTCGTGGATCGCCGTAAAAACACATTTGCATATCCCGACGCATGAAAACGATGCAAACTCCTCCCAGCGGCCGCAAAAATATTGCAGCGTAGATCCGAAGGCTTACGAAGACGTAAGCCTCTCGGATCGAAGCCCGAAGCCGCCGTATCATGGTTTGAGGATTCAAACTAGTGATACGGCGCGCAAAATTTGAAATTACTCCTGTCTAACACCAGTTAGACAGGCGTAATTGCTCTGTGAATCTGGGCCAGTGTTTTTTTTCAAAACTGTCTGTTTTTTTTTGTTTATAGCGCAAAAAATAAAAAAACGCAGAGGTGATTAAATACCAACAAAAGAAAGCTCTATTTGTGGGAAAAAAAGGACATCAATTCTATTCTATACTAACACATTATGGCATAAACTACCTGGGACCCGTTAAAAAAAAAAAAAAGAGTTTAATATTCGGTGCATTTTTACCAGATTTTGCGCTCTTCAGTTTTAATATATTAACCCCAATTAGTCTCCAAATGTTTGGCTAGGGTCTTTACCCCCTCCGTACACCTAGAAAACATTCCCCAATCAGTTTAGATCCCTGAGCTCTACAGGTCTATGTTTCCTAGAAGCCTTGTTGTGTTCTAAATTTGTTTGCATTTGGTAAATTTTCTTGTCATTGGGTACAGAGAGTCCTGACTGTCTTATTACTTGGTCAACTCCTGGTGAGTTGTCATTAGCGGGTTGACAAAATAGGGAGGCACTGTTCTGGAAGAAAACGTAATGCCGCGTGCACACGATAATTTTTTGGCATGAAAAAAAAACGAAATTTTTCGGCATGTAGAAAAAACTAAATTTTTCCAACTTCATCATTAAAACGATGTTGCCCACACACTATCGTTTTAAAAAAATGCTCTAGCAAAGCGCAGTGACATACAACACGTACGACGGCACTATAAAGGGGAAGTTCCATGCGGATGATGCCACTTTTGGGGCTGCTTTAGCTGATTCTGTGTAAGTAAAAGACGATTCGCACTTTTCTGTCTGTTACAGCCCATACACGATAATTTTTTACAACCCGAAAAACGACATCGTTTAAAACATTGTTAAAAAATGCAGTATGTTCGAAAAAGAAATGTTTTCGTTTTTCAGAACCCGAAAAATGATGTGAAGCCCACATACGATCATTTTAAATTACATTTTTTTAAAACAAAGTTTTTTTCATTTCATTTCATTCGAAACATTATCGTGTGTACGCGGCATTAGGCCCATGAGGTAAGAAGGTAGGAAAACAGAGCTAAAATATCATCAATGAGCCGACATTGAGTGTTTTAGCTCCTGATGACCTACTCCTTAAGTGGGTGTTGCAGTGAGAAGGCTGTGCATCTGTGGAGAGACCCAAGGACTGGACCCCCTGGCCTAGAAGGTGTGACCTAAAGCCATGTGGGCCTAAAAATATTTTTGCTGGACTCAACAAACGAGGCAGAGAAGCATCTCCTGATTTGTGGCTGTTGTGTTTCAGTGGAAGCTTTGAGATGCTCCTGGATGTTGAAGCCCACCTAGTTACTTCTAGCTGAGAAACCGTAGAAGCCCCAAGAAGTTAAGTTCCTCATGTTTACTTCCCTACCTCATGCTTGGAATAAAATTGAGCTAAACTGCATTCAAAAAAAGTAATTTACCTGGGGGACAAGGTAGTCGTAAGTGGGAGTCCCTCACATAATCCCATGCCTACTTTGGATACAGGCACTCAAAATATACAGACAGCAAGACATAGGTTTTAACTCCCATTTAGAGGAGACTCAGGATCCCTGTTACTCTGCTCCTACATCATCAGTGGATGTAATGACTGCTAGAAGAGGGCCATCTAACATGACCACCACTCCCCCACCAAAGTTTCCTCATGCCTCGTACACACGTATGGGATTCCCGGCGGTAAAAAGTCCGCCGGGAATCCTGAGAGGAAAACCAAGAACCTGCTCGGCAACTTTCCCCCTGTACACACAAGAGGTTTTCCCATCTGGAAAACTGCGGTGAGAGCTTTGGCCGGGAATCCCGGCCAGGTGTATGCTCCATCGCAGTTTTTCCCATATGAAAAACTGCCGGGAAAAATACTGCCGTGAATCCCGGCGGGAAAAAAGAGAACATGTTCTCTTTTTTCCCCCACAGTTTTCCTGTCAGGGAAACTGTGATGGAGCATACACATGGCCGGGTTTCCTGGCCAAAAGCTCTCGTGGCAGTTTTCCTGCCAGGAAAACTGGTCATGTGTACGAGGCATTACAATACATTATGTTCTAAATAAGTGCACCCAATAGTGTGTCATATTTATGGGATTTACAAGAGTTTTGTCCTGGATCTGTAACCCCTATTTTCAGTCAAATATTGTCAAATATTGTTCATTTTCACAATTGTATGTAAAAATATTGTTAAACAAATATATATTTGTGTGACAATGTCTCAGAAATGGCCATGTATAGATAATCTTGCCCTGCCATCTGAAACAATAAACACAGATCTATTGTCTGACAAAATAAAACAAACCTTAACAATTATCCTACTATTGCCACACCCTTCTGAACTCTTTCAAAGCCTGCAATTAATTACAATTGCTTTAAATTACTTGTTGCTTTGATGGAGCTATGATATTGGAAGGTGGGGCATGTGTTTTAAAATGGCTTGGTTCCTGGGTTTGTGTTTTTTCACACAATTATGTGACTGTAAAATCAAAGCAACGTAATAACATCTAGGAATATTAACATCGGATATAGCATAGTCAAGTTAATTTGCAGAAATATACAATAAGGGTCCATAAAGGGACAGTTCCTTTGAAGATTTTTTCTGCTTTTGACAATGGATGCTAAAATACAGGCAAATAGCTAAAAGCATAGGTGTTTAGCCATGCCCCCATATGGGTTGCTGAATGTAGTGGTTCACCTGTCACCCTGTCCAGCCCAGCATCCATCTCTCAGACACTAAGAGACATAGAACAGTCCCTAAGCTTTGTTTTTTTTTATTGAGGGGATTGAACTTGTATGAGAAATGGTAAATTATGGGATGCTCAGGAACATTCAGTGCAACTTGATTGGGACTTCTATACAGGCATACCCCACTTTTAAGTACACAATGGGGTTTATTTACTAAAGCTGGAAAGCGCAATATAAGGCTCAATTCTGCACAGAAACCAATGAGCTTCCAGGTTTTATTACCAGACTTAATTGAACAAGCTGAAGTTAGAAGCTCATTGGTTTCTATGCAGAAGTGAGCCTAATATTGCGATTTCCAGCGTTAGTAAATAAACCCCATTGTGTACTTAAAAGCGGGGTATGCCTGTATACACTCCAGTATATACACTTCAGTCTTCTCTTCAGCACTAACACTTGCTTAAGATTTCTTATCCTGCACTCCTCCAGCACTTCACTTGCTGCATACCATTACTCCTCTAGCACTTCCCTTGCTGCAGACTGTTATGCCGCGTACACACGATCACTTTTTGTGATGAAAAAAAATGACGTTTTATGTGATGAAACAAAACAACGTTTTTCAAACTTCATTTTCCAAAACGACGTTGCATACACACCATCGTTTTTCCAAAATGCTCTAGCAAAGCGTGGTGACGTACACCACGTTCGACGGCACTCTGTTCCATTGAAGCTCCGTCTCATAACTTAGCATGCGCGGGTTAAAAAACGTAGTTTTCAACATCGTTTTGCCCACACACCATCACTTTTTATGACACAAAAAACAACGTTTTGAAAAACGACACAAAAAATTCAAGCATGTTCGAATTTTTTTTTTGGTCGTTTTTTTTTAAGACATAAAACGACGTTTTGCCCACACACACTGATTTTAAATGACGTTTTTATCCCTGTCGTGTCTGGTGTGTTCTTTGGCTTTCATGATGCAGTTTGTTCACTAAGGTTCTCTAACAAACCTCTGAGGACTTCACAGAACTGCTGTATGTATCCTGAGATTAAATTACACACAGGTGGAATCTGTTTACTAATTAGGTGACTTCTGGAGGCTATAGGTTCCACTAGATTTTAGTTAGGGGTATCAGAGTTAAGGGGGCTGAATACAAATGCACACACACACTTTTAACATATTTATTTGTAAAAAAAAAAATATATATATATATATATATATATATATATATATATATATATATATATAACATTTATAATTTTCCTTCCACTTAACAATTATGTGCCACTTTGTGTTGGTCTACCACATAAAATCCCAATAAAATACATTTACGTTTTTGGTTGTAACTTGACAAAACGTGGAAAATTTTAAGGGGTATCAATACCTTTTCAAGGCACTGTATCTTGAATACTCCAAAAGAAAAAAATTCCTGACTCTTTCTTCCTACTCAAGCATTTCCTAATGTTTACTCAAAGACATAAAAGAAATTAAGAATCCAACAGAGTAGTTGGACCCACTCATAATGCTCACAAAAAGTCTGCAGAACCAAAAACTCAAGCATCTCATGAAAAGACCCGTGAGAAGTATAAGATACTGTCAGGTCAGATGGTTTAACTCAATCTACTAAACACTGATATTACAGTCTTAGATGAAACTGTCCTCTAAGCCCACGATCTTCCAGAAAATTATAATTTTTCTCCATCATTGACTTAACTTTTAGATCAGCCTTTCTGTCCCTTTTTAATATGAAGAAACCCTTGAAACAAACTTCTGGTCTAAGGGAACCCCTGCTATTTACTATATCTATAGCTCACAGTACATTAGTGTGATGGCCACTGGGAAGAAAGTCCCTTACATATGTGGTCAGTGGGAAGAATCCCCTTCTTGCAGATAGCTAGAAAGAACTGTCAGGCGGCGTACACACGATCGGACATATCCGATGAAAACGGTCCGCGGACCATTTCCATCGGATATGTCCGATCGGGAGTTTGATCCGATGGCGTGTACACACCATCGGATCAAATTCCCCGCCGCCGGACGGCGCGGTGACGTGGCGGTGACGCGGCGGTGACGTTGACGCCGCCGCGTCACCGCCACGTCACCGCACCAGGAAGTAAAACACTTCCGCGCATGCGCCGAATCCATTCGGCAGCGGCGCGGCGGCGGTGGGGGCCGACATGTATGCTGGTAAGTGTACTAACCAGCAGACATGTCGGGCGGACAGATTCCCACCGGATAGATTTCAAAGCTTGCTTTGAAATCTGTCGGGTGGAGAAATCTGTCCGCTAGCCCATACACACGAGCGGAGATGTCTGCTGAAACGGTCCATCGGACCGTTTTCAGCGGACATATCCCCTCGTGTGTACGCCGCCTCAGAAGGAACTTAGAGACTCCTTGCTTAATGAACCACAAGCAACCTCTGGAGAAGCTCTAAGGTTCCACAGATCCCTGGTTGCAAAAGGCTGCTCTAGATTGCATGAGGTATTCACTTTTTTTTCCATTTAATGCAGAACTTTTTTCATACTAAACCTTTTCTGGTATGTAGTTTCCTAAGTAAGTGGCGCAGTGGCATACCTGGATTTTAAGTTAGACTTCTTGTAAGGACTCTTAATTCACATTAATTTTACTTCCCAACAATACCCTATAAATATGTCAAAGTTAAAAGTAGAACTAACCTTCCCCTCTTTTAGCAACCAAAGAGTGAGCTAGCTTATTCTTTGTTTAGACCTGCCATTAACCATGGTGATATACATGTCATCAGCTATGAAACCATCTGTGTCTCATCCCATCCTATGCCCTGTACACACGATTGTTTTTTCCGAGGAGAAAACCGAGAACCTGCTCGGTACCTGCTTGGTAGCTTTTTCCCCTACACACGGCCAGGTTTCCTGACAGGAAAACTGCCATGAGAGCTATGGGTGGGAATCTCTTAAAAAAATTGGGAAAATAACTGCGCTAATGTGTTCAAACAAACCTGTGATGAAAAAGATAAACAAAATGATGGCTCCTGAGGCCAATATACAGTAAAGCAGCACCTTATTGTGTGACATTAAACAGTGATAAACATATGGAAAAAACAAGTTGCGCTAAACATGATAAATAAACATACAATTATGTGTTAAAAACGAATAAATTCACTTGACGTATGATCAATTAGTATTGTGAAAACCAAAAAATTAATGTCCATAAATGTTGAGTGATTGAAATCACAATTAAACACTATGGGCCAGATTCACCAAGGACTTACGCCGACTTATTTCGAGATGCGCGGTGTAATTGAAATTTGCCCCACGCGTATCTTTGCGCCTGATCCTCAAAACGAGATACGCCTGAAAACCATTTTTTTCTGTCCTACCTAAAATAATTACACCGACGCTTCTTCGCACGCAAAATACGCTAGACACACCACTGTTTTGATAGGCAAAGATGCAAATGAGGGAGATAGGGCGATCCACAAAATTAAGTTTGGGCGTCGTAGGTTACGCCCTGTGCGCACCTGTTAGTTTCCAGGAGTAAAGTTACACTTTATAAAAGCAGCCTTAACTTTGCTCCAGCCGTGTAAAGGTCTGCTAAAGCAACACGATTAAGGAAGAGCTGAGCACACACACTTGCCGGACTACAATCTGTATGCCAACATGCCAGGGGCATCCATGCTCATAACTATACTAGTGACTTTAGAGGCGCAAAGAAGGAGGAGGGAACAGAGGAGGAGGGCACAGGAGAGGGTCTTCCGCAGACGCCTAGATGTCTTTGCCATGGGGGAAGCAAAGGTGTATCGCAACTTCCGATTCAACCGGGAAGCCATCATGGAAATAACCCGAACCCTGCAGGATGACCTCACCAGCCCCACACAACGCTCACATGCAGTGGAGCCACTGGTGAAAGTCCTGGCAACACTGCATTTCCTGGCCACTGGCTCTTTTCAGCGCACATGTGGAGGTATGGCTGGGATGTCACAATCCTCCATTAGCAGGTGTGTGCACCAGGTTGTCCCTGCAATCCTGAGATGCATGGCCAACCAAATTATAAAACCCTCCCAGGAGGTCCAGCGAATGAACACAGTGACTGATTTTTGTAAATTGCCAGATTCCCACGCACCATCGGGGCCGTAGATTGCACCCATGTGGCACTACAGCCCCCCCATGAGATAGAGCACATGTTCAGAAATCGGAAGCTTTGGCATTCAATTAATGTCCGGGTCATAGTGGATGCCCAAGGCCTCATATGGCACGTCTGTGCCAAACACCCAGGATCCAGCCATGATAGCTTTATATTCCGTCACAGCAACATCTCCAGAAAATTAGAACAGAACGTATATGGGGACTGCTGGCTGGTTGGTGAGTGACATGGGTGTCAGGTATGACTGTCCCCCCCATGATGCAGACATCACGAGGGGCACATGCATGACTAACATCCTCCTGTCTTTTCCCTTACAGGTGACTCTGCATATGCACTGGGACCCCATCTAATGACTCCTTTCCGGAACCCCCAAACCCCAGGAGAGGAAAACTATAATACTGCACATGCACGCACCCGTGGAGTGGTGGAGCGCACATTTGGCCTCCTGAAGTCACGTTTCAGATGCCTGGATAAGTCTGGGGGTACCCTGTTGTATTCCCCAGACTTTGTGTGCCAGATCATCAGTGCATGTTGCATTCTGCACAACTTCGCAGTGAGAAAGGGCCTGCAGATTGACATACGTGATGACCTGACCCCCGAACCAGACAATCCCCCCCCCCCAACAAACTCTACCTGGTCTGCTGAGGGAAGAGCAGCCAGGAGACACCTCGCAGAAGGCATCTTTGCACAGTAAACACACACATTAAAAATGGCACAATGAGAATGCATGCATGCACACCCACTGTGGTTCCTAGCACAGACACATCACATGCACATCTAATTAGATTAGATCCAAGTACCCCCCAATGGTACTTGGGAGCAGTAACGCCCCGCCACGGCTCCAATTATGTCACTGTGCATTCATACACCATTCACATGGACCTGGCATCACTTCTCCCTGGTCCTGGGGATCCCTACTCCACCAAAAATGAGGATGACACCCTTTTTCACCAGGAATTTCACCCCCACATTCACACATCATTCACACACATAAAACAAATCATAATCACAGTATGAAATCATAAAAAAAAAAAAAAAAGAACATCACAAATGTTTAATGCCAGCGTGAGCTACGCCTGGGCCGGCCACGGCCACGGCCATGGGCCCTCAGGGGAGACTCATGGGGGGGGGGAAGCACGGGAAGGAGGAGACTCATGGGGGGGAAGCACGGGAAGGAGGAGCCTCCCCGGGTGGCTGCCCACCTGCTGCCCTGCCCTCCAAGGCCACCACGATCCTGTTCAGGCCCAGAGTGAGGCCGTGTTGGCCTGGAGAGCAATGGTGTTGTCCTGGATAGCCTGGGTCAGGGCAGTCACCTCAAGGGCCACGCCTGTTGTGGCAGCCTGCAGCTCACAAATGCAGTTTATTAGAGCTACTGAGTTAGTGGCCACGTCGCAGACAGACTCCTTGATGGAGGACAGGCTCTCCTCCATCTGGGCCAAAGTCCGGCTGACCTGACCCAGATGTTGTGTCTGACGAACCTGGTCCTTCTGCAGATTTGCAGGCAGGAACTCGGCCACCCCCCTGGTCTTCTGGGTGGCCTTCCTGCCTGCAGTTGAGGCTTGTGACCTGGGAGGAGGGGAGCCCACTGGGGGGGCAGCCCTGTTTGGGGGAGGAGTGGGAGGGAATACCCATGATGGTGGCCTGACTGCTGTCAGGCGCAAGGGACTCCTCATCCCAACATAACAACAATTCGCTGGCAAGCTCGATCGTCTCCCCATGAACCTCCCCCCCTCGTCCTCCTCCCCCTGAACCTCCTCATGAGGGGAGTTGTGGCCACTCCCCTGCCCAGGGGACTCCGGCCTTTCTTGGGGCTCCTCAGCAGCCTGTTGTCCTGGGGGTGGTGCAGCCTGGCCTGATGGCCAGCAACCTCCTGGCCATCTGTGGAGGACACAAAACATTCACAGGTTGGAGGATCCAAACACTTGGCACATATTCCCTTCCCCCACCCACACATGCTACTCACCAGATGGAAATCCCCCAAAAAAATACCTGTCCTCACAGGAACATCAGATTCGTAGCCACTTGCTGGCTGTGGAAGCACCGGGCCACCGCTAGTTCCTCCTCAGTCCTCAGTAGGTTGCAAGGTGGACCTCCTCCAGTGCCCCTGACACTCCGAAGATTGTTTATCTTCTTCTGTATCCCACTGGGGGTCCTCGTCTCCCCCCCTCCGCATTGATCTGATCAGTTATCTTCTGAATGATCTCCCTCTTCTTGGCCGGGGTGACCTCCCGGCTATCAGGGCCATGCAGAAATCGCCCAAATTGGGTGAACGCCCTGGCCAGCAAGTGCTTCTCTCGCACCGAGAAGTTTAATTTTCTTCTTTTAGGTGCCATCTCCCAACACAGCACTCAGCAACAGACACAAAATTCAAACACAACAAACAAACACAAAAACACACAGAACAGACAGCCAAAAAGACACACACAAAAATCAGACAGAAAAAAAGAAAAACTCAAGCAGACAGCTAACACAAATTCAAACAAAAAACAAAACAAAAAAACAGACACAAAAAACACTCCGAAAATACACACAGCTTCTACAACCTCCTACTACAATAAATCTTTAATATAACACTACACTCACCAACAAACAGCCACAGACAACAGAGCAAAAGACACTTGCTTTGGGAAGGGAAACACAAGGATGTACTTTTGCAATTGAAGGGCGTTTGTCTGGGGCTATTTAAGCACAGGGCGATTCTCAAACTAAGTATGCTTGGCCTTTTTCCTATCTCACTGATTGCGCCGAGCCAAGTTCTGCACATGCCAAGTGAGGGGCAGATTTGTGCGCGCATGCGCAGTACGGCCAGCCCGGGGTCACGGCTAATTTGAATGGAGCACGCTCACTTACTTCCCACTTGCAATAACCCCGCCTTACGCCTCAGGATTTACGTTGCGCTGGCGCAAATTTGGGCGCAAATGCGCTGTGGATACGGCACTTACGTCAAAAAATTAAGGCGACCTAACTTAAATTAGATACGTTTGGAGTAACTTAATTTGCTCCGCTCTACCTGAATCTGGCCCTATGACTCAGTCCACACTTAGATAATCGGGTGTTGACACCAAATCGGAGTGACAATCCACCGGATTGTATCCTCCAACACCAAAGCATAAAATCTGCTTACCAGATTCCCAGTGGTCCCTAGCCAGTAGGAGACCCCAGATAGCGTGTAGGTTCAGGGATTGAGAGAGCTGGATGCTGGATGGACACAGTTTGGTAATAATCCTCGCCTCATTCCAAAGTTCCAGAATACGTGGAAGACCGCATTTCATAGAAACAAAGACATGGAGGGCTCCAATAGTGTAAAACTAATAAAAAAACTTTATTTAAAAGAGACAAAAACACACTCACATGGTTCCAGTGTAATTTCAAGCCTTTCAGTCTGGAGTCCCGGCCGGAGACAAACAGACTACCCGTCCAATAGGGAAAACCAAGCACCAAAAGGGGGTGATGCCGATGTGCCACACGTTCCTCCCAACCAGTTTCGCGAGAGATCGCTTCTTCAAGGGGCACTGGTTTTACACTATTAGAGCCCTCCACGCTATCTGGGGTCTCCTTCATGGCAGGAAAACTGCCATTAAGCATACACACGGCCAGTTTTCCTGGCCAAAAGCTGTAATGGCAGTTTTCCAGATGGGAAAACTGGATGTGTGTACGAGGCAATACAGTTGTCACCAAAACAATTATCCCCTTTGGAAAATTTCCCTTCTATTTTTGTCTCAGTGACATCTGAAAATGTTGGATTTTTCCCATCTCTTTGGATTATTCTTATCACTTTCCGTCTCAATGACAATGGTCACCAGGACAAATAGAAAGAATGAAACTCCCTAACAGGGACACAGATATAAAAAAAAACCTGCCTGGGGTTCAAAACACTCATCACTCTAACCAAGCAGACTAAAAAAAGTTTGGCTTTAGGTACACTTTTCCTTTTGCTATGCTGCATAAATACAGCATACAATTGACCCTTAAAAGAGAAGTATGGCCAAAACATTTGTCCATATTTCTCTTGTGTGCCAGAGGAGTGTATTTACTTGTACTCTTCTGTGACTTAAAATCAGCCCACTGCCGGCTGACATCACAGAACCACTCCAGACAATAATGTTGGGATACACCCAGATGCCTTATAGGCAGTGCCGCTGAGAGCCTAAGCAAGCTGCTCCTATCTCCTCTCCTGCCTGGTGCTCCAGTGAGTGCTAGATGGGCAGAGCACAGAGCAAGCCTGATAAACAAACAGTGGTCATTGCTCTGTTCTCAGGCTTAGAGGTGGCGGGGGACAGCTTGCTGCATTGCTGCAAGTACATATGTTTTTTTTATATATATACCCACATTTCCAGTAAACATTTCCCCAAAAAGAGGATGAAATTTACCCTTTCTTATAGAAAGAAAATATATATTTGATCAGACTCACGTTGCTGCTTTGTATACCACTTATAATGGGCTCTAACATATCTACGGCTGCTAATGTACTAGTGTGATCCAAAGCATTTCAGTATTTCTTTTGTACTGTAGATGTCACTGCAGAGTTTGAATTACTGTGCACTGTGACTAAAATGTGTAACCTAAAGCATAAGATATGTAGTGCCCTGCACTCATTTAAAATATAAGGGGGCAATTTTCCTCCTGCTGATCACCAATATTAGGGATCATGCTTCTTCCTGCTGGCCACTGTGGTAAACAGCCTTTTTACTTCCACTCGCTGATCCTAGGGGGCACTTTTTCACAAAAAACACATAACACGTAAGAAGAGCAAAAAAATAAAAAATATGAATTAAAAAGAAATCAGAAATGTCTGGTTGTTGTCATGCTAAGTGGATCCATTAAAAATAGGATATTCAGGCTGCAAGCAAGCGTTTAACTTTTTTTTATTATTATTAAAGTATACAAATCAACTATTTATTAGCATGCTTTTTAATTCATAATTTTTGGATGATGTAAATTAGTCCTTGCATCTATAGATGTGGCAGGGTTTGATAGAATTTTTTTCTGTTGGGTGGTACATTTAAAGTTTGGTATGATGCTCCGTGAACTTTAGTTACACCCCTGCTAATGATTATGCGTGTTTTTATACTACAAAAAATAGTTTTTTTTTTTACCAGGAGACCATGGCTTCAAAGGGGCTGTAAAGGTTTGTTTTTTTATTTTCTAAATAGGTTCCTTTAACCACTTAAGACCCGGACGAAAATACAGGTAAAGGACCTTGCCTTCGGGACTGCGTCGCTTTAATTGACAATTACGCGGTCGTTCGATGTGACACACAAAATTGGCGTCCTTTTTTCCCACAAATAGAGCTTTCTTTTGGTGGTATTTGATCACCTCTGCGTTTTTTATTTTTTGCGCTATAAACAAAAATAGAGTGACAATTTTTTTTAAAAATGCATGATTTTTTTACTTTTTGTTATAATAAATATCCCCCAAAAATATATAAAAAAACTTTTTTTTCCCCCTCAGTTTAGTCCTATACATATTCTTCTACATATTTTTTGTAAAAAAAAAAATTGCATTAAGATTTTATTGATTGGTATAAAAATTTATAGCGTTTACAAAATAGGGGATAGTTTTATGGCATTTTTATTAATAATTTATGTCAGACACATCAGACACTTTTGACACATTTTTGGGACCATTGTAATTTTTACAGCGAAAAGTGCTATAAAAAAATGCATTGATTACTGTGAAAATGACACTGGCAGTGAAGGGGTTAACCAGGAGGGGGCACTGTAGGGGTTAAGTGTGTTCAAAGGGAGTGTTCTTACTGTGGGAGGGGCGTGGCTGTGCGTGTGACGTCACTGATCGTCGTTCCCTAACACAGGGAACAGACGATCACTGACAGCCACGCTAGGAAGAACGGGGAAGGATTGTTTACACTCACCTCTCCCCGTTCTTCCTCTCTGTAAAATGATCGCGGGACACTGGCGGCGATCGGGTCCACGGGTCCCGTGCTAACGGAGGAGAGGACCGTGCCATTCTGCCGACATAAATAGTCGTGCGGCAGTCCTTAAGCGGTTAAGCTATTGTATTGTTGGTTCACTTACCTTTTCCTTCGATTTCCCTTCTAAATGTTTTTTTTTCTTTGTCTGAATTTCTCACTTTCTGTTTCTCCTCAGTAAGCTTTCCACCAACTTCTGAGCAGTGGAAAGTCATTTAGAACAGCTTACTGAGGAGGAACAGGAAGTGAGAAATTCAGACAAAGAAAACAAAGAGAAAAAACATTTAGAAGGGAAATCGAAGGAAAAGGTAAGTGAACCAACAATGCACTAGCTTAAAGGAACCTATTTAGAGAATAAAAAACAAACCTTTACAACCCCTTTAAGTACCTACTACTATACAGTTGCAGTGTGTCTCAACTACAGGTTTGCTTTGAGGTACAGAAGGTTCTGTACCAAAAGGTTCCTGACTTACAAATCCTGAAGTTTTGCAAATTTCTGTGTCTACCCTCTGCATTATAGTGCAATTTACATCCAAATTAAAGGTGAAGGAACATTAACTGCTTACCGACCAGGCACTGTCATACTGTGGCAGGTTGGCACGGCTGCGCGAATCACAATAGGTGTACGTCGGCCGCTTAAAGAGCAATAGGGGGCATGCACATGCTGCTGGAGCCAATACACATAACCAGTAGTAATGATGTCCGCCAGTCTCCCGTGATCGCTCCACAGAGTGCCAGAAGGGGATCTGTCAATGTAAACAAGTTCCCAATTCTAACAAGGTTGAGTCCAGACATCAATTTCAAAGTAATCCAAAACAATGAAAAACGTGAAGAAAGGTCCGCCACCGATTCAAGTAGAATTGTTTGAAAGGAGGAAATCCTCAGGGTCACACCAGGGGAAAGGTAAGTGCATGCTCTTACTAGATAGGTTGGACCCCCTGTTAGATGGGGTCAAGAAAGCGTGTAAATCCACTCAATCCAGCAATGGACGATCCCAGGGGCTGTAGAGTACTCGACTTCCAGCCGATCCGCACACAATTCCTGTGGGTAAATATCTCCTCCGGGTGAGCCACACTAAACTCAGCATCCCATAAGGATCCACAGAAAAAAGAAGAAGCCGGAGACTTGAGATAGTGAAGTACCGTAGAAAACTGGGATTTATTAAAAAGTGTGTAACATATACACTGAACTATTTAACCCCTTCAATACGGGGCTTTTATATACACCTCCATACCGGGCCTATTCTGGCACTTCTCTCCTATATGTACAAATCATAATTATTTTTTGCTAGAAAATTACGCAGTACCCCCAAACATTATATATGTTTTTTTAGCAGACACCCTAGGGAATAAAATGACGGTCATTGCAACGTTTTATCTTGTACGGTATTTGCGCAATAATTTTTCAAACGCCTTTTTTGGGGAAAAAATTGTTTCATGAATTAAAAAAATAACAAAACAGTAAAGTTAGCCCAATTTTTTTGTAAAATATGAAATATTAGGTTACACCGAGTAAATAGATACCTAACATGTCACGCTTTAAAATTGCGCACACTCATGGAATGGCGCCAAACTTTGGTACTTTAAAATCTCCATAGGCAAGGCTTTGAATTTTTTTACAGATTACCAGTTTAGATTTAAAGAGGAGATCTAGAATGCTAGAATTGTTGCTGCCACTCTAACGCACGCGGCGATACCTCACATATGTGGTTTAAACGGCGTTTACATATGTCGGCGGGACTTGCGTGTGCGTTTGCTTCTGCGCGCGAGCTACCGGGGACAGGGGCGTTTTAATCTTTTTTTTATTATTATTATTTATTTTACATATTTATTTTTTTACACTTTTTTTATTTATTTCTTTATTACTTTTATTCCTATTACAAGGAATGTAAACATCCCTTGTAATAGGAATATGTGTGACAGGTCCTCTTTATGGAGAGATGCGGGGTCAATAAGACCCCACATCTCTCCTCCAGGCTGGAAACCATGAGATTGGTGAAAAAAATTCACTGATCTCATAAATACTGTGGCTTACAGCCGCAATCGCGGCTTTGTGTACTTACGGGACCCCGGGTGTGACGGCATCACATCGTGCCCGGGTCCTCCGACGGTCATAGAGATGACTGGTGACCATCTGGTCACCAGTCATCTCTATACTTCCTGCAAGCGCCGGACGATTCATTCTCCGGGCCCCCGATGGCACGGGAGAGCCCGGAGAAGCACCGGATGGCGGCGGGAGGGGGGGGTGTCCCCTCCCGCCGCCTGTATGAACGATCAAGCGGCAGAACCGCCGCTATGATCATTCTTATGGTGTGCAGAATCGCTGGCACAAGAGATAGATATCTGGATGATGCCTCTCGCTGCAGGCATCATTTAGATATCCCCCTTCAAAGTGCAGGACGTCATATGACGTCCACTCTGGATGGGAGAGAGACTTTGTGGATGTCATATGACGGTGGCTGGTATTGAAGGGGTTAAAATTGCCGGCAGAAATTACTGCTAAAAAACAACAAAACAAAAAACAAATGTACACCCATGCTTCCGGGGTCACGTTAACGCGGTGACGTCAGTGCGTGGCTCCGCCCTGACATGTTTTGTCATATATGACGTTATCAAAGGGCATGGGATATATGACGAAACATGTCAGGGCGGAGCCACGCACTGACGTCACCACGTTAACGTGACCCCGGAAGCATGGGTGTACGTTTGTTTTTTGTTTTGTTGTTTTTTAGCAGTAATTTCTGCCAGCAATTTTAAATAGTTTTACATAGTTTTGTGTATATGTTACACACTTTTTAATAAATCCCAGTTTTCTACGGTACTTCACTATCTCGAGTCTCCAGCTTCTTCTTTTTTCTGTGGTTCCTTATGGGATGCTGAGTTTAGCGTGGATCACCCGGAGGAGATATTTACCCACAGAACTTGGGTGCGGATCGGCTGGAAGTCGAGTAATCTACAGCCCCTGGGATCGTCCATTGCTGGATTGAGTGGATTTAGTGGATCTAACAGGGGGTCCAACCTATCTGGTAAGAGCATTCACTTACCTTTCCCCTGGTGTGACCCTGAGGATTTCCTCCTTTCAAACAATTCTACTAATCGGTGCCGGACCTTTCTTCACTTTTTTCATTGTTTTGAATTACAATTGAAATTGGACAATTTATGTTATTTATTTATTCATTGATGTCTGGACTTAACCTTGCCATATAAGACATACAATATTAGTCTTTATCACATAGATGGACATTTATACATTTCAATATATGTAAATGTACAACTTTATACACAATGGTCAGGTTGTGTTAAGTTCTCTAGCGCAACCTATTTCCTCCTTTTTTCTTATCTTGTTACATGTATATCACATGTTTTTTAGGTGCTGATTTATTAATTTAATGTATTTGTAAATTTTTAATTCACAATTCACTTTTCAAAATACTTCCTTAGCGCAATATACTCCCCCCTTTGTTTTACCCCATTCTAAGGCCACGTACACACGACCAAATAAATTTGCTCAAATCGGTCGGACAGACCGATTTGATCAGATTTGTCTGCTGGCTGTTTTGGTTTGATCGCTGTACACACGATCAAACCAAAATCCCCGCCGGCAGACAGCGCGATGACGTGGCGGTAACGTTGATGCCGCCACATCACCGCACCAGGAAGTAAAACACTTCTGTGCATGCGTCGAATCCATTTGACGCATGTGCGGGCAGATATGTCTGCTGGTTAGCGTACTAACCAGCAGACATATCAGTCCGACGGGTTCCCAGCAGACAGATTTTAAAGCAGGCTTTAAAATCTGTCTGCTGGAAAAACCTGTCTGCTCGCCCGTACACACGATCGAATCTGTCTGCTGAGACGGTCTGTCAGACCGTTTCCAGCAGATAGATTTGATCGTGTGTACGCGGCCTCACAGGGAAGTGGAGAGAGATCTGCTGTTCCTAGTGATCAGGAACAGCAATCTCTCTCCTCCTCCAGTCAGTCCACTCCACCCACAATTAAAAACACCTCCCTAGGGAACATTTAAGCCCTTGATCGCCCCCTGGTGTTAACCCCTTCCCTGCTAGTTACATTTATACAGTAATCAGTGGCTATTTTTAGCTCTGAGCACTGTATAAATGTCACTGGTCCCAAAAAAGTGTCAAAAGTGTCCGATGTGTCCACTGCAATGCCACAGTCCCACTAAAAGGCGCAGATTGCGGCCATTGCTAGTAATAAATAAATAAATAATACAAATTGCATAAATCCATCCCCTATTTTGTAGACACTATTACTTTTGCTCAAAACGAATCAATTTGCATGTGTTTTATCATAGAAAGGAAGAAATATTGTTTTTTCAAAATTGTCGCGCTTTTTTGTTTATAGCGCAAAAAAATATAAACCACAGAGGTGACCAAATATCACTAAAAGAAAGCTCTATTTGTGGGAAAAAAAAGGACATACATTTTGTTTGGGTACAGCGACGCTTTGTTAAAGCGTTGCAGTGTCATATTGCAAAAAATGGCCTCGTCATTAAGGTTTTTTTTAATCACGATTAAGCTGCATTTTTACAGGGAAATGTGTTTTTTATTCTTTTTTTGGGACCGAAAATTTGTCGTTGGGCAGATTATAAAACGCAAAATGTGTCAAAATTGCGGTAAAATGCAGTTAGATTGCATTGTATTCTTTTCTGCAGCTTATCCATTAAAGTCCATTGAACCAAGAAAGAAAAAAAAGCACTGTTTTCCGTTTAAGAAAGTCCCGACCCTTTCCAAAAATGCAGAGACACAAAAATGCATTGATGTAAATGTGTTCCATAGGAAGCCATGTTAAAAATAATTTCCTGCGTTTCTGCAAAAAGCATGAAAAACCACATTGGTGTAAATGAAGCCTTAAGTTGAACTCCGGCTGACATTTTTTAAAAGCAGTTTTTCTGTTTTTTTTGCTTTTGGGTAAAAACTTTACATAAATGAAAACCAGCTGAGGATTGTAAGCACCCCTGTCAGTGTTATATGGCTTGTGGTAACGCTCCACCTGCCACTTTTGCTGGAATGCTTGGTCTAGTAACCACTTACGGACCACCCACTGTTGTTATACGTCACTACTTTGAAGAGGAATACTGTTGTTATGGTATCAGCTAGCTACCATAACCCCGGTATTCTCTTCTTCAGCGGGCAGTCCACTTCAAGATAAAAGTGATCTCTGCAGCGGATTCACCACAAGATCACTTTTATCAGCGGTGGGAGCCCTCCGCCGCCTTAAAAGTGCCGCCGGCAGCGGCAGAGGCAATTGCGTCTGCTCCCTTGTGTGTCATGGAGACAAGTAAGGGGAAGATGGCCCCCACCCATCTCCATATCATGCAGAAGCAAGCGCATATGTGAGCAGCGCCCCACATATGAAAACAGTGTTCAAACCACACATGTGAGGTATTGCCATGGTCTTAGAGTGAGAGCAATAATTCCAACACTAGACCTCCTCTGTAACTCAAAACATGCAAACTGCGATAATTCTCACACTCTACAAGATTCTGGTCCGACCTCACCTGGAGTATACTGTCCAATTCTGGGCAACAGTCCTCAGGAGAGATGTACTGGAAATGGATCAAGTACAAAGGAGGGTAACAAAGCTAATAAAGAGTCTGGAGGATATTAGGTATAAAGAAAGGTTGCGAGCACTGAACTTATTCTCTCTGGAGAAATAATAATCTAATACATGTTCTAATCCATCTCCACTTTGTCCAAAACAATAAAAAAAGTTTTGCCTTTGATTATACTTTAACTCTAAGGCCGCGTACACACGATCAAATCTGTCTGCTGGAAACGGTCTGCTAGACCGTCCCAACAGACAGATTCGATCGTGTGTACGGGCGAGCCGACGGATTTGGCCACCCGACAGATTTCAAAGCATGCTTTGAAATCTATCGGGTGGGAACCTGTCCGCCCGACATGTCTGCTGGTTAGTACACTTACCAGCAGACATGTCGTCTCGCACCAGCGCCGAATGGATTTGGCGCATGCGCGGAAGTGTTTTACTTCCTGGTGCGGTGACGTGGCGGCGTCAACGTCACCGCCACGTCACCGCCACGTCACCGCGCCGTCTGCTGGCGGGGATTTTGGTTTGCTCGTGTGTACACGCGAGCAAACCAAAATCCAAAGAGACAGATTTGTTCAAATCGGTCGGACAGACCGTTTTGAACAGATCTATTGCCTCGTGTGTACGAGGCCTAACCTGTAAAAATGTTAAAACTTTAAAATGGAGAATATTGGGTACTGTCGTTTTTCACAATTTTATGAGTGCATTAGACTTTAAGGCCCCATACACACGATCGGATATATCCGATGAAAACGGTCCGCGGACCATTTCCATCGGATATGTCCGATCGGCAGTTTGATCCGATGGCGTGTACACACCATCGGATCAAATTCCCCGCCGCCGGACGGCGCGGTGACGTGGCGATGACGCGGCGGGGACGTTGACGCCGCCGCGTCACCGCTACGTCACCGCACCAGGAAGTAAAACACTTCCGCGCATGCGCCGAATCCATTCGGCAGCGGCGCGGCGGCGGTGGGAGCCGACATGTCTGCTGGTAAGTGTACTAACCAGCAGACATGTCGGGCGGACAGATTCCCACCGGATAGATTTCAAAGCTTGCTTTGAAATCTGTCGGGTGGAGAAATCTGTCCGCTAGCCCATACACACGAGCGGAGATGTCTGCTGAAACGGTCCATCGGACCGTTTTCAGCGGACATATCCCCTCGTGTGTACGCGGCCTAAGGCTTGACATGTTTGGTATCTATGTAGCGGGGGCAATTTTTGCTATTAAGAATGCTCAGATGGAAGTGGTAGGATTTATAGTCTTATAATGTAAATAAGCGTCTGATGCCATCTACTGGCGAAGAAATGGAACGACGTGTTCAAGACTTGGTTTTTTTTCAGAACATCCAGAAGGGATATGAATAATTACCCAGGAACACTCAGGGCTGCAAGGCAGGGTGGGAAGATAAAAAAGACCTTGTGGTGGCCATTTTTGGTTTTAGGTCTCTCTGCCTCGGGACCCACACCCTGGAGGAACTCTTACACAGTGTGTTTGGTGGAGTTCTGGCCTACCTCGTGCGGAAGCAAGCCATCGGTATCCAGGCAAGTGTCGGAGGGTTCCCGATCGTCTCTGGAAGTGGGAACTGGACAATCGGACGAGTGCAGAGACCAGGCGGAGGCCGTGTGTGGCGAAAGCATCCAGTCATCTGGGCATCGTGTGGTGAGAGGGCTCGGGCCCAAAGCTTTGTACTGTTTACACACTCACACACTTAGACTGCCGGTGTAGTGTTGCTGGGACCGTTAGTCCCACGCTGCCAGTGTGTTTCTCTAAGCCACATGTGCCAGGACCTGAAAGCCTTAATCAACTGCTTGATGGCCGGCCATTGAAGATTGTGTATTAACTAGGAAAGAGTGCGCAGTCACCCTCCACGTTTAATCTACAGTCCCTGTTTGCATTAAACTACTATTAAAATACCTGTGGATTACAAATTGGGTTCACATTGCTAGCGAAGAAAGAAGATCAAGGACTAATACTACTACATTTTATTGGCAAGGCCTTGCAGCGCTGTTTCTGTTAGACAGATACTGTCATAGGGAAGTTACTGAGTGATTACCCGCTACGGTTGTGTTTTATTCTGTTGGGTGTTGCGTAGCACATACTGTGTGGTTGTTTACTGGAAGTGTACTGGAAGTGGGAAGGCGCGCAGCTTGAAGTAAGGCCTGCGCGCTAGTCCCACTCGGAGACACCAAAATACCTGCGGCCGCAGAGGGGGTGTAAAGAAATTGTTACTCACAGTCTTTCGCAATACTGAATGTGCATCACTTACGTTCTGATTGTGTATTACAACAACTGCTTTAGTAAAGTCAACGATTGTTTAACCTCCCTGGCGGTATTCCCGAGCGTGACTCGGGGTTAACATTCAGTGCCAGAAGCGGTAACCCCGAGTCACGCTCGGGGTGCATTTTTTTTTTTTCCCCAAAAATTCCTGGCGATCCGGCGGGGGTTTCCCGCTGGATCGCCGGTCAGACTAGCCTCCCTGGCGGTCTTCACGTGTGTGGCACGGGGTGAGATTTTTAAGCTAATATCGGTAACCCCGTGCCACACACGCGCTTACCTCGCTGGATGCAGAAAAAGTTTACTTACCTTTTCTCTGCGATCCAGCGATGAATCCCCGCAGTACACGGCGGGCGGATGTCCGCCTGATGCTGTGTGTTCCGCCGATTCCCTTCCCTGCGAGCGTCGCGACGTAGGGGGGGGAACGGCGCCAAATTTAAAAAAGTAAACAAACACTATACATACAGTACACTGTAATCTTATAGATTACAGTACTGTATGTAAAAAATACACACCCCCCATGTCCCTAGTGGTCTGCCCTGTACACTACATGTCATTTTGTATAATAAAAACTTTTCTTTCTCCCTGCAAACTGTAGATTGCCCATAGCAACCAAAAGTGTCCCTTTATGGCAAAAATTGTTTTAGAGCAGCTAAAAAACAGCGATAATAAATCAGAATCACTTGCAGAATTTAGCGATAGCGATTTATGGGGAAATTCGTCATAAAAAAAAAAAAAAAATGACAGCAAAAATTCTGCAACTGAGCAAATTTCAGTGATTTTGATTTGATTACATTATTGAATAATTTTTACTATAATTATATTATCATTTGTGATCATTTTTTATAATTATTTATTATATTATAATTTTTAATTAAAAAAAAAAAAAAAAATCATACCCGGGATGCCTATTAGACTCTTGTTTGAATAGATTTAAGTGAGTTATTCCTAAGAATTACAAGCCTACAGTATAAAACGCCAAATTCCCTTGCAAATAATGGTACCGCTTTTAGCACCTAAAATCTTAAAGAATCATACCGCCAGGGAGGTTAAGTTTAACTTGTGCCTTAACGGTTCCTTTGTCGCTTATAAACCATTGTGTCAGTTTGCACCACAGCTGTGTCAAGGGGAGTGAGACCAAGAATACTGGGGGGTAATAAAGCAGAGTGCAGGCCCAAAACAATCAGCCGCTCCTTCGGGGGTAAGCGCTACATCTACTTTACACAACCTTGTCTTTTATATGTTACCAACAATTGTGTATAATATTGTGTTTGTTTGCAGTAAAATAATTTTAACTGCATTTTTTTTCTACAAATATGTGTTTGGTAAATAGTTGCGCAAATATTGTGCAACATAAAAAATTGCAACTGCCACTATTTTATTCTTAAGGTCCTCTCTTACAGAAAATATATAGTTGTTTGGTGGTTTAAAATATTTTTTTGCAGAAAATGCAGGTTTTAACTTACGTGCTAAAAATTTAAAACATTGCCCTGGTAGACAAATAGTTAAAACATCAGATGACCTGTGTAATAACGTGCTGTTTAATCTCTGAAGTTTTCCTTAAAATTTTTATAGTATTTTACTGTTTATGTCCTCCTACATGATATACGTCACATAAGCATCTACAAACTTGCTTCTGCTATATACTCACATCCTGCCTGCGCTAAAGCCCCTTTGACTTACAATAATTACTATTTTGCTTCCTTCTCACAAATCAGGTTTCTCAGCTTACCACTGAACCTGTGGTGACATTATTTAAAGGAACATCTTATAAAAAAAAAAAAAAAAAAAAAAGGAGGAACTGAAACGTCAATGCTATGATGTAAAAACAATTTGTTTCCTGTGTTGTTCGCCTAATGTTGTCATTATTACGGTACACAGTCAGCAGCCTTCTATCGTAACAGGAAATGCAGAATGTGTATTATTCAGACATCAAAGTCTTGTCAAAGTAAAACAACAGTTAGTGTGTTTCATGCCACTGTGTTAAAGCATCTGAGATCAGAGAGTACTTCATAGGACAATGCTAAAGATAAAACATCAATCATACTTACTGTTCTGCAGATTCCTGGGGATCACTGGCTTCAGGTTCCTGTTCCTTAGGCCGATCTTTCAGAGTAGGTTCCTGGAAAAAAATCTGGTAGAACTGTTTCATACAACAGTTTTAAGTCTTTGGAAGTCAAATAAGATCTATTTTGTCCCATGTTGCTAAGTGCTTTCTAGTACTGGCCTAACCCTTTCCCTCCTGCTGTGGTCCGATCTGACAACAGCTCTGAAGGAGATGGAATATTCATAGCTGCAGCTTGTCTCCTCTGTGAAAACTTTCCACTGACAAACAGCAGCAAGAGGAAAGCAGAGCCTGACACATCCCCCTTCCTCTGCATTGCTCTTGCCATTGCTTGTCTGTGGAAAGTGTTCACAGTTGAAACAATCTGCACTTATGAATCAGCTGTCTCCTTCAAAGCTGTTGTCAGATCTACCAGAACAGGAAGAGAGAGGGGCAGGTTGGACCTCATAAGTAGGTTAGAAGGCACAACAGGTGACAATGTAGTACATGTAATTATCATGTTCGATCCTCCTAAAAACTCTTAGCAGATATAAAAATGTCACTCAATCCATTTTTAATATAGTCATTAATAAAACATTAAATGCATGTTTACATACAGCTAGCTTGCCATAAGTACCTTAGAGTAGCAGAGGAGAGCAGAGGAACTTCAACAATTTGATGCTGTTCTTATGCCCCGTACACACGATCGGATTTTCCGTCGGAAAAACCTTGGATGGTTTACACAAAAGTTCTCTGAACTTTCGTCCATCAAGAACGCGGTGACGTACAACACTACAGCGAGCCGAGAAAATAAAGTTCAATGCTTCCGAGCATGCTTTAAATTGTTTCCACATGCTTCGGAATTTTGCGCGTCGGAATTGCTACAGAATTTTCCGTCTGAAAATTCGAACTTTCGTTCAAAAGCTCACATCGGACATTCTTTTTTTTTTAAAAGAGTGGTGAGAGATTAGAACGTCTTCCAGTTTTTTTTTTTTTGCTGTCTGTGCCCCTGTCTGGAGATACATCCTGATTGTTTGACCTGTTTACCATAATCAGTGAGTTTGAAAGTGAAAGAAAATCACAAATTTTAAGTTGTCACCAGAACAGGAATAGAGGGGATGCTAGTTCTGGTGACCCTGGTTTCCTCTCACTTCCTGTTTCGGCCATGGGACAGGAAGTGAAGGGGAAATGGGAAATTGGACACATATGGCAAAAAAACAACAACAAACAAATGCACCATCTAGAACCTGATTGGCTCTCCTGCCTGTCGTGTTGGCTGACATCTCTGTAAAAGGTGCCCACGATGTCCAGATGCTGCTGGAGGAACAGCAATTGCTTTTGATGGTTGCAGCCCAGCCATATAGCGGGACCTTAGAATAAATTGTAGGAATTGTTGGTTTCTATGGTGCTAGGTATAGCTGCTATGGCTAAACCATGCCAAAGGAATTGCCTCACATGAGGCTACCCTCAGTTCTAGGTCTCTCATACAAAAGTGGAGATCCAGATCGCTCCTGCTCCAGAGAGCTTAAATTTGAGACCAGAGGGTGAAAAGTTATCAACAAGGAAAAACACTCTGTCCTGGACTGTGAGTAGGGCCATCCAGACATTCTCAAGGTGAGTTGCTTCCAATGACCTTCTCTGAAAGCTCTGAACCTTTGCAAATGACTGGAATACCTGGAGGACCATGTTAGGTTGCTTGATAGAGCACCAATTATTTCCCACCAAAGAATCCCTCTGAGAATATTTCAGGAAGGCAATGATGCTAATACCATGTCCTGCATCTTAATACACAAGGTGCTGACCAATGGACGAGGGGCAGGATCCCAGATTGGTAGTGCATGAGTCCGATAGCAAGGCACAGAAATTGCTTAAGGGATGGGAACATTAATTGGCTTTGATGCACACCAAAGCCAGAAAATGCTCCAAGCAAAGGGAGGCAATACAAAAACAAAAATTTCTATGGAAAACTTATATCTGAATATTTCACTCTGCATACCAGGCAATGCCACAATGGGATTTTGGATAGTGAACTGTTTGCCACCACAACTGGGGCAGAAACACCTTGACCCAGAGAATGTGCAGAGACCACAAGTGGAGAAAATACACTTCTTAACAATTAGAAGTCTTCTGCTAGTAATCACAAGTGTTCAACATCAGCTGCATCTCTAATACTGTTGACCTGGACTGTCTCAAAGAGAACCTGTCCTTGAAGGCCATGCAGGCTACTTCTTTCGACAGAGAAAATTCTGTAGCAAGTTTCTTATCTAGAGCCTAGAGGACATTTTCCCTATATTACTTTTTCGGGGAAAGAAAGGAGTCACCGCTCCAGGTGGGATCACTAAATGGTTACAGGTGGTGCAGGATACCGAGGGTGCTGGCGGTGCACTAAGCAAAATGAAGACAAAGAAAAATGGATAGCCGCACTCCAAAACCTGATGGGTGGTCTTTTATTCAATAGACAGCATGTACAAAAATAGGGTCACAGCAGTGGAAACAAGGAACAGCCGACACGTTTCGCACTGGATCAGTGCTTATTCATGGCTTTTTCGGGGACAACCCAACATTTTGCATTTTCTTTTATTTTCACATTCAATGATAATGATAAACAGGACAAATAGAGAGGGTGAATCCCCTTAATGGGGACACAGACAGAAATAAAAAAGTGTTCTAGTCCCTCTCCACTCCATCCAAAACTAAGGAAAATGGTTTGCCTTTAGTTATACTTTAATGGTTTCCAAAAACAGTTACATTACCAGCATGCTGGGAACGCTATCTGTCACATTTGCTTGTGCTGTCAACTAAACTGTCGATCCATTAAGTGGATGGTGTCATAATTGATCACATGTGCTGTGCCATGCCTCTTACAGAGCAAACAGAGGCCAAGATGCCTTCCGTACAAGACACATTCCTGTGCAAATCACATGCGATCCTGTGCACCGCATTCCAGAGAAAAGTTTTTTATGTTCGCAGTGTAACCGGATTGCATAGGTTTTCATACCCATGCGATCCGGATCAGACAAACGCGCTGCGCTTTGTGAGCTGCCTTTAGGGTGTCTTTTAAATGAAACCCACAGTAGATTGCATGAACACAGGGCGATTGCTATGTGGTGAGGGAAAAGCACAGGAATCTCTGCGTTTTCTGCATCGCATCAGTGTGAACCAGGGCTTATGCCGCGTACACACGGTCGTTTTTTGCGATGAAAAAAAACGACGTTTTTTAAAACGTCATTTAAATTGATCGTGTGTGGGCAAAACGTCGTTTTTTGTCTTCAAAAAAACGACCAAAAAAAAATTCCAACATGCTTGAATTTTTTGTGTCGTTTTTCAAAACGTTGTTTTTTGTTTCACAAAAAGTCACCGTGTGTAGCAAAAACGTTGTTCAAAACGACGTTTTTCAACCCGCGCATGCCCAGAAGCTAGTTATGAAGCGAGCTTCAATGGAAAAGAGTGGTGAACGTAACCTCGCTTTTTGTGAAAAAACGATGGTGTGTATGCAAAATTGTCTTTGAAAAGTGACGTTTCAAAAACGTCGTTTTTTACTTCACAGAAAACGTCGTTTTTTTTCATCGCAAAAAACGACCGTGTGTACGCGGCATTATAGTGGAACTGAACTCCAAAAGGTGAATATTTTCTGTCTTTTAAAGGTATGTTAACTGGGTGTAAGCAGTACCCTGAAATGCTGTTCTGTAGACCAAGGCTACATTCATACAGGCGTTCTGCCCCAGAGAGAATGGCAACGGCAGGAATCTGCTGATTCCTGCTTTTGTTTTTTTTAATTGAGCAGCTAGCTGGGCCTGCCGAGCACATCTAGTGTGTAATCACTGCTGGAAGTCTACAGTACACAAGTGTATGGACACAGCTGTTTGTGGCTGTACGCACAGTTCGCCGTTGGTGCCATTTTCCTGGCACACCTTCCATGCAGGGTAAATTGCGAAAATCTCTTTTTGACTGTAGTTGCATGCACTTTGACACTAATTGTTGGCATGGGTACAGACCGATCCCACGATAAAAAAATTTGGGTTCTTGGAGGCTTTTAGAATCAAATGGTCAGTTTGTAGGCTGAATTTTCAGGCCAGCCAGGCCTGGACAAATTCAAACTTGTTTGAAAGCAATGCAACTTGTAGATTACTTTACTCACAGTGATTGTTTTAAAAATGCTGCAAACTTTTTAATTCTCCTACCATAATCATTGGAATCCATAACCTTCTATCATAGTGCTCTTGGGAGGGTGATATAATGACATGACACATGTCAACAGCAAAAAGAAGACTAGACCCTAGGGGGTTTATTTACTAAATGGTGTTCACAAGAGAATTTACCCTTAGCTTAGTGAATAAAGTGAAGCTGTGCCGACTTCCATTATTCAATTATGTGCAAGCACTTTATTAGTTATTCTTTGCAAAGTTTTTTTATCACATTCACTAAGTTAAGGGAAAAGTTCATTGCAAATTGCAAAATCATCAGCAAATTGCCTTTAGTAAATCAACCCCTAGATAATTGACATTTAATTAAGACATATTCCACCTGCATATGGTGGGATCGCTTGATTCCCCCATTAACACAGACAATATTGATGGGGGAATCCCTTCCGCAAAACTATTGTGTACTCCTGGCAGGGGAGCATGGGGAGCTGTCCATGTTGGGTGAACACAATGATTATTGCTAGCAGTTATAGCCACTGACAATAATCATATGCTGAAAATAAAACGTTCTGGTTGTACATTCAGCCAGCTCATAGATGATTTGAATCTCAACCAGTTTCTGCTAAACCTGCTACGATTCGAACCAACTACGGTCAGCTTAACACCTTATTCTAAATTCAAGAATTTTAAGTGGTGGTATATGTATAAGTGTACTAACCTTTCCATAATACGAATCCTAATTTTAATTAATTTAGACTTTGAGAATAGATACACCATGCCAATGGATGGCACTGTTTATACCACCTGATTCTACAAATTCAATCAGGAAGTCAAAAAAGCCTTGGGGGGGGGGGGGGGAGTTCCTGGCCAAACAGTCATTGTTCGGGCATTCTGACAGCCGTGGGGGCAGCGGTTACTAGAAGACAATAGCAGTCAGAGAGAGGAGATCCCTCTCCTTCAAAGGAGAAATGAACAACGAGGGCCCAGAGGCGATTCAGTTCGCATGTGCAGCGCTATATACATTTTTCACTCACTCACTCACTCATACATGCTATAGATATGGGAATATATAGATTTTTCTTGTTCAGTATGTGGGGCTGGAAGAGAGAAAACATAATGTCTATGGCTTAGCCTTCATAAAGAAAAGGAAGCACTTAAGCAGGTCATACATTTTGCGATTTTCTTTCCTGCAACCACAGCTATTGGGTTCTTCTGGCAGGGGGCCATGGGGAACCGTCACTGCTGGGAGAACACATTGATTACTTCTAGCGGCTAAAGTGATGATGGATCAACTTGGGTACAATAAGCCTATCCATAGATGGTTTCACACAGAGAGTTGCACAGTGAAGAGTTTTCTTCATGATGAGTTATATCCCAACTAACACAGCATTCAGTGCCAATGTACATGGACCATGTAGCCCTTATGCTGTCAAAGGTCCCTGTGGGCTTTTCACTCTGGAGAACATTACAGCGCTCTCCAGCCTTACCAACACATTAAAGCAGAGGTTCCGGCAATTTTTTTTTTTTTAAAAGCCATCAGCTACAAATGCTGCAGCTGCTACCTTTTGAAAAATGGACACTTACCTGTCCAGCGCGCCCATGATGTCGTCAGCCGAGGACCGTCCTCGGTTAGGGAATCGGGAAATGAAGCTGCAGGTAGAGGCGAGGTATCTGCACCCGCTCCCCCCTGAAAGGTGTCAAATGTGACACTGGAGGGGGGGAGGATTCAGAAAATCGATGTGTGGGTGGAGCTCTGCTTTAAAATCAGAGTAATAATGGATGGTTGTTAAAATATTCTAAGTAAGTAAGAGTACTATACCTGAGCACTTGAAATGTCCATGGACTCTTTATGATCTGTTGCCTCTCTAGGAAAAACAAGTATATAAAAAATGAATGTTGTCAATGATTTATTATATTATATAATTGTTTGGCAAAGAAAAATAAATGTTGAAGTTAGGAAAACGATAACCAAGACCAACGTGGTCCTGGAGTCAGGAAACTCTGAACACGCACCCCCGGCCAGGAGGGCCACACAGAGAGGTGGTTGGACGACTGCCCAGGGCGGACGACGACGACCCAGAACCCTGCGGTTCACCATTTCAAGTCCAATTTCAGCCCAAATGTTTTTTGTGCAAGACGCACTGGACCCGCTGCAGAGATATGTGAATCGGCTCCATAAAGAGCCAATGAAAAATCTCCTGCTACTGCAAATCAGATGCGGGGATACCACAATTCAATTCAATTCAATTCGTATTTTGAAGCTGTAATAGTTACAGTAAGAGGTTTATTGTAGGGGGACACGTTTTTAAGTTGTAAACATTGCAGTAAGAGAGCTATTGCTGGGAACACATTTTGAAGCGGTAACACTTGCATTAACAGGGCCATAGTTAGTAACACGTTTTAATGAGCACAGCACATGTTGGACATTACAATATGTGGCGTTGATAGAGTCAGAAGCACCCTGTTTACCAGCTCAAAATTGCAACAGGAAGTCCGCATTTACCTCTAAGGTCAATGCAAAGCACATAAGCCTAGTCCTGATTAAAGCTTCTATCTGGATACTGACAGTAACAAACAACCTCACCCACTTTGATGTAGGACAAGTAATGTAAAACCCAACAATAGAAAAACATGCTGCCCCAACTGCATGTTTAAGGGTGGAAATAGCTATTTGTACGGAAAGACTGACATTAACAATAGTTCCATTACAGAGAGGGAGTGTATGACTATATAGCTGTAAACAGATTAAAAAGAAGGCTTGTGAAGGCTTTGAATACCTTTCTACTTAGTTATTTGTTTTGTAATAACATCAACATTTTTTTTTCTTCAGGGTATAGCATCTTTTCGCAACATAGAAAATGGTTTAAAGAAAAATTCACTGTGATTTTCCTTTATGTACTATATTTCAACGACTGTGTAAAATATAGAGAATTATATATTTTTTCTATTGGCTGTTTATATTGCTTTGTCCTCAGTTGCTTAGATAAAATTTCAACCACACAGACAAAATGACTGCAGTCAGTCTTGTACTGAGAGAACCAGTCATTGTGCAGCATTATTAAACAGGAAGCACAGCATACATAAGTATTAATGAGCACATAAAGTTTTTCTCTATCCATAGAGTAAAGCTATCAATGCACCTATAGATTTTTTAACAAAAATGTGTACCTAAAGGCTGACATTAATATTGTTACATTACAGAAAGGGAATGTATGACTTCATAGCTGTAAGACCTTTGTGAAGTGAAGGCTTGAAATACCTTTCTACTTAGATATTTTCTTTGTAATAACATAAAAAATATGTTTTATTTTGCTGAGAGCATATCATCTTTTCACAACATGGAGAATGATTTAGCTTCCATCATTTTACAGCGTCGATAGTACCATATTTCCATGACTGTGTAACATATAGAGAATTATCAAATTTCCTTCTATTGATTATTTATTCACTCTCACCGACAGAATGATTGCAGACAGACTTGCATTGAGAGA
The DNA here is from genome assembly GCA_029574335.1 of Rana kukunoris. Taxonomy (NCBI): domain Eukaryota; kingdom Metazoa; phylum Chordata; class Amphibia; order Anura; family Ranidae; genus Rana; species Rana kukunoris. The sequence continues at coordinate 361,706,155 of CM056050.1, read as the reverse complement.
ACAGCCCTGTGCACACGCTCGGTTTTCCCGGCGGTAAGAAGTCTGCCGGGAAAACCAAGGAGAAACCCAGGAACCTGGCAGGAAAACTGCCATGAGAGCTTTAGCCAGGAATCCCGGCCGTGTGTATGCTCCATCAGCACTACCTCGCAGTGTTCCCCATAGTAGGAAAGTATTAGTAAATCTGGCGGAAAAAAACCTCTGGGAATCCCAACGGGAAAATAGAGAGCAGGTTCTCTATTTTCCCACCGGGAATACCGGCTGTTTTCCTGTCGGGAAAACTACGAGGAAGCATACACACCTCCAGTTTTCCTGGCCAAAAGCTCTCTTGGCAGTTTTCCTGGCAGCAAAACCATTTGTGTATATGGGGCTAACCAGTCATTGTGCAGCCTTGTTAAGCAGGAAGCACAGCATATATAAGTAATAATGAGCAAATATGTTTTTTCCCCCATGCATAGAGTAAAGCTGGGATTACACTAGTAGATTTTTGTACAGAAATTAGTACGAAAATTCTCACTACATTCAATAGCTTGATGTATGCCATTAGAAAGTATAGTAGTTTAAACCACATACAATGTTTGAAATTATTTTGTTTAAGAAAAAATGTACATCCTTTGTCTTCAAATTTTCAAAAGCATACCCTTTTTCAGTTAAAAACTAAAAAAAAATTGACTTACATGGTGATAGCAGGCACCACCTTGTACTTGCAGTTCCTACTTGTCAACCTCAGTAGGGCTATAGGGCATCCTGGAAGCCCTCAAATTTTAGTATGCAGGTTCTAGCGTTTACGAAAGTTAAGCCTAGCCACAACATCCTGCAATGCAATATGGCTGCCCCCATAGGCGTGCGCACAGGGTGTGCCAGCTGTGCCCAGGCACACCTTAATCACCCTTTGTAGAACAGATTCCCCCTACTGACCTGGCTCCCCCTCCTCCCCCCCCCCCCCCGAAGCACTGCTGGCTTCCCTCCTCTCCTGCCAGCTGTTGCTGCAGGATGTTTTAGGATAAGTGGGGGAAAGGGCCAGTAAATATTTCATTTACCCACCCCTTCCCTTTCTGAATAAACATTGTGAGTGTGTATTGTGCATTTGAGCTTTAGGGTAAACACTCTAATGCCATAGGCTGCGCACACCTTTGGCTGCCCCAGCAACTTATTAAGAAGAGCATACACTACACTGTTGGATGCAAAAATGGCATGCCCATGCTTGGAACCAGGCACTTATAATTGCATTTGAATATATTTTGAGTTTTTATGTTTAAGCATATATTAAACATTACAATATGTTCTTGGTATTATTTATCAAGGTGCATAATAATGCTTAAATGATTAATGAATGCTTTTCTCTTACTTTTCATCCTCGATCTGAATCATTTTTTGTTTCATCTCACTCAAACAGCTTTGGGCTTCAGATAGCTGATCTCGTATTTTCTCCAGATGATGTTCCAGATCTTGGTTCGTACGTTTTAATTTCTCATTCTCTGATTTTGTAACCTTCTCTGTGCTGCGGAGGTTGTGGAGCTCTCGTTCCAGCTGTTAGAGAAGAACAAATATGAGTGACACATGATATAATAGATGTAGTAAAACTTGGCAGAAGAAGTAGACATATTTGCTTCTTTAAAAAATAATGGCATACAGTTCTTTCATGCAGTTGTTGCAGTGTTAACCGTCCTCCAGTATTGCTGTTTTAGTAACTGTTTATAGGCCCTCTTAACTGGATAAAACAATTGCGTCATTCTGGCTTTATCAGTTACATCTCTTTCTGATATGGGTCTAACTATGTGCCCATATTTGCATTTCAGCATATGAGCATATGAGCCTGAAATGCCTGGTGTGTAGTAAAGATGCATAATCTTCATACCCACAGTAAATGGTATATCCTTTGCCAATGTTATACAAAGAGAAGTTTAACTGATAAAACATTTTAAAAAGCATTATTATATACTTTATAACTCTCCATTAAACAAGAAAAGTGTCTTTGTAGAATGGGGGACAAAAAACATATGCTCCACTACAAACTCTGATCTCCAAGTTTCCACAGTTCTCTGTAGTTGTCGGCCACTAAACCAGCATAGCTCCCAACTGTCCCTGATTTTGAGGGACTGCCCCTGATTTTGAGCAATGTCCCCCTGTCCCTTTTTCCCCCTCATTTGTCCCTCATTTTGGTCTGATCTATATAGTTGTGTATAAAATGCACTTTTTATCTTTCAAAAAGTGCTAAACCTTTCATCCACATGCTAATTTTTAAATTTTAAAAGCCAAGATAAAGGAATAGTAGTGGTAAAAAAAGCCCTTCTGGATTTTATTAACCTCCCTGGCGGTATGATTCTTTAAGATTTTAGGTGCTAAAAGCGGTACCATTATTTGCAAGGGAATGTGGCGTTTTATACTGTAGGCTTGTAATTCTTAGGAATGACTCACTTAAATCTATCCAAACAAGAGTCTAATAGGCATCCTGGGTATGATTTTTTTTTTTTTGCTTATTAAAAATTATAATATAATAAAATTATAAAAAATTATAACAAATAATAATATAATTATAGTAAAAATTATTCAATAATGTAATCAAATCAAAATCACTGAAATTTGCTCAGTTGCAGAATTTTTGTCATTATTTTTTTTTTTTATGACGAATTTCCCCATAAATCGCTATCGCTAAATTCTGCAAGTGATTCTGATTTATTATCGCTGTTTTTTAGCTGCTCTAATACAATTTTTGCCATAAAGGGACACTTTTGGTTGCTATGGGCAATCTACAGTTTGCAGGGAGAAAGAACAGTTTTTATTATATAAAAGGACATGTAGTGTACAGGGCAGACCACTAGGGACATGGGGGGTGTGTATTTTTTACATACAGTACTGTAATCTATAAGATTACAGTGTACTGTATGTAAAGTGTTTGTTTACATTTTTGAATTTGGCGCCGTTCCCCCCCCTACGTCGCGACGCTCGCAGGGAAGGGAATCGGCGGAACACACAGAATCAGGCGGACATCCGGCCGCCGAGTACTGCGGGGATTCATCGCTGGATCGCAGAGAAAAGGTAAGAAAACTTTTTTCTGCATCCAGCGAGGTAAGCGCGTGTGTGGCACGGGGTTACCGATCGTAGCTTGAAAATCTCACCCCGTGCCACACACGTGAATACCGCCAGGGAGGTTAACTTATTTTTTTGGTTAATTCTCGTTTAAGGGGGTGTGACAGGGGGCTTTTCTTTTGCATACATACGTTTGATAGTAGGTGTCCCTCATTCCCATCTCAAAATGTTGGGAGGTATAACAGCTTCAAAGTATCCATACAACAAACGGACTAGTGCATCCAACAATTGAATATGTTTCACTCGGTAAGGAGTCTACTCGTGGGGTCAAACTGGGGTGCTTGTAGCTCGGATACACAAGTCTGTTTGTTGGATGGATAAATAAACAGTTTTAAGTCTTTCAACACAGTAATGCCCTGTACACACGATTGGTTCGTCTGATGAAAACAAACCGAGGGATTTTTTCATCACATATACGATGAAGCTGACTTTCATCAGTCTTGCCTACACACCATCGGTCAAAAATCCGATCGTGTCAGAACATGGTCACGTAAAACACAACGACGTGCTGAGAAAAATGAAGTTCTATGCTTCTGAGCATGCGTTGACTTGATTTTGCGCATTTGTGGATTTTTGACCGATGGATTTCCCTACAGATGATCGTTTTTTAACCATATGAAAATTTTAAAACGGGTTCTATTTTTTTTCACCGATGGGAAAAAACTGATGGGGCCCACACACGATCAGTTCGTTTTCATCAGACAAACCGATCATGTGTAGAGGGCATAAGTGTTTTCCCCTTTTTCTTTGGAAATGTTATAGAGATTTGGTAGAATGGAGTTAAACAAGACTGACCATGAATGAAATGTGGTGGCAATACTAATCTCTCCTTGTGAAAATGCTACGTGCCTGACTGACTGTTGTGCTGACCCTCTGAGTGAGTGTCAGAAAACAAGTATACAGATAAGGACTTCTGTTTTTTCTCTGACTTTCCTTATTGGCATACCTCTTTCTGGTCAGTGACTGAGAAAGTACCACAATCCAAGGGTCAACTAACATTTTCACAATGAAGCTGCAATGTGGGGCACAATGAGGCTGCATTGATGAGCACAGGTGAGGCTGTGCTGAGGGGAACTGATGAAGTTGTTGTTTAAGTGTCATTTCATGAGATAATTTATGAGGGCGTGATTAGCGGCAAAATTAGGGGCGGAGCAGGGTAGGGGTTGGGTTGGGCAACTGGTGGGGAGTAACCCTTGAGGCCTGGCTAGTGGCTCAAGACTTGAAATTTTGAGCCCTGATAATACTTTATTAGAAAATGGCAGAGATCACAAGTTTTAACCCTTTGAGAAGTTTTTGTATAAAAATAAAATGCATTTTTATACCTTGCCATTCTTGTCTGATGTGATCCTAATTAACACTTTGATTGCATTAGTCAGGGGACAGTTTGAGACCTGTGGCCTTCCATAGAATTTTCAGAACACTTCTTTAACAATATTAAAAGTATGTACACATATGAAATACAAGTATGGGTGCTGTTTTACTGTCAAATGATATGTGTTTCTGCTTATCCAGTCCTAATATTTACATACAAGCACTACCAGCTAGGGCAAAATAACAAATTCTCTGTCTTGCAGTTATTTAACGGTCAAAGGTCTTGTTCTGCTCCCAGACTGTGACAAAACAGTGAAAGGAGAAAGCAGACTGATGACCTCGTCTCTCTGTCACTCTGCTCTCTCCTCCTATCACTATGATCATTGTTAGCTCATGGATGTTGTAGCACAGCGGGGTAGTTTTTAATGCTGCCTCTCCCCCTCAAGTCTGAGCTCTCTTGTGCAGGTGACCGTAAGAAACTGATACAAAATCAAGTGTGCCCAGATTACCACATACCACATATGCATTTGGATAAGAAGCTTAGCAGTAATACATTGTTGTTATATTATATTCAGATTCAGAATACTTTCTTAATCCCATGGAAATTATTGCAACAAATGCCACACACAACAAAGACAACACAAGATCACAACAATGAACAGAGCAAGACACAGAGACATAACACAATTTCCAATAACAACCATTAGCACCAATAAAACAAAATCAAACTTCACTCTAATAAACAATCCATATAATTAAAAACAACATATAATAAATAACACCGATTCAAAAATAACAGAAAATCAAACTTCCAAAATTAAAAAAATGCACCCCTTTCTCTAGCATTACCCCAAATAATAATTAACATAATACCAACATACTATAAGAACTACATAAAAATCCTGATAGTAAACCATATTTACATTTTCCTCTCCAGCCCTCACAGGGAAAAATTATATAACTTGATGGCCACAGGCAAAAATGATTTCCTTTGTCGCTCTGTGGTGCATCGTGGTTGTAGGAATCTGTCACTGATGGTACTCTGCAGACTGATCAGCATATTGTGGAGTGGGTGGGTGGAGTTGTCCAAGATTGAACGTACCTTGAACAACATTCTCCTCTCCAACACTGTTGTTAAAGACTTCAGCTCCAATCCAACAACATCACTGGCCTTGTGAATCAATTTGTTGAGTCTGTTGGTGTCAGTCACCCTAAGCTTGCTTTCTCGGCATACCACTGCATACAGGAGAGCACTGGCCACCACAGACCCATAACACATCTTAAGCATTGTTTGGGAGATGGTAAAAAACCTCAGTCCCCTCAAAAAATAGAGGTGTCTCTGGCCCTTCCTATAGAGCACATCAGTGTTATTGCTCCAGTCCAGTTTATTATCCATATGTACCACCAGATATTTTTAACTCATTTGTCCATAATTAGCTCCTTTGTCTTTGTCACACAGTCCTATACTCAGTCTCTTCTCCATCCCTGATACATGCCACAAACGCAGAGCCATCAGAAAACCACTGAAGATGGCAAGACTCTGTCTGGTAACAAAAATCAGTGGTTGAGACAGTAAAAAGAAAGGGAGAGAGAAGTGTCCCCTATGGAACCCCAATATTGATTAGGACCCTATCTCACACATAGTCTTGCAAATGCAAATACTTCGGTCTCCCTGTCAGGTAGTCTACAATCCATGACACAAGGGAAACATCAACCTGTATCGCTAATAGCTTCTTACCCAAGAGATGAGGTCTGATAGTATCAAAAGCACTGGAGAAGTAAAAAAACATGACTCATGTGATTTAGCATGAAGATGATAGCATCCTCAACTCCCAGCTCGAATGGTAGGCAAACTGCAAAGGGTCTAAATATTTACTAACCATGGGCCATAACTGATGCAAAACAAGTCTCTCTAAGGTCTTTATAATGTGGGAGGTCAAAGCCACAGCAGGTCTATAATCCTTGGAGCCACAACAACATGGTATCTTTAGCACAGGCACAAGACAGGATGTCTTCCACAATACAGGAACCTTTCGTAGATTCAGGCCCTGGTTAAAGACCCACTGTAGGACACTTCCCAGCTGGTCTGCACATGCCCTGAGCACCTTATTTCTAATGCCATCAGGGCCTGCTGATTTTCCTGCCGTAAGGCCCCTTTCACACTGGGGCAGTATGTGCGGTGGCGGTATAGCGCCGCTATTTTTATACCGTCAGAATTGCCGCGGAATTGCTGCGGTACTCGGCCGCTAGCGGTGCGGTATCAACCCCCGCTAGCAGCCGAAAAAGGGTTAATGCCGCCGGTATTAGCGCGGTGTCCCATTGTTTTCAATGGGAAGAAGCGTTATACACACCGCTCCTCTCACCGCTCCAAAGATGCTGGTTGCAGGAGATTTTTTTTTCTCCCTCCAGCGCATTGCCTCCGTGTGAAAGCCCTTGTGCTTTCACATTGAGAATCCTGGGGCAGGAGTATTTCAGGCGTTATTTATGCACTATTTTTAGCGCTAAAACACCTGAAATATGCCTCTGCGTGAAAGGGGCCTAAGTCTCCTCAACTGTTTACTCACCTGATTACTCACCTAATTAGCTGTAAAAGACATTGATGCACCTTCCCGCAAAGTAGGAATAGAGTTGTTTAACAACCGGTAAAAGTATCTAATACGGGGGGAATCAGGACACTAGAGAAGGAAGGACATCTAGTACGAGGAGTGAAGGGTACTTTTCTCAACTCTGCTGTACTAGTTTGATTAAAGGATCACTAAAGGAAAACATTTTTTTAGCTAAATAGCTTCCTTTGCCTTACTGCAATCCTGGTTTCATGTCCTCATTGTTGTTTTTTGCTTTGAAGTTGCTGTAAATCTGCTCTGATCTTCACACTTCCTGCTTGACTGGCTCCTTATGAAAAATCTCATGGCAGCTTTTCACTGTGGTCCAAGCTGTCATTACTGTGTGTCTAAAACTCCTCAGAACCAATCAGATTCATTTTAAAAACAAAACACTGCCCTGTATTTGTTTGTTTTTGTTCTATGTGTCTCTTTACATCACAGAAACATTTAAACCAGTTTAAAAGTGAAACTAACCTGCAGGCACATCTTATGATTAATTTGTATCTATTTTTAATCATTTTTAAAAGGAGTCAGTTAACTATTATGTCTTTATAAACAGTCATTTCAGCAAATATTTTTTTTTTCTTTAGTGACCCTTTAACTAACATAATCTGAGCAGTATAAGATGAACACAGAACACAGTAGTTAGTTTTGGATGTTGACATTTGAACCAGTGTATGCAATTATTTCTTCCAGTTTTTCATATTCTATGCTTTAATGTCTTACCTCGTCTTGAACTGAAATCAGCTGCTGCACCTCTGTGTTTTTCAGATCTATCACATTTTTCATTTCTTTATTGTGAATACTGCTCCGGGTATCTCTCTGGGCAAGAAACATCAATTAAATATTGAAACTTTTGGAAGATTTAAATATAATGCGTGTAAATTCGAAATTTTTACAAAACTCTACTCTAAAACATATGGGAAAGTTGATCATAACTGGCCAATCATAATGCAGGATATGTGTCAGATAGTTATAATCTTTAGTAAAAACATATAAACTTCATATTACCCAATTACATTTTAAATCTTTATTTCCTGAAAGCCATATGTTTTTAAGTACAAATAGAGCCGTAAGGGAGGGTTAGAACTTCTGTTTGTTTCTTTTTTTTGCTACCTGTGGACATGTAGAGATTTCCTTTCACTTCCTGTCCCATGGCCACAGCAGGAAGTAAGAGAAAATCCTTCCAAAATGAGGGAAACCCTTAGTTGTCACTGGGATCATCTGAACTGGTGTCCCTATTATAAGATTTTCTCCGCATGGCATGTCAAATACAGTGTTTCCCTATAAGAGATGCTACACATGTCGCTCCAACTTTAGAAAAGGTTCCTGCGCTACTTCGGTCTGACCTGGGTGCGATTTCAGCCATTGTACAGGCTCCTAAATAGCATCCAAGTTGTAAGGAAGTCACAGCGCAAAGTTGCAGGCAAAGTTGTATGACTGCCATCACAGCAGTTTGAACCGAGCCTTATTGTTATAAAGTTAACAGAAATCTATTTACAATCAATGCAGAAAACACTACTCCAGGATCCCACAGTGGCCCCTGGGGAACTATTTTGTCCACAGATACCAACAATCAGGCTCAATCCCCTCCACTGACACCAATGAAAAAGCACAATTCCTCCCAATGAAACCAATGATGGGGCAAAATTCCTCCCAAGGATGCCAACAACTAGGCACAATTCCTCCTACCGACACCAATTACGGGCCACAATTCCTACTATTGACATCAACGATGGGGCACAATTCCTTCCAAGGACGCCAACAACAACACATAATTCGAAAAGGGTTCACCGCTCCAGGGAGGTCCCGAATGCAACAATAGATACATTCAGGTAAATATGGGTGCTGGCAATGCACTAGGCAATGAAAGTAGCAGAGAACGGATGGATGGCCGCACACCAAAGAACTCTTGAGTTGTCTTTATTGAAAAAACATAAGCAAACACCGCAAATACACAGTAAGAATCATAAACAGCCAACGTGTTTCACACCTGGTTAGTGCTTATTCATGGCCATTATATCCATCCGTTCTCTGCTACTTCCAACAACACATAATTCCTTCCACTGACACCAGTGATGGGGCACAATTCCTCCCACTGACAACCAACGATGGGGCACAATTCCTCCCACTGAGACCAATGATGGGGCACAATTCCTCCCACTGACACCAATGATGGGGCACAATTCCTCCCACTGACACCAATGATGGGGCACAATTCCTCCCACTGACACCAATGATGGGGTACAATTTATTTATTCCCACTATGTCAGGACCATTTCTACTCTCACTGGCCACAGTCCAGCCAACACCCTAAAGTCTGAAGGACTCTAGACTGGCCCTTTGTTTAGAAAGTTTGGATACAACTGCTCTAGAACAACACATTCAAACATAACTTTCAGGTGTAGTCAGAAGAAGTAAAACTCCAACAGGTGCAATAGCTCAGGTGAGGTGGCTCACACACAGCAAGGCTTCCCTCAATAAGCAACAGAAAGATAAACCTTAGAAATACAGGAATTTAATGCCAGCCTAAAATCAGAAATCCAAGTTCATTTCAGTTGTTGGTAAAAAGTTCATATAAATACAGTCAATGAGTTTCAGGGACAACACCACTTCTAATTTATAAGAGCTTAACAGGATGTGCCATTGCTGCTCAGCAAATGCTGTTAAGCTGTTGCTCTATGAGAAGAGTGCAATACTGGTTTTAATAAAGATCTGTGAGGTCACTGATTACTTTGAGTTCATCCAAGTTTTATCCTGTGTTGAGCCTTGATGAAGGAGTGCTGTTACTGCCTTGCTGTTTTTATATGACCTCTTTACCAACAATTTAAATGATCTTGGACGCTTTCATCCAGTTTTTGTCTGGTATTTCTTCCTGTGTTTTTATAAATGGCCTGGTGACAGGGTTTTTTAACCTCCCTGGCGGTATTCCCGAGCGTGACTCGGGGTTAACATTCAGTGCCAGAAGCGGTAACCCCGAGTCACGCTCGGGGTGCATTTTTTTTTTTTCCCCAAAAATTCCTGGCGATCCGGCGGGGGTTTCCCGCTGGATCGCCGGTCAGACTAGCCTCCCTGGCGGTCTTCACGTGTGTGGCACGGGGTGAGATTTTTAAGCTAATATCGGTAACCCCGTGCCACACACGCGCTTACCTCGCTGGATGCAGAAAAAGTTTACTTACCTTTTCTCTGCGATCCAGCGATGAATCCCCGCAGTACACGGCGGGCGGATGTCCGCCTGATGCTGTGTGTTCCGCCGATTCCCTTCCCTGCGAGCGTCGCGACGTAGGGGGGGGAACGGCGCCAAATTTAAAAAAGTAAACAAACACTATACATACAGTACACTGTAATCTTATAGATTACAGTACTGTATGTAAAAAATACACACCCCCCATGTCCCTAGTGGTCTGCCCTGTACACTACATGTCATTTTGTATAATAAAAACTTTTCTTTCTCCCTGCAAACTGTAGATTGCCCATAGCAACCAAAAGTGTCCCTTTATGGCAAAAATTGTTTTAGAGCAGCTAAAAAACAGCGATAATAAATCAGAATCACTTGCAGAATTTAGCGATAGCGATTTATGGGGAAATTCGTCATAAAAAAAAAAAAAAAATGACAGCAAAAATTCTGCAACTGAGCAAATTTCAGTGATTTTGATTTGATTACATTATTGAATAATTTTTACTATAATTATATTATCATTTGTGATCATTTTTTATAATTATTTATTATATTATAATTTTTAATTAAAAAAAAAAAAAAAAATCATACCCGGGATGCCTATTAGACTCTTGTTTGAATAGATTTAAGTGAGTTATTCCTAAGAATTACAAGCCTACAGTATAAAACGCCAAATTCCCTTGCAAATAATGGTACCGCTTTTAGCACCTAAAATCTTAAAGAATCATACCGCCAGGGAGGTTAAAGAGCTGTCCAGCTTGTATTGTTTAGAGGGCTACTTTGTGGTACAGAAATGGCTTGTGGAGGACAGCAAGGTTTGTTCCTTGAGAATTGCAGCTCATTTATACCTTACTTACATTTAGTTGAAGTCAACGAATGTCAATGACTATCACATCATTTGTATCAGTAATTATATCCTAAGTACTCTTTTTGCTTGTTTAGCTGTACTTCTCCTGTGGTTTACAGGACTGCAGTTCATTCTGCACTCTTGTGACCTGTTTTCACAACACAAAAAGGATATGGGGAACTGGAGAAAGTACAGAGAAGGGCAACCAAACTGATAAGAGGCATGGAGGAGCTCAACTATGAGAATAGGTTAGACAGGGTGCCCTCCAGCTGTTATGGAACTATAAGTCCCATCATGCATCTGCATGAGAGAGTCATGCTTTTAACTGTCAGCCTTGCAATGCCTCATGGGACTTATAGTTTCACACAGCTGGAGGGCCGCCAGAGGAACTGAATTTATTCTCTCTTGAGTAGAGGTGAATGATGGGGGATATGAATATTCACTTTAAAGCAGAGCTCCCCTCTAAAGTGAACTTCCGCTGATCGGAACCCTCCCCCCTCCGGTGTCACATTTGACACCTTTCAGGGGGGGAGGGGGGTGCAGATACCTGTCTAAAGACAGGTATTTGCACCCACTTCCGACCACACGTCTCGTGCAAAAGACAGGGTTTTTTTCCACATCCCGTCTGTCCCCCGTTGTGTGCTGGGAACACTCGGCTCCCAGCACACAGCGGGAGTCAAACAGCGGGCGCAGCGCGACTCGCGCATGCGCCGTAGGGAAGCGGGCAGTGAAGCCGGAGCGCATCACTTCCTGGTTCCCTCAACGTTGATGGAGGGGGGAGCAGCAGGGTGACGAGCGATCGCTCGTCCTCTGCTGCGGACGCCGCTGGACTCCAGGACAGGTAAGTGTCCTAATAATAAAAGTCAGCAGCTGCAATACTTGTAGCTGCTGGCTTTTAATATATTTTTTCAGGGGGACATCCGCTTTAAGATCATCACAGAGGACAAGGTGGGGCTCCTTACTAGGGATGAGCTTCGCGTTCGAAACGAAAGTATGTTCGACTCGAACATCGTCCGTTCGATCGTTCGTCGAATTTCGAACAAAAACGATCGTTCACGGCAAATTCGAGTGAAACTAAACGACCGTTCTTAAAACTTTTTTCCCATTGATACTACTATCAATGGAAAAAAAAAGTTTAAAAAACGGTCGTTTTTCAGGAGTCCTGCTCCTGAAAAAACTACCGTTTTTAAGACTTTTATAAGACCCGGGTTCTCAAAGACATTTTCCAACAATAACTTGAAAATTGGTCTTTAAAATGATCATTTTTGAATTAGAACGTTCAGGTCCCATAGACTTCAATGGGGTTCTAAATGTTCGAACAATCGGACTGTTCGACGGTTCTGGTGCGAACCGAACGCGGGGATGTTCGGCTCATCCCTACTCTTTACAGCTGGAGGAAAGTAAAGTTAATCTCCAAATACTAAAAGGTTACTTCACATGTGGAATAGACTCCCTCCAGAGGTAGTTCTGTCCAGCTCAGCAGATTGCTTTAAAGGGGTTGTAAAGGTTTGTTTTTTATTTTCTAACTAGGTTCCTTTAAGCTAGTGAATTGTTGGTTCACTTACCTTTTCCTTCGATTTCCCTTCTAAATGTTTTTTTCTTTGTTTTCTTTGTCTGAATTTCTCACTTCCTGTTCCTCCTCAGCAAGCTGTTCTGTCTAACTAACTCCCAGCCAGAACGGCTCAGGTGATGGGGGCAAGCTTATTGAGGAGAAACAGAAAGTGAGAAATTCAGACAAAGAAAAAAAACATTTAGAAGGGAAATTGAAGGAAAAGGTAAGTGAACCAACAATGCACTAGCTTAAAGGAAACTATTTAGAAAATAAAAAACAAACCTTTACAACCCCTTTAAAAAAAGGCCTGGATTCTTTCCTAAATGTACAATATAGCTGGGTACTGACATTTATAGGTAAAGTTGATCCAGTTTATCCAATTGCCTGTTGAGGGACCAGAAAGGAATTTATACCCCTGCTGGAGTAAGATGGAGCATGCTTTGCTGGGGTTTTTCGCCTTCCTCTGGATCAGGGATTTTCAAACTTTTTAAACAAAGGGCCAGTCTATTGTGCTTTAGACTTTAGGAGGGCCATATTGTGTCCCGGCCAAGCATCAGTGAGAATAAATATAGCCTCAGGGTTGGTAGTCAGTAGGAGGAGTCGTTGTGCCCCTATTAGTAGGAGGAATATTATTCCATCATTGGTCTCAGAGGAAGAAATAGTGTCCTCTTGTTGGCTGTCAGTGGGAGGAATAGTGTCCCAAGGGCCGGTAAAGGCTAGCAAAGGGCCACATCTGGCCCTTGGGCTGCAGTTTGGAGACCCCTGCTCTGGATCAACTGTGTGTATGGGATTGTGTATATAGGATTGTAAAATAAAAAAAATAGTTTTTGTTTTCTCAGTTTTATTGGTTGAACTTGATGGACTTTTTGTCTTTTTTAAAACAAGACTAACTATGTAACTAGCCTGCCGCTGATTGGACAGGCGATCGTCAGTGTCCTAGACGATCGCCAAAGGGAGGGGCTGCAGTAAGGCCCCTCGGCGGAAGCAGGAAGTGGGACAGGAAGTCCCACTCCTACTGAAGCCCCCACTCCCCCCCCCCCCAAAAAAAATGACATGCCAAATGTGGCATGTAAGAGGGAGGGGAGGGGATTAAGCAAAAGTAAATTTTTAGGGTGGAACTCCTCTTTAAGGTTAAAGTCATTGAGGTAATTATCTCAGGCCTCAAACTAAAATTTCTATACCTCATGGGTTAATCTCTTTACTTCCTCTCGCATTTGCTGCTCCATTTCTTCATAAAGGCGCTGCACTTCTTCATTGTGTTCAGTAATTCTCCTGGGTAAAGAAACACACATACTTTTATGGAAATGTATTGGAAATATGTCCTGTACAGTATATAACATGCAAATAAATCTTAATATATTGTCAAACTTTTACATACAAGAGGTATAAACCTAAATAGCTACAAAATGTTTCTAGAACCCTATCAAAACTTTTTAAGCCCTGTGTAGGTTTTGGGAATGTGTGGTTGAGGTTTTGAAGTGTTTGGGTGCACTTTGACATTGCATTGTGGTACTGTTATAAAGAAGCACACACACTACACTATCAAACTGTTGGTTCACTGGCCAATTTGTAAAAAGATGATGGCTTAAAGGGGTTGTGTTCTTTCAAATGAATGCATCCTATGCATTAAGGTAAAAAAATCAAATCCAATGGTTCGGGCGTCAGGGGCCGGGCCGAGTCCGGCATTCTGTGTCTGTGCACGGAAATGCTGGACTTGGGAGCACACCCACAAGGTAACTCCCTGGGAGAAATCTTCTCCCAAGGGGTTCACTAAGGCGAGGAGGAGCTGCGAGCACTGCTGGGGGACCCCAGAAGGCAAGGTTCGGGGCACACTGTGCAAAATAAATTGCACAATGGAGGTAAATATGATATGTTTGTTATTTTAAAAAAAAATGAAGGTTTACAATCAGTTTAAGCTTTAAGTGTACAATTTCCTACATCTTTTAGATCTGTTGTAGCTGCTACTCTCAGGGCCACCATAAGGCAGCATAGGAAACTGCCTTAGGGCGCCAGGCTCTGCCTGCACTCCAGCCCTAGCAGCGGCAGCAAGAACATAGGGGAAGCAGCCAGTGCAAAGAGAAGCAGGCTGGAAGTGCCGGAAATATGGCATGATACAAGAAACTGGGGCAGGACAAGGGCGATGGAAGATGGAAACCTTGCATGTCCAGGCTTGCCGTTATTCCCCCTCCCTCCTTCTCGGACTGTCTGGGATCTGTTATGCAATGCCGTTCTCCTCCAGGTGAGGCCACCACTGCTCTCATGATTATTGTGCAGTGCATTGTATACAGTAAGGAACAAATGTGCAGGGGGGAGTGTGACATTGGGGAACATATGTGCGGGGGGGGTTGGGGGTGCAGTGTGGAGCAGATATGCAGGGGGTGTACAGTGGGGAACATATGTGTGAGGGATGTGCAGTGGGGAGCAGAACTGAGGTCTAAATAATAACATGTTTTGTGTGTGTATCACTAAAAGGATAAGTTCACCTTTGCAAAAAAAATAAAAAATTTCAGAAAATTTGAGAACCAGCTCTCAAACATTTCTTTCGGAAATTCTGACAGCAAATGTCCGATGGAGCATACACACGGTCGGATTTTCCGTCAATAAGCTTATTTCGAACATTCGCGTGTATGTGGCATTAGACTGCATTTACACCTGAGCGTCTTTAAAGTGCTTGTTAAGCCACTATAATCTGTTCACCTCATCCCCTATGTAATATAACAACATGTGTCCCAGTGTCTGATCTATATAAAAAAGATGCTGATTTGTACCTTATATCAGAATGTCTCCAAGTCTCTCCTCTCCCGGGCTGACAGCTATAGTGGGAGGGGCCAAGAACTTATGCTGACGTCAGCCGGGGAGGAGAAAGGAGAGAGAGCCGAAGAGTCACGTGAGCGCTGAGAGACGCTCTGATATAAGGTTGAAATCTGATTTTTTTTTATGTAGATCAGACACTGGGACACATATTGTTATATAGCAGAGGAGATGACTGGATTATAGTTTTTAAAGCAGCAGGAGGGGAGGGGTGGGCAGTGTCTCAAGGGGGGAAAGGAGGACAGAGAAGGACAGAGCAGGGCTGCGGATGACAGAGGCATGTAATCTGACCACGATGTCAGGGCACAGTAAAAACTATTTATGTAAATACATATTGTGCTTTAAAATGGGAAGGCCAAGAGAAATGTAAACATAAGTGCAAGATCATTCAAGATCATTTGCCCTCTAATCCAGCTCAACTCTCTCCTCCTAGCAGAGATTCAACATCTATCCATCCTTCAAGTCTTCAAATTCAAGCTGGAAGGGGGAGCAGGTGAACTGAGCTTCAGTGCTTCTGTGGCAACTTTTGAGAATGAATTCCTCCACTATGCCTGCAGCTACAGAGATCAATGATGGCTTGATTTAAAGCACATTTACTACTTGATAAGAATATGAAAAAACAAGAATGTCTATAGCCTAGCCACAGAATCTTGCTAAATTGAAAATGTGGTTGTTCAGTAAATTCATTTATAACTAGGGATGCACCAATACCAGAATTTTAATACAGAGTACGAGTACCGATACTTTTTCTCAAGTACTTGCCGATACCAATTACTAATACCTATTTTTAGTGTCATGTGACAGTTATATTAGGACTTGATCACACGATACATGCATGAAAACTAATGGATTTCACTTGCAGAGACATCAGTTTTACATAATTTTCACACGTTTCAGTGAGTTTTTACAGTCTGGCACATGTACAGTATTGGCATCGGTGCAACCTCAATTATTACTATTCACAAGTATAAATTCAGGATTTAATAATAATAATCACCTCCATCATCATCACAATGCTTGCCTAAAGAGTTTGTTACACCAGTATTTCATATTCCTTATATGTGCCTGCTGTACCATGTACTTCTATGAAAAAGTATCCTGTTGTCTTGGTATTGCTTTCTTTGTGGGAAATCCCAGATGTTTTCCTGTCCCTCTGGTTTCCTATTAAAAGCTGACCACACTAAGCAGGAGAACACACTGTGGTCAGTTCAGTTCTTTAGCTATGCTCTGAGGAAGGAGTTTAGACATTGGTGTTGGGTGTTGAGTTATTTTGAGGGGACAGCAAATTTACACTGTTATACAAGCTGTACACTCACTACTTTACATTGTAGCAAAGTGTAATTTCTTCAGCGTTGTCACATGAAAAAATATAATAAAATATTTTCAAAATTGTGAAGGGTGTATGTGTGTATGTATATATATATATATATATATATATATATATATATATATATATATATATATATATATATATATAAAAATAAATAAATAAACAATTTGGGGGTTCTAAGTCATTTTATATAACTTGTAAGCAGCAGATGTCAGAAAATGGCCTGGGCTTCAAGTGGTTATAATGTTTTTTTTATATCTATAAAAAAATATTTTGCCTTTAATTTCTGTTTTTGACTGAATAGGTTGTTTTACAAGGTGATTCTAAAGGTCGCCCCTCCCACCCAGCCCCCCTATCCCTACCGGAGCCCCCTCCAATCCAGCGATGTTCACCATAGTATTGGCTGGATGGGGACTCTCCCTCCTATTTGGCTGAGACAGCAGCGGGAGCCAATTGGCTACCACTGCTGTCAATCACAGCCAGCGAGCCAATGAGGGAGCGGGGGGCATGGCTGAGCCACGGCTCTATGTGTCTTATTGACAGTGGCTCAGAAGGGAGCTTGCAGCTGTGCCCCCAGGGCACACAGCTTTCCCTTGGGGGCACTGCTCGAGAGGGAGGTGCCAGGAGCGCTGGTGAGGGGCCCGAAAATAAAAGGATCGGGGCTGCTGTGTGCAAAACCCCTGCACAGAGCAGTTAAGTATAACGTGGTTGTACTTTTAGAAAAGAAAAACCTTTAGTATTACTTTGATGATTACATAATCATATTTCCTGGAGCAAATTATCATCTTCAATGTTAAACAAAATGACATGGCATGTAGCGCTTATGGGAATACTTACCATTGATAGAAGCATTTTTCACATGAAGTACACACTTTAAAAAAAAAATTGATATAGACAGATATAAAAACATACTTTTTACTTAATAACTTACTTTTTTAACATAATCTCTAATGTCTCCTTTTCCATTCTGGCTTCTTTGATTTGACTTGTTACCTTTGCCAGGAATTCTTCAAGATTCTCCAGTAGGCGAGGCTCCTCACAACTCAACTTGTTCCACAGTTTCCAGATTTCTGTCTCACTTGAAAAATCAAGAAGAAATATATTTTTGATTTTGCCTAATTGTGATAAAGATTATTTTTGCTGAAGTATATTACATTTAAAAAAAAAGTATTACTGCACCAAGAATAGAGTAAGCCAGCAATGTACTTACAATTTGAATAACCTATCTAAAGCCATTCTTGTTTAAATTTTGAATACTAACTAGGTACTATTACCTAATAGTAATGAATAGGTAAAACTCTGCAAATGTTTTATTTTTTTTGCTGTCTCTGTCCCTTTGGGAAGATTGTTCCTTCACTTCCCTGAACTTGCTGTCTTATATCAGTGTTTGTTCTCACTAACATCTGTAGCTGCAGACACTGTGAAGCAATTCAATCTCAGCAGTCGCACCACAAGCACTGAATAAATTCTTGACTTCTCTTAGCAGCTTATGCACCCCCCCCCCCCCCCCCCCAATTCCCCAATCAGTGACACAGAAGCATTTTCGATCCTTTAATTTAATGTAAGCATAAGGAGCAGAATAAGCTTGGCTCTGTGTTTTTTGCTACACTGCATTAAATTCATGCTAGTATTAAAGGTTGCCACATTTTTTGCATTGGGATAGAAGATATTGACACAAAAAGGGGATTAGTCAAAAGTGTGTGAAACAAGTTCCATCTCAATGGGTGCCCTTGTCATAGCAACCAATTAGAAAGCGAAAATGTAAAAGCTGATCGGCTGCTCTAGGGCAGTGTTTCTCAACTCCAGTCCTCCAGTCGCCCCCAACAGGTCAAGTTTTCAGGATTTCCCTCAGATGAAACAGCTGTGGTATTTACTAAGGCAGTGAAACTGATCAAATCATCTGTGCAAAATAATGGAAGGCCTGAAAACCTGACCTGTTGGGGGGCCTTGAGGACTGGAGTTAAGAAACACTGCTCTAGGGAATTGCACCAAATTAGACAAAGCTAAGACAAAGCTTGACACTTCTTATTAATTCACTCCATAAGTTTTCACCTCATACAGATATTGGCATAACCAAATTCAACCAGGCTTTTTAAAAACTAAAATTTAATTTTCCTGAGCCATACTGTAATTATTAAATTAAGCAACCGAAGGGTGGCAAAGTTTTCATCTACTTAATTGACACTGATTTTATTTTTCATCCTCTATTTATCAATCTTTGTACTTAAAGTATGAAAGTAAATGACAAAATACAGAAAAAATGTATCTCCCGATAATATATACTCTTTTGTAATTTTTGGGAGAATAATAAATAATAAATTAATAAATGTATGGCTATTTTTGCATACTGTATGTACTGTACATATTATCCAAAGATAATATAAAAGAGGTGGTCAGATCTACAAATAAAATAAATAATGTTCCATACTCTTCAAAAATGTTCTTTGCCCCTAGTTGTTCCATGAAAGATTTAAATTGCTTCCTTTCTTCTGCATCTGCTTCCTCCAGTGATGGGAAAGTAGAAAACTCTGTGATCCTCTTTGTAGATTTTCTTTTTCTTTTCTGATTCCATTGATTGCTGCCTAAATGTATGTAATTTTCTGAAATAGGAAGACAGATTGAGGGCACAATGTAGTGCCATCAATGAATTATATGAGGGCATCACAATAAATAAAACTACCAGCATCCTTTTATGACCTCATAGATCCATGACCAGTGGCACTTCCATATAAATTTGTCATAATAAAACTTGAAAACAGCTTGTGCGTCATAACTTCAAAAAGATTCAAATATGTAGATAGAGAGCAGATATTAAACAGGCACAGGGTAAAGGAAGAAAAATATTATTCTAGTAATAGACATACTGATGTTTCAGTTTGCTAGGAAAAACATTCTTTAAAAGCTAAAGTAAGCTTCTTCTTTTTTGTATATTTGTACTTATGTGGAACTCTAGCTGTCATGTAACATCTCTCCTCTGAGACTCTTATGTCCCGTTACACACGACTGGTTTTCACATCGGAAAAACTCAGATGAGAGCTTTTCGTCGGGAATCTCGACCGTGTGTATGCTCCATCAGACTTTTTCCCCCAGGAAAACTGCCAGGAAAAAAAGAGAGCAGGATCTCTTTTTTCCCGCCAGGATTTTTTTTTTAGAGGAAAAACTGTTCGTCTGTATGCAATTTTAACACGCAAAAAAAAGTGCATGCTTAGAATCAAGTTGAGGTATGCTCGGAAGCATTGAACTTAATTTTTCTTGGCTCGTCGTAGTGTTGTATGTCACTGCGTTTTTGACTGTTAGAATTTTGTGTGACCGTGTATACGCAAGACAAGCTTGAGTGGAATCCCGCCGGGAAAACCATCTTTTTTTTTTTGTTTGACAAGAAAACCGGTCGTGTGTACAGGACACTCTTCCTCATCTGACAGTGTGTGGTCCTTTAACCACTTGCTTACTGGGCACATACACCCCCCTCCTGCCCAGGTGAAATTTCAGCTTCCGGCACTGCGTCGCTTTAACTGACAATTGCGCGGTCGTGCGACGTGGCTCCCAAACAAAATTGACGTCCTTTTTTCCCCCACAAGTAGAGCTTTCTTTTGGTGGTATTTGATCGCCTGTGCGGTTTTTATTTTTTGCGCTATAAACAAAAAAGAGCAACAATTTTGAAGAAAAATACAATATTTTTTAGTTGTTGCTATAATAAATATCCCAACACATTTTTTTCCTCAGTTTAGGGCGATACGTATTCTTCTAAATTTTTTTGGTAAAAAAAAAAAAAAAAAAAAAAATCGCAATAAGCGACTGGTTTGCGCAAAAGTTATAGCGCTTACAAAATAGGGGAGAGAATTATTATTTTTTATTATTTTGTTTTACTAGAAATGGCGGCGATTTGCGATTTTTATTGGTACTGCGACGTTATGGCGGACACATCGGACACTTTTGACACATTTTTGGCGCCATAAATATGCACTAATTACAGTGTAAATGTGACTGGCATTGAAGGGGTTAACACTAGCGGGGTGAGGAAGGGGTTAAATGTGTATCCTAGGTGTGTTCTAACTGTGGGGGGAGGGGGGGTGACTGGGGGGGTGACCGATCTGTGTCCCTATGTAGGAAGGAACACAGATCGGGCTCCTCCTCTCCAGAGACAGGACGCTGTCTCTGTGTAAAACGGCAATGAGAGATGATCTATGAGATCATCTCTCATTCGCCCACAGATCGCATCACAAACGGCCACTCTGATTGGCCGTTCGCCGCGATCTGTGATTGGCCGTGTCCAAGGGACACGGACAACACAGGGCTTCCCTGCAGCGCGCTCTACAGCGCGCGCTGGGAACGCCCAAAGGAGATGCCGTCATTTGACGGCATGTTGGATATTCAGACCCGCGCTGTTGCCGTCATTCGATGGTAGCGCGGGTCTGAAGTGGTTAATCTTGTAGCATTTTCTTGTGAGTCCAAGGCAGTTTGATGATGTACCCAACAGGGGGGGTTGGTTTTGATGCGCTGGGCTCACAGGAAGTGGATTGAATGATGCTGGGCATCATTCAACCCGGAAGAGGATCTACACTGTCCTTCACAATCTCCCCACTTTGAGATACAGTATCAGTACTATTCTGGATAAAATTCCTAGGATGAATATTGCATCAAGAGCTGCATTTTTTATACCTCCACAAAGCAATTCATATTTTTCTGTGTTCCCTGTGGATTCCTACTAACATCCTGTCCTATTAAACGGTAGTAATAATGACAGAACCTGTGAGGAAATTTCCCCAGTTAGAGCCCAGGCATACAAATTATTCAGGCTCTTTGACACGAGCAGCCAGATATCAGTAAAAATAGGTGGCTAAGACATGGTTTAACAGCCCCAACAGCCACCTGCCCTAACATTACAGCCTGACAGGTATATACACATTGGGCCAGATTCAGGTAGATGGGAGCATCTTTGCTCTGGAGTAACGTTTCTCATTTACGTTACGCTGGCGAAATTTTAGGAGCAAGTGCTGTTATTCATGAAGCACTTGCTCCTAAAGTTGCGGCAGCGTATCGCAAATGAGCCGGCGGAATTCAAATTGGGCGGGTACGGGGCGTGTTGGCATTGCTGGATCCAGGAACAAGGTAAGTAAACCCTGTCTGTGCACTCAGCGAGGCGAGCCCGAGTCTGACTCGGGGTTACCAATCGCAGGATGAAAATTTAACCCTGAGTCAGACACGGGAATACCGCCAGGAGGGTTAATATGAGGACTTGGTATGGCAAATATCAATCTGTTCACATCTAAGAAGCTGTAATAAAGTTTGCTTTAAATTATGGCAATGTAGAAAGTTAACCTGAGGTATAATTAATTTCCTCAACAAATTGTTAACTCTTTAAGGCCGCGTACACACGATCAAATCTGTCTGCTGGAAACGGTCTGCCAGACCGTTTCAGCAGACAGATTTGATCGTGTGTACGGGCAAACAGACGGATTTGGCCACCCGACAGATTTGAAAGCATGCTTTCAAATCTGTCGGCTGGGAACCCGTCCGCCCGACATGTCTGCTGGTTAGTACGCTAACCAGCAGACATGTCTTGGTTTCATGGTCATGGTTTCGACGCATGCGCGGAAGTGTTTTACTTCCTGGTGCGGTGACGTGGCAGCGTCAACGTCACCGCCACGTCACCGCCACGTCAGCGCGCTGTCTGTCGGTGGGGATTTTGGTTTGATCATGTGTACACGATCAAACCAATACGTCCCAGCAGACAGATCTGTTCAAATCGGTCTGTCCGACCGATTTGAACAGATAGATTTACTTGTGTGTACGGGGCCTTAAAGTTTGCTGATAGCCACTCTTCCCCTATGATGCTTTTCCCCGGAGCAAAAATTATTTAATGTTTCTAAATATACATTTTCTGGCATTAACAAAAGAACAACAAAGTTGAGAAGAATTCTTAAAATCACTTTGCTCATTTCCCTTGTTATTATGCATCACTTAACATCTAAGCTAATACACACGATAGGGACAATAGGAAAAGACTGTAATCCTGTAGATGAAAGCATCCTTTGTGCTTTCGCTTTTAAGACTACGATTGATGTCCATGGAACAAAACTCTGCTTTAAATCCTACAGTCATGAGAAAATATTTTTTATAAAAAATCTTCATTGATGAATGCAGTTTATAGGGATGCATTGTGGTATCATATAATGCATAGTAAAATTCACATTAAAATTAACACTTGTATCTATTACCAAGAAAAAAGCTTCATTAACATTTTACAAAGCCCTGAGAAAGTTTCTTTCCAATTTTAATTGCAAGACCACCTCACTCTTCTAAAGAGAACAACATGCATGTTAACCTTTTATTTTCAAAGGCCTAAGTTATAGGGTGAGTGGCTATATTGTGCTTCTTGGTGGTGGAATAATTTTACGTACATGGTATGTAAAGATTGGCCACAGCTTTTTTTCTTTGGACTTTGTTTTTTGTTTTTTTTACTTTTTTTGTGAATAATATTCTATGATTGCACATACACAAGTAGAAATTGATTTGTTTGACTTTATTTTTATGTTAAACTTTGGATGTATTCACACATGTGGTTTTAGATTAGGTGTATTGTTTTACCATAATTCACTTTTGAATTGGTTTTGTGAGCACGACATTTGTTTCACTAATATTTTACAGAAAGTCAGGCACTCTGTGTACTGCAGCTTGTCCTTATAATTATTTATATTTAATTTGTGAGCACAAGAGGCTTCACAGATTCATGTGTTAGAGACATACATTAAACATTTAATTCACAAATCCACTTTTGCATTTGGTTAAAAGGCATATTTTGGGTATTAGGATGTAAAAATCACACCTGAAAGCAGATAAAAAGGAGAGAAGTTCACTTAGTCTTTGCATTGTGTGTCTGTGTGTGCCACACTAAGCAAGGACAACAGAAACAGGAGAAAACTGTCTGAGGTTTTGAGAACCAAAATTGTGGAAAAATATCAACAATCTCAAGGTTACAAGTCCATCTCCAAAAATCTAGATTTGCCTTTGTCCACAGTGCGCAACATTATCAAGAAGTTTGCAACCCATGGCACTGTAGCTAATCTCTCTGGGCGTGGACCAGGCCCGGAGTGGCCAATCGGGAGAACCGGGAAGTATCCCGGTGGGCTGCTCGGGTTGTGGGCCGGTTCAATCCCCCCTTTTATTTATTCGGCTCCCGCGGCCCCCTCCGGCTCCCTTATTAATTTAGCCCCCGGCGCTGCGGCCTGTAGCCTGACACTTGCGTTACGTACATGATGGGGCGTACTTGGCCAGGGGGAGGGAGCATTAAACAGCTGGTGATTGGCCAGACCGGGTGCATGTGATACCAGAGGCGGAGCGGAGGGCTGGAGGAGCATGTGACTATCGTGCGGCAGGCACTGGCAGGTCTGTGCTGCGGTGTGGAGGAGGATAATACAGGTGGGAGGGAGCATGGATGTGATGGCCAGTGGACTGATTTCTCCAATAGGGAAACCACAGCCAATAGCGCTGCTTCTTAGAGGAGTGCAAGAGAGGACCTGCTCCTCCTCCAGTCCATCCACAGCCAATCAGCAGGCAGTGTAGCTCTTCCCCGCTCACATTTGATTGTAAGTGCTGGATTGAGGATGAATGGGGGACGCCAGGAGTGAGATGCAGGAAAGGTATGCTGACACCAATCTTCTGCAGCCTCAGGACACACAAATCTGTCTGAATGGAAGAAAACAGAATCATCAGGATTTAGGAGAACAGTGACGTGTTGCTGTCCGGCTGCAGTGTCTTTCAGATATGTGATCAGGCAGTGTCTGCAGGTTACCAATCAGCCTCCTCACCTCTTGTCTCCCTGGTTACTTTTTTTATCTGCCTAACCTGACCTGCACATTGTCTGATTACACTGGCAGGATCTCTGAAAGAAGCTGCAGCAGTGTTCTATGAGACCGGGGATACATGGCTGTTAACCATTTCAGCTTCTAATCAGCTATTTAGGCAGAGCTCTGTGTGTCCTACACAGATTGTTTGATAGGAGTTTTTGTTGTTGTTAGAGGATTTACTACTGGATCAGGCTAAAAGCTTCACAGACCAATTAACTGGTTACTGTCCTCCACTAATCCTGAGCAGTTCAGTGTTTGCAAGAAAATTTGTATTTTAGAAATTGGATGCGATTATTTCTTCTGTCACTTGGTTGTACTTTTACAGGAAACAGACTGACTTGATCCCTCAGAGATGGTTTAAATAGAGTGGAGCAACACTGCAATACTATAGACCTGTACACCGAGTTCAGCTTTAAATGCAGTCTCTGACTATCTCCTGAATCAATTATGTCTGCAATCCCTGACGCGTCCCCCTGTGCCATGTCTGCAATCCCTGACCGTCACCTGTGCCATAGCTGCAGTCTCTGACCTGTCTGCAATCCCTGCAGGAGAGGGCACACACATGACACACAAACACATTGTACACACTTCCTCATCTGCCACAGCAGAAGTATATTACAGCCCCCAGTACAGAGGTGCGGGGAGGGTCCTGTTATTTATTGTCCTAATAAATTTTCACTGTGAAGCAAAACTTAGGTTACTGTATTTGCACTTAATCGGAAATATTTTTTGAAAAATACTATGAATTACAGGCTGTAGAGAACGCCATTGCAAACTTATATTTTGAGGTTTTAATTACATTATTTTAATAGTCGTGAACTAAAGTGGGCTGGTCTAAGGCATGAAACTCCAGGGCTGAAAATGAGTCCCACTCCGGCCCTGGCGTGGACGGAAGAGAAAAATTGATGAAAGGTTGCAACGCAGGATAGTCCCGATGGTGGATAAGCAGCCCCAAACAAGTTCCAAAGAAATTCAAGCTGTCCTGCAGACTCAGGCCCCGTACACACGGCCGAGGTTCTCGCTGAAAACCAGCGAGAACCTCGCTGGAATGCACATTCCAGCGAGGACCTCGGCCGTGTGTACGGTCTCAGCGAGCTTCCCGTCGGGAAGCCCGTCGAGCCGAAATAGAGAGCACGCTCTCTATTTCCTCGACGGCCCGCCTGGAA
Organism: Rana kukunoris; assembly: GCA_029574335.1. Lineage (NCBI taxonomy): Eukaryota > Metazoa > Chordata > Amphibia > Anura > Ranidae > Rana > Rana kukunoris. The sequence goes on along the minus strand of CM056050.1, from coordinate 361,680,423 downwards.
GAATGGCTGGTTGCCATTCCCGACGGGCGGGTCGCCGATTTCGACGGCCGGGAGAGAACCTCGACGGGCGGAACGATGTGTTCTGCCCGTCGAGGATCTCTGCCGTGTGTACGGCACCTCAGGGAGCATCAGCGCAAACTATCCGTCAACATTTAAATGAAATGAAACGCTATGGCAGGAGACCCAGGAGGACCCCACTGCTGACACAGAGACATAAGAAAGCAAGACTACAGTTTGCAAACATGTACTTGAGTAAGCCAAAATCCTTCTGGGAAAACGTCTTGTGGACAGATGAGACCAAGATAGAGCTCTTTGGTAAAGCACATTATTCTACTGTTTACCGAAAATGGAATGAGGCCTACAAAGAAAAGAACACAGTACCTACAGTGAAATATGGTGGATGTTCAATGATGTTTCGGGGTTGTTTTGCTGCCTCTGGCACTGGATGAACTCAGCACAAGGATGGTGGGACCCCTCATAATGCGGCACAGCGGGTGTACAGACCCAGGAACTCAGCACAGGGATGGTGGGAACTAGGGTTGTCCCGATGCCACTTTTTTAGGACCAAGTACAAGTACCGATACTTTTTTTCATGTACTCGCCGATACCGAATACGGATACTTTTTTTAAATGTCATGTGACAGTTTTCAAACCACAATACAGACTAAGGATATTTTCTTTAGAATTATGAAGAACTCTACTCAAGACATTATAAAAGAATAAAAATGAGTAAAAATGTTTTATTTGCTTGTCACGCAGTAGTAAAAAACTCAAAGAATTTTCACAGAACATGTTGATAAATACAAAAAAAGTATTCTATTTAGGTATCGGGAGCATTTGAACGAGTACAAGTACTACCGCAAATACTCGGTATCGGTCCCGATACCGATACTAGTATCGGTATCTGGACAACGCTAGTGGGAACCCCTCATAATTGGGCACAGCGGGTGTACAGACCCGGGAACTTAGCACAGGGATGGTGGGACCCCTCATAATGGGGCACAGCGGGTGTACAGACCCGGGAACTCAACACAGGGATGGTGAGAACCCCTCATAATGGGCACAGCGGGTGTACAGACCCGGGAACTCAGCACAGGGATGGTGGGGACCCCTCATAATGGGCACAGACCTCTGGAGGGGGGCAGGATTTACTAGAACTGATTGGTTATATTTTCTTCCTGCAAGTGGAGGAAAATACAGCCCAAGTTCTACAGTAGCAAATACTGCACTAGTATCAGCAGTAACCAGGAGAATCGATATGAACTAGTAATGAGCAGCCTGGTCACCAGCACAAAAGGGAAACATAAAGAGAGCCAACACACTGACCGCCCTGCACAGCACTGATAACAGTAATAACATTGTGTAGCTGGACACTGATCACTCAGCCACATCCTCTGATTTCAACCTGCCGCGCTGTGACCAGGGGAGGGGGGACATTCCAGGGAGCTCAAGGGTTATCAGGAAGAGCTGAACTGAACGCTGGGCTGGTATCAATCAAATCATCCTGTCCTGAAAAGTTGCTGTAAGCAAAGGAACTATTTACTGTGCCATGTAATGAGCGGGCTAAGTGTGTGCAGAGCAGTCTGTGGGGTGGATGTGCTGCAATGTAAAGGTTCGGGGGTCAGTGGAGTTTAAAAGGTCGGCATTTGTAAACCACTAGTATCTGCATTTTCCTTCACTTGTGTGTTTACTTATACACGGGATCTGTGGGCGGCCCCCCCCCAGCTAGGACTTTAGTGTGTGTGTGCCGAGGATAAGGAGCTGGCGGAAGACACTTTCAGGCTGCTCTGCTCTGTATATTGTTAATAGGAGGGGAGCGCAGATCGCTCCATACACTTGTACTGCACAGCGGCTCCACCAAAATTCTTCTCTTTTCCTAAGGCACTGAACCGCGCCATCACTGCACTCCTCCCTTCCTCCTCGCACTCGTCGTCTGTCCTGTTATACTGACAGAGAGCTGTGTAAACAGAACAGCCACATTTGCGCTCTAGGTGGCAGTGCGCTCTAGGCGGCTGCCTAATCTGCCTAGTGGTAGCGCCGGCCCTGCATGGAGGTGTTTAGCTCAGTAGTAGATGCGTTTTTCCAGCGAGTCCACAGCAGTCAGTTATCAGGTTTGAGGGCATGGCAGCTCATTTTTATTAAAAGGAAACAAAATAAAAGTTCAAACACAGGATTTCCCACACGGGGGTTCTTCTCCAGTAAATTCACATATATGGGTCTGATGTTTTGTCCATTTATAATTGTAATTAAATCGTTGTTTAAATAAAATATTAGATTTTTTACTTAACTGGTACTGTCAAAGTCCTCTTTGTAGTGTAGCGCCTATGTACTTTACAGTACTGGTGCTAGTTAAATTTAAGGGTAGATCAGAGTGTAGTTAAACTCTGATCCAGATTGTTAGTAGCTAAATGCGGTCTCTGTCTCAGCTTGGCTGTGCTGTGGGCTTATTCTGTTGTACCGGGGTGTGTTTCCAGCCCCGGTGCTGCAGGTGTCAGCAGTGGAGTCAAGGTTTGGTTGCTCTTTCCCAGCAGCCAATCACAAGGGTTTGTCCTTGCTGTGCATGCTGGGGAGGGGTATTTATGGGGCAGACGCCATTGGTTCTGGGTCTTCTTCGTCCAGTGTGGCACCCCCCTTTAGGGTGGCCACATCACGGCGCCCCGGCATTATGGCCTACCTGGCCAGGGCATGCGTGCCACGTGGTGTTCCTGATTCCGGGGCCATGCTGACACAAAACATCTGAACAGCGACGGGGACCCAGTGAGTGACTGGGTTCCCACCATTGAGGATCCCAAGCTGTACTGCTGTTCGGTGCGCAGTCATTCTGAGGAGCACCACTGGACAAACCACCCGGTATCGAGGTAGCTGGACACCGAGGGATTGATCATCTGTCGGTCGGTACCTGGGTGACAAGTTGAAGGAGATCCAGACGTAACTCAATTAAGGAGGGATATCTCCAAGAATTCAACCCAGAGGGGACCTGTGGCAGAGGTATCTTCTGAGGCTCTTTGAGAGGGGTCTGTGAATGAGACTTTCTCCCAAGTTTAAGTTTACCAAGGAGGGTCTGTGGCAGAGAATTTATCCTACAATTGTCTGAGTGATACTCCGGCTGCCAGGTCAGTGAGAGAGGCCTTTCCGGGTACAGTAAATCCACTCCGGTGGGAGTGGTGCTAAGAAGTGTTAAGTTTGGGAGCAGGACTGTATCCTAACATTACGCCTGAATCTGCTATCCTCCCTTCTTCTTCAGCTTTACTTTCCTCACCACAAGTTTACTGTTTTTACCCGGCTGGGTAATAAAGAGCACAGCAAAGAGCACCTGTCTGGACATTTCTTTACTTCTACTATATGCAATACGCATCATTCACCCCTAGGGATTTTGGAGGAGCCACAAAGTAACAAGCAATCCAAAAATCCAGCAGCTCCAATGGGGGTAATGCTACTGTAGATTTTTATTTATTTTTTTGTCCTCTAGACCCCTTTCACACTGAGGCGATTTGCAGGCGCTATAACGCTAAAAATAGCACCTGCAAAGCGCCCTCACTGGGCTCTCACACTGGGCTCTCACACTGGGCTCTCACACTGGGCTCTCACACTGGAGCCGTGCACTGGCAGGGCGATAAAAAAGTCCTGCTAGCAGCATCTTTGAGGCGCTGTAATAGCAGTGAATGGTCACCGCTCCTTAAGCAATCAATGGGCAGTGCTCAGGGGTGGACTGACAACTCATGGGGCCCCCTGGGCAATAGGACATTATGGGGCCCCGGGCAATAGGACATTATGGGGCCCCCAGGCAATAGACACACACATACAGTATACATACACAATATACACACACAATATACACACACAGTATACATACACACACTGTATAGGTACTGGAGAGGCGGGGCAGCTGTAATCTTTTTTTTTTTTTAAAACACCGATTTTTACATATTGTCCCTGGTTTTACTAAGGCTGGCGAGCCTGATGGGGCCCCCTAGTGGCATGAGGCCCTCGGGCAGTGCCCAAGTGCCCAAATGGTCAGTCCGCCCCTGGCTGTGCCGCCGAACCGCCGGCAAAGCGCCGCAGCTGCGGTGCTTTGTGGGCGGTTTTAAACTCTTTTTTGGTCACTAGTGGGGGTTAAAAGCAGGGCTTGTAAACCTTCAAGGTCTTTTACCTATGCATTAAGATGAAAAACCTTCTGTAGTGCAGCAAGCCCCCCTCAGCCCTTCTTTTACTTATTTGAACCCGATTGTTCCAGCGACGGGGACGAATCCAGCAGCTAAAGCCACTGCCTCGGGTCCTCATTGCATAGATTGATAGCAGCCATTGGCTCCCGCTGCTATCAATCAAATCCATTGACATGACAGGGGTGGGGCCAAGTCCTGCTGTCTGTGTCAATGGACGCAAGTGCCCCCATGGAATGCAGCTCTGCGTGGGGCACTTGCTCTTAGTTCCCTCTGTGACCCCAATTACCCCTCTTCCACTGACCTCCAAGGAGCTGCTCTTTCCGGGCGCATTGCAGGCACTATTTCTAGCGCAATAGCACCTGCAAAGCGCCTCAGTGTAAAAGCAGCCTAAGCCTTTCTTCTTCATACTACCTGGTATCCAGCCCTCATTACATAGCTCCGAACTGTCCTTGATTTCCAAGGACTGTCCCTAATTTGAAACAAAGTACCTCTGTCCCTCTTTATTCCTCACTTGTCTCTCATTTTGGTATGATCCATATAGTTGTAAGAAAAATGCACTTTTTATCTTTCAAAAAGTGTTTTACAGCAGGGGCTGCCCATCTATGAAAGGCACATGGGCATTGCCTCCCCTATCCATGCGTCCGGCCTCTTTAAGGACATTGACGCATGAATTGGGGCTCCAACGGAGAGGGGCTGTTTTTTTGAAACACCAATTAGAGCCGATTAGAGTCTTTTTATAGGCTTCAATATAGTGCACTCTCAGCCCACCTAAGTCTGTTACAACAGAGAATTATTATTTGAATTAATATTTGCTGTTGTAACACTGATCCTCTTTCCGGCCAATCAGGAAGTGGGTTTTTAAAGGACAGACCTTCCTATTGGATGCCTAGGAGGAGGACAGGAGGAACTGGACGCCACCATGGAGGAGGGGACTTGGACCACGCTGCCTGCCAGCCACCATCCATCACAATGGCAAACAGAAGGGGGGTGTGTGTTGCTCAGAGTCGCCACTGTGTTAAACCTTTCATTAAATTTCTACATTACTGCCTTTGTAAGTTTCCACATAAAGGAATAATAGTGGTAAAAAACAAAACAAAAAAAAACTAATCATTTGGCAGGGGGTGTGTACTATGCATACATAATTTTGCTAATAGGTGTCCTTCGTTCCTATCTCAAAAAGTTTAGAGGTATGTCATTATTAGTCTCAGTGTGCACAGGTCTATATATATGAGCTGACTGATGCTCAGGATTCTCTCTCTTGTACTCTCTGCTATAGGAGCCTGCTTCTGGGTGCAATAGCTGAGTGCTGACAGAATAATAACAAGGTACAGGCAGGGGCGGACTGACAACTCTTGGGGCCCCCGGGCAATAGAAGATTATGGGGCCCCTGGGCTTACAGATGGCCACCAAGCCAGGAGGCAGTACAGAGGCGGGGCAGCTAAAATCTTGGGATTTTCACATCAAAAGCATGTAGGTTTTGGCCAGAAGAGGGACAGATGTAAAAAAAACACAGATTTTTTACATACTGTGCTTGGTTTTAATGAGCCTGGCAACCCTGATGGGGCCCCCTAGTGGCATGGGGCCCTCGGGCAGTGCCCGAGTTCCTCAATGGTCAGTCCACCCCTGGGTACAGGTGTGCTTTTTTGTTTAGAAGAACCCATTAATGACCACTCTGTTAGAGTCGGTTCACACTCCAGCAGCACGACTCCGGGGGCGGCTCTGCAAGGCGTCCTGAGGACGACTTCAGAGGCGACCTGCAAACAACTTCTGTATAGAAGTCAATGCAGGTCGCCCCGAGGCACCCCCAAAGTCGTACAGGAACCTTTTCCTAAGTCGCTCCTATTAGAATGGTTCCATTGCCTTCAATGTGACGCGACTCGTCAGGCGGCTGAGCCGCCTGACGAGTCGCCCCAGTGTGAACCGACTCTTAGTCATCCTTGGTGCATCCAGTGCCTCTCCCCAAGGAAATACATAAAACCTTCCTGATGACGCAAACAGAACTGTGAAATGCGTAGAGGCTGCTGGGGGATTTTTGTAATTTCCTGCCTGCCATACGAGAACGAGGAGTAAGGCACACGGCGACAGAGGACACACAGTGGCGGAATAGCCGATATCACCCTCCCTGGATCAGATTGGTGGCGGCGTAATGGCACTGTAAAATGTGAGTTTAAAACCTGTTGTTTTTAACCTTTTTTAATAAATAGTGGTAACAAACTATACCATGATGGCTATTCATTTTTTATGAGGCATATTAGAGCCAAACATTCCACCATACTGTTGGGAAAGGCTGCTGGCTGAACTATTGCAACGGAGTGGTTATCCTGTAATGAACCAAAGGCACACACACACACATCCATCTGGTAAGTGGCCATTTTTACTAGGTGGTGGTAAGCACTGTAAGGGTGGAAGTAGAAACACCTAACCACAAAATAGGAACAGCAGCAAAAGGAGTGATCACTCACTAAGGACATTCATTTATATTTTTCATTTTATATCAAATGCTTATTTTTTTGCACATTGCACTTTATGGATTTAGTGGAATACATTGGAAGATAGCTTATGCACTTATTGCTGTTGGTTTATATGTTTATTATTTGTATTTGCACTTTGCTGTTCAAATTTTGGTAAAATTTAGAACATAGCACAGGTTTTTGGCATCTACACTTGATTCATTAATTGACATTTTTGGGAATATTGCACATTGGGAATTAAACAACCTTTTGATATATTTGAATTGTTTGGCACGTTATATTGATTAAAGGGGAGTTCCACCCACAATTTCACTTTTTAAATAGAAATACCACTGTAATACACACGCTTAATGTATTCTAGTAAAGTTAGTCTGTAAACTAAGGTCCGTTTTGTTAGGTTGTTACAGCATTTAGACAGTTTATAATCTAGAAATAGACCGTATCCATCTTAACCACTTAAGACCCGGACCAATATGCTGCCAAATGACCAAAGGGGTTTTTGCGATTCGGCATTGGGTCGCTTTAACAGACAATTGCGCGGTCGTGCAACGTGGCTCCCAAACAAAATTCACGTGCTTTTTTTCCCACAAATAGAGCTTTCTTTTGGTGGTATTTGATTGCCTCTGCGATTTTTTTTTTTTGCGCTATATACAAAAATAGAGCGACATTTTTTTAAAAAAATCAATATTTTTTACTTTTTGTTATAAGAAAAATCAAATAAACTAAATTTTAGTCAAACATTTAGGCCAAAATTTATTTAGCCATATGTCTTTAGTAAAAAAAAATTGCAATAAAAAAAAAATTAGCTACCTAGCGGGAACAGCGAAACTAATACAGCGATCAGAAAAATGATCGCTTAGTGACGCTGGCAATAGGGAGTGAAAGGGTTAACTAGGGCAGTGATTAAGGGGTTAAAACTTTATTAGGGGGGGGTACAGGGCTACCCTGAACCTAACACTAACTGACTTTTACACTGCCTGTCACACTGACACTAAATACAGTAATCATACATGTATGATTACTGCATTCAGTGACACTGTGACAGGGGGGAGGGGGGGGGCGATCGCGGGGGTTAAATGTGTTTTTTGTGTAGTGTTAGTGCAGTGTAGTGTTGTGCAGACTTACTTGTGTTGTGATCTCTTCTCAGCGGTGGTTGAAAAAACCACAGAGGGAGAGATCACGTCGCTTCCTCCTTCCTGTGTTTACACAGGAGGAGGAAGTGCACTGCAGGGGGAGCGCGCGCATTGACTGAGAGCGATCCGGAGGGGGCGGACAAAAACGAATAGCTGCCCCCTCATGTCAGATCGCTCCTGCATCCGCGCGGACCGCCGCATGTACGGGGGGGGGGTCCGATCGGACCCCCGATCCTCCCCAAGGCACCAACGTATATATACGTTGATGTGCCTGTCGGTGCCATTCTGCCGACGTAAATGTACATGCGGTGGTCCTTAAGTGGTTAAAGTGGATGTAAACCCCCAAAAAAAATAAAAAGAAATGTTGATGTCACAATGTAGAGCATAAGATTTCCTATCATCTGTGCCCAGTCTTGCCACACAGAGTTAATTCAAATCCGAGAAATCCTCTTTTATGTTCAGTGAAAATGAACAGCCTTCCAGATAAAACCCTGCCTAAATAAAAAGTCCATTTCTCTCTCCTTGCTTTGAGTGAGAGGTTATTTACATATCTAGCTAGGACATGTTTATCATATGTTATGTTTTGTTTATCATAACATGAGGTGATATAACATCATAACACATCCTAGTAATATACAATGAACTTCTTCACCTCTTGTTATGATAAACATGTCCACGCTATATTTGTAAATAAACTGTTACTGAAAGCAATAACAGAGAAACGGACTTTATAATTTGGCAAGTTTTTATCTGGAATTCTGTTAATTTGCACTGAACTTTAAAAGAGGATTACTCAGCGCTGGATTAACTCTGTGTGGCAAGACTGGGCACAGATGATAGGAAATCTTTTACTCTACATTGTGACATCAAAAAAAAAAAGCCAGACTGTATGACTTCCTGGATTTCAGCTTTGCATATCTCGCACATGCTCAGTGCTGCACACTAGGTTTCAATCAGGTTTGCAAGGACTACTGGGAAACATGATGCCTATCCCAGAAACCCTTGCAATTAGCCTTGTGACTTAATAGCCAAGGAAGTAATGAAGGACTACAAAATAAAGGTATTTACAAGCAACAAAATAAATAAAAATTGGCCATTCTGAACACTATGAGATTAGGGCATGCAGCACAGACAAACGTAAAAAAATGGGTGGAACTCCACTTTGAGTAGCAGGCATTGGGAACACTAACTGCTAGGATTTCTCACAAGGAGCAAGATATATTCACCCACATATCTACATATGTTTTTGACACGATAAGATATTATTTAATTGGGTATAGTAGTCAGTAACTGGTTATAATACATAAAACCTGGCCTGTTAGTGGGTCCTGAGGACAGGGTTAATGACCACTGATTTAGCCATCGCATGCAATGGCAAATTCAGTGCAATGTAATTTCATGCTACAGAGAACTTTCCACCAGTAATAATGGAAGACTTGCATTTGGTTTCAATACCAACTCAATACCAGCATGCTTATTTATAGGTATTTCCAAAAAATTGTGGCAAAATGAAAATCATCTTAGGCAGTGTACTTTCAGAAAGCAGTCACATTAGAAGGGAGAGGGTTGTACTTTCCTGGCGTTATGCTGTATAACAGAAAGTATGTTTTTTTGTATTTTTTTATTATAGTCTTTTCTCTTTTATATGCTTAAAAAAATTAAACACCCAGTAGTTAGCTTTCGTCCGAAAAATCCAATAATACTTGGGTTTCTGTCGAATGGTCGAAAGAATATTCGACGGAACTTCGAAACTTTACGTTGAATCGTACATTTCCGGCCGAATATTCCGCCTACAAGAATTCTAATGTTGTATGACTAGTAATAATGTCGAATCTATTCTCTATAATGTCAAATCTATTTTCTCATAAATCAAAATCTATTCTCTGTAATGTCGAATCTATTATTTCTATAATGTTAAATCTTTTCTCTATGATGTCAAATCTTTTCCCTATAATGTCGAATCTCTCTATATCTAATTTTTACCACAACGAAAACGAAAATAAAGCATTTTTTATGTCGGATCTTTCGGTTATTGTTTCTTGCGCTTTCGTTATCGTTTGTTAAAACAATAGCGAAAAAAAATGATTTTCGGGCGAAAATGCATTCTAACGAAAACAAATGCACATGTCTAGTAGTTATTAAATACCACCAAAAGAAAGCTCCATATGCCTGAAAAATGCTATAAAATACATTTGAGTAGTGTTGCATGACTGAGTAATCATCAATCAAATTATGACAACACTGAAAACTAAAAAATTTCTAGAAATGTTAAGGGAGGGGGTGACATGCTGGTATTGAGGTCATAGGCGTGCGCAGCCTATTGGATTAGGGTGTGCACCCCAAAACTCAAACACATGTGCGCACGCGTGTGTGTGTGTGTGAATGTGTGTGTGTGTATATATATATATATATATATATATATACACATATACATATACACACACACACACAGACACTATTTTAAATAAATGTAAACAAACATTTTGAAATGTGTTAAAACAATTTTTAATCTTTCAATACATTTTACATCTTATGGCAGATCCGGTCAGAAGTGGGGATGAGAGAGGGGAGATGGGATCAATTGGCAGTGGTGGTGGGGGGGAGGGGAATGGGTTCAGTGGCAGTTCTGGAGGGATGGGGATCAGTGGCAGTGCTGGAGGGGAGTGATCAGTGACAGTGCAGGGGGTTAATGGGATCAGTGGCAGTTGTGATGGTGGTGGGGGGGGGTAATGGGATCAGTGGCTGCACTGAGGGGAATATCAGTGGCAGTGCTGGAGGGTTGATGGGCTGAGTGGCAGTGCTGGAGGGTTGATGGGCTCAGTGGCAGTGCTGGGGGATGATCAGTGGCAGTTCTGGGAGTTGATGGGCTCAGTGGCAGTGCTGGGGGGTGATCAGTGGCAGTGCTGGGCGTGTGACCAGTGGCAGTTCTAGTGGTTGATGGGCTCAGAGACAGTGCTGGGGGTTAATGGGCTCAGAGGCAGTGCTGAGGGGTGATCAGTGGCAGTTCTGGGAGTTGATGGGCTCAGTGGCAGTGCTGGGGGGGTGATCAGTGGCAGTGCTGGGGGGTGATCAGTGGGGGGGGGGTGATCAGTGGCAGTGCTGGGGGGTGATCAGTGGCAGTGCTGGGGGGTGATCAGTGGCAGTGCTGGGGGGTGATCAGTGGCAGTGCTGGGGGGGTTGATCAGTGGCAGTGCTGGGGGGGTGATCAGTGGCAGTGCTGGGGGGGTGATCAGTGGCAGTGCTGGGGGGTTTGATCAGTGGCAGTGCTGGGGGGGTGATCAGTGGCAGTGCTGGGGGGGTGATCAGTGGCAGTGCTGGGGGGTGATCAGTGGCAGTGCTGGGGGGGGGTGATCAGTGGCAGTGCTGGGGGGGGTGATCAGTGGCAGTGCTGGGGGGGTGATCAGTGGCAGTGCTGGGGGGGTGATCAGTGGCAGTGCTGGGGGGGTGATCAGTGGCAGTGCTGGGGGGGGTTGATCAGTGGCAGTGCTGGGGGGTGATCAGTGGCAGTGCTGGGGGGGGGGGTGATCAGTGGCAGTGCTGGGGGGGGTGATCAGTGGCAGTGCTGGGGGGGGGGGGGTGATCAGTGGCAGTGCTGGGGGGGTGATCAGTGGCAGTGCTGGGGGGGTGATCAGTGGCAGTGCTGGGGGGGTGATCAGTGGCAGTGCTGGGGGGGTGATCAGTGGCAGTGCTGGGGGGGTGATCAGTGGCAGTGCTGGGGGGGGGGTGATCAGTGGCAGTGCTGGGGGGGGTGATCAGTGGCAGTGCTGGGGGGTGATCAGTGGCAGTGCTGGGGGGGGGTGATCAGTGGCAGTGCTGGGGGGGGGGATCAGTGGCAGTGCTGGGGGGGGTGATCAGTGGCAGTGCTGGGGGGGTGATCAGTGGCAGTGCTGGGGGGGGGGTGATCAGTGGCAGTGCTGGGGGGGTGATCAGTGGCAGTGCTGGGGGGGATCAGTGGCAGTGCTGGGGGGTGATCAGTGGCAGTGCTGGGGGGTGATCAGTGGCAGTGCTGGGGGGGGTGGTGGCAGTGATCAGTGGCAGTGCTGGGGGGGTGATCAGTGGCAGTGCTGGGGGGTGATCAGTGTGCTGGGGGGTGATCAGTGGCAGTGCTGGGGGGGGTGATCAGTGGCAGTGCTGGGGGGGGTGAACAGTGGCAGTGCTGGGGGGGGTGATCAGTGGCAGTGCTGGGGGGTGATCAGTGGCAGTGCTGGGGGGTGATCAGTGCTGGGGGGTGATCAGTGGCAGTGCTGGGGGGGGTGATCAGTGGCAGTGCTGGGGGTCAGTGGCAGTGCTGGGGGGGGGTGATCAGTGGCAGTGCTGGGGGGTGGGGGGTGATCAGTGGCAGTGCTGGGGGGGGGGTGCAGGGGGTGATCAGTGGCAGTGCTGGGGGGGGTGATCAGTGGCAGTGCTGGGGGGGTGATCAGTGGCAGTGCTGGGGGGGGATCAGTGGCAGTGATCAGTGGCAGTGCTGGGGGGGTGATCAGTCATGATCAGTGGCAGTTGATCAGTGGCAGTGCTGGGGGGGGGTGGCAGTGGCAGTGCTGGGTTGATCAGTGGCAGTGCTGGGGGGGGGGGGGGGTGTTAATCAGTGGCAGTGCTGGGGGGGTGATCAGTGGCAGTGTGGATCAGTGGCATTGGGTCAGTGGCAGTCAGCGTGATCAGTGGCAGGGGGGGTGATCAGTGGCAGTGCTTGATCAGTGGCAGTGCTGGGGGGTGATCAGTGGCAGTGCTGGCAGGGTGATCAGTGGCAGTGCTTTGATCAGTGGCAGTGCTGGGGGGGGGGGTTGATCAGTGGGTGGGTTGATCAGTGGCAGTGCTGGGGGGGTGATCAGTGGCAGTGCTGGGGGGGTGATCAGTGGCAGTGCTGGGGGGGGATCAGTGGCAGTGTGGGGGGGGATCAGTGCAGTGCTGGGGGGGGGTTGATCAGTGGCAGTGCTGGGGGTGATGGCAGTGCAGGCTGGGGGGGTGATCAGTGGCAGTGCTGGGGGTGGGTGAGTGGCAGTGCAGTGCTGGGGGGTGACAGTGGCAGTGCTGGGGGGGTGATCAGTGGCAGTGCTGGGGGGTGATCAGTGGCAGTGCTGGGGGGTGATCAGTGGCAGTGCTCATCAGTGGCAGTGCTGGGATCAGTGGCAGTGCTGGGGTGATCAGTGGCAGTGCTCAGTGGCAGTGCTCAGTGGCAGTGCTTAATCAGTGGCAGTGCTGGGGGGGAGGGTTGATCAGTGGCAGTGCTAGTGCTGGGGGGGGGGGTGATCAGTGGCAGTGCTGGGGGGGGGTGATCAGTGGCAGTGCTGGGGGGGGGGGGCATGCAGTGGCAGTGTGGGGGGGTGATCAGTGGCAGTGCTGGCAGTGATGGGCTGCCGCTGGCTGGCATGCAGGGAGAGAAACCAGTGGTCAAAAGTCGGAGGGGATGTGTGGGGTGAGCGGGACCGAACAGTTAAAAAAACAGTCAATGGGATGGGGGTCTGGGCGGGCCGGTACATTCCTCTGGCTCCGCCCCCTCTCTGAAGCATCTCAATCATTGGCTGGTGTTGAGGGAGCTTGGTCCCGCCCACCCCCCCCCCCCAATATCGCGGCTGAGTTGTAAGTCATTACTCTGGCTCTGCCCCCTCTCTGAAGCATCTCAATCATTGGCTGGTGTTGAGGGAGCTTGGTCCCGCCCACCCCCGACATCGCGGCTGAGTTGTAAGTCACAGATCACCAGCGATGTCGGGGGTGGGCGGGACCAAGCTCCCTCAACACCAGCCAATGATTGAGATGCTTCAGAGAGGGGGCGGAGCCAGAGGAATGTAGCGGCCAGCCCAGACCCATCCCATTGATTGTTTTTTTTTACTGTTCGGTCCCGCCCACCCCGACATCACCATGACAGCTCGTCTCTCTTCCTGCATGCAGTGACATTAGCGGACAGTTTCAGGCACTTAACAGCTCTGGGAAAAATTACGATTTGCTGCCTGTGAAACTGTTTCACAGGCAGCAGATCTCTGGAGACAGCATGGGGTGATTAGGGTGTGCCCAGGCACAACCGGCACACCCCGTGCGCACGCCTATGATTGAGGTGGATTTGGAGCTCAGTATTAAAACAACATTTTTTATTTTTTCTACTTACTTAGTCCTGAAGTGAATTCTTCAAAGGTCAAGTATTCTTTCCCATCAGTACTAAGCTCATCAAAGAGAATCTCCAACTCATCCACCGTGCAGAAAACAACTCCACTGACTTTCTGAAAGAAAAAACTAACCAGTTAATAAAATGACATACACAAATTTATTCCATCTAGGAGTGTATTATATTAGGAAAACTATGAGAGTTTGCTACCTGTGCTCTGGGTTTTGCCATTTGATATATAATTACATAGTTGAAAAAAAAAAAGAAACCGGTTCATCCAGCCCAACTTAAATGTGTATTCTGTTCCTGAGGTAGACACCTAAAAGTTTTGTCAACGCTCTCAGCTTGTAACACTTCCCGGTGGATGGAGTTCCATATTTTTAACTGCTCTAAGGCCCCTTTCACACTCTGGAGTTTTTCAGGTGATTTAACGCTAAAAATAGCGCCTAAATACCGCCTGAAAAACTCCTGCCCAGCATTCTCAATGTGAAAGCCCGAGGGCTTTTACACTGAGGCGAAGCGCTGGCGGGAGAGAAAAAAATCTCCTGCAAGCAGCATCTTTGGAGCGGTGTATATACCGCTTCTTCACCATTCCTTCCCATTTAAAACAACGGGAAACCGCGGTAATACCACCCGCAATGCGGGCAGTATTAACCCTTTTTCGGCCGCTAGCGGGGGTTAATGACGCACCGCTAGCAGCCAAATCCCGTGGCAATTACGACGGTATAGCGCCGTTTTTAGCTGCGCTATACTGTCACTGCACATCCCCCCAGTGTGAAAGGGGCCTAACAGTAAAGAACCCTTTCTGCAAAATAAGGTTAATCAATTGTGGATGTGTGTCCTTTTCACAGACCTAAAAGTCAACAACAGAAAAACAGATCAGGAAAAAATTCAAAAGTGTATTTCCAGCATGTTGGAATGTACTTAAAGGGACTTTGAGGTAGTTTCCTGCCAGAAAATTAAATGAAATAAGAAATAAATGTAACTCTGCGCCAAACTAAAAAATGTGGTAAAAAAACGTAAATTTAGAAGAATTTATGTGTGTGAAAACAATAAATAAGGGGCTCTATACTCAAAATGTGTACACATGACCGGAAGTTACTCCTCAATGCACAAAACTTCCTACGGTGGCATGGCGGAGTGGAGAAGGTAAAGTACTTGACCTACGCTACGCAGACCACGTATCCTCATGAAGAATTACAAAGGATCCCATAGACAAAGTGCCTATTGACCTGGTTGATTGATCATAATGGTCTGGTGAGTAGACATGTGCACAGAAAAAATTTCGTTTTTTTTTGTTCTGTTTCGTATCGTTCCGTTTTTTCGTTTTCGTTCGTTTTTCGTAAGACGCCCGTTTTCCTGTTTGTTCCCGTTCGTTTTTCGTATGACGCGATTTTTTCGTATTCCGATCGTTTCGTATTTTCGTTACTGTTTTATTTTCGTACATGCGGGATGGTTCGTTATTCTGTTTAATTCATGTTCGTAACTTGTTAGACAATAATTTTCGTGAATTTTCGTCAATGATTTGCAGTATCTTGAAACCCTTTTCTTTTGCTATTTTCAGTCGTATGTTCATATGACATCTATAACAAAAGATTTGCATTCTGTGTTTAAATTCCTTTTTTCTGTTCGTATTTTGGATTCAAAATACAGCATGCAAATCTTTTGTTATAGATGTCATATGAACAATGAACATAGGACTGAAAACAAACAGAAAAAGTATTGAAACAAAATACAGCATGCAAATCTTTTGTTATAGATGTCATATGAACAATGAACATAGGACTGAAAACAAACAGAAAAAGTATTGAAACAAAATACAAAATGCAAATCTTTTGTTATAGATGTCATTTTTGTTCTTTTGCCGTTTTCGTTTTGTCGTTTTTTTTCATCGGATCATTCGTTCGTACTTGCGGTTGTTCGTTATGCGGCTCATTCGTAATCTCGTAGTTTTCGTATTTTGGTGCTTTAATTTTTTCGTATGTACACATTATCCTGCGGGTACGAAAATTAACATTTTCGTACAAAAATAACATTCGTACGAACGGGAATGCACATATCTACTGGTGAGTGTTACTCTATTAGAGAACACTGGTGCGCAAATTTTGTGTATGGCGGAGGTGCACTAGTGTTTCAACACTGAAGAATCAAGTATGTTGAAATTATGCGCTTTATTATATGATGCACTTTACTAATTGTATATTGTTTGTAGTATTTTTGTTTAGTATACACTCATTCACATTATCACATAGTTCGACACTAAATTGCAGTGCCCAGACACACATTTTGAGTATATCACCCCCTATTTATTGTTTTTAGCATTTGATGAAATAGCATGGGAATACTGTGTGTCAGCAAACCTAAAGTACACATAAATGAACAACAAAAAATATTTATGTATTTGTATTTGTGAATGTCTCCATACCTCCTGTACATAATTTGAAATACTGCCTCATTTGCCACTTTTTGCTTTAAAAAATGTGCAGATAGGTTAATAGTTTATGAAGAAGGAGCACAGTTATCATTAAAAAAACTGAAACCCCAAAAATCTTGCAATTCCGCTAGACAATACAGCTGGAAGATAAAGAATATTCATCAATTGGCCCAAGCGCTGAATCTGACAGATTGGTTTTCTTATCAAGAGAACAACATAAAAACCTGAGCACCAAAGAGAGGCGCTCAGTGCACAGTGCTAGACTCTTATCTATGCTTTCTATAAAGACAATAAGGCACAGGTGTCAAACACTAGGCCCACTGGCTAAATCCGGCCCTCCAGGCCATTTTTCATGTGGCAGTCGCACCTCCAGCCAACCTCTGGACCTCCTCCATACCCTTAAGCCCTGTACACACGATCGGATATCTGGTGGAATCTAATCCAATGGATTTTTTCGTCAGATATCCGATGAAGCGGACTTTCATCAGTCTTGTCTACACACCATCAGTCAAAAATCAGACCGTGCCAAAACACAGTGATGTAAAACACTACGATGTGCTGAGAAAAATGAAGTTCAATGCTTCCGAGCATGCGTCGACTTGATTCTGAGCATGCATGGATTTTTGACCCATGGACTTCCACACAGACGATTGTTTTTTTCTATCCGTTTTTTATCCATAGGAAAAATTTAAAACATGTTCTATTTTTTTTCACCAATGGAAAATAAAACAATGCGGCCCACACACGATCGGTTTGTCGGATGAAAACAGTCCATCGATCTATTTTCATCGGACAAACCGATCGTGTGTACAGGGCTTTACTTTCTGCTTTAAAACAAAGCATCCAGCTTCTTCCCAGCAGCAGCATAAGGAAAGGGGGGTGCACTGTGATATAAGGGAGAGCGGGAGACTCAACTTCTGATGGTGGGGAGGCTCTTGACATCTAATGTAAAGGGGAGGGGATGCGCTGTACATCTAATCTTACAGATATAACCGGCCCTTTTTAGGGCAATAATAATCCTGAGCTGATGCGGCCCACAATGAAATTGAGTTTGACAGGAATCAGGGCAAATTGTTCAATGTATGTGTTTCACTAAAATACTAAAAAAGAAAAAAAGAAAATATCCCAAAAATCAAAACAAATGGGATACAAGGTAAATACCAATGAATAATGAGCTGGTAGCCCTGGACTAGACATTAAAAAACTGACACTAAAAGTGTGCTGCTCTCAACAATGGAGGAGGGTATCCACCTGTGTGAAGACAAAAGTGGGGGAAGGGACAGACTGCTCTGATGTAGTATGTCAATGTAAGCCTTTATTAAAACAAAAGATCCTACTCTCAAGTGTAGATGCATCAGGAGCAATTAATGCCGCTTTCAATGCACTGTCCCGGGCCACTCAGGGGATAAGTCCATAACCCAGCTTTCGGATCACTGAGAATGTGCCCGGCTCTTCCTAGGTGCTGAGCCACTGCCTAATGTCCCAGTGGCAAAAAGGTCCACCACACCGATGACACCACCAGAGGATCCAGGTCGCAACAGGGTGTGTTTCAAGGAAATCTTTCTCTTCAGTTGACCAGCTGGCGCTGTCTGTCCCTTCGGCCTCTTTTGATTTTTTTTTTTTTTTTATCACTAGCTGTGAATGTAAGCAGTGGCTTAGACAGCTGTCACCATAATTTTATAGTTTTGGAAATATTCATCCAGTCACCAACAGAAATGTCCATGAACAGTTGGGATGATACCTTAGACCAGGGGTCTCCAAACTGTGGCCCAGGGGACGGATATGGCCCTTTGCTTGCATTTATCCGGCCCTTGGGGCACTATTCCTCTCAATGACACCAATGATGGGACACTATTCCTCCCACTGACACCAATGATGGGGCACTATTCCTCCCAATGACACCAATGATGGGGCAATATTTCTCTCACTCACACCAATGACAGGGTACTATTCCCCCCACTGACACCAATGATGGGGCACTATTCCTCCCAAAGACACGAATGATGGCACACTATTCCTCCCACTGACACCAATGACGTGGCACTATTCTTTCCACTGACTCCAATGAGGTGGCCCTATTCCTCCCACTGACACCAACGAGGTGGCAATATATCTCCCACTGACACCAATGAGGTGGCAATACAGTATTTCTCCCACTGACACCAATGATGGGGCCATGTTCTTCAACCTAATACTAAATATGGGGCATCATTTACCCCCACTGATGCCAGGACATTTTCCAATCACGCTGGTCACTCAGGCCCCCAACAAAGTCTGTAGAACAGTAAATTTAATTTGTTTAGAAAGTTTGGAAACCCCTGCCTTAGACTTGTATGTTTGTGATTCAGGCAACATTAGTAACACAATATTGTATTCTTCTTGTGCAGAACAGGCTTACTGCAATGTACGTGTTATGGGTTGTACAGTAAATGACACAGTAGTAAAACAAATTAGATGGTATTACTGTATAATTAATACTACAGTAAATGATTACCATATTACAATAATTGTATAGAGAATGCATATGCTATTGTGTTAGCTACTTGCAGAAAGCTTCACAACATACATATGTGGCTTATTAAATGATTAAAGTTCTTCATAAGCATCCACATAAGGCATTTATGAATTTTGTGGTGAAAGGACCATATACTGCTTTGCTTTTACTTGTCAGGTACTGCGGAATGTTACAACCACGCCCACTGTAGCTTTCATTAGTGAAGCACTCTGAACCTTTGACAGTTTTAAGCAGGGAACTCTGGAACATTATTTGCACTGTAACAAAGACAATACAAAATGCCTGGAAAATAAAAATACCAAAAGAATGTGCACATCTTAATAGTTCTTGCATAATGAAAATTAACTTTATAATATAACTATAAAGTGAGATTTTATAGAAAGTTCACACATTGCAATAAGATTGTCCAACAACAGGGTCCACAATATGCTCCCAAGCATGGGCGTCCGCTCCATAGGGCAAGGGGGGTCAATTGCTCCCCCTGAGTGGACTGCACTTTTCAGGCTCCACATGGATGCATTCCACACACACACCATATCTTATTAAAAATTACTATTTTTAATAATGTGGAATACTTTCTATGTAGAATCTGAAAAGTCCCAGTATATTCCTAACATTGTCATGAGTATAAAGAGACATACAGAATACAGCCCACCTCCAGGAAAAGTAAAAGTCCACCCTTGCACTGCTGGGGGAAATTACCACTTTTACTTCTATGTTTCCATGTTCCAGCCAGCCACTCCTCCTCAACCCAAAGCCTCAGCATCATTGCATACCATACAGGAACATTAACCCTCTATGGTACAATGAGGATGATGGAGTGCTACCACAGCCTGTCACAACTTTCACAGAAGCTGCAGGGGACCAGTCACAGAGATTGAGGGAATCAGGAAAAATTTGGTACACAGAGAGTATATTTGTTCCAATTTACTATGTTTATTATGCCCATGAGAAAGGAACTGGAGAATTCACACTCAGTTCCTTTCTATTTTTCTAAAGTGAGCTATCAGGGGTCTGTTTAATCCCCTGATATTTCACCAAAGTCCCCCAACAAGACTGGTAAAAAATGTAAAAATAAATACATTTGTAAAAAAATCAATAAAAAAACTACTGACACCGTCCACTGCCCTTCTAACACCGCCCACTGCCCTACTGACACCATCTATCCTATTCGGCCGCTAGAGGGAGGGGGTTTAAGCTAGAGGTCGAAGACAGGGTTAAATGTGACTGTGTATTACTGCTGCCGAAGCGCCCCCCCCCCCCTGAAAAAATTTCAGCGGACGCCCATGCTCCCAAGGGTGGACCTAAAACCCTTATCCTATTCAATGGAAAAAAAAACATAAACATATATAAAAAAGTATAGATCTGAAAACACACACATGGATATATATTCTGTATGTATAAAATTGACTTGAGAAAGGGAGGGAACACTTGAAATTGTCATTCCTATGGATTTTGTTCTCTGTGTTGTATAGGGATATTTTTTGGGTTATATTTTTCTATTTTCTGTTACTGCAATGGGCTCCTAGTCCTCTTTTGATTTTGCTATAGATGTTAGGCGGTGATTGGAACCCACCTGACTGATTGATGTGCATTTGGCCTAGAACAACATTCAACTCCCATTTTGAAACTATTAATACATAAATAAATATATATATATATATATATATATATATATATATATATATATATATATGTGTGAAAAAAGGGTAGACAGCACATGCAACTATAGTAGCTGATGCACGCAACCAGAGCCCTGTCTTTCAAGTTCAATATGTAGCAGGAATGCAAAACAGGGGTTGCGGGCTTGTGGCATACACAGAATATATTTAAAGTGTTTCTAAGGGTAACTCATATGTTATACTAACCTGCTTTGTGTAATGGTTTTGCACAGAGCAACCCTGATCCTCCTCTTCTGAGGTCTTCCGCCGGCACTTCTGGCTCCTCCCTCCTGCCCCCATAGCAAGCCGCTTGCTTTGGGTGCACTTGTGCCTGCTCGCTCTCGAGCTGGCTCTGTGTGCCCATTGATACACAGAGCTCAGGTCTGCCCAACTCTCTCCTCACTGGCTGCGATTGACAGCAGCAGGAGCCAATGGCTGTCCAGTGAGAAGAGAAAGAAAGCCAAGAGAGCCGTTGCTCTCGTGCACGGCATTGGGTCAAGATCGGACTCGGGTAAGTATAAGAGGGGACTGGAAGGTGGAGCTGCAAGCAGAAGGGTTTTTACGTTAAAGTCGTTGTAAACCCTTACGTATACCCAGTAAAGTGATTGGCCTAAGGTGATACACAGAGACTCCATTGACTCTGCTGGAAAAAAAAAGATGTTGTGGCTACTGGGGATGTCTGCTAGAGAATTCTAACACAGGCATGTCTGTCTCAATTTAAAAAACCTGTGTATGAAGTTCTGGAGTTCTGCTGAAATCCTGAGCATCTGCAACCCTAACCCTCTCTCCCATAGACTGTGAGTAAGGCTCCTTTCACATGGGGGAGAATCCATCAAAGCGAATCCATCTGATCATTGGGGAATCTCTCCACTGATCCCTGCTGAGCAGGAGGATGACAGGTCCATGTCTGCTCTGCTATGAATGCTATGAGTGGACACAGCCCGCTGTTCTCTATGGAGCAGTCAGATGGAAACGCACTACATGTCTGTTTCCATCTGATTGTTATCCGATACGCTGACATCTGCCGCCCCATAGAGAACAATGCGTGGTCTGATCGGGTCTGCCTGAAAAAACGGGCAAGTGGACCCGATTGGTCCACCAGTGTGAAAAAAGCCTAATACATTTTTTTTTGTTATACCTATAAGTGACTGGCGCCCATCTGTCTACATGTCCCACTGGAGTTGATTCATTAAAACTGGAAAGTGCAAAATCTGGTGCAGATGTTGTTCAGTTTTAAGCTTTGAGAAAAAAAAACTGGAAGCTGCATAGACATGCGCACAGGGTGTGCCAGGTGTGCTGTGGCACACCCTAATCATCCTGTGTGGTGCAGATTCCCCCTTTTTAGACCCCTGATATTTCACCAAAGCCCCCAACAGGGCTCCTAAAAATAAAACTATAAAAATAGTAATATATATATATATATATATATATATATATCAGGGCCGTCTTTACCATAGGGCAAACAGGGGAAGCTGCCCAGGGCCCTGTCACTGTTGGGGGCCCAAAGCAGAGCCGTCCGTTAAGCCCCTGTGCTGCCCACAAATCAGTGCTGAAAATCATCAGCGGCATGCCGTACTGCTTCCCTTCCCAGTGTTTTAAAATGTACAGCACCCCTGGCTTCCCTTTAGACGTGCACTTCTCCCTTCCTGCCACTGGGTGCTGCTTGTGTATAAAAGTGAATTAGAATGTGATTTTATAGCATCCCCAGTTTGATCTTCCCGAGGCTGACTTCTTCTTCATGTCCTGCTCCTTAAGGTATGTCACTGTTTGCTAAACTATATTGTAAATAAAAGTTTTCTGTAGAGTGTGCCCAAAGTCTTAATAATATTTGATGATTCACTGCAGGCCTGGTCAGTGTTTTAAAAAAGTTCCTGTATTTTACACATGGCATGGCATGGGATCACAGCACCGTCTGTCCATTCTGCTTTAGCACCATGGGATGCCATGCCATTTGCAAAATACAGGAACTCTTTAAATCACAGACCAGACCTGCAGTCCAGGCTGAGTAAGGCCTCAGAGCACATGGCATTACTGTCTGTATTTAACTGCTTGATGGGCTTATTTTGGGCCTGGCTGGTTCACATGTATGTGTTTTGGCGGCCCACATTTGCACAGGCACAGCAGCCCATTCATTTGAATGGGCCGCCATGCCTGCGTTTCCTGCAAAGAAAAGCGCATGACTCATGTAATAGGCTAGGCTGCGCACACGACACACCTATGCCCATCATGCAATGAAATACAGCACTGTCTGTCCATTCTGCTGTCTGCTGTGACTTATCTGCAGTTCCTGCACTGTCAAACTTGCTGAATTTTTAGACGTTTAGGTCACGCTTTTAAAAACACAGTGTGTTTGTGTGTGCAAGAACTGCAGGTAAGTAGCATGGTGCAAAAGCAGAATCGATTTGAAGGCAACTGTATTTTTAAAATGCTGAATGCACCTTTTTTCTGCAGGAAACAAAGGCATGGCAGCCTATTCAAATGAATGGGCTGCTGTGCCTGCACAAATGAGGGCCGCCAAAACACATACATGTGAACCAGCCAGGCCCAAAATAGGCTGGAGGGGGGGCCCAAAAAATTTTTTGCCCAGGGCCCAAACCATATTAAAGACGGCCCTGATATATATATATATATATATATATATATATATATATATTATATATATATATATATATATATATATACAGAGCTTTTTTTCTCAGAAAATAGGTGCAGGAACTCAACCACGACCCCGTTCAGATTTCTCAAACAGTAGAAGGGTCTTAAAGGGGCATTAAATACCAGGATTGCATTACATACAGAGTGCAGGGTTTAGGGAAGTTACACACAGAGTGCAGAGCTGTCACTTGTAAACACAGAAACCAGACTTCTGTGTTTACAAGTGATTGTGGCGAGCAGGCACCAAAGGGTCTGAGCGAAAGGTGGTGGAACTGAGTTCCCCCAAGTTCCCCCTGAAGAAAAGCCCTGTATATATATATATATATATATATATATATATATATATATATATATATACATATATATTAAAATAATAAAAACATAAAAACATAATCCTCTACTGATACTGTCAGTATATATACAGTACTCGGCCGTGTATACGCTCTCGGCGAGCATCCCGTCGGGAATCCCGTCGAGCGAATAGAGAGCAGGCTCTCTATTTGCTCGACGGCCCGCCTGGATGAATGGCTGGTTGCCATTCTCGACGGGCTCGTCGCCGATTTCGATGGCCGGCAGAGAACCTCGACGGGCGGAACGGTGTGTTCTGCCCGTCGAGGTTCTCTGCCGTGTGTACACGGCCTCATGCAATAGGCTGTTACCTACCTACCTATGGGAAACTGATTGGTTTCTATTTAGAGCTGCACCAGATTTTGCACTTTCCAGTTTTAGTAAATCAACCCCACTATGCATAAGCTATCTACCCCCGGGGTAAATATCAGCCCAGCCTGCCTCTGGGGGTATCTTTATGTTGCCAGAGGGCACTACATAAGTGATTATATTAATCACAACTGACAAAAGGACAAATCAGAGTAAATTATAACACTATTCAATTCATCTGGTTTACCAAGATACAGTATATCTGCATACAATGATATTTTGAGGCTGGGCAGATGAGCAAAAGCTATGCTTGTAGAATTTAGCATTCTCCTGTGATGTGCATGCACAGGCTTCAGCGTATATATGCAGAATTTATTAACACGAGTGGTTTGCTATGTAATGTACTCTCTAACATAAGCCAGACCATCAGAAGCATAAAATAAGCATGGGATTTTTCTCTATGGCTTTTGTGTCTATCTAAGAGCTGTTAGCAATTTTAGATGTCCAAATCAACTTTTAACATTGCAAAGTTCATACTATTAATATTATACTATAGCATAGATGTATGTTTTTATTGTATGTACACTTTCCTGCACTTATTAAAGAAGATGTATACAAAGCGATACAGCCGACAGCAGCAAATCTGCAATTGTTTGCTATAGAACAAAAGGTTACAAATGGATTACTTCACCTCCTATAAATGTTTTACTCTTTGCTCTATGACATAAGCTGTTTTATCAGTTATTTCATAATAAGTCACAGTATTTATGTATTGTATTGCTGCACTTTCCTCCTGAGGAAAAGGACAACTGTCAATACAAAAGTGTAGACTTAAGCCTCATACACACAATCTGATTTTCTGCGGACAAAGCGTAGGACTTTTGTCCGAAGGGCGTTGGCCAGGAACTTGTCTTGCATACAAACGGCAAAGAATTGTTTGCCAACAAACACAAAACTACGTGTTTTTTCAGCTCTTTAGAGCCACCCTTTGGGCAACTTCTGCTAATGTTGTGTTATGGTGAGCATTACTTCCGACTTGCGACTTGTGTACACACGATCGAAAAATCCGACAACACACATTTGTTGGTGGACAATTTGAAAGTATGCTAGCCCACATTTGTCCGCGGAAAATCCGATATACAAACGGTCGGATTTTGCGACAACAGCCTGTCATCACACAATTCCCGTCAAATAATCCGATCGCGTGTACGAGGCTTTACTCCAGCAGCCAGGTGCCAACTCAATTCCTGCGTTCATTCATTCTGCTTTAATGCAGATTGTTATATATAAATGTGGAGTTGCAATTAAAGTATTTCAAAAGGAAAAACTTTTTTTTGCTTTATTGTAGGTGAAAGTTGGATTAACTATGGGGATTAACTTTTTTACTATATATTTCCCATTGGAGAGATTGACCTTCACTTCCTGCCCCAGAGACTAAACAGTGATTTCACCTTTTCCTCCTGTTGAACATTTGTCACTGGAAAATGTTTCTACTTTTGAATATTTTAAAGCTTTCATTCTCCCTATGTTCTGTTCCAGTCACAATGGCCAGGACATACAGAATGTGGCAGAGGGGTGAATCTTATCAGCTGGGACAGTAATATAAATGAGGTTAGGGGTTTTGACACCTCTCTACTGTAGGCAAAGATGAAACAAGTTTTAGCTTTAGATAAACTTTAAAGCAGAACTTAAAGGGTCACTAAAGGAAAAAAACATTTTGGCTGAAATGACTGTTTACAGGGTATATAGACATAAAAGTTAACTGATTCCTTTTCAAAATGATTAAAAATAGATAAAAATCAATCATATAATGTGCCTGCAGGTTATTTTCACTTTTGAACTGGCTTCATGTTTCTGTGAAGTAGAAATATAAACACAGAACAAAAACAAACAAATCCAGGGCAGTGTTTTGTTTTTAAAATGAATCTGATTGGTTCTGGGAAGTTTTAGACACACAGTAATGACAGCTTAAACCATCGTGAGAAAGCTCCCTATATGGTGGTTATAAGGAAACAGACAAGCAGGAAGTGTGGAGAACAGAGCAGGATTACAGCAACTTCAAAGCAAAAACGAACAATAAGGACATGAAACCAGTACTGCAGTAAGGTAAAGGAAGCTATTTAGCTAAAAAAAAAAAATTCCTTTAGTGACCCTTTAACTCACTTAGCCAACATTAACTATTTGTATTCCTTATGCTGCAAGGATTAGTAAATAGGTAGGAAGGTATATTATATTTACTTGTTTTTAAACTTTTTTTTTTCACAGTTCTTCAGTTGCCTCCAGGTTTCTGGCCTAGGCCTAAATTATGTCATGCATGCCAGGAATCTTCATGGGCATTTTTTTTTCTTTCATCTGTGGGAGGGCTTTCTAAGCTAAGCACTAGGGATGAGCTGAACACCCCCGTATTCAGTTCGCACCAGAACCTTCGAACGGACCGAACGTTCGCACGAACATTTAGAACCCCATTGACGTCAATGGGACTCGAATGTTCGAATTCAAAAGTGCTAATTTTAAAGCCCCTTTTGCAAAGTTATTGTCGGAAAACGTCTTTGAGGACCCGGGTGTTGCCCCAGGGAACATATATCAATGGAAAAAAGTTTTAAAACGTTTTTTGCAGCATCATTAAAATCACTGCTCCAGAAAAAAATACCATTTAAAAAAAAAATTACCCGGGTTCTCAAAGAGGTTTTAACAGGCATACTATAGACACCCAGCAGGTACAATATTTAACCACTTTACAACCGCCCTATAGACAAAGTACGTCTACAGGGCGGTTGCCTAACTCTAAGGCCCCATGCACACGAGACGCTGGTAAACTCGAGTTCAGAGGCGTTTGGGCATTTTTTTCAACTGCCCCTGAACACATTTAATGTTATCCTATGTGTCCATGCACACAATCACGTTTTTTGGCGTTTTAAAGCAGTTGGGTTTAGGGCCGTTTTTTCAAACCCAAAATTTTGGGTTCAGAAGCTTTTGGCGTTTCCGCGTTTTCGCGTTTCAGCCGCAAATCCGGTACCGGCGTTTTGCCGCGATTTCGTTTATAGGCGTTTTTAAAGGTGACCTATTTTTTTACATTAGAAATCTCAAAAATGATGGCAAATGATGAAAAAACAAAAAAAACTAAACAACTGTAATTGCTTGCATTGCATTGTGGACAATCCACAACTTGTGGCAGGTGACGTGGCCAGGTGACATGACAGGTGGACAATCAACAACTTGTGGCAGGTGACATGGCCAGGTGATGTGGCAAGTGGACAATCCACAACTTGTGGCAGGTGATGTGAACAGGTGATGTGGCAGGTGACGTGGCACGTGGACAATCCACAACTTGTGGCAGGTGAAGTGGCCAGTTGACATGACAGGTGACGTGGCCAGTGGACAATCCACAACTTGTGGCAGGTGATGTGAACAGGTGATGTGGCAGGTGACGTGGCAAGTGGACAATCCACAACTTGTGGCAGGTGACATGGCAAGTGGACAATCAAATTTCGAATTTTTCAAATTTCGAAGTTTCAAATTTCGAATTTTTAAATTTTCAAATTTCGAATTTTTAAATTTTCGAAATTTAGAATTTCGAAATTTTCAATTTTCAAATTTCGAATTTTTCAATTTTCGAAATTTCGAATTTCGAATTTTTCAATTTTCGAAATTCGAATTTTAAAATTTCGAATTTTCAATTTTCGAAATTTAGAATTTCGAATTTTTCAATTTTCGAAATTTCGAATTTTTCAATTTTCGAAATTTAGAATTTAGAATTTTTCAATTTTCGAAATTTCGAATTTTTCAATTTTCGAAATTCGAATTTTTCAATTTTTCAATTTTCGAAATTTCGAATTTTTAAATTTTCGTACTTCAGAATTTGAAAAATTCGAAAATTTAAAAAAATTCTCTGGATAATTCGAAATTTGAAAATTGAAAAATTGAATTGAATTTTTAAATTTTCAAATTTCGAATTTTTCAATTTTCGAAATTTCGAATTTCGAATTTTTCAATTTTCGAAATTCGAATTTTTAAATTTCGAATTTTCAAATTTCGAATTTTCTAATTTCGAATTTTCAAATTTTCGAAATTTTGACATTTCGAATTTTCAAATTTCGAATTTTTCACATTTCGAATTGTTCAAATTCTGAAATACAAAAATTGAAAAATTTGAAATTAGAAAAAAATTTCAATTTTCGAAATGTCGATTTTCGATTTTTTCAGTGTTCGAAATTTCGAAATTCGAATTTTTCAAATTTCGAATTTTTCAAATTTCGAATTTTTCAAATTTTTCAAATTCGGAAATACAAAAATAAAAAAAATCGAAATTCGAACATTTAAAAATTTAGAATTTAGAATTTTCGAAATTCGAATTATTCAATTTTCGTAATTTAGAATTTTTCAAAAATTCGAAATTAGAAAATTCGAAATTTGAAAAATTAGAAATTCAAAATTTCGAAAATTGAAAAATTGAAAAATTCGAAATTTGAAAATTCGAAATTTGAAAATGCGAAAAATTCGAAATTTGAAAATTCGAAATTTGAAAATGCGAAAAATTCGAAATTTGAAAATTCGAAATTTGAAAAATTCGAATTTCCAAATTTCGAAAATTGAAAAATTCGAAATTCAAAATTTCGAAAATTGAAAAATTCGAAAATAGGAAATTCGAAATGTTTCAATCTTCGAATTACAAATTTTTCAATTTTATTGGTAAAATAGCCAACTGAAAATCTCTGTGCCATCAACGGATGGGTCCAATAGTGATGAGCTCTGCCAACGGATCTCTCGCGTAGTTTGCGACGGCGTTGAATCCTCAGCAAGAGCAACGTATGGACAATTTCTTGGCATATATTCAATATGGGATCCATTTCAAAAAAGAAGAATCAAATGAAAGTATGCAAGTCTGCATATGAAAGTCTGCTGCTGCTGCTCTCTCTGTTGAAAATGGCAGAAATAGTTAAAAATATATAGCTTTCAGAGCTTTGGGAGGGTCTACAATGTCTGTGCTATAAACGCTGATAGCCGCAAACGCGGCAAAACGCGGTAAAACGCGGCAAAACGCCGCGAAATTCGCGGCAAAAACTGGCGTTTTAAACGCCGGTTTTTGCCTTTGAAAACATGAGTTCAGATGTGTTTGCATTTGCTTCTCGTGTGCATGGGGCCTTAGAGGCCATTAATTAACAGCTTCCCAGAATCGCGCTCCCGCGCGCCCCCTGAGGCACCCACACGGGAGCATCCGTGACCGCCGGGTTCAGAGGACCCGGCGCATCACGGATCACGGTAAATCGCCGCTGATAGCGGCGGTTTAACACATGATCACTCCGTCCAATGACGGACCGATCACTTTGTAAACAAACCGGCGTCATTTGATGACGCCGTTTCCTCCCTCCTCTCTCTGTACGGATTGGTACAGTGTGAGAGGAGAGGGGAGGGAGCGGATGTCAGCGGCAGTGCTGCGGGCTGGATCTGTGACAAATGCAGTCACTGATCCATCCATCCATCCCTCCCTGCACAGCCATCCCTGCTGCAATGCAATGCTGGGCAATACTCTGCAATGCTGGGCAATACTCGGCTGGGCTTACTCTGGGCATACTCTGGGCATACGCTGCAATACTCTGCAATACTCTGGGCATACTCTGCAATACTCTGGGCATACTCTGCAATACTCTGGGCATACTCCGCAATACTCTGGGCATACTCTGCAATACTCTGGGCATACTCCGCAATACTCTGGGCATACTCTGCAATACTCTGAGCATACTCTGCAATACTCTGGGCATACTCTGCAATACTCTGGGCATACTCCGCAATACTCTGCAATACTCTGGGCATACTCCGCAATACTCTGGGCATACTCCGCAATAGTCTGGGCATACTCCGTAATACTCTGGGCATACTCTGGAGATACAGCGCCCCTGTCCCCGTGAGCTCGCATGCAGAAGCAAACGCATACGCAAGTCCCGCCCACATATGAAAACGGTGTTCAAACCACACATGTGAGGTATCTCTGTGAACGTTAGAGTGAGAGCAATAATTTTGGCCCTAGACCTTCTCTGTAACTAAAAACATGTAACCAGTAAAAATATTTAAAGCGTCGCCTATGGGAATTTTTAAGTACCGAAGTTTGGCGCCATTCCACAAGCGTGAGCAATTTTGAAGGGTGACATTTTAGGTATCTATTTACTCGGCGTAACTTTATCTTTTATATTATGCAAAAACATTGGGCTAACTTTAATGTTTTTTTTTAAAAGCACAAAACTGTTTTATTTCCAAAAAAAAAACGCGTTTGAAAAATTGCTGTGCAAATACCATGCGCGATGAAAAGTTGCAATGACCGCCATTGTATTCTCTAGGGTCTTTGCTAAAAAGAATATATAATGTTTTGGGGTTCTGTGTCATTTTCTAGCAAATAAATTATGATTTTTACATGTAGGAGAGAAATGTCAGAATGGGTGCTCCCTGCATGTTGGGCCTCTGTATGTGGCCACACTGTGTAAAAGTCTCACATATGTGGTATCGCCATACTCGGGAGGAATAGCAGAATGTGTTTTGGGGTGTAATTTGTGGTATGCATATGCTGTGTGTGAGAAATAACCTGCTAATATGAAAATTTGATGAAAAAAAAAATCTTGATTTTGCAAAGAATTGTGGGAAAAAATGACATCTTTAAAAAACTCACCAGGCCTCTTTCTAAATACCTTGGAATGTCTTCTTTCCAAAAAGGGGTCATTTGGGGGGTATTTGTACTTTTCTGTCATGTTAGGGTCTCAAGAAATGAGAGATGCTGTCAGTACATCAGGTGTGATGAAATTAATCAATTTTCAGTAATTGGTACTATAGCTTGTGGACCCCATAACTTTGACCCAGACTAAATAATATCCAACATTTTTTTTTTTTTTTTTTACCAAAGATATGTAGCAGTATATATTTTAGGCCAAACGTATGAAGAACAATTACAGTTTTGCTAAATTTTATAATAGAAATGAAGAAGAATTGTTATTTTTTACCAAATTTTTGTTCTTTTTTCATTTACAGCAAAAAAAAAAAAAAAACGCAGAGGTGATCCAATACCACCAAAAGAAAGCTCTATTTGTGGAAAAAAAAGGACAAAAATGTCATTTGGTTACAGTGTTGTATGAGTTATTGTCATTCAAACTGGGAGAGCACCGAAAGCTAAAAATTGGTCTGGTTATTACGGGTGTTTAAGTGCCCAGTGGTTTTGGCCAATTACACTCTCTCTACTGACAGCGCTGTGATTGACCAAACATGCAGGTAATAGTGCATGCTTGGCCAATCATCAGCCAGCAATGCCGCAGTGAATTATGGGCCGTGGCGCCTCACTCGAATTTGGCGCGAACGACCCGTTTTGTTCGTATTTCGACGAACAATCGAACATAAGATGTTCGAGTCGAACATATGTTCGATTCGAACACAAAGCTCATCCCTACTAAGCACACCCTCCTGTCTGCAAGCCTGGGAGTGGCTCAGGGTAGAGACTGTTGACTCACAGGCAGCATCACTGAGACCTCTCTCTTCTTTCTAGAGTTTGCTGAAAAGTTCTGGAAAGAGAGGAGGAGAGGAGAAGTGGATCTGCCTGGGGTATTTTAGGGAGCCCTGACCAATATCCAACCTGAATTGGCAGGGGGCAGGTCTCCTTATATACCTAGGGTCAGCCCAGCTGGAGATGAGTTGTTGGGTGGAAGAGCTGGAGTGAGAGAGCGCTCAGATGCAGTCAGGACCACCTTCAAGAACACGTATAGAGACCCTGGACCAGAGGCATAAGAGAGAGCAAGGAGAGGACACTGGGAGAGAGCACTGCTAAGAGACTCCAGGGAGGACAACAGCCAAGAGGGCTGGTGAGTGAGGCACAATCTGGAGGACTGGGGAGGCAAGCCTGAGAGGACTTGGGGCTTGCAGTAAGAGATTGATGCAGAACCAGAAGAGTGGACTGTGGTGAAAGGGGGCAGTGGAGAGAGGCAGCTGCAGCCAGAAGGGCTGGCAGGGCCTGAGGATGGCTGACTGGGCTCAGTAGCCGTGTGTATGACAGCTAGCACCAGAGACTTTCTATTTTGCTACATTATAGGGGCCTGCAGTGCCTGCCAGCAAAAGGCAATTGCTAAAAGCCTGGCTTAGCCAGTGTCAGGCCTAACCACTTTGTGCTAGCTGTGCCTAAATATAAGAGAGGAAGTGATGTGCAGGAGGAGAAACGGAGAGTATATACTAGACTGTATATAGTTGTCCCAAGCAAGTTCTACCAATTCTATTGGGTATCCCATGTTTCCTTTACCCCATCCAAATTCAATCCCCTCCATAAAACGAGGGCTGGCCGCCACTATTTACATATGAATGCTCTTGTTATTTGCATATGAATTACATGTAAACAGAGGGTCTGCAGGTGAGTCATCTGTACACAATAGTAGGGCAGAGCTAGGAAGCATTAGTAGCAGCACTTCACACTGAGATATTGGGACAAAGCACATGACTAAAACTTCAAGGGACTAGGGAATATAGACTGGGATAGTTGGAAAGTGTGAGGCAGCTGCTTTGGGCCCCAGAACAATGACAGGGCCCAGGGCAGCTTCCCCTTTTGCCCTGCCTTAAAGACAGCCCTGTCTATATCCAACCAATTTCCTCCTCAAAAAATAACCTAAAGCATATGTCTCTGAGTGTTTGAGAGGTGAATACAATACTGGGCAGGGTGACAGACAATCCCCTACGGGGGTACCACTACATTTGTATGATTTGAATAAATGATATTTGAAATAACTGTACCTCCATGTCATCACGTGTGATATGTACATTACTACTGGCATCGTCTACTGAGAACAGAGTTTGAATCTTTTCTGCTATTTCATTAAATACAGGGTCTTCTTCAGCTTTAGGACTGGTCTCAGGCTGTTGGTCAGAGCTTGTTTCCATCAATATTTGCCTTCTAGAGGATCCCATTTTTCTACCCTTTGACCTCTTCATGGTGTGTAAATGGGTGCTAGAGAAAAACAAATGAGAAAGGTAAGTGTCTTCCATATGGAATGATTGCAAATCATATCAAATTGTATGAAATGGATCTGTGATGGCAGTCTTCTTTTAAACGTAAACTGTTAAGTCAACCAAAGCCCTGAATTAAGATTTATAATTTTCTTAGAAAAAGCATCATTCAAAAATGATAAGTTTCTTATGCAAAGATTTTGTACTGCAGGGCGGCACAATGGTGTTAACACTTTTGCCTTGCAGTGCTGAAGTCCTCGTTTTGAGTTAAGCTGGCCATAGATGGATCGAAATTTGGGCGGTTCAGCAGGAAGGTAGAAAACTTTTCCCGACTGTCAGAATACAGTGTCCTGGCAGGAAGGATTCCTCCATCTACCTAGCTTTCGTATAGAGAAATCCTTGTTCATTTTTTTATTTTTTTTGATTCAGCCCGCTGTCTAAATGAGAACAAACAACTCATGTATGGCCAGCTTTAGTCTTGGTTCACATATATGCAAAACAGAAGCTTTTTTTAACCACATACAATTCCCATAATGTGAATGGGACCGGCTTTCAATGGAGCCAGTTCACACGTGCCAGGGTGGCTGGGGTCTGTTTCTGAAAAGGGGCCTATGCAATTTTGGGTCTCGTTTAGGTGCAAATTCAAGTGAAAATTCACACCTAAATAGCACCTGAACCAGTGAAAAAAAACTTTCCGGACTGCAAACCGTGAACCTAGCCTTACACAAGAGACTTTAATATACTAAAGAAGAAGAGGTTGTTCAGTGTGCAAAGTGAATGTTCACTAATCTTAGTAAATAAGGCAAATTTGTGTTCACCTTGACATACGAATCGTGTATTTAAAATGTAAAAAAAAAATGTATTCTATCTTGTATGATTGAAATGAACTCAACCATAAGTGAACATTCTTCTGCTGCGTTTAATTTACAAAAGGGCTGAAGATGATATTGCAGGAATGGAAATATTCACCTTGCAAAGTGAATGTTCACTTAAATTAGTTAAATTGATATTAAAGGCTTTTTTTTTTTATATAATAATAAACATTTTATACTTACCTGCTCTGTGCAATGGTTTTGTACAGAGCAGCCCCGATCCTTCTCTTCTCAGGTCCCTTGCCGGCACTCTTGGCCCATCCCTCCTGCTGAGTGCCCCCAGAGCTAGCAGATTGCAAAAGGGACACCCAAGCAGGCTCGCTGCTGAGCCGCGGATCTGCAGATCCATTCACACACAGAGCCATGGTTTAGCACTGTCCCCAAGGCTCGCGTGTACATTGCTGGATCGCGATGGGCCTCAGGTAAGTATTAGGGGCACTGCTGCACAAAGAAGATTTTTTATCTTCATGCATAGAATGCATGAAGGTAAAACATCTTGAGCCTTTAGAACCCCTTTAAAGTGATTATAAATATATCAGATCCTACTGTTTATCTACGTTAAAGAGGTTAATCAGAATTGTATATTTGAGCACACATTTGCTATGAAAAATTATTGGCCCGGATTATCGTAGAGTGGCGTATATTTACGCATCATCTTTACGCTACGCCGGCACAATGTAGAGAAGCAAGCCTGCTATTCACAAAGAATATGCGCTCCACGTTGCGCCGGCGTAGCGTATAGTTGTCGGCGTAATCCGACGTAAGTCAAAGTAGGTGGAAGTGGGCTGGAAAAAGGTGTGATATATTTAAATGAAGCTTGACCCCATGCAAATGATGGCGCCAGCTTCAAAAAACGAACTGCGCATGCGTCGTCTCTTGGACGCATCCCAGTGCGCATGCTCACAGTTACATCGAAATAGCTGCCTAAGATACGTCGAACACTGCCTACGAAGTGAACGTAACCTACGCACAGCCCTATTCACATAGTACTACGTAAACAGCGTACGCGACATAAAATTTGACGGCGTCGTTCCCTGGCCCATACCTTTGCATTACCTGCGCCTGCTATATGAGGGGTAACTTTACGCCGGACGTAAGCCTTATGCACATCGCGTATATGAAGCAGCCGGGCGCATCTACGTTCGTGAATCGGCGTATCATACTCATTTGCATAATTAAAATGGGAACGCCGAATGCGTCCAGCATAACTATGCGCCCACGATAAGGTGGCGTAGGCAAGTCGGGCGGCTGAAGCCTTGCTTTTCGACGTAACTAGCTTTGTGAGTCGGCGCAGAGATGCGACGGCGCACATTTGAAATTACGACGGCGTATCTTTTGATACGCCGACTTAAATTGTTGTTGTTTCTGTGTGTCTATAAATTTAACCTTTAATCTTGGAACTCTTGGATAATCCATCAGTGTTATACTGCTCGACACCTATTCTATCTGAGTACAATATTTTCCCAAATAATGTGCACAGTATAACCAATACATCTAGACTTCTTAAACGTTCATTTCAGTTCCTTGGCTCTTGACAGACTATTTTGTTGATGTTTCATGTACTTGTCCTTCATTACTCATAATCCTTGCTGTTTTATGTTAGGGGACTGCACATTTACTGACAATATTGACTATAATCTCTTTGGTTGCTTGTTCATTGTATATGGCTATGTACCTTATTTTCTGTACAACTCAGGCCTTGTACACACGAGGGAATAAATCCGCTGAAGATGGTCCGACGGACCATTTCAGCGGAAAAATCCCCTCGTGTGTAGGGGCAAACGGACGCTTTTTGCTGGATTCATCCGGCGGAAAAATTCCAAAGCATGCTTTGAAATATTTCCGCCGGATAGCTGGCTGGCAGATATGTCCGCTGGTTAGTACGGCAAACCAGCGGACATATCTTGCCGCACATGCGTCGTATCCTGTGAATGGATCCGACGCATGCGCGCGGAAGTGTTTACTTCCTGGTGCGGTGACGTGGCGGTCACGTGGCGGCGTCAACGTCACCGCCGCGTCACCGCGCTATCCGCCGGCGGGGAATTTGATCCGATGGTGTGTACAGCCATCGGATCAAAACATCCCGGCGCAAATATACGCTGTAAACGGTCCGGGGACCGTTTACAGCGGATATTTCCCGTCGTGTGTACAAGGCCTGAGGCTCCATTCACACGTCCACCTGCTCCCGCCAGCTCAGCAGGAGATCAGTCCGCAGATCTCCGCTGAGCCGGATGATGACAAGCTCCTCTCTGCTCACTGAGCGGGGAGGGGCTTGTCGGGCACTGCTGATTCCTATGGAGCGATCTGATGAAAACGGACAGCATGTCCGTTTCCGCATGGATGGATGGGGACGTATGCTGTTTTTAGCGGATCGGATCAGGTCGGATGTCAGTGGACATGTCTCCGCTGACATCAGACGCTACATAGGGATGCATGGAGCGGCCGTTCAGGTCCGCCGTCAAAACTGACAGGCGGACCTAAACGGTCCGTCAGTGTGAATGAGGCCTTATAAAACTATTAAACTATAAATTAGTTAATGTGAAGCTCTGTTTACATACATCATCCAATCCTATATAAGCAAAAATCCTGTTTCATTTTCTATCTTGTACACAGATGAGCAATTAAAATGAAATTAGCTTCACTAAATTAAGCTAATTATATTTACTTTTACAAAATTTCATTAGTAAATCAGCCCAAAGCTGTGAACAGTACAGCCCATAGTGGAAATGCTGGGGTAGATTCACATAGAATTAGATTAGCGTAGAGTATCAGAAATACTCTACGCCACCGTTTTTTACCTGGCTCTACGTGGAATCCCGGTAGATTTTGTCCTGTAAACTACGGCGGCGTAGTGTATTTCTCCCGGTGCAATCCATCTACGCGAGTAGGGGGCGTGAAGGATTTAAATTAGGCGCGTTCCCGCGGCGATCGACCTGCGCATGCTCCGTTCCGAAATTTCCCGCCGTGCATTTCGCGAAATCACGTCATTACGTAATTTTTTTTTTGAGTAGCGTCGTTTACGGACATTCCTATTCCCGAACGAGTTACGTAAAAAAAGAAAAAAATAATTAAATTCGACGCGGGAACGGCGGCCATACTTAACATGAGCTACGCACCGTTAGACCAGCAAATAGCTGGTCTAACAGTACGTAGCAAAAAAAGTGACGTAAGCGATTGCGAAGGCCGCTCGTATCTTCGTGGATCGCCGTAAAAACTCATTTGCATATCCCGACGCAGAAAACGACACGGACTCCTCCCAGCGGCCGCAAAAAGATTGCATCGTAGATCGGAAGGCTTACGAAGACGTAAGCCTCTCGGATCGAAGCCCGAAGCCGCCGTATCATGGTTTGAGGATTCAAACTAGTGATACGGCGCGCGAAATTTGAAATTACTCCTGTCTAACAGTTAGACAGGCGTAATCGCTCTGTGAATCTGGGCCGCTGACCCCTGAGAAAGGTTTAGTCAAAAAGTGAAATAGAGCGAATGTGAGATTGCCTGGATCTGGAACAAGGACTTATAATGTATATGAAAATCCTAAATCTATCTGTCAGTATTTTTACCATCATGACTCATTAAATATTTTTTTTTGTCACGCTTCAAAGTTGCTCCCGCTCGTGGAATGGCGACACACTTTTACCCTTAAAAATGTCCATAGGCGATGTTTAACCACTTCCATACAGGGCACTTATACACCTTCCCGCCCAGACCAATTTTTAGCTTTCAGTGCTGTTGCACTTTAAATGACAATTGCGCGGTCATGCTACACTGTACCCAAACTACATTTTTGTAATTTTGTACCCACAAATAGAGCTTTATTTTGGTGGCATTTGATAACCTCTGAGATTTTTTTTTTGTTTCTGTTATAAAACATTGTAAATACGTTTTCTCCTTCACTGACGGGCACTGACGGTACTGCACTGACGGGCACTGATAAGGCGGCACTGATGGGCACCAATGAGGTGGCACTGATGTGGTGGCATTGATGGGCACTGATGATGGGCACTAATATGCGGCACGGATGGGCACTGATAGGTGGCACGGATAGGCGGCACGGATGGGCACAGATAGGCGGCACAGATGGGCACGGATAGGCGGCATGGATGGGCACGAATAGGCGGCACAAATAGGCAGCACGCATGGGTGGCACGGATGGGCACAGATAGGCAGCATGGATGGGCACTGATAGGCGTCATGGATGGGCACCGATGAGGTGGCACTGATGTGGTAGTACAATAAGTAATAGGGCTACTGGCAGGTGAAATGGCGAGTAAACTAGGGTGACCAGACATCCCCGGTTTCAGGGGACAGTCCCCAGATTGAGGACACTGTCCCCAGACCAAGTTTGTCCCCAGTTTTGTCCCCAGATTGGATTTGAATAGGGGCTGGGGCAATTTCAATAACAGTGAAGAATTAATAAAAAAAAAACATAATTGTACATTCCTCCGCTCAGCTGCTCCTACTAGCTTAGGGGGTGTAGTTTTTTATAATATCTGTGCCCCTTTCTGATGATCATGTGCTGGTCAGAATGGGGGGAATATTTCTTCAGTTCTTCTGCCTTGGCTCAAATCCCAGGCAGCCGTCTGCCTGTTTATCTCCTTGCCTTCCCTGGCAGGGTGATCTTCCTCCTCTCCCCACCCAGTAGTAGCCGGGGCCCGGAGTGTAAGACAGGCTGTGAGGCGGGCGGCGGGCATGGGCAGTGATTCGCTGATTGCCGCCATTACTAGTAAAAATAAAATATGTCCCCGGATTTCATTTAAAAAATCTGGTCACCGTAGAGTAAACACTTTGATAAAAAAAGCGTTAAAGTGGATGTAAACCCAAAAATGTATTTATTTTTTTGATGTCACAATGTAGAGTATAAGATTTCCTATCATCTGTGCCCAGTCTTGCCACACAGAGTTAATCCAGCTCTGAGCAATCCTCTTTTATTGTTCAGTGACAATTAACAGACTTCCAGATAAAAACCTGTCTAAATAAAAAAGTCCTTTCCTCTCTCCTTGCTTTGAGTGACAGGTTATTTACATATCTAGCTTGGACATGTTTATCATATGTTATGTTATGTTTATCATAATATGAGGTGATCCACAGTATAAAAAGTGAGAAATCCACCCCTCCCCCGCATAACACATCCTGGCAATATATAAGAAGGCCAGTATGGTGGCCTGAGTTTATGGGAGGAGCCCAGAGGGTATTTAAGCAGCCCACTCACACATGCTCTTTGTCGGTTCAGGGTGCAGTACTACACGTCACTGGGCCGACTCTTCCCAGCTCACCTCATGTCCGTGAGTCTGCGCATTCAATCGCATTCGACATTGCAATCGCTTTGCGGCTTCTCCCTTCATGGTCTTCGCCGGCGGTTCCCGCTTACTGTCGCAGGTAGGATTCAAACCTTTTTGTATCTTGTGCAATCTTGCAAATCCTGCATCTCTTTTGGAAAATCTGCCTCTGAGTTATTGTTGCTCATGTTCCAACATCATTTGGCTCAGGCGTAGTACATTTGTAACTTCCTTCTGCCAAACATACGATTCATTTGTAAATCAATTTGGAGATTAGCATGTGTTTGTATGGGTTCTTTGGCAGATTGAGGTGGTAATTGGACTCACATGGTGCCTTATCTGCACTTGATTAGCCTGGGGGGATGGGTGGTTGGTAGGTGTTCGGTTTCAAAGCAAGGGGTAGCATACACTCTACAACCAAATCGTATCAGATTCGTTCAATACTCCTTACTACCGATTCGTATCGAATTTGTTTCATGTATTTTTACAACCATTTTGTATCAGATACATTGCATGCTTTCTACCGTTGTCATTCATTGTTCCCCCATGCCGTGTGTTTTTAGTTCCCGCAGCGGAACTTACGAATTGTTTGTTCATGGTTCTTCTCTCTCATTTATTTACCAAAGTTATTGCCTGTGCGTCATGCATGGCGCCACACCACACTCTTCGGATGTGTTGCACATCCACTCCAGTCCAAAGCAAACCCAGTCGCACGTTCACTGTCCCAGGTAGGATTCGTTAGCTTGTTTGTCATGTCAAATTCGTGGCCACTCATGGTGTCACCCGTACCATATGTTTGGTTCCCGCAGTGGAGCTTACAAAGCATTGATACGCACTTCTCATGTTCTATTTTCTACACCAAACCTCAGTGTTTTGCCCCATGCATGGCATCACGCTACACCTTCCCGACATGTTTCACTCCAGCCACAGTCCGCCGCAAACTCACTTGCATGGCCCACTGTCGCAAGTAAGAATGTTATTACATTCTTTATGTCCTATCAATTTGCTACCATTCGTTGTCTCCCATATCGTTCATTAGTGGTCCCTACGGAACCACGATTCAAACAGGCGTTGTCCTTCTACCTTATACTGCTTGCTTAAGGTACAAACAAACCAGGTGTTTCTATCCTTTCTCAGTAACCCAATTCTTATTGATTGAGACCTTGCAACCATGCAAATCATCTCAGCAGCCTGACACCCTTGTTAAGACCCTTGCAACACATGACCTTTACTAAACGCAAAATAATAAAAAAAAATATATAAAAACGAAAAAAAAAAATGCAAAAAAAAAAAAAACCTTTGCCACCACGCAATCTCAGCCCCTCGGCAACCTGACACCTGTTGAGACCGTTGCAACAACCACGCAAAATCGTCTCAGCAGCCTGACACCCTTGTTGAGACCCTTGCAAACGCAATATCGTCTCAGCAGCCCCACACTGATTGAGATCCGTGCAACCACGCAAAATCATCTCAGCAGCCTGACACCCTTGTTAAGACTCTTGCAACACATGACCTTTACAAAACGCAAAATAAAATAAAAAATGAATAAATATAAAAACGCAAAAAAAAAAAAAGCAAAAAAAAAAACGCAAAAAAAACAACCTT
This sequence comes from Rana kukunoris, assembly GCA_029574335.1. Classification (NCBI taxonomy): domain Eukaryota; kingdom Metazoa; phylum Chordata; class Amphibia; order Anura; family Ranidae; genus Rana; species Rana kukunoris. Next base: position 361,639,920 of record CM056050.1, on the reverse strand, counting down.
TGCCACCACGCAATCTCAGCCCCTCGGCAACCTGACACCTGTTGAGACCGTTGCAACCACACAAAATCGTCTCAGCAGCCTGACACCCTTGTTGAGACCCTTTCAAACGCAATATCGTCTCAGCAGCCCTCACACTCATTGACATCCTTGCAACCACTCGTATATCGTCTCAGCAGCCTGACACCCTTAAGACCCTTTCAACACATGACCCTTACAAAAGGCAAAAAAAAAAGATATATAAAAACGCAAAAAAAAAAAAAGCAAAATTAAATATTAAAGTGCAAAAAATAAATAAAAAACTTTGCCACCACACAATCTCGGCCCAGCAACCTGACACCTGTTTAGACCATTGCAACCACGCAAAATCGTCTCAGCAGCCTGACACCCTTGTTGAGACCCTTGCAAACGCAATACTGTCTCAGCAGACCCACACTCATCGAGACCCTTGAAACCGCACAAAATCATCTCAGCAGCCTGACACCCTTGACGCAAAGGAAAAATATATATATATATAAAAAAAAACGTTGCCACCACGCAATCTCGGCCCAGCAACCTGACATCTGTTGAGACCATTGCAACCACGCAAAATCGTCTCAGCAGCCCTACATTCATCAAGGCCCTTGCAACCACGCAAAACCGTCTCAGCAGCTTGACACCCTTGTTGAGATCCTTGCAAACGCAATACCATCTCAGCAGCCCCACATTCATCAAGGCCCTTGCAACCACGCAATACCGTCTCGGCAACCTCACACCATTGTTGAGACCCTTGCAAACGCAATACCGTCTCAGCAGCCCCACATTCATCAAGGCCCTTGCAACCACGCAATACCGTCTCGGCAGCCTCACACCATTGTTGAGACCCTTGCAAACGCAATACCGTCTCAGCAGCCCCACATTCATCAAGGCCCTTGCAACCACGCAATACCATCTCGGCAGCCTCACACCATTGTTGAGACCCTTGCAAACGCAATACCGTCTCAGCAGCCCCACACTCATCGAGAGACTTGCAACCACGCAATACCGTCTCGAGCAACCTCCCACTTATCAAAGAACTTTGTGACCACGCAGTCTCGCCCCAGCAACATGGCATTCATTGAGACCCTTGCAGCCAGAAAAATGGGTGTTTTTCAGCCGCCCCTGATCTCTCCTCTATGTTATCTTACCAGTACGTCTACACAGGATCCCCAATCACTCCTCTATGTTATATTATCAGTACATGTACACAGGATCATTTATCGTAATTTCTAGGCAGTTGAGTTCAGAAACCTTCTCGAAAAAAAAAAAAATGGGTTCAGACGGATGTTCAAAGGCATTCAAAACGCCGATGCCTGTAACAGCTTGTAAACACAGCCAGATGTGGTAACTCATGTTTACCAGCGTTTCATTTACAGTCGTTTTTATAAAAAAAGAAAAAAAAAAGGGGGGGGGAATATTGTCTCAGCAACTTGACACTCATTTGAGACCCTTGCAAAATGTAAAATCATCTCAGCTACCTCACACTCGTCTAGACCTTTGCAACCACACAATCTCGTCTCAGCAACCCAACGCCCGTTCAGACCTTTGCAGCCATACAAAGTCGTCTTAGCAAACTGACACTCATTTGACACCATTGCAAACGCAATATCATCTCAGCAACCTGACACCCGTTCAGACCTTTGCAGCCATACATAGTCATCTCAGCAGCCCGACACTCACTTGAGACCATTGCAAACGCAACATCGTCTCAGCAACCCCTCACTTGTTGAGACCAGTGCAACCACACAAGGCCATCTCAAAACAAACCTCATAATCATCGAGACCTTTGCAACCACGCAATATCGTCTCAGCAAACCAGACTGAGACCCTTGCAACCACACAATATTGTTTGCAGCAGTATAAAACACTTTGCAGCACGCACCTACGTGCAAACCCGAATACAAACTAAACTTGCAAACACACCTCAGTGACAATCAGCCAAACAAACACACAGTGGCACCCAGTTGGCCATTCATCTTTAGTGGCACGCGGGCCACTCATCTTTTCCCTGTCTTTTTCCCTGCACTTAGTTCAGGTTTCCATCCAGCACCAGCGAGTGCACGTTGGTCAGCGAGTGCACGTTGGTCAGCGAGTGCACGTTGGTCAGCGAGTGCACGTTGGTCAGCGAGTGCACGTTGGTCAGCGGGTGCACGTTGGTCAGCGGGTGCACGTTGGTCAGTGGGTGCACGTTGGTCAGCGAGGGCACGTTGGTCAGCGAGTGCACGTTGGTCAGTGAGTGCACGTATATCGTCTTGTTGAGCACCTGTGTATTGTCTTGATTTTTTCACACCAATGCAAGATCCAGTCCAAGTTCTCAAACTAGACCAAGCATCAGTAGCAGACTTAGCTATGTGGGACAACTTCCCCACCTGATAGAACAGCATTTCAATCTTCATCCCGGCAGTATCAGCCGAGCCACCACAGGCTTTTGCGTGCATTTTTCGTCCGCCACTGGTTCTCCAAACCTTGGCCCCCAGAAATTCTCTTAAATTTCTGCTTCACCCAGTCTTCATCACGTCTCGTGCTGTACCCCATTGTGGCAGCTGCCCAGGTTTGGGGCCACACTTGAACTGGACAGACAGTGTTCTTCACCACAGACAATCAGGCCACAGCCGAAAATTAAGGTAGATCAAGCCTCTCCCCATCACGTCCTTCTTGCGCAGGCTCACGCAGCTGTCACTCCGTCACCAGTTTAATATCTTCTGTAGTCATATTCCAGGCAAATGCAAAATTGCAGCTGATGCTCTGTCCCATTCTAACCTTATTTGTTTTTCCAGCAAGAGCCTGGAGCTGACCCAATAACCATCCCTGTCCCACCCTGGTCATTGCTGACGATGGACTGAAGTAGCATCTCACCAACTCAACCCAGCTTATTAACCACTCCTTGGCACGCAACACACTGAAGGCCTATCGCACTGCTTGGAACACTAACTGCTAATTTTTGGCCACTTGCCTCGGAGCAGCAATAGGCAACGTTAGACACGTCCTAGCCCTCATATCGTATTGCCACACGCAGCTGACCCTTTCTCACAATACTATCACGCCATATCTAGATGGCGTCCAGCATTTCCTGTCCCTGCAGTACCCCAGTAAACTGTCAGTATTCTCGAGCCCATGCAGTCAAGTCCCTTCTACAGAGCATACAGAAGCACCAACCTGTAGTCAGTGGCAAGCGCCTATCTTTCAAGAGTGCCCTTTTTAGGGACATGTCTGAAATCCTTACTCGTTCCCCATTTAGGGCCTTGCCCAGCATAGTCATCCTAGCAGCCATCTACCAGGCCTTCTACGGTTCCCTACGACCTAGTGAATTTACAGCCAGTGGCTCCGGCAGTCAGACACTGCTCCGACGCCACCCAACTCGCTTTCGAACCCCTACACTCTCAGTCTGCAAACGCAACAAACCAGCCCCGGGGGTTGACATCAACCTGTTTCAGACTAACAATGCCTGACGCCCAGTGACGGTGCTTGACCGACTACTGCTTCATCTACCCAGCCAATCTGATTGTAGCTCGATGCTACCCTTTCTAAACCAGCTCCCTGAGTGGCAGCCAGTTTGTCAAGCATGTCAGAATCCCAAGCAACTTGGGCTTCAAATCCCAGTCTGTTCTCAGGACATTCTTTCCGAATTAGAGCAGCCTCAACTGCCTCCCAACAGGGAGTACCAGACCACGTAATCAAGATACCAGGCTGATGGGAAGTCTCCTTGTTTTGCCACATACATCCCAAATCCTCAGGAAGGAATGGCACAAGCCTTTACCAAGCTGGCTCAATAAATACAAGAAATCAATATAAGCTATTTCCCTATCTGAGTCTTTTGCCCCCTTTTCTTGGCATACTGACCAGACCACCAAGGCACACTTCAGGTCTGTTTATGTTGTAAGTCTTGTCACGTGTTTATGTGATCCACATCACTCTCAGTCAGAGGGCCACGACCATAAATAAGAAGGCCAGTATGGTGGCCTGAGTTTATGGGAGGAGCCCGGAGGGTATTTAAGCAGCCCACTCACACATGCTCTTTGTCGGTTCAGTGTGCAGTACTACACGTCACTGGGCCGACTCTTCCCAGCTCACCTCATGTCCGTGAGTCTGCGCATTCAATCGCATTCGACACCCTCCCGCCCTTCCCTTTTTCAGGGCACTTCTCAGCATATCCTTCTTCAATTAACTACCCATTACTTACTTTGGGTATGCCCCCTTTTCTTGGCATACTGACCAGACCACCAAGGCACACTTCAGGTCTGTTTATGTTGTAAGTCTTGTCGCGTGTTTATGTGATCCACATCACTCTCAGTCAGAGGGCCACGACCATAAACAATGAACTTTGGATCACCTCATATTATGATAAACGTAACATAACATATGATAAACATGTCAAAGCTAGATATGTAAATAACCTGTCACTCAAAGCAAGGAGAGAGAAACTGACTTTTTATTTAGACAGGTTTTTACCTGGAATTCTGTTAATTTTCACTGAACAATAAAAGAGGATTGATCAGAGCTGGATAAACTCGGTGTGGCAAGACAGGGCACAGATGATAGGAAATCTTATACTCTACAATGTGACATAAAAAAAAAACATGCTCACACAGAAACTGGCTGTGTGTTCCTGTGGAATTCATACTGCATGCAAAACACGCTCCAGTTGCAATCTGCAGTGGGTATCAATAATATGTTATTGACACCTAAACGCAGGTCGGAAACACAGTGAGTTTGCCTGCACTGGATCACGTGGTATAAAATTTGCATATGATCTGGTTGCAGTGTGTTTAAAAAAAAAGGCTGAAATTGCACCGCACAGAACCGCATGTGAATCATACAGGAACACACAGCGCATTCCTGTGTGATTCCTTTGCAGGCATAGTGTGAATAGGCCCTTAGGGGTTATATGTACTTTAAGCTAAAATATTTACCCCGAGGAAATGTCTAGTGGACAGGAAAGTCAATGTGAGATTTCTTGAAATGAAGGCATGGACACTTTAAGAAAGCATACTCAAATCTATGTAAAACAATGATACGTGATATGAACAACCCTTCAATGTGTGTAATGTCGCGTACACACAACCGTTTTTCATGACGAGAAAAATGCAATTTTTTTAATTGGTCATTAAAAACGATCTTGTGTAGGCTCCAGAGCATTTTTCCCAACGAGAAAAATGGGCATTAAAAATGCAGAACATGCTCTATTTTTTTCTCAATGTTTTTCACGTTGTGAAAAATGGTCGAGTGTAGGTTTTAACGACTGGGAAAAAAAACGTGCATGCTTAGAAGCAAGTTATGAGAAGAGAAATTTGCATAATCAAGTCCAAAGGGTGGCGCCATTCGAATGGAACTTCCCCTTTATAGTGCCGTCGTACGTGTTGTACGTCACCGCGCTTTCCTTGAGTATTTTTTTTTTCACGATCGTGTGTTTGCAGGCAGGCTTGACAAGAATCACGTTGAGAAAAAACTTTGTTTTTTTTCCATGACATTAAAAACGGTTGTGTGTACACGGCATAACTTTTGGAACAAAGTATTTACATGAGCTTTTAAGTTCCCCCAGTGTTTTTGCTCTTTGGTAAAAGCAGTGTTTCTCAACTTGTTTTCAGTTGCAGCACCCTTTAAAAGTATGCAAATCTCCAGGAAGCCCAGTCTAAAATGCAGAAGAACGTAAATGTTACTTATCATTGGGAAACCTGAGCTTGAAACGATGCTATTACCAACCTCGATGAAATTACCTTCACATCAGTGTCCCCCCCACCCTGCTTTGATATCAGAGTCCTTCCTTCACGTCAGTGGCACTCATTATGTCACAAGTCTTCCCTTCACAGTAGAATCCCTACTAAACATCAGAGTCCCCCCCATCACCAGAGAGTCCCCATCACAGAGTCAGAGGCCCCCCATCATACACAGTCTTCCTATCATATCAGAATTCCCAATCAACACAGTCCTCTCATCCATCTTTGATTCAGGGTAAACTGAGTCTCATGCGTGTGGCTCCCTAGGGGAACCCGAATGGCACCCAATATACCACAGCAACTCTGCTTGAGAAACACTGTGAGGCCTCGTGCACACGACCGAGGAACTCGTTGTAAAAGACACATCATTTTCCTCGACGAGTTTCTTGTTAGGCTTGTCGAGAATCTTGACAAGCTGTCTTTGCGTACACACAGTCAAGACCAAATCTCGTCGTTCTCAAATGCGGTGACGTACAACACATACGACGGCAGGGGAAGTTTGTTCCACTGGCACAACCCTTGGGGCTGCTTTTGCTAATCTCATGTTACTGCGTGTTAGGTAAAAGTTTGGTAAGAGACGATTTTGCACTCTTCAGTCTGTTACAGCGTGACAAATGTGCTATCTCCATTACAAACTGTACTTTTGCCGAAGGTGCGCTCCCGTCTCATACTTTATTCTGAGCATGCGTGGGTTTCTAAGCATACGAACGCGTTTCTCGCCGAAAACTAGCCCGACGGGGAAAACGACGAGAAAATTGAGACTCCCGACGAGGAGTTCTCTTTTTTTCTCGTCGAGTTCCACGTCAGTTTTCTCGATGAAAAGCATACACACAACCGTTTTCCTTGGCAAAAAGCTCCTCCACCAAGTTTCTTGATGGATTCTGACGAGGAAAACGGTTGTGTGTACAAGACTCCTTCGTCTCACCTCCTTTTCACTAAAGAATTTTTATAGAAATACATGCTTTTAATTTATGTCTTCATGAAGTAAACAGTATATATTAATGAAAACGCACTAATTTGCTGTTCACCACATAGGGGCATGATTTTCTCTCTGTAGTAGTTGTTAACGTGATCAAGAAACAAATATATTTGGCTCAGGGTTGCAAAAACAATGAATGATTCCCTTGTGATTCTGTGAGATATGAATTGTTGCCAGGCCATAACATGAAACATTAATATAAATGCCTAAGGTAGTAATGTTTATTGGTTGTTCGGTTGTAGAACAACATTGGGACAATGGAGCCTTTTACAAGCATTCTGGCTGAAAGACAATGCCGAATCCAGGGATCTGAGGTTATGACACAGAAAGATTTATTTCAGGTTTTGATAAAGAGAGATATATTTTATAACATACATGTATATTTAAATAGGAATTTGGGAAATTTAACTATAGTGATGATTAGTAGCCATGGCATAAACTGATGTGGATGAAACATCAAGTTTTTCTAATAAATGGCAGAAAGTCCAGCTGGACTTCAATCTAATTAGCCAGATTTATTTGCCTTGTTGCCCCCCCCCCCCCCCCTCTTATTAAATAATCCCATTAATGCTGCTCATAACAATTTTAGTACACTTCATTTCTGTAAAAGCATCTTCATTAAGATTGTGTACATTGCTAGAATGAGATCAATGTACAAAACAGTTTATACAATAATAATAAGACGTTAACTTCTGAAAGCACCTAATGTACAGTTTTGTATTTCAGTTAGGTAGTTTACATTAATGGGTAATCGTATAACATACCTTTTGCAGACGGAGAATTGTTTTAGGTGATGGATTTAAACTGTGGTCTTTCAGATATGTGGAAGTATTCTTGTTTAGCTAGCTGTGCACGTTAAACTGTATTGTGTCATTTTCTTACTTAACTGTGCTTTTCCGTTCTTAGCCTGGAACTCTGGTGTGGCAGTCTCATAGTTTCCTTTGTAGGAGGAAGTTGGTCATGACTAATAAACACTGCAGTCGTTTCAATGCAGAATGTACGTTTACATGGGAATAGCTCTATATTTTATAAACATATAGATACACCTGTAAGGAAGGTTGTATTTTGTTATGATTGTGTCAAACACTTCTATGAAACATATACCAAAAGGCTGACCATTGCTTAACTTTGAAAGCTGAACTGCAAGCAGATATTAGAGATACAAATGAATTCACCCCTGTATTCACTAATTCACAGTTTTGTATTTTTTTTAAATGCAAGCAGTGTAAGTATGTAAATTTGTCATTTTATAAGCCTTTTACAGTCTTTGTACAGCAAAGCTCAGGCCAGGAGCGCAAAAGAAGCCTATGAGCTGTGCTGCAGTGCTCATTTGCTATCAAGGTGCATGGTAATAGGAGGTGAGAGACGAGTGTTTCACACGGGCCGACCGCATGTCTGCTTTTTCATCCATGCCTGTATGGATGAAAAAGGGACATACATTGATCCCAATAAGATTGCGGATGATCATCCGCTGACACCCGATCTCATCCGGGTCCGCAATCCTCCGATATTGCAGACGGAGGAAAACCCTATTTTCCCATCCGTCATTGGACCGGGAGAACACGGACAGACGTCCCATAGGGGAGAGCAGAGATCTAACAGGGCAGTTCCTGCACAGTGTGCGGGGACCACCCTGTCATCCGCTGGCTCAGCGGGGATCAACGGAGTGATCCCCGCTGAGCAAGCAGAGGTTCACGGGGGATCATCACGGATCCGTCCCAAGTGAAAGAGGCCTTAGGAAGAAAGAAAAGGAGGAGGAGAGCCAGCAACAGTGAAAGTTGTAACGTGCAAGTGATGGGGTAGATATTTTAACAAAAAGCTTACTGGGTAATGTTTATTTTATTGTGCTCATTTCATTAAACTAAAAAACTAATTTACAAAACAAACAACAAAAAAATGAGGTACACAGCTCAGTGCAACATTCCCTATAGGTAAAAACAATCTTACTCAAACATCTGGTAGGATCAGTCTCAAAGATATAGATAAACCTCACACTATGGAGAACTCAGAGTCACTAACTGGTCTTATCCAGAGTTGTTAATAGAGAGGGTGAGCTGTTGCGGTGCCTTGGTATTCCAAAATAGTGGTTGCCAAGTCATAGGCCTCACAAAATTGGCTCCTCCAAAGAGGTCAACACTACTCTTCCGACTTGTTCTGCTCTCTCTGAAAAAGTGAAATTGAAAAATAAATGAAAACCTTGTCTACTTGTAGGTAGGATCCTAAGGGGTTAAGTACAGGAAGAAGACAGGGCACTGGGTCTTTTTAAGTTGGGCGTTTGACACCACACATTGAAGGATGTAATTGCTTGGCTACCCCTTAGCAGGACCCTTGCAGGGGGCTGTGGACTTAGACTATTCCTTATGCCACTTGTTGAAGGCTGTCTTACCAGAGAAGGTATGCCCACCATAGCATTTAGTTGGAAATTGTTAGCAAGGAAATATTTTAGAACTGTTATTTCTATAGATGAATGGAACTGTTACTTGAATCGACATCAAAGCATTTAATGGTTAGGTTGCTATGTCTGGCCTGATCTTTTGTGAAAAGGAATTTGGGTTGAGTGTGATAATGCTCTCGGGAATGGAGAGTGAGTACTTCCCGTTAACCCATCAGGAATTCAAGTGAGTGAAGTTATGGGAAGGAGGAGCAGCCAGCTTAGGAGTTGGAGTGGTGGTGGCTGCAAAGGTAGGGTAGTCCAAAATTTAGGATGTGCCCCTGCCTGTATTCTCGGCACTCTGAGGAATAGAACCCTTCCGAGGGACCGAACCTGGAACCATGAGAAGCAAGGCCTTGCAATGTGTGCCATGGCTCTCTTACTAGACTATGAGCCGAAAACAGTAAAGTGCTAGGTAGTAAAAATGTTGATGAGGAGAGAGTGTTCTATGCTGTCACTCCTGAAATCTGCCAGGAGTGACAGGAGTCACTGGCAGGAAAAGTAAGGAGATGCCGTCCTTCCTTTTGTGAGGCCCGGGGCAGTAATGTGGCCTCCAGCCATGAGTGGATGATAACCTACCTACATTCTAATATACTGCTCCCCCTACACCATAAATGCCCCCCCAGCCCTGTGGCTATGGGCAGGTAAGACCTATCAAGGGCAGTAACCCCTTCTTACAAACTACTTCTTGTCAATATGCAAAATATAATGTGATATTTGACCGTGGAAAATATAATATTGTATGCCCTATAATAGTTACATTGATATTCAAAACTACCTTTTCTTCGTCAATCCTGTGCATTCCATTCCACGTGCAGCATTTTTCAATCTCTGAAGATTACAGTATTTTCCAAAAAATATTATGTGAGTGTGATAATTAAACTCTGTGGAAACACACAAAATTCACAGCATCCACTATTGCAAAAAAATTCTCTTTCACACACAGCCATGCCCAAACAGGAATGTAACAAAGCTTAAATTATAGTAGCTTTTTCAAAGAGGCAAAGTTATTTATTTCTAATGGGAGCATTCAGATTTTTTATAAATATTATGCAAAATGAAAAGAAAACAGTACAGTAGTAAAAACCGGAGAAGACATTATAAAAACAGACATAAGCAACGATAAAATAAAAAGTTTTTAAAAGTGAAAAAGAGTTGCATGAAGTCTGCCTGGCCTCTGGTTCAGTGCAGAGTTCAGATCTTTTGCAATCTGATGTTCCCAAGAGTCACTGGCCCTCAAAAAAGTGACTTTCAAAATCCATAGTAGTTTTGGTGTTAAAGAACAAGAGCCCAGAGTTGCTAATGAAACAGCTTTTTGTAGACCCTCGAGAAGGTGTTGCAGATATATTAACTTTTAGGCCGCGTACACACAGGGAGACATGTCCGCTAAAACATGTCCGACGGACCGTTTCCAGCGGACATGTCTCCTCGGATTTTGGTCCGATGGCGTGTACACACCATCGATTTGAAAATCCCCTCGGACTGAGGACGCGGTGACGTGGCGGTGACGTTGACGCCACCACGTCACCACTCCAGGAAGTAAAATACTTCCACGCATGCGTCAAATCCATTCGACGCATGCGGGAGTTTTATGTCCGCTGGCTAGGCGTACTAACCAGCGGACATGTCCGACGGACAGGTTTCCAGCAGACAAATTTCAAAGCATGCTTTGAAATTTGTCCGCTGGAAAAACCTGTCCGCTAGGTCGTATACACGATCGGATATGTCCGTTGAAACTGGTCGGCGGACGATCGTGTGTACGCGGCCTAAAGCAAAGGGTCCGATGGGTGTGTCATACATGTGAAGGAGTATTTTATAATGCGGGTGGACAATAGGGATGAGCCCAATGTTCTTGTTGTAAGTAAGTTCGACTCGAACATCGGGTGTTCGCTGAATAGCGAACAATTTGCGGTGTTGGCGCCAAATTCGAAAGCCTTGGAACACCATTTAAAAGTTTATGGGAGAACAACATGAAAAATAAAAAGTGCTAATTTTATATGCATGGTATTGTCATAAAAAGTGTTTGGGGACCCGGGTCCTGCCCAAGGGGACATGTATCAATGCAGAAAAAAGTTTTAAAAATGGCAATTTTTCAGGAGCAGTGATTTTAATAATGCTTAAAGTTAAACAATAAAAGTGAAATAATCCTTTACATTTTGTACCTTAGTATGCCTGTAAAGCATTTTTCCCATGTTTAGAACAGTCCCGCAGCAAAATGATATTTCTAAAGGAAAAAAAGTAATTTAAAACTACTCGCGGCTGTAATGAATTGTCGGGTCTCGGCAATACAGATCAAAGTCATTGAAAAAAAACACCAGTCCATTAACAGGCCCTTTGGGGCTGGTATGAATATTAAGCGAACCAAAATAAAAAAAAATTGCGTGGGGGGTCCCCCCAAATTCCATACCAGGCCCTTCAGGTTTGATATTTAGGGGAACCCTGCGCCAATTTTTTTTAAAACATGGTGTAGGGGTCCCCCCAAAAATCCATACCAGACCCTTATCCGAGCACACAACCAGGAAAAGAGGGGGGATGAGACAGCGCCCCCCTCCTGAACCGTACCAGGCCATATGCCCTCAACATGGGGGGGATGGGTGCTTTGAGGCGGGGGAAATCTGGGGGCTCCCTTGTTAAAGCCCCTGCCTGCAGACCCCCACAACCATCGGGAAAGAGTTGTGTGTATGAGGCCCTTGTCCCCATCAACATGGAGACAAGGTGCTTTGGGGTGAGGGGTGTAGAGCCCCCCTGCCCCAAAGCACCCATCCCCCCATGTTGAGGGCATGTGGTCTGGTACGGTTCTGGAGGGGGGGGCGCTCTTTCATCCCCCCTCTTTTCCTGCGGCCTGCCAGGTTGCGTGACCAGGTAAGGATCTGGTAGGGTTTTTTGGGGACCCCTACGCCTTTTTTTTTATTTTTGGCGCAGGATTTCCCTTAAAATCCATACCAGGATCCGGGTCCCCAAACACTTTTTATGACAATTGACAAAGAAAAAAAGTTGCGCTAATGAACGTATTACCAAGATGCACTGAAACGAGCGCAAATAGTGTGAAGAAAGTGATGGCAAACAGTGGTCAAACCGTGAACATTAAATAAATCAATATATCTAGTGAGCAGTCATTAATTAACCATAATCCACCATAAAGTCCAAATAGTAAAAACAGATGGTCAATTTCAGTAGTCTCCCAGGTGTAAATGATCCCCAGCCTCCAAGAAAGGGTGATGACAGGAACGCCTCCACCACAATCACACACTGCCTCTTACCGAAATGCTGTGGTCTCTTAATTACAGGAGATCATAAACAGCATATACTCATGGTCTCCTCAAAAGATGTCTTCAGAGAGGGACAGTCACACTATTGAGTTGCCTCAAGCAATATACCGATGCAGGATGTACCGTAAAGGAAGGAGAACTCACATAGCATAAGATCCTCAAAATTTAATAAATAATAAAAAGATGTACACTTACATCAATAAGCAGACATAAAATCACCATAGAATGAGCCGGCCGGCTCCTTGAACATGCAGCCCGTATCTTCCGGGTCTGATCACTTGACGCGGTGGTGTCAAAACGTCGCCTCCCAATGTTTCGTTTCGATGGGGACGTGGTCACGGGATACAGGCGGCGTGTATACTTTCAAAGTACAACTTCACCTTCAATACTTTCAGCACAACTTCACCTCATTTACTAAGCTAAGTGAATTTTTACTTTGCATAGTCAATATTTACTCTGTTTAACCGATCTAAAGTCACAGTAAACCTTTTTCTTATATAGCATTAGCATTGTAATAATACAACTTTCAATACAAACAATAGTTATTTTTCACAATCCAATATAAGCTTACTTGAAAAATGTCCTTTCGTGCCTGTCTGCCGAAAATCTCTTTCCACAACTTCCTGGATTTCCTGCATGCTGTGTGGTGCCTTCTCGGCTTCTTCATGTGATTTACTTTTGATTTCTAAGGACTATATATACCATGTGAAATTTCTGCCTGCAAGCAGTGATGATGGGGGACTTTTCCTTTACTGACAGTGCCTCCAGAAATGCCCCCTCTTCATCACCTTCATCTTTAAAATTGTTGACACAGGAGTGCATATTCATAGTACATAGTGAAAATGTGTCACTGTATTTTGCAGAATTAAATCTTATGGTATTCTTTAAAATATAAGTGTACAGACCTCAAGATCATTCTAGTTAATAAAAGTAGGCTAGTACAAATTGAAATTCAATGTGGAAATTAATGTATTTAGCATTTTGACCATAGATACACTTTAGGATAAGTGAAAATGTACTTGCAAAGTGATATTTCACTTTGAAAATGAACATGCTCTATTCCAGTGGTCTCCAAACTGAGGCCTGCAGGCAGAAGTTGCCCTTTGATATAAGGTGACCAGATTTTTTAAATGAAATCCGGGGACATATATTTTTTTTTACCAGTAATGGCGGCAATCAGCGACTCTCTGCCCGTGGCCCCCCAGCCTGTCAAGTCTTACTCTCCGGGCCCTGGCTACTACTGGGTGGGGAGCGGAGGACGATCACTCCGCCAGGGAAGGCAAGGACATAAGCCGGCAGGCGGCTGGCCGGGACTTGAGCCAAGTCAGAAGAACATGCGAGCGGAGCTGAATGGGAATGCGCCCGAAACTGAAGAAATATTCCCTCCGCTCCGACCAGCACATGATCATCAGAAAGGGGCACAGATAATGGAAAAACATACACCCCTAAGCTAGTAGGAGTGGGGGTGTGTAATTCAGATCGTTTTTTTATTTTTTATTCAGGGGACAGTGTCCTCAATCCGGGGACTATCCCCTGAAACCGGGGATGTCTGGTCACCCTACTTTGATAGCCTTTATCCAGACCTATTCTTCCCGGTGACACCAAGAGTGGAGCATAATTCCTGCATAATTCCTGCCACTGACACCAACGATATGGCACTGTTCCTCCAACATGATATCAATGATGGAGCATTATTCCTTCTACTGGCCACATACGCTATGTAATTTCTATACTCCCACTGACCACAAAGCCTAGGTCATTGTTTATTCCCACTGAATCCAGATTCGTTTCTACCCCCACTGGTTACAATCCGGCCCTCGTAAAGTATGAAGGACAGTAAACTGGCCCTTTGATTAGAAAGTTTGGAGACCCCTGCTCTATTCCTTTAGAAAATTAGAATCGATGCCTTATAAATTGTTCTATTACAGTTTATGAGCTTAAAATACAAGGGTTGCACAAAATCAGAAGTGGTCAGAAGTTGGCTTATATTATAGTATAACAAAGGGCAAGTTTTAAGCCTCGTACACATGATCAGATTTTCCAATGGGAATTGTGTGATGACAGACTGTTGGTGGAAAATCCAACCATTTGTATGCTACATCGGTCAATTTTTGTCGGATAAATTTTGGATGGCAGGCTTTAAAATTTTACATGAACAACGGTCTGTTGTTGGATTTTCCGAGCGTGTGTACACATGTCCGTCGGACAAAAGTCCAAAGTACAAACACGCATGCTCAGAAGCAAGGACGAGCCGGACATGGTCGGTCTTGTAAAACTAGCGATCGTAATGGAGATACTGTATCACATTCATGACGCGGCAAATTATGAAATCTCAAAATGCAGTGCACATTCTCTTCTTCTTTATAATGGGATAATATTAAGGCCGCTTTGCTGGTGATAGTGACAGAGTTGGGCCAGATGTATTTAACTGCTTGTCCACCGCCTGCCGTCAAATTAATTCGGGAGGCAGACCCTCTTGTTCTGGGCAGATGTCATATGACATTGCGCCTTCTTAAGCCACGAGGGGGCACGTGCATACCAGCTGCGTCACTGGGGACCCGATGCGCGTGCCCATCGGCCGCGATTGCCCAGTAACTGAGAAGGACCGTGGATCTGTGTGTGTAAACGCACAGATCCACGTCCTGTCAGGGAGAGGAGACAGTCCCCTCCTCCCACAGTAAGAATCACTCCCTAGGGAACACAATAACCCCTTGATCACCCCCTAGTGTTAACCCCTTCCCTGCCAGTCACATTTATACAGTAATCAATGCATTTTTTCAGCATGGACGATAAAAATCGCTGATCGCCACCATTACTAGTAAAAACAAAATAATAAAAATGCTTTAAATCAATCCCCTATATTGTAGCTGTTATAACTTTTGCGTAAACCAATTAATATACGCTTATTTTTGCTTATATTACCAAAAATATGTAGAGGAATACATATCGGCCTAAACTGAGGAAAAAAATTGTTAAATTTTTTTTTATTATAGCAAAAAGTAAATAATATTGTGTTTCTTTTTTTTTCAAACTTGTCAATTATTCTTTTGTTGATAGCGCAAAAAATAAAAACTGCAGAAGTGATGAAATTCCTCCAAAAGAAAGCTCTATTAGGTACAGTGTTGCACGACCGCGCAATTGTCATTCAAAATGTGACAGCGCTGAAAGCTGAAAAATGGCTTGGGCAGGAAGGGGGTGAAAGTGCCCAGTAGGCAAGTGCTTAAAATACTTATTTTTTCTAGTGATATCAAAATAAAGAATTAATTATTGGGGGTCAAGTTACCACAACACCATTCCATTATCCTGTAGTTTTTAAGATCAAAGATACAACTACAGTCAGGTCCATAAATATTGGGACATTGACACAATTCTGGTCTTTTTGGCTCTATACACCACCACAATGGATTTGAAATGAAACAAACAAGATGTGCTTTAAATGCAGACTTTCAGCTTTAATTTGAGGGTAAAGCAGCAGGATGAATTCTGAAGTGTTTCGGGCAATATTATTATCTGGTCATATTCAGCCAAATGCTTCAGAACTCATTGGACGGCGCTTCACAGTGCAGATGGACAATGACCCGAAGCATACTGTGAAAGCAACCGAAGAGTTTTTTAAGGGAAAGAAGTGGAGTGTTATGCAATGGCCAAGTCTATCACCTGACCTGAATCCGATTGAGCATGCATTTCACTTGCTGAAGACAAAACTGAAGGGAAAATGTCCCAAGAAAAACCGAAACTGAAGACAGTTGCAATAGAGGCCTGGCAGAGCATCACTAGGGATGAACCCCAGCATCTGGTGATGTCATCGCGTTCCAGACTTCAGGCTGTAATTGACTGTAAAGGAGTTGCAACCAAATATTAAAAAGTGAAAGTTTAATTTATGATTGTTAATCTGTCCCATTACTTTTGGTCCCTTAAAAAGTGATTTGGATGTAAATACCATCAAATTAAAGCTGAAAGTCTGCAGTTAAAGCACATCTTGTTCATTTCATTTCAAATCCATTGTGGTGGTGTATGAGTGAGTGAGAAACTTATATAGCGCAACACATGCAAACTGTATAGAGCCAAAAAGATTATAATTGTGTCAATGTCCCAATATTTATGGACCTGACTATATGTTGGTGTCCCTTGTTAAATTCATATTGTATTTTTGAAATATACCTGCTTACTCCCAAATAGGGATGAGCTTCGTGTTTGAGTCGAACGTATGTTCTACTCGAACATGGTATGTTCGATCCTTCGTCGAAATACGAACAAAACGGGTCGTTCGCGCCAAATTTGAGTGACTCGCCACGGCCCATAATTCACTGCAGCATCGCTGGCTGATGATTGGCCAAGCATGCACTATGACCCGCATGCTTGGCCAATCACAGCGCGCAAAAACTGGAGAGCCATAATTGGCCAAAGCCAGGGTGGCTTTGTGTAGTGTGTTGCGGCGGTGGTTAGAGAACAAAGAGAGACAGAGAGAGTGTCATTTTTTTGCAGGTAGATAGAGCAGGCAGACAGGCAGGCTAGTCAGTTAATGTTACAGAGGATATATATACATCCCAGGTGTTATTTATACACTGTATAGTTTTAGCTAGATCAGTTCTTCCTAATTTACTGGCAGGCAGGTGATTGTGCTATTTAAAGACGTTTTTACAGGCATACTACAGACACCCCCGAGGGAACATGTATCAATGGAAAAAAAGTCCTGAAAAAATTACCGTTTTTAAAACTTTTTTTTCCATTGATACATGTTCCCTGGGGCAAGACCCGGGTTCTCAAAGACGTTTTACGACAATAACTTGCATATTAGGCTTTAAAATGAGCACTTTTAAATTCAAACGTTCGAGTCCCATAGACGTCAATGGGGTTCTAAATGTTCTAAATGTTCGTGCGAACGTTCTGTCAGTTCGAAGGTTCTGGTGGGAACCGAATGGGGGTGTGTTCGGCTCATCCCTACTCCCAAACTGTCATTTGAAGTAAAACACAAGTATTTTTCAAATACATTTTTTTGAATAGGGAGCACAAAAAGGTCATATAAAAATCAAGAGGAAGGCAGCGATGGTGAAACTTTTGGAATTGGTGAAGCCTCTGTACCCCAGGGCAGACATCAACTATGTGAAGAGCAAAATTGGGAACCTGAGGAGTACATTTTAAAAAAGGGAGCACAATACGATTCTGGATTCGGAGAGATCAGGAGCAGCAGTAGATGACCGGTATGTCCCCAGGCTGTGGTCTTACAACAGCCTGCCTTTTTTACAGACCAGATCGAACCCAGGCTAGCTCTCTCAACGCTTTCTCCCACATCGGCTGAGGCCATTTTTTTTCTCGTGCATTCTTAAAAAAACAATCGAGAATATATTAGACATGTTATCTGCTATCAAAATCAAAATGAAATAACTTTAATTAAAAAAAAGAAACACAAAAAGAAAGAAAGTATAACAACTAAAATTATAATTTAAAAATAAACAAAAAGAAAATTAGAAATTGTAGCGCTAAAAATCCCCAGGACAGTGGGCTTGTTGGGGGTCTTGGGGCTGGAATTGCCACTGTCCGCCATGCAGTGGCATAGCGTGGGGGGTGAGAGGGGGGTCTAGGCCCCAGGCGCAACATTTGGGGGGGCGCAATCCAGCACCATGTGTCACCCTCACTCAATACTCCACAATTATTATATGTGACCCCGCGCTCCGGCCGCCATGTTGAGACTCAGGCCGGCCCCTGGCGCCCTGTGATTGGGCGAAAGGGGTCATGTCCAGCAGGTGGGGCTGGCCTGTCTTCAATTGCGTGGTGGAGCGGGGCTGGAATTCCCTGTGGCTGCTGTCTTCTCCTCCTCTCCGGCTGGGTCACGCAATCATGTCCCCGTGGCGTGGGGCAGGCAGTCCTCTCCTCCTTTCCTCCCCCCCTCTCCGGCCGGGTCACCGATTATGTCCCTGGGGGCCGTGCGGAAAGCAGTCTGTGGCCACTATCCTCTCCTCTTCTCCGGCCGGGTCACCGATCATGTCCCCAGGGCCGTGCGGAAGGCAGTATGTGGCCACCATCTTCTCCTCCTCTCCTCCTCCTCCTTTGCGGTCCAGGTTACCGATCCCTGTCAACAGGCAGCTTGGCAGTGTGACAGGTGGCGGCGCAGAGGCG
The DNA here is from genome assembly GCA_029574335.1 of Rana kukunoris. Lineage (NCBI taxonomy): Eukaryota > Metazoa > Chordata > Amphibia > Anura > Ranidae > Rana > Rana kukunoris. The sequence continues at coordinate 361,621,395 of CM056050.1, read as the reverse complement.
GAGCATATGGAATAAAAAGGGTAAGAGACTCACTCACTTTATTTGTTTTGTTGCTGGAGCGGGGCAGATATTGTCTGGGGAGATTGAGCAGCTGCAGCCAGAAATTTAGTGTATAGTGTAATGTATAGTGTTGTGGGTAGTGTATTGTGTGTAGTGTAGTGTAGTGTATTGGTCTGTGGGTAGAGTATTGTGTAGCGGTCAGTATGTAGTGTATTGAGTAGTGGTCTGTGGGTAGTGTAGTGGTGAGCGTGTAGTGGTCAGTATAGCAATCAGGTAGGTCAGCGTGTAGTGTAGTGGTCAGCGTATAGTGGTCAGTGTGTAGTGTAATGGTCAGTATAACAACCAGGTAGGTCAGCGTATAGTGGGCAGTGTGTAGTGTAGTGGTCAGTATAGCAATCAGGTAGGTCAGCATGTAGTGTAGTGGTCAGTATAGCAATCAGGTAGGTCAGCGTGTAGTGTAATGGTCAGCGTGTAGTGGTCAGTATAGCAATCAGGTAGGTTATCGTGTAGTGTAGTGGTCAGAGTGTAGTAGTCAGTGTGTAGTGTAGTGGTCAGCATAGCAATCAGGTAGGTCAGCGTGTAGTGTAGTGGTCAGCGTGTAGTGGTCAATATAGCAATCAGGTAGGTCAGCATGTAGTGGTCAGCGTGTAGTGGTCAGTGTGTAGTGTAGTGGTCAGTATAGCAATCAGGTAGGTCAGTGTGTAGTGGTCAGCGTGTAGTGTAGTGGTCAGTATAGCAGTCAGGTAGGTCAGCGTGTAGTGTAGTGGTCATCGTGTAGTGTAGTGGTCAGCGTGTAGTGGTCAGTATAGTAATCAGGTTGGTCAGCGTGTAGTGTAGTGGTCAGCGTGTAGTGGTCAGTGTGTAGTGTAGTGGTCAGTATAGCAATCAGGTAGGTTAGTGTGTAGTGTAGTGGTCAGCGTGTAGTGGTCAGTGTGTAGTGTAGTGGTCAGTATAGCAATCAGGTAGGTTTATGTGTAGTGTAGTGGTCAGCGTGTAGTGTAGTAATCAGTATAGCAATCAGGTAGGTCAGCTTGTAGTGGTCAGTGTGTAGTGTAGTGGTCAGTATAGCAATCAGGTAGGTCAGTGTGTAGTGTAGTGGTCATTATAGCAATCAGGTAGGTCAGTCTGTAGTGTAGTAGTCAGTATAGCAATCATTTAGGTCAGTGTGTAGTGTAGTGGTCAGTATAGCAATCAGGTAGGTCAGTGTGTAGTGTAGTTGTCAGCATGTAGTGGTCAGTGTGTAGTGTAGTAGTCAGTATAGCAATCAGGTAGGTCAGTTTGTAGTGTAGTGGTCAGCGTGTAGTGTAGTGGCCAGTATAGCAATCAGGTAGGTCAGTGTGTAGTGGTCAGTATAGGAATCAGGTAAGCAGGTAAGTCAGTGTGTAGTGTAGTGGTCACTGTGTAGTGGTCAGTGTGTAGTGGTCAGTATAGGAATCAGGTAGGTTAGTTTGGTGTGTAGTGTGGTGTGGTGTGTAGTGTAGCGGTCAGTATAGGAATCAGGTAGGTTAGTTTGGTGTGGTGTGTAATGTAGTGGTCACTGTGTGGTGTGTAGTGGTCGGTGTGTAGTGTAGCGGTCAGTATAGGAATCAGGTAGGTTAGTTTGGTGTGTAGTGTGGTGTGGTGTGTAGTGTAGCGGTCAGTATAGGAATCAGGTAGGTTAGTTTGGTGTGGTGTGTAATGTAGTGGTCACTGTGTGGTGTGTAGTGGTCAGTATTTAGTGTAGCGGTCAGTATAGGAATCAGGTAGGCTAGTTTGGTGTGTAGTGGTCAGTGTGTAGTGTAGTGATCAGTATAGGAATCAGGTAGGTTAGTTTGGTGTGGTGTGTAGTGGTCAGTGTGGTGTGGTGTGTAGTGGTCAGTGTGTAGTGTAGTGGTCAGTATAGGAATCAGGTAGGTTAGTTTGGTGTGGTGTGTAGTGGTCAGTGTGTAGTGTAGTGGCCAGTATAGGTAGGTTAGTGTGGTGTGTGGTGTAGTGGTCAGTATAGGAATCAGGTAGGTTAGTGTGGTGTGTAGTGGTCAGTGTGGTGTGTAGTGGTCAGTGTATAGTGTAGTGGTCAATATAGGAATCAGGTAGGTCAGTATGGTGTGTAGTGGTCAGTGTGGTGTGCAGTAGTCAATATAGGAATCAGGTAGATTAGTTTGGTGTGGTGTGTAGTGGTCGGTGTGGTGTGTAGTGTAGTGGTCAGTGTTTAGTGTAGTTGTCAGTATAGGAATCAGGTAGGTTAGTTTGTAGTGTAGTGTAGTGTAGTGTAGTGTAGTGGTCAGTGTGTAGTGGTGAGTATAGAAATCAGGTAGGTTAGTGTGGTGTGTAGTGGTCTGTGTGGTGTGGTGTGTAGTGTAGTGGTCAGTGTGTAGTGTAGTGGTCTATGGTGTAGGAATCGGGTAGGTTAGTGTAAGGGTCAATATAGGAATGAGATAGGTCAGTGTATTGTATAGTGTAGTGGTCAGTATAGGAATCAGGTAGATTATTGGTCAGGTTGGTCAGTACTATTGTAGGAAGGGAAGGGATGCGGGGAGTGCGAAAAGTCCACAAGTTAGGGGGGGCGCAAATTACTTGCCTTGCCACGGGCGCTGACAACCGATGCTACGCCAATGCCGCCATGCTGCTGTGGTGGGTAGGGCTGCTGTGGTGGGTGAGGTTGCTGTGGTGGCTGTGGAGGTTTTGGAGGTGGGTAATCCGGATCGCAGATGTGTGTTTTGGAGGAAATTGGTCCCCTCCTCCCCTTGTTGAGGAGCTTCGGGATTAGTTCCTCGCACATACTCCTTTGCTCCTCCTCCATATCTCATAGCTTATTTATTAGCTGTCATACAGCCAAATGCCTCAGCTGCATCTGGGGCCGTACTGATGATAATTGTTGCGTGGCTACGGAAGGCAGCTGTGGCCTTGTTCAGCTTCCTGCCCTTCCTGAGCCCGGGGACATAGATATCATCAGCTGATGCTCCCGAACTCTGGGATTCCATGACCTTTTTGTGCTCCCTATTATATATACTACGAAGGCTACCAATTCTGGCCCTTAAATAACTGTCTGCCATGGGGTACAGAGGTTTTACCAATTTCAAGAGTTTGTCCATCACTGCCTTCCTCTTGATTTTATTAGAGTAATCCCTACTCTTCACCTTCCATAGAAACGGCAGCTCCTGATACTGCTCTATAAATTGTGGCAAAAAGTCTGGCGCAGTGAATTTATCCACCAATGTTAAATACATTTGAAGATGTCTGCAAGACAGAACACAAGACAAACCATGATGTTAGGCTTAAAGGGTCACTAAAGGAACATTTTTTTTTTAGCTAAATAGCTTCCTTTACCTTAATGCAGTGCTGTTTTCATGTTCTCATTGTTCATCTTTGCTTTGAAGTTGCTGTAATTCTGCTCTGATCTCCACACTTCCTGCTTGTCTGGCTCCTTATGAAAAATCTCATTGCAGTTTTTCACTGTGGTCTAAGCTGTGTATCTAAAACTCCTCAGAACCAATCAGATTCATTTTAAAAACAAAACACTGCCCTGGATTTATTTTTGGTCTGTGTGTCTTCTGTACTTCACAGAAACATGAAACCAGTTTAAAAACGAAAGTGAAACTAGAGGCACATTATATGATTGATTTTTATCTATTTTTAATCATTTTTAAAAGGAATCCGTTAACTTTTATGTCTATTTATATACACTGTAAACAGTCATTTCAGCAAAAAAATGTTTTTCCTTTAGTGACACTTTAACTCATTATCTGGTCCCAATATAGGCCTCAATCTAAGCAGTATAGGCCACTAACCAGTGCCAACAATGTCCCAATTTACAATTGTACCTTTGTTTATGTCTCCATTTGAGGATGACGATCACTCGGCTTTTCAATCACAGATCGTTCCTACAGTCGCACGTTATGACTTTTATATACACTGCGAATGTGTGAAACTCCACCCCTGTCCTTCTTTCGGGGCAGTGGAAAAGCGAATGGCGGCGAGACAGGAGGTGTGTGGTGATCCAGATCCAGGAGGAGCTATAAGGCCACAAATATGTCCTTTGAAGAAATGGTGAAGATGGTGGACTTCTTAGTGAGGACAGACTATGATTGGAACCATGGACCTTACAGAAACCCAAATACCAGAAAGGCCGAGATCCTGGATAAAGTTGTGAGAAGCCTGCACAGGAATTTTGTGGTAAGACGAAACAAGGATCAGTTGAGAAAATGCTGGTCAGACCTTAAATTGAGAGAGGAAGATCAGTATAGAAAGATCCGGAAAGTGCGAAAAAGTAAGTATTTGTCCTGTGTTCTTATTACTTTCGTGTTCTTTTCTTTACTGTTCTACAGTTTAAAATGCCAAGTTTTATTTTCGTGGACACAGAAATCTTTCGCGTGACATGAAACATCAATTTGATCAACCACTAATACTTAGTTCCTGGGAGATGCACGTTAAATTCATTTGTTCTAGCCTATTTTGATGTAACATAAGTTCATTAGATTGTTGTCTAGATGTGTTCATAACTAATGAAATGTCAACTTTATTCAGTGACAGTAGAGAACAGTCAGCAGCTGTTATGCAGCTGGGCACAGGTGCTCCAGTGGATACTAGGTGTAACAGTCAACACCGTTTACGATTTTCCATTCCAAGAACCCATGACAGCTTCCGACACTCCGACAATCCAGCAGACACGATCCATATCAATTGCCCAGAAAGATGAGACAGAAGCTCTGTTTCTCTGGGTCAAACAAATGAATCCTTTAATGGTAACTCAGCCTTGTTATATACAGTTTAGAAACCAAGTGAACAATGAATCAACTCCACCCGCCACATTACACAAGAAACTTCAATACACATTCTTTTGTCAGACGTTCTGGCACTGAATCTACAGGAGTTAATTACTACAGCTGACAAGTCACATTCCACATCTATTATCAATAGTATTTTCACACAAAACAGTGTCATTAGCATACACAATGAAATATCTTAGGAGCAGACTTAATTAGCACAATAGACAACAGAATGCAATCACAGCAAGCCCCAACAATACAGCCAGGTAGACTTAATTAGCACCTCAACATTCTATGTTACACATTGAATGAGTCACTCTATTGACCTGTTGGGGTCAGAATAAACAAACAACTTGTAATATTTCAAGATATCCTGCAATACATGAATTATCATTAATGTCCCATCTCCTGTAATTCATGATATCATTTCTCAGTCACCCTATGCCCCTATCGGACATAGGATGACCCTAGAACCAACAGTCATTGGAGTACCCTGCATCCTTCAAAAGTCTCTGGTTCCCACGGGCCATACCATTACACTAGGGGTATCTCCATGTGTGAAACTTGCACAAAACAGGTAAGTATTTCTGCTTTAGAAAGGGAAAAATACATGTATTCAGCTTGGATCTATGCCAAAACAGACAATTGAAAGACACTTCAAAAGAATGTTTCAAATTACTATTTCTAGCCTAACATATCTGTCAGCTAAGTATACCTTAGGCCCCATAACAAATGAACAATGGGCACGGATACTGAAGCTAGGGATATCGGTGTCTCTTGCCCCGTCACAAAGAGTATCTCATTTATTTTTAGTTCACAGAGTTTATTATACCCCAAAAAGGCTATATAGTTTTGGAAGGAAATCGGATGACAAATGCCCTAGGTGTCAAAGCACAGGAGACCTTATACACATGATGTGGAAATGCCCAAAATTGCATAGATACTGGGCTAGGGTATTAGATATATTAGAAATACAACCTTTGGGACAACCCTGGACATGGAGCCCAGAGTATGCCTATTGGGTTGTATAGAGGAGAGACATGAGCAAAGGGGCGTTACAGTAGCGGTTACAAGGTGTCTGTTCCAGGCTAGGAAATTAATAGTACAAAACTGGCAAGCACAGAAAGCGCCTACAGCAGCAGAATGGGTCAATGTGATAAACAGTACAGTATGGAAGGAAAAAGTAGTCCTAATTAGGCGTGGAAATTTTAATAAATTTAAAACACTGTGGGAGCCCTGGTTGAGCAAAATGGGGTGTCCACCCTAGAGAGGGGAGAAGAATTTGGATCAGAGGAGGGAGATCAGCAAGACGAGAGAGAGAGAATAGAGAGAGAGGGAGTTGCATCTTATAGATAAAGTGTGATAAATTTATCTGGAAGAAACAGTTTACATTGCAATAGTCATAGAGTTTGTGTGTGAGGTACAAATAAGATGATAGGGGGGTAAAGGGGAGGGGAGGGTGTCCTATGGGAATAATATGTACTTTAAAAATGTAATGTGCTTCTCTGGATAAAGATGTATGTATTCTAAATAGATTTATTTATATGGAAGAAAACAATAAAGAATATTTAAACAGAAAGTATACTTTGGATTTATATTTTGGATTCACATAGGGGAGAAAAGAAGAGAAACATCTGAGCTGTGTGTGAACACCAGTAACCCAGCACCTCATAAGGATCCAAAAAGTCAACTCACCAGACACCCTGAAGAAGATGTTGATTCTAATGTGCAGGAAGTACTGTGTGAAGTTCTTGAAACTGTGTCAACCACAGGTCAGGGTCTGAGATCACAGCTTCAATTAAAGTGGTTGTAAACTCCCATCCGGAAGTTACACCTACAGGTAAGCCTAGATTAAGGCTTACCTGTAGATGTTTGCAATATCTCCTAAACCTACACGGTTTAGGAGATATTTGCCAATAGGTGTACACCATTGTCTACGGCACATGCATGCCGTAGACATCGGTGACGAGTGACGCACCACGTGGGGGAGGAGCCTACAGTGACGGGACTTTCGATCTCTTACCGAATGAGGAGTCCAGAGTACTGAGCGGCAATATACACTTTATAGCCCCAGAGGATTCGTGAGTGCGCGCATGCATTTGTTGTCCTTAGCCCCTTTCATACAGTATTGTACTATGTCTGTTTAGAAACATCTTAGCGTTGGTGTAATCTGCTTGGTGACCTGATTCTTGCCTAGACTGTCAGTGGTACAAGTGCAGCATTCCTTGTGGGAAACATCAGAGCGTTGCTGGAGCCTGCTTTTGATTTAACCCTGTGATCACATTGCTGAGCGGTGTTTTGTATGGCAGTGACAAGTACTGTGGAGTATATATACAACATTGGGACTCAACTTCATGTAATTTGTTTCTGCTGATTTACTGTATTGGTTATACACAATTAGTTGAATATTAGCGCAATTATATATTTAATGATGCTAATTTGAAATCTCGCTATTTCACTTGAAGTAGCGCGATTTCTAAGTAGCAAGGTCAGTGCAATTTCAGGTGCTACTTGATAGATATTTGTGTGGCTTCATGCCCAGATGTCTATTGAAGTCACACCTGAAATCGAAAAAATTACCAATTGGAACAGTGCCATTGCGTCCAATAGGCTGCAACTTGTAATGCGATAAGCTTTAGTGTCCGATGTCAATGTTTCTCCACTCCACTTCTCTAGGTGCACCACAAAGTTTATTTTTTTCCGCAGTATAAAAACCACTGTGTGAATTACTATGCTCGAAAATGACATCATCATCCTGGCCAAAAGCCAAAAATATAGAAAACTTGACCTGGTAATGCATCTGGAGAAGGAGTTGGGAAACACTGCCCTAAGTAATGTTAATTGTAATCTTTTATTTTTTTTGCAAAGCCAAAAATTGGGGATACACACAAATTGTGCCCCAAAAAACACAGTGTGTCAACATGTGCTAGCTCCCATCATGGGGGTATCAATGGAATGCGTTTTGTGGGTGCAACCCCTTCCTCTCACCTACTTTAGGTATAAGGAAGGGGTTGCACCCCCAAAATGCGTACATTGAGATCCTGTGATGGGAGATAGGACATGTTAACACACTGTGTGTTTTGGGGCTTTAGAAACTAATCTACCTACACACATTTTCAGCAGGGGATCATAAGGGACATTTAACAGTTATGCCTCTACGTGTACATGGCTTAAAATGGTGGCTTTTAGGGGGTTAAGATTAGTGTTGCTCACGAATATTCGCATTGCGAATATTCGTAACGAATATTGCATATTCGAGTATTCGCGAATAAATCGAATATCGCGGTGAATATTTTTTCAAATTTATTTTTAAAACAGATCACATCCTAGTGATCTCCATCGACATCTAAAAGCATTGCTGGTATGATTAGAGACCCTGGGCCGAGTAGCTGAGGCGATCCTTTCATGTTGCCGAATATTCGCAATGCGAATATTCGTATTACGAATATTCGCAAATACTTTCTCTGCCCTTCTGTGTTTTGTGTATAAAAAAAAAAAAAAAAATAGCTTTAGTTTAGTCATTAAAGTTTGTGTAAGTAGAGTTAGTGTTTAGTGCATATTAGTTTATAATCCAGGAAATGATCTCCGTTTTCGCGTGTTGACGAGAATTTCGCAATCAATTTCGCATTCGCATTAGCGAAATTTCGCATTCGCATTAGCGAAATTTCGCATTCGCATTAGCGAAATTTCGCAATATTGTTATTTGGACAAAATATCACGAATATTCGATTTTAGCGAATATTTCTCGAATATTCTTCTATATATTCGTGATATATCGCGAAATCGAATATGGCGTATTCCGCTAAACACTAGTTAAGATCACCTCATATGAGGAAGTCAACATCAACACAGTCTTGGAATACTAATGTCTCATATGGTCTTCACTTTACCAAACTCAAACTTTGTAACTTTCTGATTTGGGGATGTGTATCTTATGTTTTCAAACATGTCTGTTTAGCCCCAAAAAAGGCAAAACATTTTTTACTAAACAATGTGTGGCTTCTTATTTCATTGCTCAATACCAGTGTATTTGTTAAGTTGGTGTAGTTACAGTGACAATGTGCTCTAAAATGTGGCCAGCTCAAGCAATTTTATGGTCTCTAATAAATTAATTAAAGTAGTTGAAAAGGCATAATTTTCTTTAAATGAATGCATTAGATACATTAAGAACACAAACATGGTGTCTGTGTGTGTAGCAGACCCACAGGACAACATAATAGTTAGCTGAAGAACAGATTGTCACCCCATGTAGCAAATGAGGTATGTTTGCACTATTGTAGAAAATGGCCAAAATAAAGGCCATTTGAGAGCCTAGTATACAGATAAGAACATAAAAGTAGTTCAGATGAAATAGGAGTTTATGAGCAAATAAAATATTTATTCTGGATCAGCTACAGTTTGCTGCCAAGCCACTACCCACAAAACAGTCCATGTATTTTAGTTGGATATCTCGGGCATTTTGGGAGGGTTACCCAGCACGGCCAGTTTCAAGAACCGTCATCACGCTCACCGACAGATGAGCTGCAGCCTTTTCACCTGGGTCTGACACTGCGGGGCCCACATCAGTTGGCACTGAGGCAAGATAGCTGCTAAAATTCCTCTGTAAAAAATTGTGGAGGATGCAGCAGCACAATACAACATGGTTGATTTTATATTGTGCCAGGTGAATAGAACTTAAAAACAGCCTGAATTGACTGGAGAGGATACCAAAGGCGTTTTCAACCAACCTTCTGTCACGAGAGAGCCTATAATTAAATAATGTCTGCTCTGGGGTGAGGTTCCTCATAGAAAATGGCTTCATAAGATGTTCCCCCAGAGCAAATGCCTCGTCTGCCACAAAAACAAAATTGAGGCCCTCAACATTGTCCTCAGCAGGTAGCAAATTAAAGGTGCCATTCTGGAGCGGATGGTAGAACTCTGTCTGCATAATGACACCTCCATCCGAGTTGTGGCCGTTCTTCCCACCATCCAAAAACAGGAATTCATGTTGCAGACTCTACAGCTAGCAGGACTATTCTGCAAAAGCCCTTTTAATTATAATAATATTAGCCCGAGTTAGGTGGTTTGACAATCCTCACATGTTTGCTATAAATAGCATCACCACAGTTAGGAAAATCCCACTGATGCTGGAACTGGGCTGCAACATCCTGCTATTGCTGTGGGTTGGAAGGAAACTGTGGAGTCAAAAAAGAAAAAAAAACAATTACTACTTCTGCACATAACATTTCAAGCAGATTTGACACAAACATTCTTGGCCAACATAGGTATAACATTTTAATGAGTATTTAAAGACAAAAGTGTAAGGTCAACTTACCAGATTCCCCCCCCCCCCCCCCGGTGGCCCATTCTAAAACTGTTATGGTGGGGTTGGAGGTAAAGGGTAGATATTTTGGACAGGTAACCATCTCCACTTCCATATGAGCTAAATGCGTAAGTAATGTGTGATACTTTGGCCAGCCCCTCCTTACTTACACTATTGGCAGCCCCGTGGACAGGTAAGAAGTGTCATAATCCAAAAATATTGATACACACTGTCCAAATTGAAGCACATTTTGGCATTCATAAATTACCCATCAAAATAATAGACAAAAACTTTCAACATTACAATTTGCAGGCAATCAGGCAGGCCCTTGCACTACATGCTTTTGTGAATTCATCCAGAAATATGACCACATAAGAGGTATAGTGTGTATGGGTTTTGCAAAGTCAGCAGATAGAGTATTTGTATCGGTTGACTTAGCATTTTGAGGGGAGGGTTTCAAATGAGTTTGTGCACTAACAAATTGACTCTTGCACTCTGCCGGAATTTGAGGACAACAATAACATTTGGACACATTTTAGGGGGTGTTTAGCATAAACACAAAAATGTAGCTTACAAAAAACATTGTTAAGTTACTAGGCAAGGTGTGTATGGGCACAGTATAGCATGCTGAGGAGGTTAGTGAAGGAAAATATGCATGTAGGTAAAAAAAAGAAACAGAAAAAGCTTACAGCATGCATGAGGACAAAGAGGACATTCACAGCATATTACAATAATGGTAATTATGGAATCAAGAAATTTATTAAAATACATTAGTCTAATACGTCACTATGTTCGTGGTCGTTGGCCGACAATTCTTTGCTGTTTGTAGGCAAGACAAATTTGTCAGTGGAAAATCTGATCATGTGGAAGAGGTTTTAGAGTGGAGAGGGATTACAACACCTATCAGGTTTTTATTGGTGTCTGTGCCCCTATTAGGGAGATTCACCCTTAAGTAAGGAAAATCACAAATTTTGGATTGTCACCAGAACAAGAATAACCAGATTTTCTTTTCTCACTGGAAAGATTTCTTCTCACTTCCTGTTTTGGTTATAATACAGGAAGTAAAGGACAATCTCCACTGTAAGACACAAATGGCAAAAAATAAATCTGACAAGGGGTTAAAACCCTTCTTTACGCTATTAAAAAAAATAGCTTTAGATCCACAAAAATAGGATGGCAGCACTCCCAGATTAGATGCAAAAATAGAAAAATGTATTGAGAAGATAATGTCAATAGACAAGGAGCAATGACATAGGCATGACAGGGGTAAAGGTACATTTTTCACTGTCATGCCTCTATCATTGCCCTATGTCTATTGATTTTATTTCCTCAATACATTTTTCTATTTTTGCATCTAATCTGGGAGTGCTGCCATCCTTTTTTTGTGTATCTATTCACCTGCAGCAAGTGACAGGGCGTGCACCCCATCTGATGTGTGTTTATCCAGCAGCACTTCAGCTATACACACATGGAGCAGTTAGTTTGTTTTGCCTTTAGCTTTGCTTTAGGTGCAACAGCACTAAGCAAGACAATGAGAGCAAAAGATAGGCAAAAATGCACCCCTTAAGGGGGCAGGGTATTTAAACAGTGCAAAAATTTGCACAGATCTGTATGTAATTAATACACATTAATGCATTCTTTAAATACAAGTAGTGTAGGTACAACAAGCACAGGAAGACAATCAGTTTATACGCTGGCAAAAAGCATGCTGATAGGAAGACAGAGTAGAGTGAGGGCAACTCTTCCACTTTCACTGTCCAATCACAGACTGGGGCAGGACCAGGACAACCTGCCACAGGGGCCCGATTATTATACAATATCATATATTTAAAATTTTCGTGATAATAAAGAGGAAGATGTTTTAGCGTAAAGTGTACTGTATAGGCAAAGGACAATTCCTTGCCACACCTCCAGTTATATGGAAGATAAAGAATAACTGACAAAGTGATTGGTCTGGACTCATCCGGGATACTGTGTGCATGTTGCCCAGTTTTCTCTTGATCTGCCTTATGAGTTCCATGGTGTGAGCCGGTTGGCCATCAGCACCATAACAACCAACGACACTTCAGGGCCAGGACACTGAGAATAATTCATTGCTACAGCAAGCTCGCCAATTCCATGGTAATGCATGACTCTAATCTAGGGTGGATGGCATACAGGGCCACCCCTAATATCCAGAAGAAGACAGGAGTCAGCCTTCTGTAAAAACCTCCCACCTTCTACCATCTGCTGTCCTATTGGAGCTAAAAGGCAGGGCAGTGATGTGAATCTGGGACTGTGTGATAGAGGCCTCTGTGATGTAGGACTATGTGACTGGGGGAGGGCTATGTGACTCTGTGGCAATGAGGAGGCACCTATGTGATGGGACAACTTATATATAGGGGGTCTCTGATGCATAGAGGTGACTCCTATGTTTGGGGGGGGGGGGGCTCTGATGTGAATGGGTCACTCTGAATTGAAACGGAGGACTCTTATGTGATGGGGGACCTCTGATGTGCAAGTGGGCTTCTGCCACAAAGTTAATTTCATCAAGGCATTTGTGTGCATTCTCCCATGCACAGGTTTTTCATTGATAAGTAACATTTAAAGCGTAATTCCACTTTTGTTGAGAAAAAATCATTGTTGCAGATTCCTACCTTTTGTTATTCTGAAG